>CM058231.1:58069628-59269628 GCA_030180135.1 Orychophragmus violaceus
GTCTAAATCAGAATATTCACTATATTGATCGTTTATATCATCTTCAGTAACATATTAATCATTTGGATTGATCATCGGTGTTGGATCTTATTCTAAAGCATATTGGACTGTATGTGCTTTGACTCATACAGTATCAGTTGTTGGTATAACCTGCTCAACAATGTCACTCTGTATTGAAAACCGAGAAACTTTAAGTTTCACAAAATTCTCTCGGCATAACCTTCGTTGTATCCCACCATTTTTCTTTGGTTGGTCGTAGTTGTGGCTAAGGAATGTAGCACACTTGATCACATTGCTATGGTAAGATGAATGGATCGTACTTGTCGTAATGCATCTTTGAGCAAACATCAACAATACCTGATAGATGTCTTCGTATTCCTCGACTGGTGTTGAACCATTGACATTTGAAAACCATGGCTTTTAGGCAAACGGCACCGTTATACTCTATCATGAATATCTCATCAATCATTCCTAAATACTCAGTGTCAGCAGTTCCCTGAACGAAAGCACTATAGTTCATCGTCTTCCAATTTTTTCCATGGTTTTGCGTATGTAATGGCATCCCCTCAAATAATACAGAGGCCATGACGTGACTTGATGCTTCGGACCTTGTACAAATTCTATTACCCACAATAGGAAATCATATGACGGGTTAGCAACATTAATCTGTAAATTTATTTTTAATTTAGTATATGACATAACACATATATAATTAACATGAATATAAATTTTAGTACTTACGTAGCCTCTGCAACACGTGGTAAATTTTTCATCTTTCGCTCTCGTCATTGCGTATGAGGTAATGTTTGGATGTCTCCGCCTTATATATTCTTTAAACATCATGCGTATACATTATTTATGTATTATATATATAAAAACCCAATAAAATATAATTAAATATAAATAAATTAATAGTTATGAAATAAAATTACTAACATACCTTTCATATGGTTCAAATGTTTTACAGTCTATAAGCAAAAATGTCTGAAGTATATTGTAATCTTTATCATTAAACCATGCCCGTGATGGTCTTCCACTGATTCGTCCTACTTGCTGGAACATGATCGGAACATCAGGATACTTGTAGGTGAAATTAATTTCGCTGACATCTTCTGTGGAGTCTAAAACTTCTGGAAGTGCAACATAATTAGCAGTCACATATGAAATTTCTTCATTCACACATTGAGCTAAAATCGATCCTCTGATTCGGGCTTTGTTTTAAACTTTTTTCTTCAGGTGATATATGTATCATTCAAATAGATACATCCACATGTACTGCACCGGACCGCCTAAAGCATCTTCATCGGGAAGATGCACGGGTAAATGATCCATCACATCAAAGAATGACGGTGGGAACACTTTTCGAGATTGCAAAGCCTCATAGCCATATTTACTTATGTGTGGTAACATCTTCTTTCCTTACGATTTTGGTAGATATGTCTCGGAAGAATAATGCAATATCTACATAAATCATTAAGTAAAATAATTAAACGCAAAACTAATAGTAAAATGATATATTAATTTTAAATATACAATACCTGATATTGCCACATGCATATTTTTCAGGAGTAGTTCCATAATTGCAATTGGAAGAAGTCATCGCATGATGACATGATAGTCATGACTTTAGACATGAAATCTTTCCACTCTCTAGATTAATACAATGTGAAAGCTTTGAAACATACCCGTCTGGAAATTTAATCTCATTATTCAACCACTTTAGAAATTTTTCTTTACTTCCCTTCGTCAGTCTAAAGATTGGAACATGCACTCTTCCATCTTGAGCAACCTCTAAGTCAGGTCTTCTGCAAAATGAAGGGAGATCCAATCTTGATTTTATATTATCTTTCGTCTTGCCGGGAACATTTAGGACCGTGTTGATGATATTTTCGAAGAAATTCTTCTCAATATGCATAAAATCAAGGTTGTGTCAAAGAAGTAGGTCCTCCTCCAACGGAAAATCCCAAAAGATACTCTTCTTCACTCAGTTGTGGTCAACACCATATGCTTCAATTGTCCGAGATGGATTGTCATGTCCTTTGTCTCCACAATCCACCGTCTTTCAAAGTCTGCATATGTTTTTTATCCTCTCGCCTAAAATTTCTTCCTCGGTCAACCACGGCAGAGATTCATCATGATCATATTTTTTCTTCAAGAAAGATTTAACATTCCGTCTGTAAGGATGATCCTCGGGCAAAATCATTATGTGACAATCGAACCAGCAGTGTTTTCGCCCATTTGGCAACCAAAACGATTTCGTCTCATCCATACAGTATAGACATGCCAACCTTCCATGTGTCATCCATCCAGACAGCATACCAGACACTGGAAAAATTCTAATTGTCCACATCATGGCCTCTCGCATCGTGAACATCTCTTTTCGTGATACATCATACGTCTCTTCACTGTCACTCCATAAATTTTGCAATTCTTCGATCAATGATTGCAGAAAAATACCCATGCTTTTCTTTGGATGGTTCGGCTCTGGCACTAATGTGAAGAGGAATAAATATTCTCGTTTCATGGACATCCCGGGGGGTAAATTGTATGGGGTCATGATAACGGGCCAAACAGAATATGGCTATTCATACCAATTGGATTAAAACCGTCGGTTGATAAGCCTAGATAAATATTGAGACTCTGAGAAACAAAAGCAGGATATATCTCTTTAAAATGCTTCCACACCCTTCCATCTAAAGAATGTTACATTTCTCCTTCGGGAGATACATGTTCAGCATGCCAACTCATCTGTGAAGCTGTCTTCTTCGATTGATACAAGCACTTCAATTGATTCTCAATCAGCAGATAAAACATCTTCTTCTTTTGTTTCTTCATCCTCGATCGACCCACATTTGGTTCATACCGATATTTTTTTTACAGAACCGACAATGTAACAAATCTTGATCTTCTCCCTTCCAGAATAGCATACAATTATCCTCGCACATATCAATCTTATGACAAGGCAACCCAAGATACGGCGTAAACTTCTTTGTCTTGTAGTATGATTTAGAAGCATTATTAAGCGATGGAAGGACACGATTAAATGTTTTCACGATATCGTAAAGACATTCCTCCGGAATATTAAATTGGTCTTCCAATTAATCACTTTCGATGTCAGGTACAATTGAGACATTCCATCAGCACATCCATAGTATAACGGTTGGTTTGCAGCTTCTAACACCTTGAGAACTGGATCCTGGTATTCCTAGCATATTGGTTTTTGGAAGTTTTCGGCATTGTTATGTAGCATGTTGAAATCTCCAATGGGCTATGGGATTTGATCATCTGGAACAAGAATATCATGATAACCACTCCATGCTCCATGTTCTGCCACCTGATGACTTTTTGAACTTCGCCATCATACTGTAAATCCCTTACTCATTATGTGATTCGTCACAGTATCAAAATCGCTTCGCTTCTGGTTCTTGCATCTCTTACAATGACATTACAAAGTTCCGCTCTCTAGATAAGAAGGTTGACTACAAGCAAAAGAAATAAAAATGTTTAAACCCTCGTTAATTATTTTAGACACACTATGATCAGAACGTTTTATAAGTTTATACACCGACTCTCTCGATTCGAAAAAATCAGACATTTGTAATGTTTATAGTGATTTTTGATATTTCTCAATGGTTGAGTTCTTGCATAAATTTTATACTTTACAAGCCATGGATACCACAAATATGTTCGTGGCTTAAAAGAAAATATAATACCTGGCAAAAATCTGGTATAAATTGTATTGAGTTTTCGTTGAATAAAGGGTACGATCTTTTCAATAATGTGTAACATCTGCAAAGCTAACAATAGCCACAAAAAGTCGTGGCTATATTAGACTAGGCACATATAGCCACGAATAATTTCGTGGCTATGAGAATAGCTACGTATTTCCAAGAAAATATTCATGGCTACATCGAATAAATTATATTCCAAAAAAGAATAGACTAGACGCATTCGTGATTGACATATCAACCTGTGAGTGGATGATATGACTAAAGTCATAAGCCACGAATAGACACGATATTTTTGTGGCTATATAGATATTATCATAGCCATGCAGCCACAAAAACGTTTGTGGCTAACCCACAAATAGCCACAAATTCATATCGTAACTAGATAGCCACAGTTATTTGTGGCTATTTGTGGCTAATATTTTTCATGACATATTTGTTGTTATTCGTGGCTATATTTTCCACAGATAGCCACGAATTTTCTTGTGTTCATAGTTATTTTTCCACGGACAGCCACAAAATACCCACGAAGTTCAATTTTCTAGTTTTGTGGCTATTTTGTGGCTATCCGTGACTGGTTTTTCATAGCCACAAAAGTTTCATGGTTAGTTCGTGACGCAGTTTTTTGTAGTGCATTGGCAAGTAGATAGTGCTGCCATGTCTTCAAAGACCTCACCAAAGCATACAACTCCATGTCAGATGTGGGATAGTTGAGAGTGGATACACCGAGTTTCTCACTGAAGTAGGCCACGGGTCTTCCTCCTTGTGTAAGCATAGCTCAAACTCCTAAGCCTGGGGTATCACATTCGATCTCAATTTTTTTGTTAAAATCAAGTAAGACTAAAACTAGTGCATTAGTTAAATAATCCTTAAGCCTTTGGAAAGCCTCGGTTTATTCTTGTCCACATTTGAATGTCACATCCTTCTTGATCACGGCTGTAAGAGAAGCAACTATTGTTCTGAAGTCTTTGATATAATGTCTATAGAAGTTGGCCAGTCCGTGGAAGCTCCTAACGTTTCCTATGGAAGTTGGTGTTGGCCATTCTTGAATTTCCTTCACCTTCCCCTAATACACTTGTATTCCTTGTGAACTTACAACAAAACCTAGAAACACTAGCTTATCAGTGCAGGAGGTGCACTTCTTGAGGTTAGCATAAAGACCTTCCACGAAGAGTCTCTATAACTAGCTCAAGGTGCATTAGATGGTCACAAACAAAATTACTATTAATCAAAATGTCATCCAAGTAAAAAACCACAAACTTCATGATGTATTCCCTTTAGACATTGTTCATGAGTCTCATGAATGTACTTGGTGCATTGGTGAAACCAAATAGCATGACTAGCCATTCATATAGACTATGTTTGGTCTTGAAGGTAGTCTTCCATTCGTCCCCTTCCTTCATTCTCACTTGGTGATATCCACCCTTAGGTCTACTTTTGAGAAGATTGAGGCACCATGAATCTCGTCCAGCATGTCATCCAACTGGGGTATGGGATGCATGTACTTGATGATGATGTTGTTAATCGCTAGAAATTCTAGACACATCCTCCAATTCCATCTTTCTTAGACACCAAAAGGACCAGTACATCACATGGACTAACGCTCTCTTGAATGTATCCTTTGGACATCAAGTCGTGAATCTGTTTCTTCAACTCCTAGCTCTCAGTTTGATTCATTCGGTACGCAGGTTGGTTGGGAAGGGAAGAACCGGGAACAAGATCAATTCAGTTTGGTGTGCAATACCTCTGATGGGTGGCAATACAGCTGGAATCTCCTTAGGAACACATCTTTGAACATGTCTAGCAAAGAAAGCACTTCTTGGGGAAGATCTAGATCACTAGGACCAGAGAGAAATCTTTCCTTAAAGAACATTAGTACACATGTGTTTGCTGATTAATAGCTTTAGAAACTTAGCTTGAAGTGACAAAAAGGTTAGATTGACTTACCTTGGTGTCCTTTGCAAATTTCAGCTGCATCTCATAGATCTTCAACGGTGTGAGTAGAGCAAGCTGGTATTGCGCTTGTTATGGTTGAAGGAGTAATGGTTGGTGCATCCATTGTGCTATGTCTCCTAGTCAAATTGACATGGCCTTCCTAGGTTTAGGTGACCTACTTGCGTGGGAAATACATCGCATACAACATGATCGTTGTACTTACATACACTAAAGGGCACAGTTACTTGGTCGGCTTTCCTTATCTCGGTGTCATCAATGAGCCACCTAATTATATAAGGCCAAGGGTGCTTTGTAGTCTTGAGGTATAGCTTATCAATCATATACATTCTAGCCATGTTATCACAAGAACCTCCATCAATTATAAGACTGCATACCTTGTTGTTCACTGTACATCTTGTGTGGAAGATGTTTTCACTTGGGATCGTCTTTGGATCTACTATATCACTTAAGAACTTTTAGGAATTGGCTTCTTAAACAGAGATTCAAATTCTACAGCCTCGCCTTTATCAAAGGCCTTAGGTGGTTGAGGCGTCCAGCTAGGATAGTTTATGGATCTACTAGTAACAGCTACCTTATGCTTGATATATTCCTCAGCTTGGATAGACACGTAAAGTAGCTCAGACATGTCATGATACGGCTGCCTCTCTACCATTCGTGCTATGTGGTCCTGAAATCCATCTATGAATTGAGTCATGAGAGTCTCTTCTGAATAATCTAGCTCTAGACGGCTTCCCTGCTGCTCAAACTCCTCAAAGTATTTGATGTGAGATGCTATGGAGGCGTGATGAGTGATGATCGAGTGGAACGAGAAGCTGGCCGATGGCACTCTCTTCTCGTCAAGGGATGATCGGATGATGATTGATGAACTACTGATCTGTAAGAACGCTAGAGATAACTAAGGCAGCAAGCAAAAGCCAAGAGATCCGCTCGTCTAAGGGGCAGCCACACGAAGAGAGAGAGATCGAGAAAGCCTTTAGGGTTTCTTTTTCTTGGTTTAAACTTGCTTAATGTTTCATAAAACCAAAAAGTGTTTAAGTAATACAACTGGAAACAAATGGGCCAAAGAAACATGGGTCATCGAAAATCAGTAGAAAATAAGAGAAATAAGACTTAAAAACGAAAAAGGAAAGTCTGGGGTCAAAAATAGATAAGAGGCTGGTCTGTCTCTCTAATGAATGGGCCTCGGATCACCTCGTTAAAAACCTTGTGAAGAAAACCCATTTGGGACAAAACTTCACAAGGGAAAAAGAGTATGATCTTTATCCCAGAGGTAGACCGGTCAAAGAATCATCTGGCTCGATGCAGAAGATCATGGTCGGTCCGTGCGTCCGGAGTATGGGCCATGGCGTGGTCTGCTCAAATGGGCCGTCAGCTTTGGTATGGATCATCCTCCGGGCCAACTGGTTCAGGACAAGTTGTCCTTGGTCGAGATGGCCTAGTTGGGTTGTGATGTCTTCTAGGCTTTTCCTCGAGATCAACTGCTCCATGGCATTGTTGAATTCGGCCTGTATATGTCGCTGTCCCGAACGCATCCTTGGTACATCTCGCATGGTTGGGAACAGGTCGGTCAGCTTCTTGGTAGAACCTGGTCTGTCTTGTTCGTCCAACTCAATGTCGGACAAGCTGATGTCCTCATCATTCCCTCCCTCTTGAAGAGGTTCTGGCCTCAGAACAGTATCACCTGCACAATAAGGAGATAAGTCAGCAACATTAAAACTCGACGATATGATCATCTCACCTGGGAGTTCCAATTGGTAGGCGTTGTCGTTGATCTTCTTTAGGACCCGGAATGGTCCATCTCCTCGTGGAGCAAGCTTGGACTTCCTCTTGTTTCTGAACCGTTCGGGTCGCATGTGCACCCAAACCCAGTCGCCTGGCCTAATGTCAATCTCCTTCCTGTGTTTGTTGGCTTGCTTCTTGTACTGCTCCGTCCTCTTCTCGATGTTCTCCTTAACCGCCTGGTGTAGCTTGGCGACGGCTTCAGCCTTGCGCTCTCCATCAAGGTTGATGAACTCCAATGCTGGCATTGGCTTCAGGTCAAGTGGCGTATCTGGCTTAAATCCATAAACAACCTCAAAAGGAGACATCTTAGTAGCAGAGTGTTTGGCACCATTATAAGCAAACTCAACAAAAGGAATGCAATCCAAACAATGTGATAAATTTTTACCAACCGTAGCCCTTAAGAGGGCTGAGAGAGTCCGGTTCACGACCTCGGTCTGTCCATCAGTCTGTGGATGACAAGTGGTCGAGAACAGTAGCTTTGTACCAAGCTTCCTCCACAAAGTCCTCCAAAAGTGACCTAGGAAGGTCGGGTCTCGATCCGAGACGATGGTCCGTGGCAGACCGTGCAATCTGACCACTTCTTTGAAGAAGAGATCAACTATCTGGGTCGCATCATTCGTCTTGGCACACAGTATGAAGTGAGCCATCTTTGAAAACCGGTCGACCACAACGAAGATCGCATCCTTGTTCCTGATCTTAGGCAAACCAAGCACAAAATCCATAGAAATATCGACCCATGGTCGGTTAGGTATAGGCAAAGGTAAGTAAAGAACGTGAGGATGTGACTTGGACTTGGACTTAAGGCATGTGATACACTTGGAGCAGAAACGCTCCGTGTCTCGCTTCTGATGTGGCCAATAGAAGTGCTCTACTAGGACACTCAGTGTCTTGTCCACGCCAAAGTGTCCCATCAGTCCTCCTCCATGGGATTCTCGGATCAGGAGCTCCCTCATCGACCCCTGAGGAATGCACAGCCGCTTGCCTCTAAACAGGAAGCCGTTATGCAAGTAGAAAGCTCCTTTCGGTCCCTTGCTACATTCCTGAAAAATTTCACCAAAATCAGGGTCAGTATCATAATCTTCTTTAATGAGTTCAAACCCCAAGACTTTGGCCTCCATGGTGCTGATCAGTGTGTATCTTCTGGACAATGCATCAGCTACCACGTTCTCCTTTCCCTTCTTGTACTTGATGATGTAGAGAAAGGTCTCCACGAACTCAAGCCACTTAGCATGCCTCCTCTTCAGATTTGTCTGTCCTCTCAAATGCTTGAGCGTCTCGTGGTCGGTGTGAATAACAAACTCCTTGGCCAGCAAGTAATGCTGCCAAGTCTCCAAGGATCTAACCAACGCATAAAACTCCTTGTCGTAAGTAGGGTAGTTGAGCGTGGCTCCACTCAACTTCTCGCTGAAGTAGGCGACCGGTCGCCCACCTTGCGTCATAAAAGCTCCAATCCCTAAACCTGAAGCATCACACTCAATCTCAAACGTCTTATCAAAATTAGGCAAAACCAAAATAGGAGCATGGGTTAACAAATCCTTGAGTTTCTGAAATGCGGCCTCCTGCGACTGGCCCCATTTGAACGGGACGTCCTTCTTGATCACGGCTGTGAGTGGGGTGGCCACTGTGCTAAAATCCTTCACAAACAGTTTATAGAAGCTGGCTAATCCGTGGAAACTCCTGACATTACCGATCGTGGTCGGGGTCGGCCACTCCTCAATAGCTTTGATCTTTTCTTGGTCAACCTGTAAGCCCTGCGAACTCACAACAAAACATAAAAAGACAAGCTTATCAGTGCAGAAGGTGCATTTCTTGAGGTTCGCATAAAGACCCTCCTTTCGAAGAGTATCTATTACTTGCTCAAGGTGCACCAGATGATCAGCAAAACAGCGACTATAGATCAAAATATCATCGAAGTAAACAACGACAAACTTACTAATGTAGGCCCTCAAGACCTGGTTCATGAGACGCATGAACGTACTGGGCGCATTGGTAAGGCCAAATGGCATGACCAGCCACTCGTAAAGGCCCTGCTTAGTCTTGAAAGCCATCTTCCACTCATCGCCTTCCTTCATTCGAACCTGATGGTACCCACTGCGTAGATCGATCTTAGAAAACACGGTTTCTCCGTGTAGCTCGTCCAACATGTCGTCCAGCCGTGGTATGGGATGTTGGTACTTGATGGTGATGTTGTTGATAGCCCGACAGTCGACGCACATCCTCCAAGACCCGTCTTTCTTAGGAACTAACAAGACTGGTACCGCACACGGGCTAAGGCTCTCGCGGATGTAGCCCTTGGACATGAGGTCCTGCACTTGTTTCTCCAACTCCTTGGCCTCGGTCGGATTCACCCTATATGCAGGCCGGTTGGGAAGAGCCGCTCCTGGTACGAGATCGATCTGATGCTCAATGCCTCGTATGGGCGGTAGACCGGCTGGTATCTCGTCCGGAAAGACATCCTTAAACATGTCCAACAAAGAAACAACTTCCCGGGGAAGCTCAACATCGTCTGACCACGAATGTAAAGCCTCCCTGAAGACCATTAGTAGCACCTGCGTGTTCTGATCAATAGCTCTAGAAACAGAATGTGAAGAAATAATTGAATTGGTCTTACGGTTCTTCTTTTCCTTGGCAAGGTGTAGTTGCATCTCATGCACTTCCTGCGGTGTAAGAGGCGCGAGCTGATACTTTCGCTTGTCGTGCATGAACGAGTAGTGATTGGTCCTCCCGTTGTGCAAGGACTCCTTGTCGAACTGCCACGGTCGGCCGAGTAATAAGTGTCTAACCTGCATAGGAACCACGTCGCATACTACCTGATCGTGATATCGCCCAATGCTGAAAGGTACGGTTACTTGATCTGCGATCCGGATCTCCGTGTCATCGTTCAGCCACCAAAGTCGGTACGGTCGCGGGTGCTTAGTCACTTGCAAACCGAGCTTATCAACCATGTTCCTGCTGGCCACGTTAGTACAAGACCCACCATCAATAATAAGACTACATACCTTGCTGTTCATGGTACAGCGAGTGTGGAAGATGTTCTCGCGTTGAACCGGCTCGGGATCAACAAGCGCACTGAGAGATCTCCTGATCACCAATAACTCTCCAGAGTCGGGATACTCTATGGGTGTCCCTGTATCAAGTTCCTCCATGTCTTCATCCTCCTGTTCATCCTGAGACTCGTACTCGCCGGCTTCGTTCAAGATCATGACTCTCCGGTTTGGGCAGTCTCGAGACATATGTCCTTTACCCTGACACTTAAAACATGTGATATCTCTAGAACGGGACGTACTAGTAAACTTACATGGGTCTGGTCGGTTGGGCTTAGACGTCTCAATGGTTGGCTTCTTGAACCTGGACTCGACCTCAACCGACTTACCTTTGTCAACGGGCCGTTGAGCTGGTGCAGTCCAAGGCGTGTTGGTCCTAGGCCGGGTTATGGTCTCGGACTTGCGCTTGTTGTGATGCTCAACCTGTATAAATAAGTGCAACAACTCGGGCATATCATGATAAGGGTGAATTTCTACCTTTCTAGCCATCCTCTCGTTCAGTCCGTCCACGAACTGGGCCATCAGAGTCTCTTCTGAATCGTCGAGCTCAAGCCTATTCCGCAATTGCTCGAACTCCTCGAAATACTCTTCAACCGTCTTAGTTCCCTGCATCAATTTATGAAAACGTTTCTGCAAATCTCCATGGAAATGGGCAGGAACATACCTTCCCCTTAACTGGAACTTCATGTCAGTCCACGTAGCGATCGGTTCGTACCGATGGCGCCTTCGTTCCGCAGCGTCCCTGTCCCACCATGATAGTGCATGTCCTGTGAACTGGGCCACTGCTAAAGATATCTTCCTGGCTTCGGGATATCCGTAATGGTCGAAGATATGCTCCATTCTCCGCTCCCAGTCTAGATATGCCTCCGGGTCCACTTTTCCTGCAAAGGTAGGAGGCTTTAGCTTGATATCATTGGGATATGAACGTTGTACCTCTTGTTCTCGTATGCGTCCACGGTGATTAGGATCACGCTGGTATGGAGGTCGCGGTCCGTGACCTCGGTCCTCAAACTCATCCGTATCGTCGTCCGTATCGTCCAGTCGGACGTCCTGGAGGCGTCCGGGTCGTTCTACTCGTCCACGGTACTGTACTGGTCGACGCTGCTGGTCGTTCTGGAGATGTGGCGCCTCTGGTCCATGCCGATGCTCTCCTGGCCGAGGTTGTTGTTCGTCCAACCGCGGCTGATGTCCACCGGGACGTTCCAAACGATCCAGTCGGGCTCCGATCGTCTGGATAGCAGCTAAGATCTGAGTGAGGTCAGTGGAACGCCTTGCTGGTTTAATTCTTCGGTCATTATTCTCTGAGCACTTAAACAAACAGATTACACGTACAAGGAAAAAAATAGAGTAAAACAAAAGGAAAAAAAAAAAAAAGAACAATCGATTTTTTTTTGTCTAAATGAAAATGCAGAAAAAGAAAGCTCTTAACCAAATTCAAAAATGGAAACAAAACTTAATTGGAATCAGCTTAACTCCTTAATCAATTTCAGACTTAACCAAATACCCTAAAGCTAACAAAAAATACCCTAAAGCTAAGCGAATATGAAAATGCAGCCGTCAAGATTCTTATAAGTTCAATTTTTTTTTTTTAACTTAACTACCTAGCACCAATGAAATTGGCCGAGAGCACTTACAGCAAAACTAAACCAAATTTTTCTATTGATTTCAGTTATGATACGAACAAAATAACACAACAATGAAGCAATTCAATAATCTAAATTCACTTGGCCGAGAGAAACTATCGCTAGCAACTTTTTTTTTTTTTATTCTAAAAAAAAACAGAATTGAAACTTGATAAAGATGAGATGTAACCGAGTTGGGTCAGGAGCTTTAAAGCTCTGATACCAGATGATGTGAGATGCTATAGAGGCGTGATGAGTGATGATCGAGTGGAACGAGAAGCTGGCCGATGGCACTCTCTTCTCGTCAAGGGATGATCGGATGATGATTGATGAACTACTGATCTGTAAGAACGCTAGAGATAACTGAGGCAGCAAGCAAAAGCCAAGAGATCCGCTCGTCTAAGGGGCAGCCACACGAAGAGAGAAAGATCGAGAAAGACTTTAGGGTTTCTTTTTCTTGGTTTAAACTTGTTTAATGTTTCATAAAACCAAAAAGTGTTTAAGTAATACAACTGGAAACAAATGGGCCAAAGAAACATGGGCCATCGAAAATCAGTAGAAAAATAAGAGAAATAAGACTTAAAAACGAAAAAGAAAAGTCTGGGATCGAAAATAGATAAGAGGCCGGTCTGTCTCTCTAATGAATGGGCCTCGGATCACCTCGTTAAAAACCTTGTGAAGAAAACTCATTTGGGACAAAACTTCACAAGGGAAAAAGAGTATGATCTTTATCCCAGAGGCAGACCGGTCAAAGAATCATCTGGCTCGATGCAGAAGATCATGGTCGGTCCGTGCGTCCGGAGTATGGGCCATGGCGTGGTCTGCTCAAATGGGCCGTCAGCTTCGTTATGGATCATCCTCCGGGCCAACTGGTTCAGGACAGGTTGTCCTTGGTCGAGATGGCCTAGTTGGGTCGTGATGTCTTCTAGGCTTGTCCTCGAGATCAACTGCTCCATGGCATTGTTGAATTCGGCCTGTATCTGTCGCTGTCCCGAACGCGTCCTTGGTACATCTCGCATGGTTGGGAACAGGTCGGTCAGCTTCTTGGTAGAACCTGCTCTCACTTCCTTGTGCTGAGGCTTTAGCCTTCCCTTTCTCAGCGTAGGTCAGACGTCTCTCCATTTCGTTGTGGTTGATGTTGTTTGGGAACTGCTGGTGGTTTCCGATGAGGCTTGTGCTGGGATTTGAGCGAAGTAGGTCGGGACTGAGTAGAACTTTGTAAGTTTCCTTGTTTGCTGTAGGTTGCACCGGTCTTCTTCAGAGGAGGTCGGGAAAACTTATATCATGGCAAAATTAATGAGCTGTAATAGATAATATTATAGCATATAGAAATGCGCTACCAATACATATTAGAGCATTATGTCTATGCTATTATATAATAAATATATCACATACATATAATGCTATAATAGATTGCACCAAACATAGCAAGCTAAAATTAACGCTATTACATTGCAATAATAACATAGCACGACGAAAATGATATGGTAGAGGGGGGGGCGGTCTATTATAGCTGCCGCTGTAAGAGCGTTTGTGAAAACGCTATCTATTACATACCATAGCTTGTATCGTGTGCTATGAATGTTGATTTTTCTTGTAGTGGAATAAGCAAAGCATTAGTAAAAGCAACACATGCAAGGTATATATGAAAGATATAGGAGAGAAAACTGTACAGCGAACTCGAGGAAATATCTTTCTGCTTTATCACGAGGCACACGTGACCAGCTATAGTATGCTTTATCAAATGTGTTTGTGAATTTTTTTGTAATCTTCTGTACCAATTTCGATCCTCTGTCACGAGTAAACCTGAAATATGTACAAGATTGACTACCTAACCATCAGAGACTCGAACTCTTTAGATCAACATAAGTCATAAACAAACCAACAAACATATTCATAAACAAACTAGATGGTTTAAAAACACACCATTGCGAAAGGTATAAGACAAGAACAAAAAACCATACAGAGAATATCAACAGTTGAAGAAATAGTACATGACAATAGCCATATCAAGTTGTTCCTGGAATCGGTGAGGGAGAGAGTACGGTGGTAAATGTTTCTCTGTCTAGCACCCGAAGCAGTGCATTCAGAGCCAGCAGTGTGTCCTCCTCGAGGTCCGGAAAAACATTAAGAGATTCGTCGAGGAAGTTGTGACCTTCAGAAGATGGATGACTTTGAGTCTGAGATAGGTGAACTGGCAAAGGTGGGGGCATCCTCAACAAGGTCCTGGTTGTTCTGGACTTCTTCTGACAC
Source organism: Orychophragmus violaceus (assembly GCA_030180135.1). NCBI lineage: Eukaryota > Viridiplantae > Streptophyta > Magnoliopsida > Brassicales > Brassicaceae > Orychophragmus > Orychophragmus violaceus. Next base: position 58,084,014 of record CM058231.1, read on the forward strand.
CGGCGAAGGTTCGACTTCAGGCTGATTAGTAGTCGAGTTCTGGAATAGTTCTATTGGCGGTGGATAGTCATGTACATGGGGTGCTGGCGTTTGGGGATAGCTGGTTTTTTCTTTGGACGTTGAGTGGTCTGAGTCGGAGCATCAACGGGATTCGGGGTGAAGGTGTATCGGGATGGCATAGGGCTCTGTGTTTTTTTCAAACCACTGGGATTGGACCCGACGGCTATCTGAGTGACGTTTGGAATGGTTAGTATACGACTTCCTCATCCTTTCTTTGCCTTTTGAGGCATCGTATCACGGAGAGTTTCAGATAAGAAATTGAGAGGGTCGATAGCAATGAATTTGAGAACCTCGAATAAGAGATTCAAATAAGAGATGCCAGTTAGAGATTAGTCGGTAGGGAGGAGGATCTGCAGAAGAAAAAAATTATTCGAGAGCGATTTTTGGAGACAGGGAAGAACAAAATAAAATCAGGGTTTATGTTTGCGGTAAATGATGGTTTCTCGACACTTAGTCGAAATTTGTTGGGTTAAGGCGCGTAATTGAAAAGTTTTGAGCTAAAAAAAATTAGGTTTAGTTTCTCGGATTAATTACGCGAAATATTTTGAAAATTTACTCACGCTGAACAGGCCGTTGTGGTGCTTAGTTAAATTGGTTTTTTGGATTTATGTGTGCTTTATTATTATATATATAATTTTTATAATCTTTTATTAAGTAATATTATTATTATATATATAATTTTATAATATTTTATTAAGTAATAGTGTAATAGTGTAATAGCATTAATTAATTAATAATTTTTGACCCTATACCTTAAACTATTTTACTCAAACGTTAAACCCTAAAGCCTAAATACTGAACCCTAAACCCAAAAACATTTGACAAGCCCATTAAACCTTAAAATTTAAATAATAAACCCTAAACCATAAACCTTTGACACCACCATTCCTCCCCTTTTTCAAAGATAGATATGGGACTCGGTATAATTATTGTACATAAATAGATGACTAAGATGAATTACTAAATAACTACTATAAACCTTAGACGAAAGATACATAAACAAGAAGAATATTGAATGTTCATCACAACCTTTGACACCCCCATTCTTCCCATGTTTCAAAGATAGATATGTGACTCATTAGTACCATGACCATGATCATGAATGATGTTAGTTGGGACTTAGTGATAAGAATATATATACATAATTAATACAAAATAGACAACCAAAAGGTTTCATTATCATAAATAAACTCTGGTGGTTGCTTCAAACTCTCAAATATTGAAAGCCTTTTTTATTTGTCAAAATTCCTTTTGCCTTTCATCTCTTTATTACCAAATTCGTAATGGATTACCTTCTAAGTGATGTTCTTACAAAAATCCTTCTTGACGCCATTGACGGTGAACAAGGTTTACGCTATTTTATAAGGGCGAAGACAACATGCAACGTGCTTCATAGCTTCGGACAGAGTCAAGATTTCTACAAGTCTATCAATTTATACTACGGTTTTATTAACTTAAATCTCTTTGATTGTCCACCTCATTATAAACAAGATTTCGTCGAGAGGTGTCTACAATCAGGAAACCCCGCAGCTTTTCTACTCTGAGGTATGTGTTGCTTTATCTACAGCGACCGGATGGTTGAAGGAGATGCAATGATCAAAAGATCAGCATATAGCCAATGGGAAACAAGGATATAGGCGTACTCCATGCTCTTGCGTGTTTTTTGTTAGAATATGAAGTTTAGATTGAGAGATTGTTGAGAGATTGATGAGAGAAAGAGAGAAGAGGCTTAGAATCCGATTAGGGTTCTAAGCCGGTTAGAGAGAGAAACTAGGGTTGCGGCTCAAAGAGAAGAATAACTTTTTTTTATTATTCATTCAGAAGTGTTACAACATATTTATAATGAGCTACAACTAGGTTAAGGTATAAACAATCAATATACATAAATAGAATGTAGACAAGAACCCCTTTAGGAAAGAGATATTCCATCCGGGTAATTTGGAAAGTGACAGCCTGTGCTTTGGTCTCGGTGATAGTGACTTGTCCAACGGTCATACTGAGCTTGTCTTGAGCTCAGATCCAACCTCAGACTCCTCTGATCTTGAGCCATCTTGTTTGTATTCTCCAACGGTCACATTGTCTCTTTTCTTCCTTAATGCAAACATGTGACCCGGATCATCATAAGATTAATAATGTGCCCCAACTTTGCACATTGTTAACTTCTTCATGTCTTCATCTCAATACTCCCCCTCAAGCTTGACTCTCATAGAATTTGAGATCAAGCTTGGAACCATGAAGACTCACCTCATTAAAAACCTAAGCATAGAAAACCTCTTGGGACAAAACTACACTTAGGGAAAAAGAGTATGAGCTTCAAGGCTTAGGAGAATGCATTTCAGGGGTTTCCATGAGCCCTATCCTTGAGTGAATGGACTCACAAACCTTTTGAATTGCTGCCTTAGTGAAGACATCAGCAAGCTGATTCTCACTCCTTGTAAAGCACGGCAACACAACTCCTTTCTCTATCATCTGCCTTACTTTGTGACAATCCACTTCTATATGCTTGATCCTTTCATGGAAGACTGGATTTTAGGCAATGTGGATAGCATCTTGGTTATCACAGTGCATGGTGATTGGTTTTGAAGTCTCAATCCACAAATCCAGAAGAAGACCCTTGATCCATGCCAATTCTGTTGCTAGCTTCCTCATTGCTCTATATTCAGCTTCAACACTTGAACATGATACTATCTTCTGCTTCTTGCTCTTCCAAGTAACAAGGTTACCTCCAATGAATGTGCAATATCCAGTAGTGGACCTCCTGTCCACTCTATCTCTTGCCCTATCAGCATCACAATACCCAACTATCTCTGTGCTTTGATCGCGGCCCATCCAAATGCCTTGACCAGGAGCACTACTTAGGTATCTAAGTATCCTTTCAACCATGTTCCAATGATGCATCTTGGGTGCTTGTGTATGCTGGCTCACCTTGTTCACTGCATAACACAAATCAGGTCCTGTTATGGTTAAGTAAATGAGCTTACCAACCATCCTTCTATACTGAGTAATGTCCTCAAATGGTCTGTCTTCAAGCTCCCCCTATCTTATGACTTTGTAGCCTTCCTCAAGTGGTGTCCTAGCCGGTTTCACTCCTGTCTTTCCTGCTTCAGAGAACAAATCAAGTGTGTACTTCCTTTGAGATAAGAAGAGTCCATCATTAGATCGGCAGACTTCTATCCCAAGGAAGTACTTTAGAGCACCAAGGTCTTTAATATCAAAAACAGATTTGAGATAAGCTTTAGTTTCTTGTATACCTGGCTTGTTACTCCCTGATATGATAATGTCATCAACATAAACAAGGATGACAATGATACCTTCCTGATCTTGAAGAGTGAACAATGTGTGATCTCCTTCAGACCTCTTGAATCCTCTTTGCATAAGTGTTGAGCTCAGTTTATGATACCACGCTCTAGGTGATTGCTTTAATCCATATATGGCCTTCTTGAGTCTTAACACCTTCCCTAGTTTCACAATGCTCTCAAGACCAGAAGGTGGTGTCATGTATACCTCATCTTCAAGCTCCCTTGAAGGAATGCATTCTTGATAACCATTTGCCAAAGTTCCCAATCAAGATTTGTTGCCAAAGACAAGATGATCCTAACTGTGTGAAGCTTAGATACTGGTGCAAAGGTATCCAAGTAATCCTTTCCATAGGTTTATGTGAATCCTCTTGAAACCAACCTTGCTTTGTATCTCTCCACTTCTCCATTACTTCTATATTTGATGGTGAAAACCCATTTAGAAGTCACTGCCTTCTTTCCTCTAGGAAGTTCAGCTTCATACCAAGTCTCATTGTTCTCCATTGCTTTGGTCTCTTCATTCACAGCTTGCATCCACCTCTTGTCTGTAGGATTATGTGAGTTCATGGTGTAATTGTCAGGTTACATCCTAGCACATAATCATCTAGGATCTAGGTGATTTGCAGTTGAATCATAAACAGATCAGGATCATTACCTTGTGATTGCAGCGGATTGATCAAAGGAATATCGAGATCTGCAAGAGCTGATGATTACCGGCTCCTCCTAGGTATCCACACGCTTACAAGCTACTGGATCAGGCTGCTAGACCAAGCTTGGAATCAACAGAGAGAGAGAGAAAGAGAGAGGACGGCTAGCTCTCAAAATCGCAGATGGGGTGTTGAAAGCCCTAGGCTGCGCCTCTCATCCCTTATATGGGCCCAAGGAATTATCCTAATGGCCTATTGGGATTTTGGGCCCAAGACACAAATCAGACAAAAGCCTGTATTTTGTCTGGCCCAATTCTCTGTACAAATACAGTAAATGCCTTTGCATCTTACCGTATTAATTCCATTTAACTTTCCCGTTAGCTATGGTGTGTGACCCTTAGGGATCATACAATACTGGTAATAAGTCCTAAACTTATAGATCAAGAGCGGACTCTAGCAAGTCATCATGATCACCCAGTATTTATGACTTATGTCTGATCTCGACACTTATCATACTTTCTAGAGATAGTACGGTAGATTTCAGGACATTCCCAACAATCTCCCACTTGTACTGGAATCCTACATTCCCTAATCCTTTTGTCTCAATATCTCAATCTGGCATAAGGCAAGATGCGTGTCATCCTTATATAGCCAGACCATGTTTATCGGAACAGATTTGATACTGACAATGCAAACGACTTGGGCAAGTCCGTTTGGGAGTGGCCACTCTCTTACCAGCTATCAAGTCTCCGATTGGCCTAGAGATATTACCTCCGTTAAACGGCAGGGACAAATCCCATCTTGTTCCATCACTATGAACTACACACTTTATAATACACCCAACCAAAGTCCTTATAGCTCCCAGTTACGAAACAGCGTTAGACAATGAACAAAGCGCATCACTCCATGTGCAGCCACATGCATGCGAACTCAGGTCTAAGGACTATACTCTATAGTCGTATATGAGAACCTCTTATGACACAGATATTAATATCTTGTAGAGTTCTCATCAGCGGGCCATGTCCGGTCATATGCTCCCCTACATATACCTATGTGTCGACTTTGATGCCGCGCATCTATGACCCCTCGAAACTTGGTCATAAGTCTCAACACAATCTAGTCTCAAGTGGTTGTTGGTGTTCCAATTTCAACAACCTTCGACTATGGACACTATGATTTATGTCATTTCGTTAAATATGGGGTTTCAGGATCAAGTCTACTCATGTACTTCGATGGCCCATATATAATGACATGAATCATTTTGGAACGATTATTTATATCACAGTTAAAATAATCCATAAATCATAGATTTCATAAACATAAAATGTTATGTTTACATGAACCTTTCAAAACAACTAAATAAAGCCCTTTACTAACTCCCACTGAAATTAAGACTATATCTTAATTTCACTTATCCTACAGCTACAGTCCGCGACTCGTGCTTAGGCCTAAGGAGTGGCTTCGTTAATAGATTAGCAACGTTCTCATTCGTTGAAACTTGCTGATCTACTTAACACCTCTGTTATTTATCTCACGGAATAGGTTATACCTACCCTCAAGGTGTTTGGACTTCTGATGTGCAGCTAGCCTCATCTATGCTGGGAATCACATCAAGTTCAGTGATGAACTCTTCTTTCCAAACAACCTCTTTCGCCGCTACCCAAGCTGAGAAATGTTCAGCTTAAGTCATGGAGTCAGCAACAGTGCCTTGCACCGCCAGACAGACACAAGATATAACCGGACTGTGACCGGAAATCATCTTTGTCTGTTGGAAACTTGCCTTTCAGACTCTATTGACTTGTAGCACCTCACTTTCTCCGTAAATCAAGAACTTATCCTAAGTATTTTCCAAATACTTGAGGATATTCATTACGTCTATCCAGTGATTCTTTACTGGATTTGACTGGTCTTTACTTGTCTTGCTTAACATTAAAGCAACATCAAGACAAGTACGTGTCATGGCATACATGATAGATCCAATTGCCGACGCATATGGAATCTCATCCATGCATTCAAGCTCAGCAGATATCGTAGGATACTGTTTCTTGCTTAACATAATGCCATGTGACATTGGCATAAAACCCTTCTTGGAATGCTGAAAACGTGTAGGACTTTGTCAATATAAGAATCCTGACTTTGTCCTACCAGCTATTTTGGATCTCTATCTTTAGATCCAAAATCCAAGAACATACGTGGCTTTACCCATGTCAATCATAAAACCAACTCCCAAGCCAGTCCTTTACCGACTGCAGCATTGGAACGTTATTTTCGAGAATCAGTATGTCATCGACATACACTATGAGAGATGCAATATCGCTCCCACTTATCTATTAGTAATCGCACAGTTCCACTTCGTTCCTGTTCAAGTCAAAACCTTGACTACTTCAACAGAACGAAGATTCCAACTCCGATATGTTTGCTTCCATCCATGAATGGATCGATGAAGCTAACTTACATACAGTATAATTTTTCCGGAGTCCGGGCTCACTTTCGCTTCTGTGAATTTCGCAGGTTCGTCACTTTCAATGATCATCAGATCATGGCAACTAATCACGAGAAATCACTCTCTGATTAGTGACGGATTCATTCAGATCTGCGAACTTCAGGCTCTACAGGTGTAGATTCTACATAAATCTGTAAATCCATCCGCTGCTCTCCCTCAACAGGTTGAGCAGCCTCCTGTATTTCTCGAATTTCTTCGAGTTATACTTTTACTCCCACTGTTCTTCTTGGAAAGAAAATTTCCTTTTAGAAAACAGAATTCCGAACAACCTAACTTCGTTTTCGGAATGGACGTAAAAAGTAACAAGCCTTGGTTTCCCTAGGACAACCAGCGAAGTAGCTCAACTACAAATACTCAGTAAAGACGAATTTGGATCATTTCCAGTCCACATTTATGTGGTGTCTTTCAACTGATATTGGTGGAACTATTTCAGCGTAAACTTAGATATTTCTAGAGCGTTATTCTTAAAGAATATCATGGAAGATTCGTGTGACTCATCTTTAATCATTTCTAATAAGATCTGATTCTTTCTCACAGAAACACCTCAAGGTTTTCAGGAGAAATGAGCTGTGAAACGACTTCACACTCATTCAGATGATCACACCATCAATGACTTAAGTATTCTCACTCGTGATCTAATCCAGAGTCTTAATACTTCTGTCACTCAGGTTCTATACCTCATTCTGGAACTCTTTCGACCATTTCAAAGAATTCTGACTCGTGTCTCATCAAATGAACACAGTCATAGTCACTGAAGTAATCAGTAAAGATAATGAAGTACAGGAAATTTTCTCTGGCATTACTGCTCATCGGGCCACATACATGAGTATGTTCAAGGTCCAATAAGCCTTTGGGCCTTTCTCTAGCTCGGCTAAGATGGGCCCTTTGTCTTTTGGTCCAGTAAGCAGAATTCAAGTCTCATAAGATATCCGATCAAATGAGCCCAAAAGTCCATAACTATGGGATTTCTGAATCCGACTCACTCTATGTGACCAAAACATTTACGCCAAGAAAAATCAGGTTTAATTCATCAGATTTAAACCAATTCGGTATTTATGTTACATTTACGCACTCTTTGGTTTAAGATATAAAACCCATTCCTTGAATAGGGTGCTACAATTAATATTTCATTGAGATCAAAAGAACAAAACTTGTCTTTTATCAAAATGAAAAACATTCAAATTCTTACAAGAAAATGAAAGACAACTCTGCTTAAAGCAGGTACATTGTAGCAATTACTTAATACAAAACCAAGCCTCAAAGGCATCTACAAGTGAAAACCCTACGGCTGAGGCAGCATCCATAGCTCCTTCCAGACATGCAGTTTCACTTGTCCTTCCTTCAATGTTCTACTGTTGCTTAGGCTCTGCATATTATAACAAATATCAGTGCCACAACCAGTATCCAATACCTATAAGGTAGAACTTGAAGTAATAACATGAATACCTGAGGAAGTAGTCTCATACATCAACTTCAACTCCTCATAATCTTCCATGAATTTAATGCAATCTCTCTTCCAATGCCCAGTCTCTTTACAGTAGCAGCACTTACCAACGTAAGAGGTATCTGATTCGGGCTCAGAAGACACACGCTTGCCATGATTCAAAATCTGGACAACTTTGTCTTCACCCTTGTCAGCATTAGGTTTAGTAAACCTACCCTTCTCCATTACGAGATTATACAGGGTACTCTTCACGTTTGGCTCAACTGTCTTGAGCATATCATGCAGTTCAGTCAGCGTCTTCGTTAAGCCTTTATTGATATAGTTCCTTTTGAACTTATCATAGCTTGACGGCAGTGACTGCAGAATGATCTCAGTTGCCAATTCTTGGCTAACTGGATAATCTAGTTTCCTCAGGTTATCAATGTAACCCATCATTTTACTGACATGAGGACTTACTGGATGATCATTTGGTAGCTTGCAGCTAGTGAGAGACTTAACCAACTGGTATCTCTCCACTCTTACCTGCTCCTGAAATTTCAATTTCAGGCTGCTGATCATCTCTATTGGCGACTCCATGTTCTCATATTGCTTAAGCAAATCTGAGTCCATGGTAGCCAATATCAGACCACGCACATCTACCGCATCATTATAATGCTTATTCCAAGCATTATATACTGCATGAGAGGCATTGGACCCGATCCTCTCGGGGAGAGCTCTCTCAAGGACATAGTCCTTTCTCTCCTGCCTGAGGACTAGCCTCAGGTTCCGCGACCAAGTCAAGAAATTTGATCCGTTCAGTTTGTCCATTTCAAGGACAGACCGGATCGAGAAAGTGTTTTGATTGTTTGTGCTAGTCATAACTGAAATTTAGAGATAAATAGAGTTTTAGTTATTTAGTTCATAAAAGAGTAATCTTAATAACTTATAAGAAAACTCGCATTGCATTCAAAATTTCTTTGTTTAACCTCATAAGAATGCAATGATTCCGAGACCCATGTTCAACCAAAACCAAAGTGGGCCACTGGCCGTCACCCGGAATTAGCTTTACTTGGTAAGCATACACACAGCTAGTTATATCCATATAACTCTCGGTTGTGGATTGGACCCAAGGCCCAATTCACCAGATGTCTCAAGGCCCGGGACTCTCGATGGCCCAGTCAAGGAAACCAATCTCTTACAGCCAAATAATCACTAAAGTCTGGGACTCCCAATGAAATTAGTGACTATATACTCCTTTACTTACGCAAAAACAGACACCTCACACTGTAAGCCATATCTGTAATTGAATAAGCGTTAAGTAGCTGACAAGATTGGGCAAGACATCCAAGCTTGATATTGGTTTTGAGGATTTTAGGTTTCAATAGATTTCCTCCCAAAATAGAAGATTACTATTTTGGGAAACTTTCCATTTCAGGTAACTTACTAAATTTGGAAACTTTCTATTTAGGAAAACCTACTATTTTAGAAACTTTCTTAACATGCCAAAATTAGAAACTTCTAATTTAATATTTTATTAAAGTTTTCGGATGGGTCACAAATTATAGGCCCAATTCTTGGCCCAAGACCACAGAATTCCAATTGGCCCAATAATTTGACATAACCGAGTCGGTTCATTAATTCTGGTCCAAGACCAAATTAACTACTAAATCCAACTGGTTATTTACTAAACCAGACCAGCTCTAAATTATTTGGTCCAACCAAATCAAACTTAGACCAGCTTTCGGTTTAGGTTAAAATTCAATTTTGAATTTAAATCCGGTTTAACCAGAAATTTAATAATACCAATTGTATTAAATAATTTCCAGCAAACCGCGATTTGGGTTAACCGCTTGAACCAAACATTAATTAAATAATTAATCACAGGACAACACGATCATCTTCTTCACTTAAAGACAAAAACGATAATCACTTATACAAACGATCACATATACAAACAATCGATTCAATAAGTGATTTTGACTTTACCTCATCGTATGATAATTAATTTACAATCGACTTTTACTTTTTCGTTTCATGCAATCCACAAGAAGACAAAACCATTTTGTCATCTATCAAACCCTAACAAATCGATTTCTTATCGATTATTAATGGGTTACAACCGATTATCACATTCACTTTACGATCATAACAATGACTGAAAGACAAAACGATTCTAAACCTTAATAAACTAAACAAATCGATTCTCTATAATAAAGCAAATACAGAAGCGATTGATTATAGGTTTAATAATCGATTATCATAAAGCAAAGTTAACGATACTCACAATGAAAACGATGATTGATCATTCAATTCAAAATCGATTCATACGATTCTAGGTTTTCAAAGTTTCAATCAATTTTACTCATTAAAATCGATTCATCAAACTAATAAACAACCTAGTATGATCCAAAAAGCAAAAACCTAACGACCTTGCTCTGATACCACTGTAGGATTATGTGAGTTCATGGTGTAATTGTCAGGTTACATCCTAGCACATAATCATCTAGGATCTAGGTGATTTGCAGTTGAATCATAAACAGATCAGGATCATTACCTTGTGATTGCAGCGGATTGATCAAAGGAATATCGAGATCTGCAAGAGCTGATGATTACCGGCTCCTCCTAGGTATCCACACGCTTACAAGCTACTGGATCAGGCTGCTAGACCAAGCTTGGAATCAACAGAGAGAGAGAGAAAGAGAGAGGACGGCTAGCTCTCAAAATCGCAGATGGGGTGTTGAAAGCCCTAGGCTGCGCCTCTCATCCCTTATATGGGCCCAAGGAATTATCCTAATGGCCTATTGGGATTTTGGGCCCAAGACACAAATCCGACAAAAGCCTGTATTTTGTCTGGCCCAATTCTCTGTACAAATACAGTAAATGCCTTTGCATCTTACCGTATTAATTCCATTTAATTTTCCCGTTAGCTATGGTGTGTGACCCTTAGGGATCATACAATACTGGTAATAAGTCCTAAACTTATAGATCAAGAGCGGACTCTAGCAAGTCATCATGATCACCAGTATTTATGACTTATGTCTGATCTCGACACTTATCATACTTTTAGAGATAGTACGGTAGATTTCAGGACATTCCCAACATTGTCTCCCTTAGCTTCTTCATCGGTTGTTGGTACATGTTCTTGATCCAACTTCCCAATGAACACTTGATGTTCCAAAGGTACATGAGCTAAACTGCAAACAGCTTGAATGGGATGGGCTACTGCATTGCTGTTGAAGTAAACTCTAGTCTTCTTCCATTCTGATGGATCCTTTCTCTCCCTTGTACTTCTTCTTAACACTTGAACTTGCTGCTCATTCACAACCGGCTGTTCAACCCCTTCATTCTGTTGATCCAACTCCTCATTCAACTCCTTAGGTTCTTCCTCATGTTCTACCTCGTGTTTCTCATGCTCCTCAGCTTCAACTTGATCATGTGTAGAAGAATCAAATTCTTGCGGTTCTGGTGTTGATTCTTGAGTGTCCCCCTCATAATCAAGGTGGGTATGTTGAGGAGCTTATGAAGTTGGAGCAGAGGCTGAGGGAGCAGAACTGGTCTTGGCCGGTTGTTGGGGCATACTGATGCCAAGGTTTTCCATGATCATCCTTAGGTTAGCAGCCCTATCTGATTGAGAAGTGGGAAGATCCTTCAAGATGTCCCAATTCTTCTCATCATAGAAACTCCTTGTCTCCATGAATTTCACATCTCTTGAGATCAACACCTTCCTTATTTCAGGTACATAACACTTGTATCCTCTTTGTGTTGTGGAGTATCCAATGAACATAGCTTTGGTGCTCTTAGCATCCAACTTATCCCTTTGTTCTCCTGGTATCAACACAAAACAAATGCACATAAACACACGTAAGTGATCAACTAATGGATTGGTTTTGTTGAGTACCTGAAATGGAGATCGATCCTTAAGAACTTTTATGGGAGTTCTATTGATCAAGTAGCAAGCAGTCATGACTACATCTCCCCAAAAACTCTTAGGAACATTCCTGTAGAACATCATGGACCTTGCCACCTCCATTCCATTAAGTGTCTGTTCTTTCTCTCAGCCACTCCATTTTTTTGTGGAGTGTAGGGGCAACTTGTTTGATGTAGAATTCCATGTTTGTATAGGTGTTGTTTAAAAGCATTGCTCGTATACTCACCACCATTGTCGGATCTAAAAATTTTGATCTTAGCATTGAAATGGTTAGTAACATGACTTTGAAAGTTCATAAAAGCATCTAACACTTTATCCTTAGTTTGCATCAATGTTATCCAAGTATACTTAGATTTTTCATCAATGAAAGTCACAAAATACTTATGTTTCTCTCTAGACAAGCAAGGAGCAGTCCACACATCAGAATGAACAAGATCAAAGCAACTTTCATAAGTAGTTTTAGAGTTTGGAAAAACAGATTTGCAATGTTTCCCAAGAATACACGCCTCACAATCATCATTCTTAAAAGAAACAGAAGGTAATAAAAGTCTGAAGGCCCTAGAGTGTGGATGTCCTAGTCTAGCATGCCAAGTAGAATCATCCACACCTACACAAGTAGATAAAGCAATAGATAAAGCAGTAGATAAATCAGAGGAAGGGTTGGTGTCTTCAATCATGTAGAGCTCATCCTTTGTCACATCTTTCCCAATCAACTTACTTGTCTTAATATCCTGAAACACAACATCGTTAGGACTAAAAACAACATTGCAATTTAGATCAGTGGCTATTCTTTTCACAGATACTAAGTTGGATGTGAAACTAGGCATAAAGAAGGCTTTGGATTCTTTGTCAAACAATTTCAAATTTCCTATGCCTTGAATTGGAATCTTATCACCATTTGCAATCACTACACATCCTAAAGCTGGTTTAACATTTTCTATCAACTTAGGGTCACTGATCATATGGTGAAAGGCTCCTGAATCAATGATCAAAGGTATGATTTTATTTGAAGCAAAGAGTGAGGTACCAAGAACCATACCAGAGTTTTCCTTGAGGGCTTTGATGAGAGCCTCAAGGTCTGACCCTCTTACCACATCACTTTGATCAGTTATGGCTGGAGCTTGATGAACTACCATTCCTCTTCCTTCATCACATTGCTGCATTGAGGAAGAACCTGGTCCAGCTGCACCATAAGAGTAGTTTGCCCTTTGATCCTTGAACCGGTTGGTGTGAGATGAGGGTCTGAGGTTTGGATGAAGGCGCCAGCATCTATCCTTCAAATGCCCACTCTTCTTGCAGAAATCACACATCAAGACTCCTCTCTTGTCACATCCATAGTTCTGCCTGTCATCAGCCTTGTGCATTACTTTGTTGGCAGTTACCAGCTCACCTTTGCCCTTGAACAGTCCAAATGAGCCTTACTCTTTCTGAATTTGTCCACACACATCATCCAAGTCAGGTAAGGTGTCTGCCCTTAGGATGTGCTTAATTAACCCATTGTAAGATGAGTTTAAAGTGAGCAGAAGAGCAAAGACTTTATCTTGCTCTCTCCTTTCTTGTAACACCAAAGGGCCACTGCTTGGTGGCCTCAACATCTCTAACTCGGACCACAGAGAGCTAAACTTTCCAAAATGAGCTTTAAACTCCATATCTTCTTGCTGGAGATTGTTGATGGCTAGCTTAACTTCAAAGAATCGGGTTAGGTTTGATTTATTCCCATAAACCTTCTCAATAATATCCCACAGCTGCTTGGAAGTCACGCAATAGGAGTAAGCCTCCAACAGGTGCTGGTCAAGTGAGCTTTAGAGTATAGAGAGCACATTCTGGTCCCCTTGTATCCACGCTTCTTCATCAGCTTCAGATGTCTCTTCATGAGACTCAACATCTTCTTTAGTTTCAGCCTCGGTTCCAACCTTAGCTTTAGCCTTCATCACCATCTCTGGAGCTGTGCTCCTCATTATGTACTTCCATAAACCTCTGCCTCCAAGTGCAGACTTCACCATCCTGGCCCAAACAATATAGTTGGCACCTTTAAGAGTTACAAGAATGATTACCCTTGAGTTCTCCATTGCTAAAATTGGTTTGTTGCAAGGAGGGAGTTTTCAAGGTAAGCTTTTAAACAGGAGAGTTCTCAACTCACAGAGAACACACACAAGAGCCAATAGGCCAAAGGAGAATGCTTGAGAGCTTAAGATATTTCTAGAACAAGAACCGGAGCTTGCAAGAACAAGAGAACAAGAACAATAAAAACAGAGTTTAAGAATCAGAGTATGCGGAATTGAATAGGTATATGAACTTATGGCTCTGATACCATGTTAGAATATGAAGTTTAGATTGAGAGATTGTTGAGATATTGATGAGAGAAAGAGAGAAGAGGCTTAGAATCCGATTAGGGTTCTAAGCCGGTTAGAGAGAGAAACTAGGGTTGCGGCTCAAAGAGAAGAATAACTCTCTTTTTTATTATTCATTCAGAAGTGTTACAACATATTTATAATGAGCTACAACTAGGTTAAGGTATAAACAATCAATATACATAAATAGAATGTAGACAAGAACCCCTTTAGGAAAGAGATATTCCATCCGGGTAATTTGGAAAGTGACAGCCTGCGCTTTGGTCTCGGTGATAGTGACTTGTCCAACGGTCATACTGAGCTTGTCTTAAGCTCTGATCCAACCTCAGACTCCTCTGATCTTGAGCCATCTTGTTTGTATTCTCCAACGGTCACATTGTCTCTTTTCTTTCTTAATGCAAACATGTGACCCGGATCATCATAAGATTAATAATGTGCCCCAGCTTTGCACATTGTTAACTTCTTCATGTCTTCATCTCAATATTTTTTATGGAGATGGTGTAGTGTTGAACAGTGGATATGTCATCGACCGTTAACTTGCCACTCTGATACGTATAAAGATAACTAGAAGGGTAGGCGTGTATGGCCAGAAACGCCTTCGGCTATGTTCTTTGAGAAGGAAGTGAGTGTAGATATCAACGGCCTTTATAGTTGCACGTGTTCTCCAATAATAACCTAGAAGGGTTGGTGGAACTTTGGTTTCAAGGGTTCAACCATGTGCGACAGATGCTTTTGGTGAAGGAATTTCTAGCAGTTCTAATCAGGATTAGCAACCCTAGTCTGAATTCCGAGCCTAGGATCTAAGGTTCATGTAATTGAATCTAACAGATCTCGAGATTACCTGATGAATATGCAGCGGAAATGTTAGCAGATAATCGAGATCACGAAGCGCCTCAAATGCTGCGCCTCTACTGGTATCCACACGCACACAAACTGGACCGCCGGGATGCTAGTGCCTTACAGAGATCTAATCTCCAGAGAGGTTTGTTTATGTGTTCTGGTGGTTTTCTATTAGGTTAGGGACGAGTTTAGGTCGACCATATATCTGAAGGATTGTTTAGTGTTTGTCCTGGTTTAATTCTGTCAGATTAAACCCTACTAAACATATTGGATCTAGGTTCTCATGCTGAATCATAAAGGGATCTCAGTAAATACCTTGTTTATGCAGCGGATTAGAGATGTATCGTCAGAGATCAATAGAACTGCCAAGGGACAGCTCCTCCAGAGGTTCACACACGCACACTTCAGGAAGATGGCTGCTAGACCAGAGAGGAGGGAGGCGCAGAGAGAGTTGAGAGAGAGAGCAGCTAGGTTAAGTTTTAATTATAAAACTTTTGTCTAGTTCTTTTGGGCTTTTGGGCCCAAGTCCCAGTCTGATTAAATCCCTTAGATTTAATCAGGCCCTTTAATCTCTCTAAGTATAGTAAATGCCTGGCACTTTTACCGTACTTCTGCTGAACCATTCCCTTATAGTTTCCTGTTAGCTTAGGCGTGTGACCCATATGGGATCATATAATAAAGGCAATAAATCCAAGACTTATAGATCATGAGCGGACTCTAGCAAGACATCATGACCCCCAATATTATATGACTTATGTCTGATCATTGACATACTCTTACTTTCTAGAGACAGTACAGAGATTACTGGACATAATTCCAACAATCTCCCACTTGTACTGGAATCTCTGTATTCATAATCCTTTTGTCTCAATATCTCGATTAGTCATAAGGCAAGATAAGTGTCATCCTTATAAAACCTAATCATGTTCATCGGACTCTGATTTGACACTGACAATCCAAACGACTCGGGACAGTCCGTTTGAGCATGGCCATGCATTTTCCAGTATTCAAATCTCCGATTGGCCTAGAGATATTCACTCCATTTATATTGGAGGGACAAATCCCGTCTTGTTCCATCACTGTAAACTACTCACTTCATAATACACCCAAACAAGGTCCTTATAACTATCGCTTGACGACAGCGTTAGACAATGATCAAAGCGCATCAGTTCATGTGTAGTCACATGCATGCGAACTCAGGTCTAAGGACTATACTCTATAGTCGTAGTTAGAATCTCTCATGACACAGATATAAATATCCTGAAGAGTTCTTATAAGCGGGTCATGTCCGGTCGTATGTACCCCAACATACACCTATGTACTGACTTTGATGCCGTGCATCTATGACACCCTGAAACTTGGTCATAAGTCACATACCAATCTAGTTTCACGCGGTTGTTGGTGTTCCAATTTCAACAACCTTCGACTAGGGACAGGATGATATAAGCCATCTATCAAATATAGGGTCTCACGATCAAGCTAAATGACTTCGATGACTCAAGATCAAATCACTTACTTCGATGACCTATAAAATGGTTTATATCATTTTGGAACGATTATTTCATCACAGTTAAAATAATCTTGAAATAATAATTTTATTAAACATCTTAAAATGTTTTACAAGAACATATCAATAACTAAATAAAGCCCTCAAACTCCCACTCAAATTTAGATTACATTTCAATGTCTCTAATGCCTACAGCTTTAGTCAGGTACTCGAGCTTAGGCCTTGGGAGTGGCTTTGTCAATGGATCAGCGACATTATCATCTGTCGGAACTCGGCTGATCTTGACTTCCTTTCTATTAATGATATCACGTATGAAGTGAAATCTTCTTAGTATATGTTTGGATTTCTTGTGTGATCTTGGTTCTTTTGCCTGAGCTATAGCACCATTGTTATCACAAAACAGTGCCAGAGGCTCAGCTGCATTCGTTATCACACCTAGTTCAATAATGAACTTTCGTATCCAAACAGCTTCCTTCGCTGCTTCTGAGGCGGCGACATATTCAGCTTCTGTAGTGGAATCAGCAACGGTGTCTTGCTTGGAGCTTCTCCAACTAACTGCACCGCCATTCAGACAAAAGATATAACCGGACTGTGACCGGAAATCATCTTGGTCTGTCTGGAAACTTGCGTCCGTGAATCCACTGACTTCAAGCACATTACTTCCGCCGTACACCAAGAACTTATCCTTAGTATGTCTCAGATACTTCAGGATATTCTTGACGGCAATCCAGTGGCTTTCTCCTGGATTTGACTGGTATCTACTCGTCATGCTCAATGCATAAGCAACATCAGGACGAGTACAGATCATGGCATACATGACAGATCCTATTGCAGATGCATAAGGAATATTCTTCATGCGCTCAAGCTCAGCAGCCGTCGTTGGGCTCTGCTTCTTGCTTAGCGTTGTGCCATGTACCATTGGTGTGAAGCCCTTCTTGGAATCTGCCATGCTGAATCTATGCAGGACTTTGTCAATGTAAGAATCTTGACAAAAGCCTATCAGCCTTTTAGATCTATCCCGGTAGATCCTGATTCCAAGAACGTATGCGGCTTCACCCATGTCTTTCATGGAAAAACAACTTCCAAGCCAGTCCTTTACCGACCGCAGCATTGGTACGTCGTTTCCGAGAAGGAGTATGTCATCGACATACAGAATAAGAAATACTATCTTGCTCCCACTAGTCTTCTTATACACGCATTGTTCTTCTTCGTTTCTGATGAAGTCAAATTGCTTGATCGCTTCATCAAAACGAAGATTCCAGCTCCTCGATGCTTGCTTCAATCCATAAATGGATTTATGAAGCTTGCATACTTTCCCAGCATTCTTTGGATCTATGTAACCGTCAGGTTGTGTCATATACACATCCTCTTCCAGAATTCCATTCAGGAAGGCGGTTTTTACGTCCATCTGCCAAATTTCATAATCATGAAAAGCTGCAGTTGCTAGTAGAATCCGAATAGATTTCATCATAGCCACTGGGGAATAGGTTTCATCATAATCCACACCGTGAACTTGCCTGAAACCTTTTGCCACCAACCTGGCTTTATAAATCTGGACATTTCCATCCACGTCAATCTTCTTCTTGAAGATCCATTTACACTCGATGGCTTTTACACCAGCGGGTAAGTCAACCAATGAAAACACTTGGTTGACCGACATGGAGTCCATTTCGGAATCAGTGGCCTTACGCCACTTAGAGGAATCTGGGCCCATCATGGCTTGATTGAAGTTCGATGGTTCATCACCATCAATGATCAGAAGATCATGACAGTCAGTCACGAGGAATCCTTGATATCTCTCGGGTTCGTGACGGATCCTCCCGGATCTTCAAACTTCAGGTACTACAGGTTCAGGCTCTACAATTTCTTGTAGGTCCTCCTGCTGCTCTTCCTCATTAGGTTGAGTAGTATCCTGTTCATCTTGAATTTCTTCAAGCAGTACCTTACTCCCACTGTTTTTCTTAGAGAGAAACTCCCTCTCAAGAAAATTACAATCCCGGGCAACAAAAATCTTGTTCTCGGATCGTAGGTAGAAGTAATAAGCCTTGGTCTCCTTCGGATAACCAATGAAGTAGCATTTATCAGACTTTGGTGTAAGCTTGTCAGAGATCAATCTCTTGACATAGGCTTCACAACCCCAAATTCTAAGATAAGACAGCGCTGGAGTTTCTCCAGTCCACAATTCATATGGTGTCTTGGCTACTGCTTTTGATGGCGCTCTATTTAGGGTGAACACTGCTGTTAGCAGAGCATATCCCCAAAGGGATATTGGAAGGTCTGTGTGACTCATCATAGACCGAACCATATCCAATAAGGTCCGATTCCTCCTCTCAGACACACCATTCCATTGAGGTGTTCCAGGAGGAGTGAGTTGGGAAACTATCCCACACTCTCTTAGATGATCACTGAACTCTTGGCTCAAGTATTCTCCTCCTCGGTCGGACCGAAGAGCTTTAATGCTTTTGCCAAGTTGGTTCTGTACTTCATTTTGGAATTCTCTGAATCTCTCAAACGATTCAGACTTATGTTTCATTAAATAAACATATCCATACCTGCTGAAATCATCAGTGAAGGTAATGAAGTATTGGTAGTTTCCTCTTGCATTTGTGGACATTGGGCCACACACATCAGTGTGTATCAGGCCCAATAAGTCACTGGCCCTCTCGTTGGGTTTATTAAAGGGGGCCCGCGTCATTTTGCCCATCAGGCAGGATTCGCATTTCTCACATGACTCAAAGTCAAACGAGCCAAGAAGTCCATTCGAATGGAGCCTCTTAATGCGTTTCTCACTGATGTGCCCTAAACGACAATGCCATAGAAACGTTTGGTTCTCCTCATTAGGTTTGAACCGTTTGGTATCAATGTTATAAATTGGCGCGGATTGATCAAGTATATAAAGCCCATTCGTAAGAGGGGCACAACCATAGAACAAATTATTGCGATTGAAGGAACATAATTTATTCTTAACTGAAAAATCATAACCTTCCAAATCCAACAAAGAAACTGAAATAATATTTCTGCTTATCGCAGGTACAAAATAGCAGTTATTAAGTTCTAAAACCAATCCCGAAGGTAAAGACAACAAGTATGTGCCTACAACTAGTGCAGGAACTTTCGCTCCATTCCCAACTCGTAGCTCCACTTGTCCTTGCTTCAGCCTCCTACTGTTGCTGAGTGCCTGCATATTAGTACAAATATGAGCCCCACAACCAGTATCCATAACCCATGAGGTATTATCAGAAGTAGTTGTATTAACTTCTATAACAAAAATACCTGATGAAGAAGTCTCCAGAGTCTTCTTCTTCAATTCCTTTAGACCTTCCAGGAATTTCTTACATTCTCTCCTCCAATGCCGTGGTTCTTTGCAGAACCTGCAGATGTCAGTAGGCCCAGCCTTGGACTTGGGCTTGGGCTTGGACGTGTCCTTGTCCGAGACTTGAAAAGCCTTAGCCTTTCCCTTGTCCTTGGCAGAGGATTTCTTAAAGCCCTTGCCCTTTTGTACCATAAGCACGTTGGGGTCCTTGGCTTTCCTCAAGTTGGGCTCTGCAGTCTTGAGCATTCCATGAAGCTCAGGCAATGTCTTAGTCAAGCCATGCATATTGAAGTTCAGAATGAACTGATCATAGCTTGCAGGCAAAGACTGCAGAATGATGTCGCAGGCAAGTTCATAGCTGATAGGGCAGTCGAGTTTCTGAAGATGATCGAGATAACCCATCATTTTCAAGACATGAGGACTCACTGCCGCATTTGCAGCCATCTTACAGTCTAAGAGGTTCTTAACTGTCTGGAACCTCTCAGTCCTTGCCTGCTCCTGAAAAAGCGATTTCAGGCTTGCCATTATCTCGATGGGCGACAGCACACTCTCGAACTGCATTTGCATTTCAGGAGTCATGGTTGCCAACATCAGGCAATAGACATCATTTTCATCTGACGAATGCTTTTCCCAAGCATTCTGCAGATTCCTGGCGGCATTGTTTGGAGGCCTCTCGGGGAGGGGATCACGAAGGACATATTCCTTCTTCTCCTGCTTGAGGACCAGCCTCAAGTTCCTTGACCACGTCAGGAAGTTCGTTCCAGTCAGCTTCTCCTTGTCGAGAACAGACCGGATTGAGAATGTGTTTTGTGTACTTGTTGTAGTCATTGCTGAAATTTAAGATAAAAGGATTTTAGTTAATATGTTCAATATGATTAATCTCGCATTATATTCAATAACATTAGTTACCCTCAAAAGAATATAATGATTCCAAGATCCACATATAACTAAGATCAAAGTGGGCCACTGGCCGTCACCCAACCTTAGCTTATATCGGTAAGCCCTATCTCGGCTAATTATATCCGTGATATAACTCTTGGTTGTGAATCTGGGCCCGAGGCCCAATACACTCTGATGTCTCAAGGTCCGGGACTCCCGATGACCCAGTCAAGAAAACCAGACTATACAGTCATGTAATCACTAATGTCTGGGACTCCCAATAACATTAATGAATCACAAACTGTCTTACCCACGCAAAAGATAGACACCCTCACACTGTAAGGCCATGTGTACAATTGAATGGGTTTCAACAGCTGACATAGACTAGACAAGACATCCAACGCTTGATATTATTTGAGGTTTATAGGTTTTCTTAAAATCTCATCCCAAAATAGAAGTTATCTATTTTGGGAAACTTTCCATTTTGGGAAACCTTCTGTTTTGGAAACTTTCATAATTGGAAACTTTCTAACTATAGAAATTTCCTAAATATCCAAAACATGCAAATCTAGAAACTTCTATTCCAAGAAACTTTCTAATTTAATATTTTGGAAACAAATTAATTTAAAATCGAATTTTAATTATTAAATAAAATTTTAAATTAAATCTGAAGAAGAGACTCAAATAACTGGCCCAATTGTTTTAACTTCTTGGCCCAAGGCCCAAGAATTGGTCTATGTCCAAGACAAAACCCAATTGCCCAATTAAATGACATAACCGGTTTGGTTCATTAAAATTGGTCTAACCAAGATTAATTACTACGATAACCACAATTGTTAACCGGTCATTTACTAAACCGGATTTTCTCAATTTATTTGGTCCAACCAAATCAAATTAGAAAACCACTGGTTTAGGCACTAAATCCAATTTTAAACGACATTGGATTTCTTATCACGGTTTAACCAAATTTAATAATTTTTATTAAGTCTGTAAACCGTGACGATTAAATTTTAATTATTTTAAACCGAACCATAAACCAAACTGAACCGACCGATTGGTCACGTGAACCGATCACGATCGGGACGAGAGGCGGGACGGGACGGGACGGGCGATAGGCTGGTCGAGAGAGGCGGGACACGGGATCGGTCCATCTCTCGCGCCTCAACGCCGATCGGGACGACGACGCGACACGATCCGGCCAAGCGATCGGTCCGTTCGTCGTGTACCGATCCGGACGTGTGATCCGATGCCGATCCACACTCCGACGCATACCTTTCCTTATGGATCGGTTCATGCGATTTTAGTTTAGGGTTTTAACTTTTGTTTCTTAAGTGTTTTCTTATCATATTTTAAGCAATGATTGATTCAAACACTTCTAAACAACCTAAACATGATTCTAACAAGAAATCCTAATAGAACCAATGGCTCTGATACCACTGAAGGATTGTTTAGTGTTTGTCCTGGTTTAATTCTGTCAGATTAAACCCTACTAAACATATTGGATCTAGGTTCTCATGCTGAATCATAAAGGGATCTCAGTAAATACCTTGTTTATGCAGCGGATTAGAGATGTATCGTCAGAGATCAATAGAACTGCCAAGGGACAGCTCCTCAAGAGGTTCACACACGCACACTTCAGGAAGATGGCTGCTAGACCAGAGAGGAGGGAGGCGCAGAGAGAGTTGAGAGAGAGAGCAGCTAGGTTAAGTTTTAATTATAAAACTTTTGTCTAGTTCTTTTGGGCTTTTGGGCCCAAGTCCCAGTCTGATTAAATCCCTTAGATTTAATCAGGCCCTTTAATCTCTCTAAGTATAGTAAATGCCTGGCACTTTTACCGTACTTCTGCTGAACCATTCCCTTATAGTTTCCTGTTAGCTTAGGCGTGTGACCCATATGGGATCATATAATAAATGCAATAAATCCAAGACTTATAGATCATGAGCGGACTCTAGCAAGCCATCATGACCCCCAGTATTATATGACTTATGTCTGATCATTGACATACTCTTACTTTCTAGAGACAGTACAGAGATTACTGGACATAATTCCAACAATATCTTATATATGTCGGCTTAAACCACAACGGAGTTAACCAACGATTAAACCGAATTAATCTGATTAATCCGCGAGTGCATCGATCGATGCACTACTGCAACGATCGACGCTTCCCCAGAACATTGATATCGAATGCATATCACATATGCATTCACTGGATCATTACATTAATGATCAACCTCGTCTTTAACACCCAGTTTGCTTAGGTGTGTGACCCTGTAGGATCATATAACACTAGCAATGAGTTCTCAACTCATTGATCATAAGTGGCTTCTAGCAAAGCGTTATGACTACCTAGTATTATGTGATTGTCTCATCTCGACTATACGACTTTCACTTAGAGCAAGTACAATAGATTTCAGGACATTCCCAACAATCTCCCACTTGTACTGGAATCATCTATTCCTTTAATCCCTTTGTAGCTATATCTCAATCTAGCATAAGGCAAGAACTGTGTCATCCTTATTAAGCCAGATCACGTTTATCGAATCCCGATTTGTACTGATAAAACAAACGACTGACAATCACCTCGTTTGAGCGCGGCCACGCATTTCCAGTATCAAATCTTCGATAGGCCCAGAGATATTTAACTCCTGTTATATAGGAGGTACAAATCCCATCTTGTTCCATCCATGTCTCTTTTATATTTCATGATACGCCTAATCAGTGTTTTTATAATCACCAGTTACGGCTGACGTTTGACAAAGTCAAGACGAACCAATCCATATAAGAGAGGACATGATGAACTCAGGTCTAAGGACTACTCTCTTTAGTCGTAATGAGAAACTCTTATGACACTCATATAACATCTTGTAGAGTTCTCATTAACGGGTCAAGTCCGATCATGTGTTCTCTAACACATACCTATGTGATTGACTTTAATACACTTATTAAATGACTCCATGAAACGTAGTCATTAGTCACCTCACATACTAGTCTCACGTGGTTGTTAATGTCCCACGTTAACAACCTCGACCAGGGACCATTATAATTTATGTCATTTATTGCTTATAGGGTTTCATGATCAAGTCACATACTTGATGGCCTATAAAATGTCATAAATTACTTTGGGACAATATATACATATTTAATTAACACAATTAAATAATACTGAAACAATTTCATTAAAATAACATAACTATTATGTCTTTGTGAACATCATGTCATAACTAAAACAAATACAACTCCCACTGAAATCAAGATCATATCTTAAGAAATATAATGCCTACAGCAGTTGTATGAAACTCATGCTTAGGCCTTGGGAGAGGCTTGGTCAGTGGATCAGCAACATTCTCATCCGTCGGGACTCTGCTGATCTTCACATCTCCTCTATTCACAATATCACGGATAAGGTGATATCGCCTTTCTATGTGTTTGGATTTCTGGTGTGATCTAGGTTCCTTTGCTTGCGCAATGGCTCCATTGTTGTCACAATACAAAGCCACTGGCTCAGAAATGCTAGGAATCACACCAAGTTCAGTGATGAACTTCTTGATCCAAACAGCCTCCTTTGCCGCTTCAGAAGCAGCGAGGTACTCAGCTTCAGTTGTGGAATCTGCTACAGTGTCCTGCTTGGAACTCTTCCAGCTTACTGCACCGCCATTCAGGCAGAAGATGTAACCAGATTGCGATCGGAAATCATCTTGGTCTGTCTGAAAACTTGCGTCTGTGTAACCACTTACTACCAGCTCATCACTTCCTCCATACACCAAGAATTTATCCTTAGTATTTCTCAAATACTTCAGAATATTCTTGACTGCTGTCCAGTGACTTTCACCTGGATCCGATTGGTATCTACTCGTCATGCTTAAAGCACAAGCAACATCTGGACGAGTACAGAGCACGGCATACATGATGGATCCCAACGCCGAGGCATAGGGAATCCGACTCATGCGATCTCGCTCAGCAGGTGTCTCAGGACACTGCTTCTTGCTGAGACTTATGCCATAAAACATTGGTATGAAGCCCTTCTTGGAATCTTGCATTCTGAACCTGTGTAAGACCTTATCGATATAAGTGTCTTGACACAGTCCAATCAACTTGTTTGATCTATCTCTATAGATTCTTATTCCCAGAATATATGCGGCTTCTCCCATGTCTTTCATTGAAAAACAACTTCCGAGCCAAGTCTTAACAGACTGTAACAACGGAACGTCATTTCCGAGAAGAAGTATGTCATCTACATACAACACGAGAAATGCAACTACGCTCCCACTAGTCTTCTTGTAAACACATGGTTCTTCTTCGCTTCTGATGAAATCAAACTTTTTGACGGCTTCATCAAAACGAAGATTCCAACTCCGAGATGCTTGCTTCAATCCATAAATGGATCGATGAAGTTTGCATACTTTCCTAGCTGCATTTGGATCGATGAAACCTTCGGGTTGTGTCATGTACACATCCTCTTCCAGAATTCCATTAAGGAAAGCTGTTTTCACGTCCATCTGCCAGATCTCATAATCATAATGAGCAGCTGTTGCTAGGAGAATCCGAATGGATTTAAGCATGGCGACAGGTGAATAGGTTTCTGTAAGATTATATGTGGGTTCATTGGTGTAATTCTCAGGTTACAACCTAGCACATAATCAACTAGGATCTAGGTGATTTGCAGTTGAATCATACAGATCAGGATCATTACCTCTTTTAGAGTGCAGCGGATTGATTGGTAATGTCGAGATCACTTAGAGCAGATGATTACCGGCTCCTCCTAGGTATCCACACGCTTACAAGCTATGGATCAGGCTGCTAGACCAAGCTGGAAATCACAGAGAGAGAGGAAGACGGCTCAGGTGAAAATCGCAGACCAGAAGCATTAGGGCTTCCTGCGCCTCTCCTCTTCCTTATATGGGCCCAAGTAATTAAACTAATGGCTCATTAGGCTTTTGGGCCCAAGGCCCAAATCAGACAAAAGACTGTCTTTTGTCTGGCCCAATTCTCTGTACAAATACAGTAAATGCCTTGCATCTTACCGTATTAATTCCTTGTTAACTTTCCCGTTAGCTATGGTGTGTGACCCTTAGGGATCATACAATACTGGTAATAAGTCCTAAACTTATAGATCAAGAGCGGGCTCTAGCAAGTCATCATGATCACCCAGTATTTATGACTTATGTCTGATCTCGACACTTATCATACTTTCTAGAGATAGTACAGTAGATTTCAGGACATTCCCAACAATCTCCCACTTGTACTGGAATCCTACATTCCCTAATCCTTTTGTCTCAATATCTCGATCTGGCATAAGGCAAGATGCGTGTCATCCTTATATAGCCAGACCATGTTCATCGGACCAGATTTGATACTGACAATGCAAACGACTTGGGCAAGTCCGTTTGGGAGTGGCCACTCTCTTACCAGCTATCAAGTCTCCGATTGGCCTAGAGATATTACCTCCGTTAAACGGCAGGGACAAATCCCATCTTGTTCCATCACTATGAACTACACACTTTATAATACACCCAACCAAGGTACTTATAGCTCCCAGTTACGAAACAGCGTTAGACAATGATCAAAGTGCATCACTCCATGTGCAGCCACATGCATGCGAACTCAGGTCTAAGGACTATACTCTATAGTCGTATATGAGAACCTCTTATGACACAAATATTAATATCTTGTAGAGTTCTCATCAGCGGGCCATGTCCGGTCATATGCTCCCCTACATATACCTATGTGTCGACTTTGATGCCGCGCATCTATGACCCCTCGAAACTTGGTCATAAGTCTCAACACAATCTAGTCTCAAGTGGTTGTTGGTGTTCCAATTTCAACAACCTTCGACTATGGACACTATGATTTATGTCATTTCGTTAAATATGGGGTTTCAGGATCAAGTCTACTCATGTACTTCGATGGCCCATATATTATGACATGAATCATTTTGGAACGATTATTTATATCACAGTTAAAATAATCCAGAAATCATAAATTTCATAAACATAAAATATTATGTTTACATGAACCTTTCAAAACAACTAAATAAAGCCCTTTACAAACTCCCACTGAAATTAAGACTACATCTTAATTTCACTTATCCTACAGCTACAGTCTGCGACTCATGCTTAGGCCTAAGGAGTGGCTTCGTTAATAGATTAGCAATGTTCTCATTCGTTGAAACTCGCTGATCTACTTAACACCTCTGTCATTTATCTCACGGAATAGGTTATACCTACCCTCAAGGTGTTTGGACCTCTGATGTGCAGCTAGTCTCATCTATGCTGGGAATCACATCAAGTTCAGTGATGAACTCTTCTTTCCAAACAACCTCTTTCGCCGCTACCCAAGCTGCGAAATGTTCAGCTTAAGTCATGGAGTCAGCAACAGTGCCTTGCACCGCCAGACAGACACAAGATATAACCGGACTGTGACCGGAAATCATCTTTGTCTGTTGGAAACTTGCCTTTCAGACTCTACCGACTTGTAGCACCTCACTTTCTCCGTAAATCAAGAACTTATCCTAAGTATTTTCCAAATACTTGAGGATAATCATTACGTCTATCCAGTGATTCTTTGCTGGATTTGACTGGTCTTTACTTGTCTTGCTTAACATTAAAGCAACATCAAAACAAGCACATGTCATGGCATACATGATAGATCCAATTGCCGACGCATATGGAATCTCATCCATGCATTCAAGCTCAGCAGATATCGTAGGACACTGTATCTTGCTTAACGTAATGCCATGTGACATTGGCATAAAACCCTTCTTGGAATGCTGAAAACGTGTAGGACTTTGTCAATTTAAGAATCCTGACTTTGTCCTACCAGCTCTTTTGGATCTCTATCTTTAGATCCAAAATCCAAGAACATACGTGGCTTTACCCGTGTCAATCATAAAACCAACTCCCAAGCCAGTCCTTTACCGACTGCAGCATTGGAACGTTATTTCCGAGAATCAGTATGTCATTGACATACACTATGAGAAATGCAACATCGCTCCCACTTATCTATTAGTAAACGCACAGTTCCACTTCGTTCCTGTTCAAGTCAAAACCTTGACTACTTCAACAGAACGATGATTCCAACTCCGATATGTTTGCTTCCATCCATGAATGGATCGATGAAGCTAACTTACATACAGTATAATTTTTTTCGGAGTCCGGGCTCACTCTCGCTTCTGTGAATTTCGCAGGTTCGTCACTTTCAATGATCATCAGATCATGGCAACTAATCATGAGAAATCACTCTCGGATTAGTGACTGATTCATTCAGATCTGCGAACTTCAGGCTCTACAGGTGTAGATTCTACAGAAATCTGTAAATCCATCCGCTGCTCTCCCTCAACAGGTTGAGCAGCCTCCTGTATTTCTCGAATTTCTTCGAGTTATACTTTTACTCCCACTGTTCTTCTTGGAAAGTAACTTTCCTTTTAGAAAACAGAATTCCGAACAACCTAACTTCGTTTTCGGAATGGACGTAAAAAGTAACAAGCCTTGGTTTCCCTAGGACAACCAGCGAAGTAGCTCAACTACAAATACTCAGTAAAGACGAATTTGGATCATTTCCAGTCCACATTTATGTGGTGTCTTTCAACTGATATTGGTGGAACTATTTCAGCGTAAACTTAGATATTTCTAGAGCTTTATTCTTAAAGAATACTATGGAAGATTCGTGTGACTCATCTTTAATCATTTCTAGTAAGATCTGATTCTTTCTCACAGAAACACCTCCAGGTTTTCAGGAGAAATGAGCTGTGAAACGACTTCACACTCATTCAGATGATCACACCATCAATGACTTAAGTATTCTCACTCGTGATCTAATCCAGAGTCTCAATACTTCTGTCACTCAGATTCTATACCTCATTCTGGAACTCTTTCGACCATTTCAAAGAATTCCGACTCGTGTCTCATCAAATGAACACAGTCATACTCACTGAAGTAATCAGTGAAGATAATGAAGTACAGGAAATTTTCTCTGGCATTACTGCTCATCGGGCCACATACATGAGTATGTTCAAGGTCCAATAAGCCTTTGGGCCTTTCTCTAGCTCGGCTAAGATGGGCCCTTTGTCTTTTGGTCCAGTAAGCAGAATTCAAGTCTCATAAGATATCCGATCAAATGAGCCCAAAAGTCCATAACTATGGGATTTCTGAATCCGACTCACTCTATGTGACCAAAACATTTACGCCAAGAAAAATCAGGTTTAATTCATCAGATTTAAACCAATTCGGTATTTATGTTACATTTAGGCACTCTTTGGTTTAAGATATAAAACCCATTCCTTGAATAGGGTGCTACAATTAATATTTCATTGAGATCAAAAGAACAAAACTTGTCTTTTATCAAAATGAAAAACATTCAAATTCTTACAAGAAAATGAAAGACAACTCTGATTAAAACAGGTACATTGTAGCAATTACTTAATACAAAACCAAGCCTCAAAGGCATCTACAAGTGAAAACCCTACGGCTGAGGCAGCATCCATAGCTCCTTCCAGACATGCAGTTCCACTTGTCCTTCCTTCAACGTTCTACTGTTGCTTAGGCTCTGCATATTATAACAAATATCAGTGCCACAACCAGTATCCAATACCTATAAGGTAGAACTTGAAGTAATAACATGAATACCTGAGGAAGTAGTCTCATACATCAACTTCAACTCCTCATAATCTTCCATGAATTTAATGCAATCTCTCTTCCAATGCCCAGTCTCTTTACAGTAGCAGAACTTACCAACGTAAGAGGTATCTGACTCGGGCTCAGAAGACACACGCTTGCCATGATTCAAAATCTGGACAACTTTGTCTTCACTCTTGTCAGCATTAGGTTTAGTAAACCTACCCTTCTCCATTATGAGATTATACAGGGTACTCTTCACGTTTGGCTCAACTGTCTTGAGCATTTCATGCAGTTCAGTCAGCGTCTTCGTTAAGCCTTTCTTGATATAGTTCCTTCTGAACTTATCATAGCTTGACGGCAGTGACTGCAGAATGATCTCAGTTGCCAATTCTTGGCTAACTGGATAATCCAGTTTCCTCAGGTTATCAATGTAACCCATCATTTTACTGACATGAGGACTCACTGGATGATCATTTGGTAGCTTGCAGCTAGTGAGAGACTTAACCAACTGGTATCTCTCCACTCTTACCTGCTCCTGAAATTTCAATTTCAGGCTGCTGATCATCTCTATTGGCGACTCCATGTTCTCATATTGCTTCAGCAAATCTGAGTCCATGGTAGCCAATATCAGACCACGCACATCTACCGCATCATTATAATGCTCATTCCAAGCATCATATACTGCATGAGAGGCATTGGACCCGATCCTCTCGGGGAGAGCTCTTTCAAGGACATAGTCCTTTCTCTCCTGCCTGAGGACTAGCCTCAGGTTCCGCGACCAAGTCAAGAAATTTGATCCGTTCAGTTTGTCCATCTCAAGGACAGACCGGATCGAGAAAGTGTTTTGATTGTTTGTGCTATTCATAACTGAAATTTAGAGATAAATAGAGTTTTAGTTATTCAGTTCATAAAAGAGTAATCTTAATAACTTATAAGAAAACTCGCATTGCGTTCAAAATTTCTTTGTTTAACCTCATAAGAATGCAATGATTCCGAGACCCATGTTCAGCTAAATCCAAAGTGGGCCACTGGCCGTCACCCAGAAGTAGCTTTACTTGGTAAGCATACACACAGCTAGTTATATCCATATAACTCTCGGTTGTGGATTGGGCCCAAGGCCCAATACACCAGATGTCTCAAGGCCCGGGACTCCCGATGGCCCAGTCAAGGAAACCAATCTCTTACAGCCAAATAATCACTAAAGTCTGGGACTCCCAATGAAATTAGTGACTATATACTACTTTACTTACGCAAAAACAGACACCTCACACTGTAAGCCATATCTGTAATTGAATAAGCGTTAAGTAGCTGACAAGATTGGGCAAGACATCCAAGCTTGATATTGGTTTTGAGGATTTTAGGTTTTCTTTCCAAAAATAGAAGATTACTATTTTGGGAAACTTACTTATTTTAGAAACTTTCTAAATTTAGAAACATACTAAAAATAGAAATTTCTAATTTAATATTTTATTAAAGTTTTCGGTTGGGTCACAAATTATAGGCCCAATTTTTGGCCCAAGACCACAGAATTCCAATTGGCCCAATAATTTGACATAACCGAGTCGGTTCATTAATTCTGGTCCAAGACCAAATTAACTACTAAATCCAACTGGTTATTTACTAAACCAGACCAGCTCTAAATTATTTGGTCCAACCAAATCAAACTTAGACCAGCCTTCGGTTTAGGTTAAAATTCAATTTTTGAATTTAAATCCGGTTTAACCAGAAATTAAATAATACCAATTGTATTAAATAATTTCCAGCAAACCGCGATTTTGGGTTAACCGCTTAAACCATAATTATCAAAGCTTTATTATCAATCGATTCATAATAAATTCAATAATTGGATTCAAAAATCGATTCACTAAAGATCATAACAAACAATCAAATCGTTTGATAATTATCGAAACCTCATGTTCACAAAACAACAAAACGATTTTGACTTTTCAAATTAAACAATCACATCGATTGAAACTTAATTTACCTTAAGTCAACAACTTTTCCAATTCAATTTATGCTAACCAATTCGATAATTGCTTCACAGCCTTTTACAAACCGCTTGATAATTAATTCAGCAAAGTCAACAGCCCAGGGCAAACATACCAAGGCTTACGATTCTTCATTCAACAATTAACTAAGTCAAAATCGATTGTCACCACATGCGATTGACATTCACATAAGACAAAAGGATTTTGTCCTTTTTCCAAACCTTATGAATTCGATCGTGACTTTCAAATAAGACAAAACCGATTTTGACTTTAACAAAACTAACAAATCGTTCTTATATAAAGCAAAGACAAAGCGATTGTTTTGTTAACAATACATACAATAAACGACATCGACTATTATCATCAAGCGATCTCATCGATTTATTATATCTAGGTTAAACAAAGTTTCAATCAATTTTACTCATTAAATTGATTCATCAAACTAATAAACAACCTAGTATGATCCAAAAGGCAAAAACCTAATGATATGGGCTCTGATACCACTGTAAGATTATATGTGGGTTCATTGGTGTAATTCTCAGGTTACAACCTAGCACATAATCAACTAGGATCTAGGTGATTTGCAGTTGAATCATACAGATCAGGATCATTACCTCTTTTAGAGTGCAGCGGATTGATTGGTAATGTCGAGATCACTTAGAGCAGATGATTACCGGCTCCTCCTAGGTATCCACACGCTTACAAGCTATGGATCAGGCTGCTAGACCAAGCTGGAAATCACAGAGAGAGAGGAAGACGGCTCAGGTGAAAATCGCAGACCAGAAGCATTAGGGCTTCCTGCGCCTCTCCTCTTCCTTATATGGGCCCAAGTAATTAAACTAATGGCTCATTAGGCTTTTGGGCCCAAGGCCCAAATCAGACAAAAGACTGTCTTTTGTCTGGCCCAATTCTCTGTACAAATACAGTAAATGCCTTGCATCTTACCTTGTTAACTTTCCCGTTAGCTATGGTGTGTGACCCTTAGGGATCATACAATACTGGTAATAAGTCCTAAACTTATAGATCAAGAGCGGGCTCTAGCAAGTCATCATGATCACCCAGTATTTATGACTTATGTCTGATCTCGACACTTATCATACTTTCTAGAGATAGTACAGTAGATTTCAGGACATTCCCAACAGTTTCTTCATAGTCAATACCATGAATTTGTTTGAAACCTTTCGCCACTAGCCTTGCTTTATATATCTGAATATTTCCATCCACATCAATTTTCTTCTTGAAAATCCATTTACACTCAATGGGTCTTGCACCATCGGGTAAATCAACCAAAGTCCATACTTGGTTCTGTGTCATGGATCCCATTTCGGATTCAGCGGCTTTCAGCCACTTTGCGGAGTCAGGGCTCATCATTGCTTCTTCGAAATTCTCTGGTTCGTCACTGTCAATGATTAACAAATCATGACAATTGGTTACGAGAAATCCATATCTCTCGGGTTCGTGACGGATCCTTTCAGATCGGCGAATTTCAGGCTCCACAGGTGCCGTCTCTACAACTCTTTTTAGATCCAACTGTTGCTCTTCCTCTATGGGTTGAGCATTTTCCTGCGGTTCTCGAACTTCTTCGAGTTGTACTTTACTCCCACTGTTTCTCTTGGAAAGAAACTCTCTCTCAAGAAAAACGCAGTTCCGAGCAACAAACACTTTGTTCTCAGATTGGTTGTAAAATTAGTATGCCTTGGTTTCCTTAGGATAACCAACGAAGTAGCATTTATCAGATTTGGGCTCGAGCTTATCTGTAATTAATCTCTTGACATAAGCTTCACAACCCCAAATCTTCAGGAAAGACACATTCGGAACATTTCCAGTCCACATCTCATGTGGTGTCTTTGTAACTGATTTTGACGGAACCCTATTTAGTGTAAACGCAGACGTTTCTAGAGCGTATCCCCAAAAGGATAATGGAAGAGTTGAGAGACTCATCATTGATCGAACCATATCTAATAAAGTCTGATTCCTCCTCTCAGACACGCCATTCCATTGTGGTGTTCCAGGAGGAGTGAGTTGTGAAACAATTCCACAATCTCTCAAATGATCACTGAATTCTTGGCTTAAGTATTCTCCTCCACGATCTGATCGAAGAGCCTTAATACTTTTGCCAAGTTGATTCTGTACTTCATTTTGGAACTCTTTGAACTTTTCAAAGGATTCTGACTTGTGTCTCATTAAATAGACATAGCCATACCTGCTGAAATCATCAGTGAAGGTAATGAAGTATCGAAAATTTCCTCTGGCACTTGTGCTCATTGGGCCGCATACATCTGTATGTATAAGGCCCAACAGGTCACTGGCCCTTTCGTTTGATTTGTTGAAAGGGGCCTTAGTCATTTTGCCTAGTAAACAAGATTCACATTTCTCACATGATTCATAATCAAATGAGCCCAAAAGCCCATCACTATGGAGCTTTTGAATCCGTTTCTCGTTTATGTGGCCCAAACGACAATGCCATAGAAAAGTCTGATTCGTGTCATTTGATTTGAATCTCTTGGTGTTAATGTTATAGATTTATGTGCTTTGGTTTAGAACATAAAGCCCATTCTCTAATGGGCTGCTACCATAATACATATCATTGTAATCAAAAGAACAACATTTATTCTTAATTGAAAACTGATATCCTTCCAAATCCAAAACAGGAATAGAAATAATATTTCTGCTTATAGCAGGTACATAGTAGCAATTATGAAGTTCTAAAACCAAACCAGAAGGTAAAGACAAGTTAAATGTTCCTACGGCTAATGCAGCAACTCTTGCTCCATTCCCCACACGCAGGTCCACATGTCCCTTTTCCAATGTCTTACTGTTGCTTAGGCCCTGCATATTTGTACAAATATGAGCACCACAGCCGGTATCCAATACCCAAGAAGTAGAACCAGAAGTGGTAACATTTACTTCTATAACATAAATACCTGAAGATGAAGTCTCGAAAGTCTTCTTCTTCTTCTTCTTCTCTTCCAAGAATTTGTTGCAATTTCTCTTCCAATGCCCAGGCTCTTTACAGTAATGGCACTTATCAGTCTCAGATGGGCCCGGCTTGGGCTTCGGGGCTGGCGCAGGCGTGTCCTGGTTCTCAACCGGGACTGCCTTGCCCTTTCCCTTGCCTTTGCCTAGTTTCTTAAACTTCTTACCCCCTTGTACCATAAGTACATTAGAAGTGCCCTTCCTGATATTAGGCTCAGCTGTCTTGAGCATGCCATGCAGTTCAGTCAACGTCTTCGTCAAGTTGTTCATGTTATAGTTCATAACAAACTGATCATAACTTGATGGCAGTGACTGCAGAATGATGTCAGTAGCCAACTCTTGGCTAATGGGACAATCCAGTCTCCCCAGGTTATCAATATAACCCATCATCTTAATGACATGAGGACTGACCGGACTGTCCTTTGGTAGCTTGCATTCAATGAGAGATTTAACCGTCTGGTATCTCTCAGTTCGCGCTTGCTCCTGAAACATGCTTTTCAGGCTAGTAATCATCTCCACTGGCGACTCCACGTTCTCGTATTGCTTCTGCAAGTCCGAGTTCATGGTAGCCAACATGAGACAATTCACATCGACCACATCATTGGAATGCTTGTCCCAAGCACTCCTTTCTGCATGTGCAGCATTGGATCTCGGTTTTTCAGGGAGAACTTTTTCAAGGACATAGTCCCGCTTCTCCTGCTTGAGAACAATTCTCAAGTTCCGATACCATTCGAGAAAATTCGATCCATTTAACTTTTCCTTCTCAAGGACGGATCGCAGGGAGAAAGAATTATTATGAGTAGTAGTAATAGCTGAGAACATAGAAAAGAAAAAGGTTTAGTTATGATGTTCAAGAAATGAGAAATCTTAACTTTTAAGAAAACTCGCATTATATTCAATCAATGCTTCCTCAGATGAATATAATGATCCAAGACCCATATTTTACTAAATTCAAGTGAGCCACTGGCTATCACTCAACTTTAGCTATTTAGGTAAGCAACAACCTTGCTAGTTATATCCAATATAACTCTTGGTTGTGGATCGACATCTTATGTCCAATCCACCTGATGTCTCTGGGCCCAAAACGATTTTGATAGCCCAGTCAAGCAAACCAATCTCTTCAGTCATGTAATTGTTGATGCCTTGCAGTGCAAGCCCATTAACACGATTACTTCCTGCCTTACTCATGTAATCGTTGATACCTTGCACTGCAAGCCTATCGTACAATGAAATGAGTCTTGACAGTTGACAAGATTGGAAAGACATCAAGTATCACTTGATATTTGGTTGAGGAACGGAACCATTTAAAACGTTCAGTTTTACTATGTTTTAATTCTTATAATTAATCCGCGATGACCGATCAATCCAATCGATCCGGTTTTGAATACCGGTCAGCGTCGATCGATGCTACATTAGCATCGGTCGATGCCAACCTAATCAAACCAATCGCATTTAAACCATTCACAGTGTTCGACCATTATTAACCAAGCTCGATAATCGGTCCAATCCAATTAAACCGATCCAACAATCTCGCGAGGCTGTGTCGATCGATGCAACAATTGTATCGATCGACACTAGGCGAAAACTAGGTTTACTCGGGTTTTCGCCCTGCATCGATCGTTGCCGGATTGGCAACGATCGACACCATGCGAAAAACCCTAAATTTTATTCGGGTTTTCGCCCTGCATCGATCGATGCCGGATTGGCATCGATCGACACCATGCGAGAAAACCCTTAAACATTTTCGATCAGAACCCTAAACTAGGTTTTCAGGAAAACGAATTTCAGCATGCTTGTATCAATTATACAAAGATCTAGATTCAACTAATCTAATCATCATGCTACTGATTCAATGGAACCCTAAAGCTCTGATACCACTGAAGGAATTTCTAGCAGTTCTAATCAGGATTAGCAACCCTAGTCTGAATTCCGAGCCTAGGATCTAAGGTTCATGTAATTGAATCTAACAGATCTCGAGATTACCTGATGAATATGCAGCGGAAATGTTAGCAGATAATCGAGATCACGAAGCGCCTCAAATGCTGCGCCTCTACTGGTATCCACACGCACACAAACTGGACCGCCGGGATGCTAGTGCCTTACAGAGATCTAATCTCCAGAGAGGTTTGTTTCTGTGTTCTGGTGGCTGTCTATTAGGTTAGGGACGAGTTTAGGTCGACCATATATCTTATATATGTCGGCTTAAACCACAACGGAGTTAACCAACGATTAAACCGAATTAATCTGATTAATCCGCGAGTGCATCGATCGATGCACTACTGCAACGATCGACGCTTCCACAGAACATTGATATCGAATTCATATCACATATGTATTCACTGGATCATTACATTAATGATCAACCTCGTCTTTAACGCCCAGTTTGCTTAGGTGTGTGACCCTGTAGGATCATATAACACTAGCAATGAGTTCTCAACTCATTGATCATAAGTGGCTTCTAGCAAAGCGTTATGACTACCTAGTAT
The DNA here is from genome assembly GCA_030180135.1 of Orychophragmus violaceus. Lineage (NCBI taxonomy): Eukaryota > Viridiplantae > Streptophyta > Magnoliopsida > Brassicales > Brassicaceae > Orychophragmus > Orychophragmus violaceus. The sequence continues at coordinate 58,120,826 of CM058231.1, forward strand.
TATGTGATTGTCTCATCTCGACTATACGACTTTCACTTAGAGCAAGTACAATAGATTTCAGGACATTCCCAACAATTGGTCCATAGAGTCGTTATTTTACTTAATTAAGAGTCATCGATTTTCAGAAGCAAACTCAGTAAATAAAACTAACATATTCACACAAAGGATACATCAAAATCGACTCATCAATTTTCAAACACGAGAAAAATCAATATGAAACTCAATCAAGGGTCTAAAATGTTCTACAATGGTCGCTTTGGAACTTACCATCAACCACCATTTTCTCCATGAGGATAAATAAGTGGCATGCTTCGTCTCTCTGGAGCATCCATCACGGCAGCCAAACTCGGAAGTGGATGATGAGTGCCTACTATAGTAGTTTCCATCGCCGCTCTTGGAAGAATATGAGTTTCAACAACTCGTCTCTGAGCTGTGGATCTACCAGAGAAAGAACCCAAAAGACGATTCATCTGCATGCATCAAGAAATTGAGGTTAGATATAAAAAACTATAGGAATAATCGAAGAATGTAAGTGAATCGAAAGAAATCCGAGAGAAGAAGTCAGGATTTTGTTGAATTAGTTGGTATACAAAATCTGAGACAGAATCGAAGAAAGTAAGTAAATCGAAACAAAATCCGAGAGAAGATATTAAGGTTAGTGTGAATAAACAAAATCCGAGAGAGAGATTTAAAGTTTTTTGTAAACAAAATACAAAATAACTGCATGCACATCAAAAAGTAGAAACGAAAATGAAGTGACTTACCATTGATAATCTAAAGACCGAGTTTGGGTTTTCTGAAGAGAAGGACCGAAACGAAGATGAGCCGAATAAAAGAAGGACCGAAGAGAGAGAGAGAGATTGAAGATGAATGGAGTGGAATCCCAGAAAGAGAGAGACAAAGGGGGATCAAACGTTTAAGGTGAAATCGCAGAAAGAGAGATATTTTCGTTTGAAGGGGTGAAATGAAGAAGGCTAAGGAGATAACAATGCCTTAGGGTTTTTTGCTCGGTCGATTCATTTTACCCGGGTCACTTTTGGGCCAAAATAATACGTGGTAAACAAAAATCCAGGACCAAGTTTTTGCCTCATATTGAATATCGCATAGCCACAAATATTATAGTAGCTATTTGTGGCTATGTAAAAAAAACCATGAAATGTTGATACCGAATGAATTGAACTGTGAAATCGGAATATATTTGTGGTTTAATTGATTTTTTAGTTAGCCACGAACATTTCTGTAACTATTCGTGGCTAGTTGATTAATTTGGGCCACCAAATAATAGAGCCATTACCCAAATTTTGCCCGCAAAATGAAAATTTGGATAGCCACGAGGCCATTTGAGGCTATATAAAATTTAATGAATCATTAAATTTAGATTAAACATTTGATTATTTAACAATATATAAATCTGATTATAAATTCATTTGATTCTAAATTCATCTGATGTATATAGATCTGAATTCAAGATTTGAAAATTCATATGATTATACATTTTATGTATAAATTCATTATATACAATATATATATATATATACATTTTATCTTAAGTTAAAACTTGAAAATATTATTCATTAAATCTTAAAATGTTACAATATTACTAGTCTTCACATGAGTCTAAATCAGAATATTCACTATATTGATCGTTTATATCATCTTCAGTAACATATTAATCATTTGGATTGATCATCGGTGTTGGATCTTATTCTAAAGCATATTGGACTGTATGTGCTTTGACTCATACAGTATCAGTTGTTGGTATAACCTGCTCAACAATGTCACTCTGTATTGAAAACCGAGAAACTTTAAGTTTCACAAAATTCTCTCGGCATAACCTTCGCTGTATCCCACCATTTTTCTTTGGTTGGTCGTAGTTGTGGCTAAGGAATGTAGCACACTTGATCACATTGCTATGGTAAGATGAATGGATCGTACTTGTCGTAATGCATCTTTGAGCAAACATCAACAATACCTGATAGATGTCTTCGTATTCCTCGACTGGTGTTGAACCATTGACATTTGAAAACCATGGCTTTTAGGCAAACAGCACCGTTATACTCTATCATGAATATCTCATCAATCATTCCTAAATACTCAGTGTCAGCAGTTCCCTGAACGAAAGCACTATAGTTCATCGTCTTCCAATTTTTTCCATGGTTTTGCGTATGTAATGGCATCCCCTCAAATAATACAGAGGCCATGACGTGACTTGATGCTTCGGACCTTGTACAAATTCTATTACCCACAATAGGAAATCATATGACGGGTTAGCAACATTAATCTGTAAATTTATTTTTAATTTAGTATATGACATAACACATATATAATGAACATGAATATAAATTTTAGTACTTACGTAGCCTCTGCAACACGTGGTAAATTTTTCATCTTTCGCTCTCGTCATTGCGTATGAGGTAATGTTTGGATGTCTCCGCCTTATATATTCTTTAAACATCATGCGTATACATTATTTATGTATTATATATATAAAAACCCAATAAAATATAATTAAATATAAATAAATTAATAGTTATGAAATAAAATTACTAACATACCTTTCATATGGTTCAAATGTTTTACAGTCTATAAGCAAAAATGTCTGAAGTATATTGTAATCTTCATCATTAAACCATGCCCGTGATGATCTTCCACTGATTCGTCCTACTTGCTGGAACATGATCGGAACATCAGGATACTTGTAGGTGAAATTAATTTCGCTGACATCTTCTGTGGAGTCTAAAACTTCTGGAAGTGCAACATAATTAGCGGTCACATATGAAATTTCTTCATTCACACATTGAGCTAAAATCGATCCTCTGATTCGGGCTTTGTTTTAAACTTTTTTCTTCAGGTGATATATGTATCATTCAAATAGATACATCCACATGTACTGCACCGGACCGCCTAAAGCATCTTCATCGGGAAGATGCACGGGTAAATGATCCATCACATCAAAGAATGACGGTGGGAAGACTTTTCGAGATTGCAAAGCCTCATAGCCATATTTACTTATGTGTGGTAACATCTTCTTTCCTTACGATTTTGGTAGATATGTCTTGGAAGAATAATGCAATATCTACATAAATCATTAAGTAAAATAATTAAACGCAAAACTAATAGTAAAATGATATATTAATTTTAAATATACAATACCTGATATTGCCACATGCATATTTTTCAGGAGTAGTTCCATAATTGCAATTGGAAGAAGTCATCGCATGATGACATGATAGTCATGACTTTAGACATGAAATCTTTCCACTCTCTAGATTAATACAATGTGAAAGCTTTGAAACATACCCGTCTGGAAATTTAATCTCATTCTTCAACCACTTTAGAAATTTTTCTTTACTTCCCTTCGTCAGTCTAAAGATTGGAACATGCACTCTTCCATCTTGAGCAACCTCTAAGTCAGGTCTTCTGCAAAATGAAGGGAGATCCAATATTGATTTTATATTATCTTTCGTCTTGCCGGGAACATTTAGGACCGTGTTGATGATATTTTCGAAGAAATTCTTCTCAATATGCATAAAATCAAGGTTGTGTCAAAGAAGTAGGTCCTCCTCCAACGGAAAATCCCAAAAGATACTCTTCTTCACTCAGTTGTGGTCAACACCATATGCTTCAATTGTCCGAGATGGATTGTCATGTCCTTTGTCTCCACAATCCACCGTCTTTCAAAGTCTGCATATGTTTTTTATCCTCTCGCCTAAAATTTCTTCCTCGGTCAACCACGGCAGAGATTCATCATGATCATATTTTTTCTTCAAGAAAGATTTAACATTCCGTCTGTAAGGATGATCCTCGGGCAAAATCATAATGTGACAATCGAACCAGCAGTGTTTTCGCCCATTTGGCAACCAAAATGATTTCGTCTCATCCATACAGTATAGACATGCCAACCTTCCATGTGTCATCCATCCAGACAGCATACCAGACACTGGAAAAATTCTAATTGTCCACATCATGGCCTCTCGCATCGTGAACATCTCTTTTCGTGATACATCATACGTCTCTTCACTGTCACTCCATAAATTTTGCAATTCTTCGATCAATGATTGCAGAAAAATACCCATGCTTTTCTTTGGATGGTTCGGTTCTGGCACTAATGTGAAGAGGAATAAATATTCTCGTTTCATGGACATCCCGGGGGGTAAATTGTATGGGGTCATGATAACGGGCCAAACAGAATATGGCTGTTCATACCAATTGGATTAAAACCGTTGGTTGATAAGCCTAGATAAATATTGAGACTCTGAGAAAAAAAGCAGGATATATCTCTTTAAAATGCTTCCACACCCTTCCATCTAAAGAATGTTACATTTCTCCTTCGGGAGATACATGTTCAGCATGCCAACTCATCTGTGAAGCTGTCTTCTTCGATTGATACAAGCGCTTCAATTGATTCTCAATCAGCAGATAAAACATCTTCTTCTTTTGTTTCTTCATCCTCGATCGACCCACATTTGGTTCATACCGATATTTTTTTTACAGAACCGACAATGTAACAAATCTTGATCTTCTCCCTTCCAGAATAGCATACAATTATCCTCGCACATATCAATCTTATGACAAGGCAACCCAAGATACGGCGGAAACTTCTTTGTCTTGTAGTATGATTTAGAAGCATTATTAAGCGATGGAAGGACACGATTAAATGTTTGCACGATATCGTAAAGACATTCCTCCGGAATATTAAATTGGTCTTCCAATTAATCACTTTCGATGTCAGGTACAATTGAGACATTCCATCAGCACATCCATAGTATAACGGTTGGTTTGCAGCTTCTAACGCCTTGAGAACTGGATCCTGGCATTCCTAGCATATTGGTTTTTGGAAGTTTTCGGCATTGTTATGTAGCATGTTGAAATCTCCAATGGGCTATGGGATTTGATCATCTGGAACAAGAATATCATGATAACCACTCCATGCTCCATGTTCTGCCACCTGATGACTTTTTGAACTTCGCCATCATACTGTAAATCCCTTACTCATTATGTGATTCGTCACAGTATCAAAATCGCTTCGCTTCTGGTTCTTGCATCTCTTACAATGACATTACAAAGTTCCGCTCTCTAGATAAGAAGGTTGACTACAAGCAAAAGAAATAAAAATGTTTAAACCCTCGTTAATTATTTTAGACACACTATGATCAGAACGTTTTATAAGTTTATACACCGACTCTCTCGATTCGAAAAAATCAGACATTTGTAATGTTTATAGTGATTTTTGATATTTCTCAATGGTTGAGTTCTTGCGTAAATTTTAGACTTTACAAGCCATGGATACCACAAATATGTTCGTGGCTTAAAAGAAAATATATTCCCTGGCAAAAATCTGGTATAAATTGTATTGAGTTGTCGTTGAATAAAGGGTACGATCTTTTCAATAATGTGTAACATCTGCAAAGCTAACGATAGCCACAAAAAGTCGTGGCTATATTAGACTAGGCACATATAGCCACGAATAATTTCGTAGCTATGAGAATAGCTACGTATTTCCAAGAAAATATTCATGGCTACATCGAATAAATTATATTCCAAAAAAGAATAGACTAGACGCATTCGTGATTGACATATCAACCTGTGAGTGGATGATATGACTAAAGTCATAAGCCACGAATAGACACGATATTTTTGTGGCTATATAGATATTATCATAGCCATGCAGCCACAAAAACGTTTGTGGTTAACCCACAAATAGCCACAAATCCATATCGTAACTAGATAGCCACAGTTATTTGTGGCTATTTGTGGCTAATATTTTTCATGACATATTTGTTGTTATTCGTGGCTATATTTTCCACAGATAGCCACGAATTTTCTTGTGTTCATAGTTATTTTTCCACGGACAGCCACAAAATACCCACGAAGTTCAATTTTCTAGTTTTGTGGCTATCCGTGACTGGTTTTTCATAGCCACAAAAGTTTCATGGTTAGTTCGTGACGCAGTTTTTTTGTAGTGCATTGGCAAGTAGATAGTGCTGCCATGTCTTCAAAGACCTCACCAAAGCATACAACTCCATGTCAGATGTGGGATAGTTGAGAGTGGATACACCGAGTTTCTCACTGAAGTAGGCCACGGGTCTTCCTCCTTGTGTAAGCATAGCTCAAACTCCTAAGCCTGGGGTATCACATTCGATCTCAAATTTTTTGTTAAAATCAAGTAAGACTAAAACTAGTGCATTAGTTAAATAATCCTTAAGCCTTTGGAAAGCCTCGGTTTATTCTTGTCCACATTTGAATGTCACATCCTTCTTGATCACGGCTGTAAGAGGAGCAACTATTGTTCTGAAGTCTTTGATATAATGTCTATAGAAGTTGGCCAGTCCGTGGAAGCTCCTAACGTTTCCTATGGAAGTTGGTGTTGGCCATTCTTGAATTTCCTTCACCTTCCCCTAATACACTTGTATTCCTTGTGAACTTACAACAAAACCTAGAAACACTAGCTTATCAGTGCAGGAGGTGCACTTCTTGAGGTTAGCATAAAGACCTTCCACGAAGAGTCTCTATAACTAGCTCAAGGTGCATTAGATGGTCACAAACACAATTACTATTAATCAAAATGTCATCCAAGTAAAAAACCACAAACTTCATGATGTATTCCCTTTAGACATTGTTCATGAGTCTCATGAATGTACTTGGTGCATTGGTGAAACCAAATAGCATGACTAGCCATTCATATAGAATATGTTTGGTCTTGAAGGTAGTCTTCCATTCGTCCCCTTCCTTCATTCTCACTTGGTGATATCCACCCTTAGGTCTACTTTTGAGAAGATTGAGGCACCATGAATCTCGTCCAGCATGTCATCCAACTGGGGTATGGGATGCATGTACTTGATGATGATGTTGTTAATCGCTAGACATTCTAGACACATCCTCCAATTCCATCTTTCTTAGACACCAAAAGGACCAGTACATCACATGGACTAACGCTCTCTTGAATGTATCCGTTGGACATCAAGTCGTGAATCTGTTTCTTCAACTCCTAGCTCTCAGTTTGATTCATTCGGTACGCAGGTTGGTTGGGAAGGGAAGAACCGGGAACAAGATCAATTCAGTTTGGTGTGCAATACCTCTGATGGGTGGCAATACAGCTGGAATCTCCTGAGGAACACATCTTTGAACATGTCTAGCAAAGAAAGCACTTCTTGGGGAAGATCTAGATCACTAGGACCAGAGAGAAATCTTTCCTTAAAGAACATTAGTACACATGTGTTTGCTGATTAATAGCTTTAGAAACTGAGCTTGAAGTGACAAAAAGTTTAGATTGACTTACCTTGGTGTCCTTTGCAAATTTCAGCTGCATCTCATAGATCTTCAACGGTGTGAGTAGAGCAAGCTGGTATTGCGCTTGTTATGGTTGAAGGAGTAATGGTTGGTGCATCCATTGTGATATGTCTCCTAGTCAAATTGACATGGCCTTCCTAGGATTAGGTGACCTACTTGCGTGGGAAATACATCGCATACAACATGATCGTTGTACTTACATACACTAAAGGGCACAGTTACTTGGTCGGCTTTCCTTATCTCGGTGTCATCAATGAGCCACCTAATTATATAAGGCCAAGGGTGCTTTGTAGTCTTGAGGTATAGCTTATCAATCATATACATTCTAGCCATGTTATCACAAGAACCTCCATCAATTATAAGACTGCATACCTTGTTGTTCACTGTACATCTTGTGTGGAAGATGTTTTCACTTGGGATCGTCTTTGGATCTACTATATCACTTAAGAACTTTTAGGAATTGGCTTCTTAAACAGAGATTCAAATTCTACAGCCTCGCCTTTATCAAAGGCCTTAGGTGGTTGAGGCGTCCAGCTAGGATAGTTTATGGATCTACTAGTAACAGCTACCTTATGCTTGATATATTCCTCAGCTTGGATAGACACGTAAAGTAGCTCAGACATGTCATGATACGGCTGCCTCTCTACCATTCGTGCTATGTGGTCCTGAAATCCATCTATGAATTGAGTCATGAGAGTCTCTTCTGAATAATCTAGCTCTAGACGGCTTCCCTGCTGCTCAAACTCCTCAAAGTATTTGATGTGAGATGCTATGGAGGCGTGATGAGTGATGATCGAGTGGAACGAGAAGCTGGCCGATGGCACTCTCTTCTCGTCAAGGGATGATCGGATGATGATTGATGAACTACTGATCTGTAAGAACGCTAGAGATAACTAAGGCAGCAAGCAAAAGCCAAGAGATCCGCTCGTCTAAGGGGCAGCCACACGAAGAGAGAGAGATCGAGAAAGCCTTTAGGGTTTCTTTTTCTTGGTTTAAACTTGCTTAATGTTTCATAAAACCAAAAAGTGTTTAAGTAATACAACTGGAAACAAATGGGCCAAAGAAACATGGGTCATCGAAAATCAGTAGAAAAATAAGAGAAATAAGACTTAAAAACGAAAAAGGAAAGTCTGGGGTCGAAAATAGATAAGAGGCCGGTCTGTCTCTCTAATGAATGGGCCTCGGATCACCTCGTTAAAAACCTTGTGAAGAAAACCATTTGGGACAAAACTTCACAAGGGAAAAAGAGTATGATCTTTATCCCAGAGGCAGACCGATCAAAGAATCATCTGGCTCGATGCAGAAGATCATGGTCGGTCCGTGCGTCCGGAGTATGGGCCATGGCGTGGTCTGCTCAAATGGGCCGTCAGCTTCGGTATGGATCATCCTCCGGGCCAACTGGTTCAGGACAAGTTGTCCTTGGTCGAGATGGCCTAGTTGGGTCGTGATGTCTTCTAGGCTTGTCCTCGAGATCAACTGCTCCATGGCATTGTTGAATTCGGCATGTATCTGTCGCTGTCCCGAACGCATCCTTGGTACATCTCGCATGGTTGGGAACAGGTCGGTCAGCTTCTTGGTAGAACCTGGTCTATCTTGTTCGTCCAACTCAGTGTCGGACAAGCTGATGTCCTCATCATTCCCTCCCTCTTGAAGAGGTTCTGGCCTCAGAACAGTATCACCTGCACAATAAGGAGACAAATCAGCAACATTAAAACTCGACGATATGATCATCTCACCTGGGAGTTCCAATTGGTAGGCGTTGTAGTTGATCTTCTTTAGGACCCGGAATGGTCCATCTCCTCGTGGAGCAAGCTTGGACTTCCTCTTGTTTCTGAACCGTTTGGGTCGCATGTGCACCCAAACCCAGTCGCCTGGCCTAATGTCAATCTCCTTCCTGTGTTTGTTGGCTTGCTTCTTGTACTGCTCCGTCCTCTTCTCGATGTTCTCCTTAACCGCCTGGTGTAGCTTGGTGACGGCTTCAGCCTTGCGCTCTCCATCAAGGTTGATGAACTCCAATGCTGGCATTGGCTTCAGGTCAAGTGGCGTATCTGGCTTAAATCCATAAACAACCTCAAAAGGAGACATCTTAGTAGCAGAGTGTTTGGCACCATTATAAGCAAACTCAACAAAAGGAATGCAATCCAACCAATGTGATAAATTTTTACCAATCGTAGCCCTTAAGAGGGCTGAGAGAGTCCGGTTCACGACCTCGGTCTGTCCATCAGTCTGTGGATGACATGTGGTCGAGAACAGTAGCTTTGTACCAAGCTTCCTCCACAACGTCCTCCAAAAGTGACCTAGGAAGGTCGGGTCTCGGTCCGAGACGATGGTCCGTGGCAGACCGTGCAATCTGACCACTTCTTTGAAGAAGAGATCGGCTGTCTGGGTCGCATCATTCGTCTTGGCACACAGTATGAAGTGAGCCATCTTTGAAAACCGGTCGACCACAACGAAGATCGCATCCTTGTTCCTGATCTTAGGCAAACCAAGCACAAAATCCATAGAAATATCGACCCATGGTCGGTTAGGTATAGGCAAAGGTAAGTAAAGAACGTGAGGATGTGACTTGGACTTGGACTTAAGGCATGTGATGCACTTGGAGCAGAAACGCTCCGTGTCTCGCTTCTGATGTGGCCAATAGAAGTGCTCTACTAGGACACTCAGTGTCTTGTCCACGCACAAGTGTCCCATCAGTCCTCCTCCATGGGATTCTCGGATCAGGAGCTCCCTCATCGACCCCTGAGGAATGCACAGCCGCTTGCCTCTAAACAGGAAGCCGTTATGCAAGTAGAAAGCTCCTTTCGGTCCCTTGCTACATTCCTGAAAAATTTCACCAAAATCAGGGTCAGTATCATAATCTTCTTTAATGATTTCAAACCCCAAGACTTTGGCCTCCATGGTGCTGATCAGTGTGTATCTTCTGGAAAATGCATCAGCTACCACGTTCTCCTTTCCCTTCTTGTACTTGATGATGTAGAGAAAGGTCTCCACGAACTCAAGCCACTTAGCATGCCTCCTCTTCAGATTTGTCTGTCCTCTCAAATGCTTGAGCGTCTCGTGGTCGGTGTGAATAACAAACTCCTTGGCCAGCAAGTAATGCTGCCAAGTCTCCAAGGATCTAACCAACGCATACAACTCCTTGTCGTAAGTAGGGTAGTTGAGCGTGGCTCCACTCAACTTCTCGCTGAAGTAGGCGACCGGTCGCCCACCTTGCGTCAGAAAAGCTCCAATCCCTAAACCTGAAGCATCACACTCAATCTCAAACGTCTTATCAAAATTAGGCAAAACCAAAATAGGAGCATGGGTTAACAAATCCTTGAGTTTCTGAAATGCGGCCTCCTGCGACTGGCCCCATTTGAACGGGATGTCCTTCTTGATCACGGCTGTGAGTGGGGCGTCCACTGTGCTAAAATCCTTCACAAACAGTCTATAGAAGCTGGCTAATCCGTGGAAACTCCTGACATGACCGATCGTGGTCGGGGTCGGCCACTCCTCAATAGCTTTGATCTTTTCTTGGTCAACCTGTAAGCCCTGCGAACTCACAACAAAACATAAAAAGACAAGCTTATCAGTGCAGAAGGTGCACTTCTTGAGGTTCGCATAAAGACCCTCCTTCGAAGAGTATCTATTACTTGCTCAAGGTGCACCAGATGATCAGCAAAACAGCGACTATAGATCAAAATATCATCGAAGTAAACAACGACAAACTTACTAATGTAGGCCCTCAAGACCTGGTTCAGGAGACGCATGAACGTACTGGGCGCATTGGTAAGGCCAAATGGCATGACCAGCCACTCGTAAAGGCCCTGCTTAGTCTTGAAAGCCGTCTTCCACTCATCGCCTTCCTTGATTCGAACCTGATGGTACCCACTGCGTAGATCGATCTTAGAAAACACGGTTGCTCCGTGTAGCTCGTCCAACATGTCGTCCAGCCGTGGTATGGGATGTCGGTACTTGATGGTTATGTTGTTGATAGCCCGACAGTCGACACACATCCTCCAAGACCCGTCTTTCTTAGGAACTAACAAGACTGGTACCGCACATGGGCTAAGGCTCTCGCGGATGTAGCCCTTGGACATGAGGTCCTGCACTTGTTTCTCCAACTCCTTGGCCTTGGTCGGATTCACCCTATATGCAGGCCGGTTGGGCAGAGCCGCTCCTGGTACGAGATCGATCTGATGCTCAATGCCTCGTATGGGCGGTAGACCGGCTGGTATCTCGTCCGTAAAGACATCCTTAAACCTGTCCAACAAAGAAACAACTTCCCGGGGAAGCTCAACATCGTCTGACCACGAATGTAAAGCCTCCCTGAAGACCATTAGTAGCACCTGCGTGTTCTGATCAATAGCTCTAGAAACAGAATGTGAAGAAATAATTGAATTGGTCTTACGGTTCTTCTTTTCCTTGGCAAGGTGTAGTTGCATCTCATGCACTTCCTGCGGTGTAAGAGGCGCGAGCTGATACTTTCGCTTGTCGTGCATGAACGAGTAGTGATTGGTCCTCCCGTTGTGTAAGGACTCCTTGTCGAACTGCCACGGTCGGCCAAGTAATAAGTGTCTAACCTGCATAGGAACCACGTCGCATACTACCTGATCGTGATATCGCCCAATGCTGAAAGGTACGGTTACTTGATCTGCGATCCGGATCTCCGTGTCATCGTTCAGCCACCAAAGTCGGTACGGTCGCGGGTGCTTAGTCACTTGCAAACCGAGCTTATCAACCATGTTTCTGCTGGCCACGTTAGTACAAGACCCACCATCAATAATAAGACTACATACCTTGCTGTTCATGGTACAGCGAGTGTGGAAGATGTTCTCGCGTTGAACCGGCTCGGGATCAACAAGCGCACTGAGAGCTCTCCTGATCACCAATAACTCTCCAGAGTCGGGATACTCTATGGGCGTCCCTGTATCAAGTTCCTCCATGTCTTCATCCTCCTGTTCATCCTGAGACTCGTACTCGCCGGCTTCGTTCAAGATCATGACTCTCCGGTTTGGGCAGTCTCGAGACATATGTCTTTTACCCTGACACTTAAAACACTTGATATCTCTAGAACGGGACGTACTAGTAAACTTACATGGGTCTGGTCGGTTGGGCTTAGACGTCTCAATGGTTGGCTTCTTGAACCTGGACTCGACCTCAACCGACTTACCTTTGTCATCGGGCCGTTGAGCTGGTGCAGTCCAAGGCGTGTTGGTCCTAGGCCGGGTTATGGTCTCGGACTTGCGCTTGTTGTGATGCTCAACCTGTATAAATAAGTGCAACAACTCGGGCATATCATGATAAGGGTGAATTTCTACCTTTCTAGCCATCCTCTCGTTCAGTCCGTCCACGAACTGGGTCATCAGAGTCTCTTCTGAATCGTCGAGCTCAAGCCTATTCCGCAATTGCTCGAACTCCTCGAAATACTCTTCAACCGTCTTAGTTCCCTGCATCAATTTACGAAAACGTTTCTGCAAATCTCTATGGAAATGGGCAGGAACATACCTTCGCCTTAACTGGAACTTCATGTCAGTCCACGTAGCGATCGGTTCGTACCGATGGCGCCTTCGTTCCGCAGCGTCCCTGTCCCACCATGATAGTGCATGTCCTGTGAACTGGGCCACTGCTAAAGATATCTTCCTGGCTTCGGGATATCCGTAATGGTCGAAGATATGCTCCATTCTCCACTCCCAGTCTAGATATGCCTCCTGGTCCACTTTTCCTGCAAAGGTAGGAGGCTTTAGCTTGATATCATTGGGATATGAACGTTGTACCTCTTGTTCTCGTATGCGTCCACGGTGATTAGGATCACGCTGGTATGGAGGTCGCGGTCCGTGACCTCGGTCCTCAAACTCATCCGTATCATCGTCCGTATCGTCCAGTCGGACGTCCTGGAGGCGTCCGGGTCGTTCTACTCGTCCACGGTACTGTACTGGTCGACGCTGCTGGTCGTTCTGGAGATGTGGCGCCTCTGGTCCGTGCTGATGCTCTCCTGGCCGAGGCTGAAAGGCGTCGGGCCGAGGTTGTTGTTCGTCCAACCGCGGCTGATGTCCACCGGGACGTTCCAAACGGTCCAGTCGGGCTCCGATCGTCTGGATAGCAGCTAAGATCTGAGTGAGGTCAGTGGAACGCCTTGCTGGTTTAATTCTTCGGTCATTATTCTCTGCGCACTTAAACAAACAGATACAAGGAAAAAAATAGAGTAAAACAAAAGAAAAAAAAAAAAAGAACAATCGATTTTTTTTTTGTCTAAATGAAAATGCAGAAAAAGAAAGCTCTTAACCAAATTCAAAAATGGAAACAAAACTTAATTGGAATCAGCTTAACTCCTTAATCAATTTCAGACTTAACCAAATACCCTAAAGCTAAAAAAAATACCCTAAAGCTAAGCGAATATGAAAATGCAGCCGTCAAGATTCTTATAAGTTCAAATTTTTTTTTTTTTTTTTAACTACCTAGCACCAATGAAATTGGCCGAGAGCACTTACAGCAAAACTAAACCAAATTTTTCTATTGATTTCAGTTATGATACGAGCAAAATAACACAACAATGAAGCAATTCAATAATCTAAATTCGCTAGCAACTTTTTTTTGTTTATTCTAAAAAAAAAACAGAATTGAAACTTGATAAAGATGAGATGTAACCGAGCTGGGTCAGGAGCTTTAAAGCTCTGATACCTGATGATGTGAGATGCTATAGAGGCGTGATGAGTGATGATCGAGTGGAACGAGAAGCTGGCCGATGGCACTCTCTTCTCGTCAAGGGATGATCGGATGATGATTGATGAACTACTGATCTGTAAGAACGCTAGAGATAACTGAGGCAGCAAGCAAAAGCCAAGAGATCCGCTCGTCTAAGGGGCAGCCACACGAAGAGAGAGAGATCGAGAAAGCCTTTAGGGTTTCTTTTTCTTGGTTTAAACTTGCTTAATGTTTCATAAAACCAAAAAGTGTTTAAGTAATACAACTGGAAACAAATGGGCCAAAGAAACATGGGCCATCGAAAATCAGTAGAAAAATAAGAGAAATAAGACTTAAAAACGAAAAAGAAAAGTCTGGGATCGAAAATAGATAAGAGGCCGGTCTGTCTCTCTAATGAATGGGCCTCGGATCACCTCGTTAAAAACCTTGTGAAGAAAACTCATTTGGGACAAAACTTCACAAGGGAAAAAGAGTATGATCTTTATCCCAGAGGCAGACCGGTCAAAGAATCATCTGGCTCGATGCAGAAGATCATGGTCGGTCCGTGCGTCCGGGGTATGGGCCATGGCGTGGTCTGCTCAAATGGGCCGTCAGCTTCGGTATGGATCATCCTCCGAGCCAACTGGTTCAGGACAGGTTGTCCTTGGTCGAGATGGCCTAGTTGGGTCGTGATGTCTTCTAGACTTGTCCTCGAGATCAACTGCTCCATGGCATTGTTGAATTCGGCCTGTATTTGTCGCTGTCCCGAACGCGTCCTTGGTACATCTCGCATGGTTGGGAACAGGTCAGTCAGCTTCTTGGTAGAACCTGGTCTGTCTTGTTCGTCCAACTAAGTGTCGGACAAGCTGATGTCCTCATCAGTATTCTTCAACCAATTTGTTTCCATGCACAAGATTTAATAATTATTTTGTAAGTCTCTCTCGAAATATAGAGGTACATACCTTCACCTTAGGTGGTATTTCATGGCTGCTCAAATTTTTATTTTCTCATAACGGTGTCTCCTTCTTAGTGAGACATATTTGTCCCACCAAGAGAGGGTGTGGTAAGTAGTCGAAGATGTACTCCATACTTATTTCACACACAAGATATCGGGATTAACCTTTTCTTCAAAATTAGGAGCAATGAGTTTAATATCATTATGAACTTGTTTAGGCACCTCTTCTTCTCGCATTCTGCCTCAATGAATGGGTATCTCTCATTCGGATGAATGGTCTATCGTTTTGATTGGTGGGATCAGGAAGATCATCCTCCAGCTCGGGCATGTCGTAATCAGTGTCTCCTTGCTGTTCGGCACGCCCATGTGGGCCTCTTATAGCTTGGATTGGTTTATGAGGCTGTACTGGTGGTGGTGGTGGCTGTTCCAGCCGGTACATGCGCTCTCCAAGGGCTTGGATTGCTCCGAGAAATTGGTTTATGTCTACTGGTGCATTGGCATCTCCAATCTTGTCCAACCTGTGTTCCTGTATCACAATAACACACTAGGTGAAAAGGTAATCGAAAAAAAAGGAAAAACACAAAAGAATGGGATAACACAGGAAACTAGTAATTGTCATTTTTACTATAGCTGACCGGTTCTAACTAGTCTAATTTCTTCTTCTTTTTGACTTTTTTAGAATGAAAATAAAACGGGAAAACAATATATCAAGTTAAAAAAATTAAAAGGAATAAGAACAAATTTCAAACAATGCATAGACCAAACCCTAATGATACCGAGAACACTTACGCGTCCGAGAAGTTCTAGGACCTCTTTTTCGTTTTAATTTTATTTAAAAATAACAACAAACTAATAGAACTAACTTCTTAAACTAAGGACTAGACAATAATTCTAGAAAAGAAAATTCAGCCAACCCAAGACAAGAAGCAAGAGTAAAGCGGCAATGCAAAACCCTACCAAGGTATACTCGCGACGGAACACTAACAAAGTAACCTAACATTTTTTTTGATTTTTTATTAAGAACTAACAAAGATCAGAAGAAACAAAATTAAACTAAAGCTATTTTTTTTTTAGTTTTCGGATTAAGATGCAAGCAATGGAGAACTAAAACAAAAATCAATGGAAAAACAAAAGTTAAATATGTAACCAAGATTTTCAGGAGACTTAGGTTCATATACCCGAGATGATGTAAGATATAAAGGATAATCTTACACTAGGCTGGCTGAGACTAAGAGACTGGTTTAAGGGTTTCTCTTCTCTTGGTCTTTGGATAAGGCGTGGGAAATGAAACAGAAGAAGCTGGCCGACGGTCTCTCTCTACTATACTTGTGTCAATGGATGGATGATGGATAGATTTAAGTAACAAGACGGCTTCAAGAACAAAGAGTAAACCTCAAAAGTTCAACGAAAACTGGCGGCTAGGGTAAGACAAGAATATTCTCTATTATGTGTAATAATACTTAATCTTTACAAAGATAATACAAGGGTGGCTATATACCCTTAGGGTTTCTAAAACTAGTAAAGAAAAGAAAAGAAAAAATTATTGAAACAAAATAAATAAATAAAGAGTTTACTCGGTGTTTTCTTTTGATGATGTGGACCTTAGAACTACCTCATTAAAATGTGAGCATTGAAAATCACTTGGGATGAAAAAATACTAAGAGAAAAAGAATATAGTTTTTGGCCCAAAGAATTTTGGACTCATGGCTTGATGGCTTGAATGATGAAGATCACAGACGGGCTATCATGAGCTATGAGCATGGGCCATTCGGCCATTGAGCTAGGCCAAATGACCATAGGTGATATGGACTTGTGGGCTTGCTTCTCTTGTGATCTTGGATGGTCTTATTATTTATCCAAGCCTTTGTATTGATCTTGTTGCTCGGCAACTTCCTTTTGTCTCCACACAGTCATCTCCATGTCTAGATGGTTAAGGACGAGCTGGTCTAGTGCAAGCTGGTCCAAACGGTCAATGATGTCTTTTATGCTTCCTTGGATAATTCATGTATCCATGGCCTTGTTCAATTCCTCCCTTAGCTTCCTACGTCCTGATATGGTATGAGTTGGGTTCTTCATAGTCTGGAATGGTTCAGCTGGCTCGGAATTGTTGGTGTTGTCTAGGTGATCTAGGTTTAAGGCCTCATCAGAAGGAATCTTCAGATATTCCATTGATATTCATTGTACCACACAACATATCAAAGTGATCCAAATGATCCAAAGGATAATCCATTGGCAATCCAAGGAACTTGCTTCCTGGGACCATGTTTATGATACTAGCATTGATCTCATAGTTTTTGTTGTCCATAGAAACAATAGCTCTAGCAACTCGGGGTGGTGGTGTGTGTGATTTCCTTGAGAACCATTCTCTTGGCCTTCATGCAAAACATTATCTTGATGATGTTGCCCCATGTTGTTTCATAATTTCTGCAAAGTGAGTTAATTTTTCTTGCTCTCTTCTTTGTCTACCAATTTGCCTTTCCAATGCTCTAATGTTTTGAAATCTTTCAACAAGGTTTGTAGGTCCTCTACTTCTTAAGATCATACACCTTGCCAGGAAGAGGAAGTGAAGAATAGATAGTTATCATAATAAAGAGAAAAACTTAGTCTCAAGCAAATACAAAATCCTAATGGCTAATTCAAACATCCAAAATGGCAACAACGCTAAATTGATAATAAGAATTTCACAAGTCCTAAGTTCAATTAACTCAAATTCCTATCAATTTAAATGTAGTATTTAAGAGTTTGATATGAACTTCCCAAGAATGCACTTAGAGGACAGTTTTTCCTTTGGATAATATTGACACCAAGGCTACTAGAACAGGATATAAGTGTGCAGATTTAAGGGTAGCACAAGGGTTGTGAATAGGCCCCTGATATTCATGTAATCTTTTTCTTCTTGACATGACTCACAAGACCAGAAAACAGAGGGTGAAGCTTGGATATCGCACAGCAGGTCTCGAAATGTTCAAGAAGAAAAAAAAGATTTTATCAAAAGATCAAAAGATCAAAAGTTATGAAAATGGGTTATTTGATTGATTTTCGAAAAATAATGCAAATAGGTAGTGTTTGCATGTCCAAAATCAGTCAAACTACGTAAGAAATACGAAGAAAAAATTAGAGAAGACCATTTTACCAAAGACCAAATACTTGGACACAAAGTGACCACTGAAATTCCTTAGCTTTCACATGATTTTAACTTGATTAGAATAAGGCTTCTTCATGTGTGTTTGAAATGGTAAATGGGCCTCCATGTTTGGGCTGAGAAACTTGGATGGAATTGTGAATGGATCACGTCTTATCTTCCTCTCCACAGGCCATCTGAATTTGGGTCCAGGCCAAGAGTAATTTGAATGCATTTCTAAACTTCTTGGACTTGGATCTTGTAACTAGTCCACCTGGAACATTCATATCATCCATGGATTTTTTTTGGACCTATGATCAAACTCTCGACCAAAACTCTCGACCACTCTCTGACATTCCTCGACCATTCTCAACCTTGAAATCATCCTCGGATATTGATGTAAGATCCTATTTGGGTCCTACACATGGTCAAGAAGGTGGAACAAAAGGCTGGCCGAAGGCGCTCTTTTGCTGGTCTGTGGATAGAAGCTGGTAAAGCGATGGGTGATGGTGGTAGAGTGCGGGCGAGGATGGTCGATAGATCGAGGGCGATCAATGGAAACTTTGTAACTGGCCAAAGGTGCTCTTTGCTTAGCTCGGTGGATGGTTTGAAGATGGATTCGAACAAGGATTCAAGGAAATAACAATGGATCTTCAAGAACGGGGAAACCACACAATTCTTGCTAGGACCGGCGCTGTTAGAGGCAAAAAAAAATCTTCGTTTTAATGTAGTAATAGACTTAAGAAATTACAAATCTTACAAGGTTACTAAATAGCTTAGGTTTTTGAAAAGTTCCTAAGGAAAAAATGGGCTTTGCGCTAACATAAATAAAAATAAGACAAGAGAAACATTGGGCCGGCCTTTCTTTTCCTCATGAATAGGCCTAGGATTACCTCATTAAAAACCTTAAGAAAACCCATTTTGGACAAAGCCTTGCAAAGGAAAGAGAGTTTAATCATCGACCCAAAGAGTCAGCTCGGTCTAAGGCTCAAAGGCTATGATGGTGCAGATCACGGATGGAGCATGGGCCATTCGACTGTTAGGCTGATCCAAATGGACGGACTGGTTATGGTCGTGTGGGCTAAATGGTCTTCTGCTCTAGAGTGTTCTCCTTGAAGGTAATGGCCTTCAGCCTTGTCATATGGGTCAGTAGCTCCGTACGGTCTAACCTTGGTCATCTTCTGAGCAGGCTGGTTTAGTATGGGCTGGCCATGGGCCAACTGGTCCAAATGTTTTGTAATCTCTTATATGCTTCTCATGGTGGTCAGGTGTTCCATGGCTTGGTTGAAGTCTTCTCTGAGTTGCCTCTGACATGATCGTGTCCGTGGTGTGGTCCTCATGGTCGAGAACGGTTTGGGTGGTTTGGACTGGTCTGACTGGTCTGGCTCGGTCGTGCTTATTTCCTCATCATTACCACCCTCTCAAGAAGGTTATCGCCTCAGAAAACATCATTTGCACAAAAGGCGATAAGTCAGTAACATTAAGGCTCGAAGATATTTTCATCTCACTTGGGAGTTCGAGTTTGTAGGCGTTATCGTTGATCTTCTCCAATACTTGGAACGGGCGGTCTCCTTGGGTGCATGCTTTGACTTTTGTTGGTTTGGGAACCTCTCGGCCGCATGTGTAGCCACACCCACTCCTGGTTCAAATATGATATCCTTCCTCTTCTTTTCGTCTTGACGTTTTTATTGGGCCCTCTTTTCTCCAGGATATCATTGACCTTTTGATTCAGCAGTCCATGCAATCTCACCACTGCTCGGAATAATAAGTCGGTTGTCTGAGTGGCGTAATTACTCTTGGCACATGGTATGAAATGGGCCATCTTAGAGAATCCCTCAACCACCACGAAAGTAGAATCTTCGTGCCTAATCTTAGGCAATCGTAACACGAAATCCATAGCAATATCCACCCACGGCTTGTTAGGAATAGGTAAAGGCATATAAAGACTGTAGGGATGTGACCTGGACTTGGTTCTAAAGCATGTGATGCATTAAGAGCAGAATCTTTCCACGTCACCTTTCAGGGGTAGCCAAAAGAAATGGTCGACGATGACGCTTAGGGTCTTGTTCACGCCAAAGTGCCCCACCAAACCACCTCCATGAGATTTACAGATCAGAAGATCTTTTATCGATGCTTGTGGGATGCACAACCGCTTGTCCCAGAACAGGAATCTTTGATGCACGTAGAACAGTCCTTTAGCTCCTTTATTGCATTCCTGAAAAATCTCACCAAAATCAGGGCCAAAATTATAATGTTCTTTAATGTGTTCAAAACCCAAGACTTTGGCCTCCATGGTGCTGATCAGGGTGTATTTCAAGGATAGGGCTTCAGCCACAATGTTCTCCTTTCCCTTCTTGTACTTTATGATGTACTGGAATGTTTCCACAAACTCGAGTCATTTCGCATGTCTCCTCTTGAATGTCGTCTGTCCCCGAAGATACTTCAACGTCTCATGGTCGGTGTGGTCACGAATTCCTTGGCCAGAAGGTAATGCCATCATGTCTCCAACGATCTCACCAAGTTGTACAACTCCTTGTCGTAAGTCGGATACTTGAGAGTGGCTCCGTTTAGTTTCTCGCTGAAGTAGGCCAGGGGTCGACCTCCTTGAGTAAGCACTGCTCAGATCACTAAACCTGAAGCATCACATTCAATCTCAAAAGTTTTTCAAAGTTAGGTAAAACCAAAATAGGAGCATTAGTCAAAAGATCTTTGAGCTTCCGGAATGCCATGTCCTTCTTGATCACGGTCGTAAGCGGTGCAGCTACGGTACTGAAGTATTTGAAGAATCTCGGTAAAATTAGCCAAGCCATGGAAACTCTGAACATGGCCAATACTGGTCGGTGTGGGTCGTTCCTGGATAGTCTTAACCTTCTCCTGATCCACCTATAATCCATGCGAGCTCACAACAAAACCTAGGAACAATATGATCAGTGCAGAATGTGTACTTCTTGAGATTCGCATAAAGGGCTTCTTGATGAAGAGTCTCTATTACTTGCGCAAGGTGTACAAGGTGGTCGGAAAAACATCCACAGAATATAAACAACCACGAAATTACTGATGTAGGCCCGTAAGACATGGTTCATGAGTCTCGTGAAAGTTTTGGGGGCGGTGGTAAGTCTGAACGGCATGACGAGCCACTCATAGAGACCCTGCTTGGCTGTAATTGCCATTTTTCCCTCTTTCCCTTCCTTCATTCTCCTCTGGTGATAGCCACTCCGTAGATCGATCTTAGAAAATACGAACGCTCGATGCAGCTCATAAAACATGCCGTCCAGCCATGGTATCGGATGCCGGTACTTGATGGTGATATTATTGATTGCTCAGTAGTCAACGCACATCCTACATGATCCGTCTTTTTGGGATACCAGTTCACCGTGCAACAAGTTCGGCCCCAGAGCTCGGTCGTGTCCTGGAACAAGCGCAACAAACGCCTTTCACAGCTCGGATCATGAATCCGAGGATCCCGCGTATCGAGAAAGTCAATTTTCCTCTCTATGAAGGAAAAACCAATTCCAGCCAGTTCATGACTGCCTTCGTGATATCAATGAGTCGTAACCGATTCACTGACGAGGAGAGAGACCCCAGGTACTTCCAACACTTCGTGGAAAACCTCAGAGGAATAGCTCTCACCTGTTTCTCGCGACTCGAAACGGGGTCGATAGACAGCTTCCAGGAGCTCTCATAACTGTTCCTAAAGCATTACTCGCTCTTCATAACACCCGAGTCGTCAGATGCCGACCTATGGGACCTAGAATAGACACAGAACGAGCCCCTAAAAGACTTTATCGGTCGATTCAAGGAAGTCGTGTCCAAAATAAATGTGGATGACAGCGCAGCCAGAGGAGCACTTCGGAAAGGATTACTCCACCGATCGGCTTTCAGGACGGACCTAAAACTCAACAAGCCTACATCCCTGGAAGATGCGTTGTACAGAGCAGTGGCATTCATTGAACTGGAAGAGGAGGATGCGATATTCTCTAAAAAGCAGTCATGTTCAGCTAAAAAAAGCCTCTACGGCAAAAGAGAAACCAAAAACCGATTCAACGAGCATCGGCAGCAAAACTTTCGCCATTGCAAACACCTCCCAAGGGTGGCATAAGCTCGTTCGAAATCAACCGCGCTCGGAAGAAGATAACGACGACCGACCCTACTTCGAGTACCATAATAAACACTCTCATAATACTGCGGAATGTCGGAACTTAGCCGAGTACTTGCTGGATCAGTATCGGAAAGGAAGGGTAGTCAATCCCGAGCGAGGTGACCGACGACCCAAGGGCGGCAACAATAGACAAGAGAATCAAGAGGAAGCTCCCATGGAAGAACCGGAAGAGCGAGCTCATGAAACAGAGCCCAACAGGTGCCCACGGGACCAGGACGATGAAGGGCGAGCTGCCCCCAACCTCGCCGAAGAATCAATATGATAATGGGCGGACTACATCTTTGTTCGGATTCAGTAAGATCTATAAGAGAGTACGGTCGAAAGGCTACAACAACTAAGCGTAACTCGCTCCCGATCGAGGAGGGCATACCGCTATCATTCACCGAGGCCAATGCAATCGGAGTAGACACACCGCATAATCCTCTGGTAGTCGAAGTTCTGATCGGAGATTGCGAGATCTCTCGCTTACTCATCGACACAGGAAGCTCGGTTGACGTAATCTTCAATGAATCCCTGGAAAAAGCAGAGTTCAAAAACCTACGCGTCAAACCAAACGTGCAACCGCTAACCGGGTTCGATGGTGACCAAACTATGACTATAGGCACGGTCAAACTTCCTATCTACGTCGGCGGAATAGCGACAATGACGAAGTTCATCATAGTTGATAAACCATCCATCTACAACGCCATCTTAGGAACACTCTGGCTACACGCCGTGAAAGCAGTCGTCTCGACATACCACCAATTCGTTAAGTTCCCGACTCCAAACAGAATACACACGCTAAGGGGAGATCAAACTACGTCGAGGCTATGCTTCATAAGAGAACGAAATCTCCGTCATCCCTCTGAACCAAAAGGAAAGAGAAGAATCATACCAGGACCACCCAATCGAGGAAAGGCACCTGAAGGAGACATGCCTCGGCAGGGTCAAGCTTAGACTCAAGCAGCCGAACTACGCTGTGATTCATCTTCCCGAAAAAAAAACATATTACCCTATGTAGAATGAACCACGAACGACTTGATCCTCGTCTTCGAGGTACGTAGGCAACTCTACCCAGAGTGCATTCGTAAATCAATAAAAGAAAGACTTTTGTTAAAACAAAATATTGTCTCACCGACGTTCTAACGGGACAATCGGTTCAATCTTATCCGCACAACAAAAACGTGCAAGAATTATCGCCTCCCCCAAATGACAAAGACTACGATCTTAAAGTCAAATTGGAACAAGCAAAAGCCGGGAATCGCACCCGTAACCTAACTCAGACGGACTAATTAAGCCGACCTGCCTCGCATAGTCGATCCCGAGTTAGGAAAACTCCGAGTTCTGCTCGATGAATCTAAGTCGATTTTCACTCGATGAAAATAAAAACCCTTATCCAAGGTACAAAAACTCCTAGTTTCGCCCGATGAATCTAAGCCGAGTTTTCACTCGATGAAAATAAAAACCCTTATCCAAGGAACAAAAACTCCGAGTTCCGCTCGATGAATCTAAGCCGAATTTCCACTCGATGAAAATAAAAATCCTTATCCAAGGTACAAAAACTCCGAGCTCCGCTCGATGAATCTAAGCCGAGTTTTCACTCGATGAAAACCTTATTCAAGGAACAAAAACCCGAGCTCCGCTCGATGAGTAAAAACCGAGTCTTCACGCGATGAAAACTTTATCCAAGTAACGAAGATACCGAGTTCAACTCGGCGAACCAAAACCGAGTCTTCACTCGATAAAAGCAAAACCCTTACTCGCTAAGGTACAAACTATGTCGTCAAAGAACAAACACTTAAAAGGAGCCGAGCTCCGACCTGCAACAATCGAAAACTCCCAAATCCTTAAAAAGAGATTTTAGGATGAAAAGATAACTCGGATAAAAGGGCACGGCAACAGAGTCTCATCAGACCACGCCAGCACAAAGCAAAAGGGTAACTCGCCCAAAAGAAATAACCAAAGGCAAATTCACAAAAAAAAGAACGTAAACTCCATTCAAAAAAAAGGGGGGGACAACGTCACAACAAAGTCTTACAAAAAAAGGGGGAACATCGTCACCCCACAACAAGTATTACAAAGGGGGCACCAAACCACCCCAAAAAAGCAAAAAAAAAATACAAGCCTAAACAGGCGGAGGAAGATTTTGGGCCAACTCGACCAGAGGAGCATCCGACGCCGAGATAGGCACCGCCCCAGGAAACGACGAGGAAGTCTCAGCCGCAACTAGCCGCTCGCCCTCAGGACTCTTCAGAGTCTCGACCACCTCCGCCGACATTACATTCGTGTTAGTGCCGAACTCATTGAGTAGGGCCACATCTTCTTCTTGTCGATCGACGGACGGAGGTTAAAAGGGGCGAGGAGAAGGAGGATTGCAGTCGCGAACCCTCATCGGAACCGGGGAGATCACAAAGAACTCTTCGATAATATCGGGAGCATTGATCTCATTGATCTTCCTATCCCACCTCTCCTTCTCCATCGCGAGCTCCTCGAAGGCCTAGTCTGGAACGGCCACTCCCCTCTCATCTCGAAGCGACCGAAGATAATCCAGAGTCCCAGAATACTGGCTGAGATTCATGTACGGGTCATTGTCCTCCTCTTTCAAGGCAAACGCCTCCTTTAGCTCCTGGAGACGAAAGTCGTACTTCTCAGTCTGAACCTTGCGGCCGTTTATGAGCTCGCAGACCTCCGTCGACGAGACATTCCGCTCATTGGAAACTTCCTCAATGCAACGTAGCTTTTCTTGCGCCAGCTCGTCAGAGAGTCTCTCTTTATACGCCGCAAGCTCTTGGTTGTGATTCTCGAGAAGCTTGACGTGCTCATAAGAAGTAGCAACCTTGCTCTTCAAACTCTCTTCGCTCGATCAGAGAAACTCGGCACAAAGATTAAGCTTCTCCAAGTCTTTCGTTTTCTGAACAAGCTCTCTGCTAAGCTCGGCAGTGCGCGAGTGCAGATGACGATTCATCTCGAAGATATATGAATTCATCTGCGAGACTCCCTGAAAAGACAATAAGAGTTAGGACAAAAAGTAAAAAAAAAAACGACAAGACGTCATGCATGGGTACTCACATCGACGAAAAACTTCGAGATGCCACGGTATACGTTCGACTTATACATCTCGTTCACCAGACAGGGCGGGATGGCCTCGAAAGAGATATTCCAGAGTACTTCCCGACTTATACATCTCGTTCACCAGACATGGCGGGATAGCCTCGAAAGAGATATTCCAGAGTACTTCCCCGCAGTAGTACTCGTTTGTATTCTTCAGCTTCTCTCCCTGAATAGGAAAGGATCTATTCTTCCAACTTTCCAAACTACTCATGACCCTGGGCGCTTACTCCGATCAGAACCGTCGGAACGACCGATCACCTCGGAAGTCCTTTTTCGCCCCAGCAGGCAACGCCGATGCCCCTGAAGGATTAGAGGTCAAAACTCGTGGAGTGGGAGAAGAAGGAAGACTCCCGTTATCAGACAATGGAGGTACCTCTGCAGAATTGCTCGACTTCGATTTCCTCCAGAGCATCGGGGTCGACGCCTCCTCAATCTCATCCGCAGCATGGGGAGCACAGTCTTTCTTCTTCGAGGCATCGGCGCAGTCAGCCGACTTCTTCAACCTCGGCTCAGACGCATGCTTTCTAGACTCCTCAGCCCTTTTCTTATCGGCATCATCGGAGGTCCGCTTCTCCCCTCTCCTGGATTGCGATCTGGAAGAAGCCGGTTTAGTAGCCGAAGGGCGGCTGGAACCATCTGGACGATTAACTTTGGAAGACCTCGAGGTATTCTTCAAATCAATCACCATACTCGGGAGAACTTTCCTTGTATTTCCCATTTTCCTCGCTGCTTGAGACGCTGCAAAATTAATGCATAAGAACAATAGCAACAAGATGAATTAAATCGCGAAACATTGGTGAACTCACTAGTTTTGTTGGGTCCTGCCAGTCGAGCTCAAAAAACTTTCTGCCATCATCATCCAAATACTCTTTATTGAGAATCTTCTAATTAAGGCGAGCTGCAAAGATAAGAAATATCACGATGAGCATCAATGACGAAAAAGAATACTAAACATCTAACCAATCGGTCAACTACCAACGGAGAGGTTCCATTCATTAACGACTATGGCCGCAGGATCAGGGTGTTGGGATTATGTCCTGAAATCACATTGTACGAACTCTAGAAATAGTTGTATTGTCGAGATCGGACAATTCATGTGATACTAGGTAGTCATAATGTTTTGCTAGAAATCGCTTATGACAAATGAGTTGAAACTCATTTCTGGTATCGTGTGAACCTACAGGGTCACACACCTAAGCAAGTTGGATATACTCTGCATGGGATTGATCATTGGCATATGGTCTGATCGATGTGTATTAGATACACATCGAGTTGAGTTTCTAAGAGGTGTATCGATCGACACCATTGGGTGCATCGGTCGACACAGGGCGTGTGTCGATCGACACCACTAAGTGTATCGGTCGACACAAGGGCGAAACCGAGACTGATGTTTCGGTTCACCGCGAGGTCAATATATAAACTCGTTTTATGTATTTCGACCGAGACAGAGTTGCTGTGCGCCGCCCAGAGTGTTTTCTCAGAGAGAAAACACAGAAACCTCAGAGAACCTAAAGTCCCAGGGAGATCCGAGCACCGGTCCTAGCAACCCGGCGGATTCCAGCTTGCGTGCGTGTGGACTACGATAGAGGCGCAGCATCTGAGGCGCAGTAGATCTCGTATTACCTAATCCATCTTCCGCTGCCAAACACCAGGTAATCACGAGGTGAGATCCAGGATTCAATTAACTAAACCCAAGATCCTAGGCTATCGGGAACTCGCGAGAATTCTGAATCTGTAGAATTGGCTCGGATTCCCAACAGTGGTATCAGAGCCTTAGGGTTTTATCATTGAATCAGACCTGTTTATTGAATTTGATGATTTAGATTCGCTAGAACAAGTTGTTTAGATTGAACAGGTCAGATCGTTTTCGATCAAGCTCGAGTCTGTGTTTTCGCACAGTGTCGGTCGACACAGAACGGCGAAAACGACAAGATTCGGCGGCTAGGGTTTTTCGCAAAGAAAAACCGAAAGCCTTCTGTGTCGATCGACACACTGGGTGTATCGGTCGACACAGAGCAGACACGGTCGAGTGTCGATCGACACAGTTTGAGTGTCGGTCGACACAGACCAATATTCGGCGGCTAGGGTTTTCTCGGAGAAAACCTAAAAGGCCTACTGCGTCGATCGACACAGGTTGAGTGTCGATCGACACAGGCCGAGCGAATGGTTAATCGGTTCAATTGGATTGGACCGGTTATCATGCTTGGTTAAGTCCGAATAGATCGGTTTAAATTGAATGAATTAGTTCAATTGGATTGAACTGATTATCTCAATTAGCATGAACCGATGGGATAAATCAGTTTGATTGGATAATACGGTTCAATGGAATTGGACTGATTATTGCAATTAGTTGAAACTGGTTTAAACGGTTCAAATTGGATGAATTGGTTCAATTGGATTGAACTGATTATCCCAATTAGTATGAACCGATTGGTTAAGGGACCAGTTATCATGCTTGGTTAAGTCCGAATAGATCGGTTTAAATTGAATGAATTAGTTCAATTGGATTGAACTGATTATCTCAATTAGCATGAACCGATGGGATAAATCAGTTTGATTGGATAATACGGTTCAATGGAATTGGACTGATTATTGCAATTAGTTGAAACTGGTTTAAACGGTTCAAATTGGATGAATTGGTTCAATTGGATTGAACTGATTATCCCAATTAGTATGAACCGATTGGTTAAGATCAGTTTGAACAGATAAGTCGGTTCAATTGAATTGGACCGGTTATCAAGAACTATCTGCGGTTTAGGTCTATATCGATCGTCACACATGGGCTGCGTCGATCGACATAACTGGTTCAATGAACCGGGTTAATTGAATTAACCGGTCATTGAAATCCGGTTTTGTTTGGTTATGTCGATCGACAGACAGAGTCTGCGTCGATCGACACAGTATTCGAAATTCTGGTTATTGAACCTTGAATTTGCAGAAACCAAACTAGACTTAAACATTGATCGAAGATTAGCTTCAATATGGTCAACTGTCAAGACTCATTTAGTTGTGTGATATCTAGCGAAGAGCTTGGTGTCCACAATTACGTGAGTAAGGCAGGTAGTAGAGTTGATGAACATGCAGTGCTAAACATCAACAATTACATGACCTAAGAGATTGATTTGCTAAACTTTTGGGTTTAGTTTCCTCAACTAAATATCGAGTAACCTTGATGTCTTGCCCAATCTTGTCTGCTGTGAAAACTTGTTTCATTGTTGGATAATCTTGGAGTCCTTGATATCCACAGTGACATAAGCAAGGCAGGTGATCATTGATAGAATTGCAGTGCGACTGTCAATGATCACTAGACATAGAGATTGGTTTACTTGACTGGGCTGTCGGAAGTTCTGGGCCCGGAGACATCAGAGTGGATTAGACATATTTGTCTCATCCACAACCAAGAGTTGTACTGGGTACAATTAGAAATGATTTGCTTACCTAGATAACTAAAGTCTGAATAACGGCGAGTCGCCCACTCAAATTTTAGTAATCTGAGGATCTTGGATCATTATATTCATAGAGGAAACATTATTTGAATATAATGCGAGTTTTCTTATTCGATAAGATTTCTCATCATACACATAACTAAATCTTTGTTTTTCTTGGATTTCAGCTTATGTCTATGACTGCTTTCTCGTTGCGATCCGTCCTTGAGAAGGAAAAGTTAAATGGATCCAACTTCCTGGATTGGTATCGGAATCTGAGATTCATTCTCAAGCAGGAGAGCAAGGACTATGTCCTTGAAAAGGCTCTTCCAGAAAGGCTTGAGACCAATCGCTCGCATGCAGCATATAATGCTTGGAATAAGCATTATATTGATGTGGTAGATGTGCGTGGTCTGATGTTGGCTACCATGAACTCAGACTTGAAGAGTCAATACGAGAACATGGAGTCGCCAATAGAGATGATCACCAGTTGAAACTGAAGTTTCAGGATTTGGCACGAGTTGAGAGATTCCAGACGGTGAAGTCTCTCACTGAGTGCAAGCTACCAAAGGATGCTCCAGTAAGTCCTCATGTCATTAAACTGATTGGTTACATTGATAACCTGGGGAAACTGGATTGTACTGTCAGCTTAGAGTTGGCCACTGACATCATTCTGCAGTCACTTCCGTCTAGCTATGACAAGTTCGTTAAGAACTATATCAAGAAAGGCTTGACGAAGACGTTGACTGAGCTGCATGGTATGCTCAAAACAGCAGAGTATGACATCATAAAGGGTAAAAGATTTGAGGAATCTTGTGTTGGCAAGGGTAGAGGCTGGGCCGTCCAGATTTGGAATCAGGATAAGCCTGTGTCATCTTATAAGCCCAAGTCAGGCCCATCTGGTGTCAGAAAGTGCTTCTACTGTAATGAGTCGGAGCATTGGAAGAGAGATTGCGTTAAATTCTTGGAAGATTCACAAAAGATGGAGAAGATGTATGGTACTTCTTCTTCAGGTATTGTGTTATTAATTCAAGTTCTACATAAGTATTGGATACTTGTTGTGGTACTGATATTTTTGAAATATGCAGGACCTAAGCGACAGTAGAACGTTGAAGAAAGGACAAGTGGAACTGCGTGTCTGGTTGAAGCAATGGTTGCTGCATGAGCCGTAGAGATTCTCCACTTGTAGGAGCCTTTCCTACTTGGTTTTTGAAATTAAGTAATTGCCACCATGTACTTGCTATATGCAAAATGTCTTTCATTTTCTTTTTGAGAATTTGGATGTTTTTCATTTGATAAAATACAAGTTTTGTTCTTTTGATCTTAATGAAATATTTAATGGTAGCACCCCGTTTAGAATGGGTTTTATATCTTAAACCAACATGAGTTAAAATATAACATAAATACCAAACGGTTTAAGTCTGATGACTCGAACTCGACCTTTCTTTGGTATAGTCGTTTAACCACAAAAGTGAAGCAGATTTGGTAAATCCATAGTTTTGGACTCATTTGATTGTTAATCATTTGAGATATGAATTCCGTTCACTAGACCAAAATGACTAAGGCCCTTTTAGCAGAGCTAAAGGAAATGGGCCAGAAGCTTATTGGGCCTTAAAGATACTGATGTATGCGGCCCAAACGAGCATTAGTGCCAGAGGAAATCTTCTGTACTTCATTACCTTATTGATGGCATCAATAAGTATTGCTGTGTTCATTTGATGAGACACGAGCAGGAATCCCTTGAGGAGTTCCAAGATGAAGTGTAGAACCGATTTGACAGAAGTATTGAGATCCTCGATTGAATCGTGGAGGAAAAATACTTAGAGTCAACAATTGGGTGATCATCTAACAGAATGAATCGGATCTTATTGGATATGCTCCGATTAATGATGAGTCACAAGAATCTTCCATGAACGATTTAAGAATACGTTCCAAAATGTCTGTCTTTGCGCAGAAAAGTGTTTCTATCAGAATCAGTGAAAAACACCACATTGGATGTGGACTGGGTGATTTCCAAATTTGTTTTTCTGATTAATTGGGATTGCAAGGTTTGTGTAAGACAGTAGTCAACAAACAAACTTGAACCCACATATGATGAGTTCCACATCGCTGGTTGTCCTAAGGAAACCAAGGCTTAGTACTTTTATTGCCCAGAACTGTGTCTTTTAAGAAAGATCATACTTTCAAAAAGGAACAGTGGGAGTAAAAGTACACATCGAAGAAATTCGATAAACACAGGAGGCTGCTCAACCTGTTGAGGGAAAGCAGCGGTGAGATCTGCAAAGTATTGTAGGATCTACACCTGTGAAGCCTAAAATTCGCAGATCCGAAAGGATCCGTCACTAACTCGAGAGTGATTTCTCGTAACCAATTGTCGTGATCTGTTGATCATTGAAAAGTGACGAACATGCGATATTCAAAGAAGCGATGGTGAGCCCCAACTCCGAAAATTGGCTAGGTATGCATGTTAGATTCACCGATTCATTTCTGGATTGAAGCGAACATCTTGGAGTTGGAATCAACATTCTGATAATGTGGTCAAAGGCTTTGACTTGATCAGAAAGAAAAGAAACTATGCGTTCACAAGAAGACTAGTGGGAGCGTAATAGCAATCCTCACACAGTGTGTTGTTAACATACTTGAATCTCACAAACGACGTTCCGACGCTAAAGTCTTGTCAAGATTTGGGTCGGAAGTCAAAATTAATGATAGACATGGGAGAAGCCGCGTGGATTCTTGGAATAAGAATCTATTGATATAGATTGAGCAGGCTAATTGAATCGTGTCAAAATCCTTATGTTTATAAGGTATTGGACAGTTCAAAAGTGCTTGATTCCAAGAATGGTTTCATACCAAAGGTCTTATGGCAATAATCCAAGCGAGATGCAGTGTCTTGGACACTGGCTAAGCTGGTAACAATATTAGCAAGAAGAAGTGTTTTGAACACTGTCTGATCTAGTATTAATGAGTGTGATTACTTATGCTGATGCAACAGAATCAATCATGAATGCCATATTTTGCGCTCGTCTAGATGCAGCTTAAGCATAGAGCATGACGAGAAAATACCAATGTACTCCGGTAATAGTCACTGAACAGTTACCAGAAATATCCCAAGTGTTGAGAAACACTAAGGATAGGTTCGTGGTGAACTGATAAAGTGACGAACCAGTTGAAAGTAGTTAGTCGGACAAAGACGATTCCCGGTTCCCACCTGGTTATGCCTCTTTGTCTGAATAGCGGTGCTAACTGTTGGAAAGGCTCCAAGCAGTAGACCGTAGAATAGTGCTTTTATCTGAATGGCGGTGTAATTTGTTGAAATTGTTTCAAGCAATAGCACCGCACTCTCTCCCACAACCTAAGCACGGAATTTATTCTGTTGCTGTAGGTGTAAGATATCTGAAAAGATGATCTTGATTCTAGTGGGAGTTATTTTAGTTATGTTGTAAACTTTACATAGACATGCTTAGGCAGTGTTTGTGTAAGTTAAAACTGACATCAGTATTATTTAATTATTGGATAATTAAATAATGGTTCCAAAGTACTTTATGGTCATCTTATAGGCCATCAAGTTGAAGACTTGATCATGAAACCCTATAAGTAAAAGATGACATAAATTATGATTGTCCCTAGTCAAGGTTGTTAAAATGGGACACTAACAACCGCGCAGACTAGTATGTGAGGTGACTGTTGGACTAAGTTTCATGGAGTCAATGATATGATTATCACAGTCAGTCACATAGATATATGTTGGTGAACATATGATCGGACATGACCCGCTTAATGAAAACTCCACAGGATAGTTATATATAAGTGTCATGGGAGGTTCTCATTACGACTATAGAGTATAGTCCTTAGACCTGAGTTCATCATGCTTTCTGGCATATGAATTGGTGCGCTTTGACCTTGTCAAACGTCGTTCCGTAACTGGCGGCTATAACGGCATTGTTTCGACGTATCATGAAGTATGTGTAGAAACAGGGATGGAACAAAATGGGATTTGTCCCTCCTGTATAACGGGAGATAAATATCTCAGGGCCCATCGAAGATTTGATACTGAGAAAATGCATGGCCGTGCTCAAACGAGGTGATTGTCAGTCGTTTGTTTATCAGTATAGATCAGAAGTTCGATGAACATGATGTTGGCTATAATAAGGATGACACAGTCTCTTGCCTTATGCCATATCGAGATATAGAGACGAAGGGATTATAGGAATAAGTGATTCCAGTACAAGTGGGAGATTGTTGGGATTATGTCCTGAAATCACATTGTACGAACTCTAGAAATAGTTGTATTGTCGAGATCGGACAATTCATGTGATACTAGGTAGTCATAATGTTTTGCTAGAAACCGCTTATGACAAATGAGTTGAAACTCATTTCTGGTATCGTGTGAACCTACAGGGTCACACACCTAAGCAAGTTGGATATACTCTGCATGGGATTGATCATTGGCATATGGTCTGATCGATGTGTATTAGATACACATCGAGTTGAGTTTCTAAGAGGTGTATCGATCGACACCATTGGGTGCATCGGTCGATACAGGGCGTGTGTCGATCGACACCACTAAGTGTGTCGGTCGACACAAGGGCGAAACCGAGACTGATGTTTCGGTTCACCGCGAGGTCAATATATAAACTCGTTTTATGTATTTCGACCGAGACAGAGTTGCTGTGCGCCGCCCAGAGTGTTTTCTCAGAGAGAAAACACATAAACCTCAGAGAACCTAAAGTCCCAGGGAGATCCGAGCACCGGTCCTAGCAACCCGGCGGATTCCAGCTTGCGTGCGTGTGGACTACGATAGAGGCGCAGCATCTGAGGCGCAGTAGATCTCGTATTACCTAATCCATCTTCCGCTGCCAAACACCAAGTAATCACGAGGTGAGATCCAGGATTCAATTAACTAAACCCTAGATCCTAGGCTATCGGGAACTCGCGAGAATTCCGAATCTGTAGAATTGGCTCGGATTCCCAACACAGGGAACGAATGCTCGTCGACCTTGACAAAGAAATATCTCCTCTGCCAATCATGAGTCTTACTGGATTTAACGCCAGTTCGTAACTTATATTGTGGACGAAGGTTAACTTAAATCCACTCCGGCCTCTTCGTCTGAATATTTAGTTGGCCAAAGCATTCGAATTGCTCGGCTGTGAGCGGAATCCCAAGAGGCACGCTGAGCTCAAGGAGATCATTTAAATTAATGATACCGGCAAGGTGAGCTGGGTAAAAGCAATCTTGAACTTCGCGCAAAAGTCGACCAGCACCTCCGGCAACGGAAATCGGAGATTCCCGACATGGAAGAAAGACTCGTAGAGACAAGCGAAGTTCGGAGGAGCATTCCAGGGACGCTGAGAAGCAGAAGGCAAAAGAACCTCGATGTTTCCACACCCAGGAAGAGCTTTCAACCAAGCCAGAGACTCCTCAGAAGAGGAGGTCGGCAAAACACCGAAGTCATCCACGGATCGAGAGGATGACGCCCGTTGCGCCTGTTTCTTGGAAGTGACCTTTTCCTTATCTCGGCCCGAAGTCACCCTCAACGCAAGAAGAACGTGCTCATCGGCATGATCAGCTGCATCATCACGAAGAGATGCAGAGTGCCTCCGAGATAGTTCCTGGCTAAGATTGACGGAACCCAAGCTGCGCGGAGAAGAGAAAGGGGTGCATTCCCAATCAAAGGCATCCGCACTCGCAATACTGGTGGAATTCTCACTGGACTTGGCACGGATGCGCATATCGGCGGAAAATTTGATAAAGGAAAAAAAGATATAAAAAGAGAAGATCAGAAAGGTTTAGAGGAAGGGATACCTGAAATTTACTTCTGATGAGCAAAATGACGAGAAGTGAAAAAGAGGAGCAATATTTATAGAGACGAGGAAATGGGAATCTTCCGAGGGACGTAACTTTACCTCTCAACAGGCGCGACCCTGTAGCTTCCCAGGACACATGTCTCTATACGATTGGACGAAGAAGAAGCGTCCTGAATATGCGATTTGATGAAGAAACACGTGGAAGCAATCGATCCAAATCAAATCTCGGTTCGCAACATCTCGGTTATTGAGACGAAGTCATAAACAAATCCGCCGACCTAGGCACCACCCAGTACGACGAACTGGGGGGGGGCTTACTATTAGAGGTGGGATTAGCACCCATGTAAGGCCCGGCCCAATAACAGAGACATCCAGCAGATTTTCGGCCTAGAAGGAATAAAGGTCCAGCAGGACGAAGCCCGCCAAGAACAAAAGAGTTCGGCAGCGATTGACGGAGCCCGGCGGCACGTTCGTCGACCTGCGAAAGAAAAGAAGATTAATGTTAAGTTGACATTTATCTTGAAAGAGATAAGGAAAAATATCCTTTAGGAAATATTCCAATTATTAACTGATTATTATGTAAATAATATTAGAGAGAATATATGGAAAACCCTAGATCCTCTGATATAAATATTCTTCCCCTGCGCGGAAAAAGACTAAGTTGACAACTCATATTCTTGTACTCAAAAAACCCAAAGAGCTAGCGATCACAGATCGATTCCGGCTCGTATTCTAATAAGACTAGATTTTACGGTCTAATCGGTTCTTACTCTCTAATTCTTGTTTAAACTCATATCCAAATCTATAAATTTCTATTCGATTATTAAATTGAATATTGTTTAATTTTCTGAATCAACAGTTATGAAACCTAATATTTATAACCTGTTATAGAACCCATTACAAAGGAAATAACATCGGAGGAAGTGAAGAAAATCATTTTTCTATAGGAGTAAATATAGCAACAGGGAAAGATGGGTTGATTGCTAATTTCTACCGAACATTGTAGGAGATAGTATGTAGTGATTGAAGAAACCCGTACATTTTTCAATACAAATAATCTCTTTAGCAATATTAACCATACTAACTTTTGCCTTATTCCAAAGATAGATAAGCCAAACAATATGAAGGACTTTTGGCCTATAACTCTATGTAATGTTATTTATAAGGTCATGTCCAAGATTTTAGTATGGAGACTGAAAGCTACTTTATCAGATGTAGTTTCAGAAAATCAGGTAGTTTTTTTTTTGGAAAAACTTTTAAAAATGGTACATCCACCTATATTTCACAAGGCCTTCTAATTCAGTTTAATTTGTTGGGATATCTATCAGCTAGAGGTACATCACGTCTAAAATGATGGTGGAAAAATCTTTTTCAAATTCCATATAATTAAAACTATGTTTTTTTATAATTTGGACGAGATTTTTTGTAAAGTTCTTGAGCATAATTCTCAGAAAAATCCTTCAACCCCTATAATATATATTTCGAAAATACCCATGGTAAATATAAAATATTATACTCATACTTGCTTATCAAATATTCGTAGAACTATAAGTAAAATTAATTAGAACTTGATAATGCAAGGTGGATGTTCCAATATAAGAGTTCGACAAAAATAAATGGAAGTAGATGTTCCATAAAAACGTGGCAATCATGACTCTTCATCCTTGAAAACGTTTTGATATCCATATCATCACAACTAGCTAAGTCAGTCGCCTAACCATCTGTTTCACACACTCCAGTAAACTTATTCAGTCTTGGTCTGTCAATATGTACGCGGGGAAAGGAGCTTAACCCTCACAATCAATATATAAGTGTGCCCGAGAACAGAATCGTTCTATATTCAATCTTGACATGATGGTGTATTTGGATTTACCCTTAACAACCGCTTGCAATAAACTTTCTCACCAGTCTAAGTCTGAGGTGGATGCTCTTTCGAGACGTCTTTTCCCTTCAAGAATTCTTTTTTATTCTTCCTCAGTGGATGACCATGTGGAAGAAATCTTCGGTGATAATCAAACCAACACGCCTTCCTTCTGTTATGCAGATAAAAAACATATTTTGTTTCTTCCATGCAAATTTGACAAGACAATTAATTTATCATAAGTCGTACATATTGATAACATCCCATTCACCAAGAAGTCTCTTATCGTCCACAGCAACACTGTTTTTAGATTAAAAATTTTCATTCAAGGACATATCATATGCATCGACTCCAGAAGACCACAATTATTTTAACTCCTCAATAAGAGGTCGGAGGAAGATATCAAGATTTGTGCGCGGATGATTTGCCCAAAATTCATAATTGTAAGAAACAATTATTTGTGTATTTATGCACATATCAAGGGATAAATTATCCAGAGTCAAGATCAAAGGCCACAACAAATGATTACGAGACATGCCAAATGGATTGAACCAATATGTACATTTATTCAAGATAAACGTTATGGGGTTCTTAGGCAAACATAGGATGTTGATCTTGAAAAGATTTCCACTCCGCCGCATCTGACGGATTACACATTTTTCCCTCATTTTCTTGGTGCTTTGCATGCTATCTCATTGATGTTGCTGTGTTCCAGCTTTGATACATTTTCTTCAGTCTGTCAGCAATTGGTAGATACCACATATGACTATATGGTACATTGGTTCTACGTTGTCTCTTGTTAGGCTTCCATCTTGGTTCCTCACAAAACAAACACTTCTTTTCCTTTTCATCTTCTTTCTAGAAGATCATATAATTGTTAATGCAAACATCAATTGTATAATAGAGGAGTCCTAAATTGCGCATCAGTTTCTATGTCTCGTAATGTGAACTAGTTGTCTGGTTTCCTTATGCTAAATACTATGTCAATATTTCACATATAGAATCGACTAAATTTTCACTCTTATTATGATCTGCCTTATTTTGCAAGACTCGAGCCGTCAAAGATAACCGCGAGTGACCTTCACGACAACCATCATATAACGGATTTTTTGCTCCCTCTAATAAGTCATAAAATTTATTTGAATGATTATGTACAAGTTCTTCTACATTACTAACGTTATCATGAAATGTATCATTCACCATATCCATATATATATACTGCGACATTACCAACATCACTCCCATTTATATGCATATCAACATAAATCGTTCCTCCATATCGATTTCTTCTCCATCCTTGTAGCAAACATAACTATCAGGCATAAATCCTCTACTATACATATGACTCCAAATTCCTTTTTCCAAGGTTATCGGTTTTTTCGTTCTTGTAAACATTACAATGGTAGTGAAACTTACTGCCATTGCTCTGCGCTAAGGGCTGGTTATTTGCAAATTGCATGAAGTGTTCCACCCCGTTTTGAAGGCTCCTAATAAATTTCTTGTGGCTTCATCGAACCTCCAATACATCCACTTCTGATGGTAGCTAGAATTGTAATTTTCCGCCAATAAACTAAATTTCCAAATTCTTGTGTTTCTACAAATGAAAAAGAATAAATTGGGGATGACTGGCTATTGGCATACACTTTTCCCCTTCTAGTTTGTAGAATATTTGGGGATGATTGGCTCGGACCACCACCCGATTGTGGCATCTATTGAGGATAAAATACAGAAGTGACGAAGTCAGTTTAGATTTGATAAACGTTGGGTGGGAAAAGATGGTTTAATGGATACGATAAAACAAGGTTGGGGAGGATCGGAAGACAACGAGGGAACAAGTTTATATGCTAAGATTGGTAGATGTAGAAGAGAATTGTTGAAATGGAGGAAAAACAATCCTTCATACAATAAGGATCAAATAAATGAGTTGCAGAAAGCCTTGGAAGAGGTTCAAAAAGATGATAATAGAACACAAGCGGAGGTGATGGAGATTTGAGGAATATTAAAGAGGCTTATAGAGATGAAGAACAGTTCTGGCAACAAAAGAGTAGGAATTTGTGGCATACATCGGGTTAATATTCTATCACCCGATGTATATCTATCACCCGATGAGGTTGAACGAGTAGCAGTAAAATATTTTGAAGAGATATTAACTTCTAATAATCCGGATTGTTTTGAGGAGTTTTTACAGGAGGTCTCGGTATCAATAACGACTCAAATGAATGAGAGACACATGGTATTAGCCACTGAAGAGGATGTTAGGAGAGAATTGTTTATGATGCATCCAGAAAAATCTCCTGGACCAGATGGGATGACAGCTTTATTTTTCCAACAGTCATGGCCAATCGTTTAAGAATGATGTTGTTCGGTTGGTTAACGATTTTTTACAATATGGGGAATTGGACACTGGAATCAATACGACAAATATTTGCCTTATTCCAAAGACAGAACGACCGAGTAGGATGACAGAATTGCGTCCTATCAGTCTCTGTAATGTGGGTTCTAAGATCATTTCTAAGGTTTTGTGTCAACGGTTGAAAGGGCTTCTACCAATACTGGTGTCGAAAACACAATCAGCTTTTATTGCGGGTAGATTGATCTCGGATAATATCTTAATTTCTCAAGAGATGTTTCATGGATTACGAACGAATCTATCTTGCAAGAGTAAATTCATGGCAATTAAAACGGATATGAGAAAGGCTTATGACAGAGTTGAATGGGCTTTCATAGAGAACATTCTGGGCAAAATGGGCTTTGCGGAACAATGGGTTGATCGGATAATGCGATGTACAACTACGGTTCAGTATAGGGTTCTTATAATGGTCAGCCACAAGGTTTCATTGCCCCCACAGAAAGGGTTGTGACAAGGAGACCCTTTGTCACCATATTTTTTTATTTTATGCACGGAGGCTCTGATTGCGAATATAAAGAAAGTGGAGCGAGAAAAATAGTTAACAGGATTAAAGGTAGCAAGAGAATGTCCCCCAATATCATACATGCTCTTTGCGGTTGATAGCTTATTTTTCTGCAAAGCTAAGAAGAAGGAATGTCAGACAATTTTACGGATGCTCAAAGACTACGAGAGAGTGTCAGGTCAACAAATAAATTTCTCGAAATCTTCACTCCAGTTTGGGCATAAGGTCGAAATTGGAGTTCGGGATGAGGTGAAGGCGATTTTGGGGATATCAAAGATGGGTGGGATGGGATCATACCTGGGTATTCCATAGAGTCTTAGTGGATCCAAAACACAAGTTTTTAGTTTTTTACAAGATAGACTTCATGGAAGGGTTAATGGATGGACGACAAAGCTTCTATCAAAAGGAGGCAAAGAGGTTATGATAAAGGCGGGTGGCGACGGCCTTACCAAATTAAGTTATGTCTTGTTATCGGTTACCAAAGACAATGACAACAAAATAGAAGAGCATTGTCTCCAATTTCTGGTGGAGTATGGGGGGAACAAATTTCGGTATGCATTGGATGTCTTAGGATGAACTGTGCAGAGATAAAGGAGATGGTGGGATTGGCTTTAGAGTTTTTTACGATGTAAATACGGCTTTCTTAGCGAAACAATTATGAAGACTAATTAATAAGCCGTATATTCTTTTCTCAAGAGTTTTTAAAGGAAGGTATTTTCGGAATACGGATCCTCTTGATCCAATAAAATCATATTCAGCATCCTATGGATGGCAGAGTATTACATCAGCTAGGCCTTTTGTTAAAAAAGGACTTATCAAAAGGGTGGGAATAGGGAAATCTATTTCAATATGGAAAGACCCGTGGATACCAGCCTATCGCCTGAGACCAACAACTCAAAAGTCGGATTCAGATCGTACTTTGGTTACGGTTGACCAATTGATTGATCATCACAATCAGGTATGGAATAAAAAACTAATGGAGGCAGTTATAGAACCATAGGATGTGGCTTTGATACTCAGTGTTCCCTTTAGTAGGTTGAATAGAATTGATTCGTTGGGATGGTTTCCTACAAAGTATGGTAAATATACGGTGAAATCGGGGTATCATTTGAAGAGAGTCCCCTCTAAGAATGGCGAAACTACTCTCATTATGGATCCAAGTATCAAAAGTCTTCAAGCTTACTCATGCAAGATTAAATGTCCACCTAAGATTAGGCATTTCATATGGCAATCACTGTCAGGTTGTTTACCGGTGCCAAAAAAACTTAAAGGGACGAGGGATAAAATGTGACACACGTTGTGTTCGGTGTGGAGTAGAGGAGGAACCGATAAATCATGTGTTATTTAACTGCCCACCAGAAATTCAAACTTGGGCACTTTCTCAAATACCAACAAACCAAGAGTTTTTCCCCACAACATATATATACACGAATATGGATTATCTAGTTTGGAGATTACCTTCGGATATTAAGATGGATATATATCATTGGTTAATATGGTATATTTGGAAAAGTAGGAACGATATGGTTTATAGTCATATCGATCGAAGCCCTCAGGAAACATTAAGATTGGCATAAACGGAATCGGTGACATGGGGAGATGCGCAGTTAACAAAGGTAAAGAACCAATGATAGGAATAAGTGGAGAAAGTAATCCCGTAAATTAATTGATACTCAATGGTCAATGGTGTTTTGTGGATGGATCTTGGAAGGAGGGTGATCAATTTTCAGGACAACGATGGTATAGCTGTTACGAGAGAGATGAGAACGTTTTGATGGGGCAATGAATACCAGAGCTAGCTTATCCCCACTCCATGCAGAATTCGAAGCCCTTGTATGGGCTATGGAATGTATGAAGTTTCATCAATATACTAACATCACATTCACAACGGACTGTTCATAATTGGTGATAATAGTGTCGGAACTAGAAGAATGGCTAGCTTTCTGTCAGAAACCTAAACGTATGAAAGGGTTTTATGTTTCTTATTTCCAAGCCAAGAGGCTAATACTTATACAACAAGTTTAACTTAAGTCATTAAGAAAGTAAACGT
Organism: Orychophragmus violaceus; assembly: GCA_030180135.1. Taxonomy (NCBI): domain Eukaryota; kingdom Viridiplantae; phylum Streptophyta; class Magnoliopsida; order Brassicales; family Brassicaceae; genus Orychophragmus; species Orychophragmus violaceus. The sequence continues at coordinate 58,162,160 of CM058231.1, forward strand.
CTAAATTACCCTTACATCGTAACACCCCCCCCCCCTCAAGATGGAGCATGGAGGTCATAAATTCAAATCTTGGAAACAAAAGATTCAAATTTTGATCGTCCTAATGCCTTCGTTATGATGTCCGCAAGTTGCTGCTTGGTGCCTACATGACGAGTCGCGGTGATACCATGTTGAATTGCTTGGCGAACAAAGTGACAATCGGGCTCGATATGTTTCGTTCATTCGTGGAAAACGGGATTAGAGGCAATATGAAGTGCCGCCTTGCTGTCACAATGCAACGGAATCGGATCAGAATTATCAACACCAAGAGATAAGAGAAGTGCCTTAATCCAACTGAGTTCACGCGTCGTGTATTGGAGAGCCCGATACTCCACTTCAGCGGAAGATAAAGACATTGTTCGTTGTTTATGAGTTTTCCACGAGACAAGAGAGTTCCCAAGCTGAATAAAGTAACCGGTAATATAACGATGTGTAATGCGACACCCATCCCAATCGGAGTCGCACCACGCGGTGAGTTGCAAAGGAGAATCCGCACGAAGAAGAATTCCTTTTCCCGGGTTACCTTTGAGAAAACGAACCACTCATAATTTCGCTTCCAAATGTGCATCTTTCGGATGCTTCATATATCTAGTTAGAATATGAATAGCATAAGAGAGATCCAGACGAGTAGTAGCCAAGTAAATCAACCGACATACAAGTCTTCGATATCGTTAATAATTAGGAATGTCTTCACCTGTGGCCATTGTCAAATTATGCTTTTGATCAATAGGAAAAGCAACCGGTTTTGCCCCTAATATACCAACCTCAGAGATGATATCCAGTGCATATTTCCTTTGAGAGAAATTCCTTTATCACCTTTCGAAACTTCAATGCCAAGAAAATACTTAAGAGCCCCCAAATATTTCATCTTAAAACACGAACTCAAATAGTCTTTAAAAACTTGAAAAAGATGAGAATAGCTACCCGAGATAACGAGATCGTCGACATAAACCAGAACGTGAAATTGTTCACCTCCCTTCACGTAGTTGAAAAGAGAATAATCGGAGACATTTTGAGTAAACCCATATTCGATCAATGTGGAAGTCAACTTGGCGAACCAGCATCTCGAAGCTTGACGAAGTTCATAGGGAGACTTATGGAGACGACAAACCTGAGATGGATCGTTAGTACGAAAACCGGGAGGCGGTTTCATAAATACCTCTTCGTCAAGATCACCGTGAAGGAAGGCATTATGAACGTCCATTTTTTGAACATCCCAATTCTTAGCTGCTGCGACTTCAAGAAAAATTTGAATCGTGTTCATCTTGATCACTGCAGCGAAAGTTTCCTCAAAATCTTCACCTTCAATCTGATTGTTTCCCAACACCACCAACCACGCTTTATACCTCTCAAGACAGCCGTCGGAGCGATATTTAATAGTGTAGACCCACTTGGAACCAATCGCATTCTTCCCCGGTGGCAACCTCTCAAAAGTCCAAATGCCTTGATCTTCTAACGCATCAATCTCGGTTCTCATCGCGTTACGAAAATGTTCAACCAAAACGGCTTGAGAATAATGTTTTGGAATCTGCATTTTCGTAATGGCTGTCAAATAAACACAATGAGATGGAGAAAAACGCTCACAGTTCACAAAATCCTCAATCGGATACCAGCACGCAGGGTTCAAAGTAGGCGAGATTGGCAAAGCTGGACTCGTCGTGGTGGCCAGCACATAACCATTCAAGTAAGATGGTCTCTGTTGAGGACAGTGTCCACGGCCAAGCTCCTCTGGTGGAGAAGGCAGTGTAGGAGACGTAATCGGGGGGAATCAGTGGATAGTGTAGTCGAAGGAGTCACCGTTTGTGGCAATGAAGAATACGTAGACGGCGAGACCGGAGTGTTCATTGATGAAGATTATTGTGGCGAGTCCAGTGGCGTATGAGGGACAGGCGTGTGTGGTTCAATAGAGACATCAACAATAGGATTTTGATTCGTATCAACAAGTTCAAACTCATCATCATCATTTTCATTAGGAGCCATGATCGATCTACTGATAGGATATTTATTTGATGAAGAAGATGATGACGATGGAGTGGCTAAAGGAAAACGATCCTCTAGAAAAATCACAGCATGAGATACAGTGATCTTCTTTGTTTCCAAATCAAACACCCTCCATCTTTTCTTACCATAGGGGTGACCAATAAAAATTGACGGCTTACTCCGGCTTGCAAATTTATCACCTTTAGTATTGTGGTTATGTACGTAACACAAGCATCAAAATACTCTAAGATGTGTCAGCGGAGGAGGACGGTTGTATAGCATCTTAAATGGTGTCTTTCCTCCAAGTGTAGTGGCCGGAGTACAATTAATGAGATAACCCGCAGCCAAAACACATTGTCCCCAAAACTCATTCGGAAGAGAAGCTTGAAAACGGAGAGCACAACCAACATTTAGAATGTTACGATGCTTCCTTTCCACTCGTCTATTTTTTTTGTGGAGTAGCCACACCGGATGTCTCGTGAATAATACCATTCTCGCGAAAGAAATCATTGAGACAAGCCAGTGATCTGGAAAACACACGCACGATCCCGATTCAACAGAGAGACAAAGATCAAATGACGACGCAAGCCATCCACAAAATACACATTCTGCACTCGCAAATCTGAACCCAAATGAATTGTTCCTTGTCGATTTGCTACAGTAAACCTTCCATCCGGTAACTTAATCGAAACCGGTGACATATCACTTACCTCATCGAGAGAATGAAGAAATCCTGTCATATGATTTGTGGCACCAGTATCGATAATCGAAAGACGAGAAGAAACCTTACCAGAGAGTTTTTTTGGTTTGTTCCCGTTCTTGGAGAAGATTGACGAGATGTTGCTACTGCAAATCATTCAAGCCACTAAGACCAACATGATCAGAAGCGGTGAGAACAGCATTAGCCGAGACAAGACAGGTTGCAGGTCGCTGCGTTCCACCACGTCCACGTCCTGATTGCGAGCCGCCACGCCCACGACCCCGACCTGATCCCTTTTGTTATCCCCCACCACTCAGGATACCCAATCTTCCTAAAACAATTGTCCGCCAAATGTCCATTCTTGCCACACCTGGTACAAAGAACGTCTTTGTTCGGACGTGACGATGATGATGTTGTCTAAACCACAAAACTCATCTCCTCTGCACTTTCCACTATCTGTCGACTCGCAGTTTTGTATTATGCATCTTGAGTGACAGGATGGTAAGCCTTAGCGAGAGACAGGAGTGGATAGCGAGAAATAATCGACGACTTGACAGCACCAAACATCGTATCATCAAGCCCCATTAAGAATTGATAGAGCTTATCTTCTTCTCTCTCTTTGTTAATATCCTCAATTGTCTTGGCCCTTTGATAGTCAGCAAAATTACGCCACAGCTTTGTGAGCTTTCCATAGTATTCTTGTAACTCAAGTCCCTTCTGGTGACAATGAGCCAACTCCGCCTTTATTCTCTGAACTCGCTGCCCGTTTCGAACCGCAAAACGTTTCCGAATATGTGTCCAGAGATCACTCGCAATCTTATGATCGCATAGAGATGTGCAAAGTCCTTCTTCCACCACGTTCTTCAACCAAGAAATGACCAAGGCATTGTTTGCCCACCAATCTTCTAGATCCGGAGAGTTCGCCGGCGGTTGTGGTATTGTACCGTCAACAAACCCTAATTTTTTCCTCGTCTGCAGTGTGAGTCGGATGTTCATGGCCCACTCATCGTAACTGGGTCCACGGAGGAGAGGCCGAGAGATCACATGGCCAGGATTATCACTGGAGATGATATTGTAAGGATCGATGGTGCGGCGTTTGGGTTTGTCAGGTTTAGTCACCTCACTCATGTTTTTAGAAAGGTCGAGAACGAGAGAAAGAACTCGTCAACGAAAAGAGCAAAAAAAACGAATTGAAGGATAAAGAGACGTAAGAGGGACGCCCTAAGATCAAGAGAGAGAGAGAGAAAGCCGAATGTTTTGTATAAAGACGGCTACTGCTCTAATACCATGTTAGAAACCTAAACGTATGAAAGCGTTTTCTGTGTCTTATTTCCAAGCCAATATGCTAATATTTATACAACACGTTTAACCTAAGTCATTAACAAAGTAAACGTCTAAATTACCCTTATCGATCCACTTAGAAGAATTCCAAGAAAAAAAAGGAGTACTTTATAGCATTTGAAACTCATCCATATACCGCGCACAAGCAATTTTGTAACACCCGTCTCCCGGCGAACCGGAGACGCGGCATTAGGACACCCGTTGAACCCATTTCGGTCCAACCGGGATGCCAACTCAACTTGTCCCAGGACCCGGCGCTTTCTTCGTATTCAAATCCACCAATAACGTCACTCGATCAATCAATCCTGCATCCGGACCTACGAGGGAAAAAGGATGGAAAAGGGAAGAGGCCTGAGTAATTGTTTCAAAACACAATTACCCAGTGAGGGCGAACTCAAGGAATCCGCGATCTCGTCCTACGCTATCACAACAACAAGAAACAAGTCTAAGGCTAATAACACCTTGCACCCACGCCCGAAGGCACACACAACCTACACAACTAACATTCCACATAACACTCCGGCGTGCAGGCCACACTCACATCACTCCGTTGGGAGGGCACGTCACACCCTCCTCCAACAGCCTTCCGAGCACGTGAATTCCTTCTCGGTATCAGACACTTGCCCACCACAGAAGCCTGACACAGGCGCCTAGTTTAACTAATACAGACAAGCCTTCAAACACAAGCAACATTTTCGGTTTAAGTGATAACCTAATTTTCTAGGTGCAGCAATCAATCACATAGCGCGCATTACCAAACCTATACTACCTAGGAAAGACGCTATTAAACAAGGACTCATGTCCTGGAATTGAGATAGAATGGGGTAGAGATGACAACCGGTCCTCACCTTAGCCAAAGAAAGGGCAAAACGGTAATTTAGAAGCTTCCTCAGCCCGAACGGACATCAGATCTGGAAAGAGGACGAGAAATCGAGTGAGATGGACTTTTGATTCGCTTAAATCAAGCTTAGGATGAGCTAGATATGATCGATTGAAAATACACAGCTCAAACCAGCTTAACCGAACTAAACCGGGAATTGAAATTAAATTAAAATCGAAATTGGAAAACCAGACCAAACCGGATTAAACCGAACCAGAATTGGATTAAACCGGGTCAACCGAACTGGTCAACCCGACCCGGTCAACCAAACCGACCCGACCCGGTCAACCCGAGTTGACTCGGTCGCCGGCCGAGTTGACTTGTCGGCGGTCCGGCGGTGGCTCCGGTGGTCGGCGGCGGCGGAGCTCCGGTGACGGGCGGCGGCTCCGGGCGGCGGCTCCGGGCGGCGGCGGACGGCGGCGACGGCGGCGGCTCCCGGCGAACGGTTGCGGCGCGTGGCATCGGCGACGGCGGCGCGTGCGGCGGCGCGTGGAGAAATCAGTGGATCTTCTTTGGGCGAGTGCGGGCGCGTCCGGGCGGCTACGGGGGCAAGGTCGGTGGCTACGGCTTCCTCTCGTCGAGAGGAACGCGATGGTGGTCTCGGATTTCCTAGATTCCTCACGGATAAAAAGTTACGGAGGTTTTAGATCTCGGGTTGAAGGAAATCAGATATGAAAAAGGGCTTACCGGATCTCTTTAACCTCTACACGATGGAGGAGCATCAGATCTGACTTATAGAGGCTTAGGCTGCGACGGGAAAGGAGCAGAGCTTCGCCGAGAATCTCCTTTTCTGATTTCTCCTTTAGGTGGCTACTCCTTTAAATAGGAAAATGGAGATGGGAGCCCTAGGGTTTTGGCAAGGCAAGTGGGTTTGGGCTAGACCTTTTGGGCTTTTATTCTTCTTTTCTTAAAAATTTTAAACGGGCTGGTATGAGTATGTTACAATTCTCCCCCCCCCCTGAAAAGAATTCGTCCCGAATTCTGTGGCGGGGGTTCTCCTCTGCAACTCTCTACCAACCACACCCCGCAGACTCCGACGAACCAAATCTGACTTGATTGCTTACTTGCTTGAAAAGAACTTGTACTTGAATCCTGAAGATTGCTTCTCCCTCCCCCCCCCCCCCCTTTTATTTCCAACCACGCTCTGACGTGTCCTTCTCCTTGGTACCAATCCATTAGCAGCTCTCAGAATACAAAACAAAACGCCACATGATACCGCTCATGTCCATTAGGGTTGGTCTCCAACGGTTAGAAACAACACTCATCCCTCGAGTGGTTCTAATACCTGGATGAGATGCTCCGCTTCAAATCAGTTCTCCTCAACGGTTTTCATTACCGTGTCATAGTGCATCATCCACTTCCAAACGGATTCTCTCTGACGGTTTCCATTCCCGTGCACCATGGTGTTGACTGGCGTCCAAAATGTTCCACTGGTTTCCTTGCTTATCCTTGGTGAACAATGCGGGTAACCATGTCCTTTATGGCTACCTGAAATATGGGGTACGACCCACTTAACTCCTGATATGCTCCAATGCCACGTTTCCGCTGTGCACTCTGATATCCAAACCGATTCCAATCTGAATTCCAGCTCAAGGTTTCCTACCTTGTGATCCAGGTGTAGTGCTTTCCAAACTCCATCCTTTGGGTTTCCTTCCCCATTAGACTTGCGCTCCTTTGCTATTCCTTGCAACTTCTTGTCAATCCTCCATAGTGTTTTCCTAACACTCTCCCATTGGATTTCTATTTCCAATGACCAGCTTTGTCCGCTTGAGATTGCAATTGCAGAAGTCTAGTTTGCCAGGCAATTCCAAGTCCCACAACGCCACTTCACAAAACGCTTCTGCGATCTTCTTTCCATCTTGAAGAACTCCATTAGCTGCTCCAGTAATCCTTAGAAAACTCCAGGCAGACCGTTTCCCTTCCGGTTCTACCGTTTGAATCTCGAGCATGTCGTACCACGAAGATCTCCTCCAGCTTCCCGCTTGATCAATCTTCAACGAGCCGTCCATAACTCATTGAAGTTGATGTCGCAAACCGATTCCAAGATTCCATACTTAGAACAGGTTTTGACAGTTTCCTGTTGCTCCTTCTGATCCAAGCAACTCAGGCATCTCCTGACGCTTAATCCAGTCGAAACACCGCCACTTCCAAATGGCCTCTTTGCAATCCGGTCTTTCCATCGACCTCTTGCAGCTCCTGTAGCACTCCCTGCAGCTACTCCAACGCCTCTTGCAACTCTTCTAGCACTTCATGTGACTCTTGCAACTCTTTGATACACTCCTGCAGTAGTCTCTCCGGTGAACGTCTTCACAGCTTGATTACCCTCGTACGCTTGGTTGAACAATTCTCTGAACAGACGATGACCCCCGATACACACCTCATTAGTACCTACTGCCCTGTAGGCGCATACCACAAAATATACCCCAACACACACCTCAACTGCACACTTCACGACATACATCTCAGCGAACATCTTAGGACAGTATCACCACTAAGGTTTGAAGACACTGACTCCAACCTGCACGAAGAAATTCTATCTAGACTAGGACCGGCGTAGAGAACAATCTATGATATAGTTGGTGCTTGAAAAAGCCTTTCGCAAAGTAACCCTTTTATAAACTTTCGCAAACGCTTTTGAAAGAGATTTGAAAACACGGTTTTTAGGAAAACAACGAAAGCTGATCTCCCAGGATAGGACTGGGAGACCTTAACCTAGGCTCTGATACCAAATTTTAACACCCGTCTCTCGGCGAACCGGAGACGCAGCATTAGGACACCCGTTGAACCCATTTCGGTCCAACCGGGATGCCAACTCAACTTGTCCCAGGACCCGGCGCTTCCTTCGTATTCAAATCCACCAATAACGTCACTCGATCAGTCAATCCTGCATCCGGACCTACGAGGGAAAAAGGATGGAAAAGGGAAGAGGCCTGAGTAATTGTTTCAAAACACAATTACCCAGTGAGGGCGAACTCAAGGAATCCGCGATCTCGTCCTACGCTATCACAACAACAAGAAACAAGTCCAAGGCTAATAACACCTTGCACCCACGCCCGAAGGCACACACAACCTACACAACTAACATTCCACATAACACTCCGGCGCGCAGGCCACACTCACATCACTCCGTTGGGAGGGCGCGTCACACCCTCCTCCGACAGCCTTCCGAGCACTTGAATTCCTTCTCGGTATCAGACACGTGCCCACCACAGAAGCCTGACACAGGCGCCTAGTTTAACTAATACAGACAAGCCTTCAAACACAAGCAACATTTTCGGTTTAAGTGATAACCTAATTTTCTAGGTGCAGCAATCAATCACATAGCGCGCATTACCAAACCTATACTACCTAGGAAAGACGCTATTAAACAAGGACTCATGTCCTGGAATTGAGATAGAATGGGGTAGAGATGACAACCGGTCCTCACCTTAGCCAAAGAAAGGGCAAAACGGTAATTTATAAGCTTCCTCAGCCCAAACGGACATCAGATCTGGAAAGAGGACGAGAAATCGAGTGAGATGGGCTTTTGATTCGCTTAAATCGGGCTTAGGATGAGCTAGATATGATCGATTGAAAATACCCAGCTCAAACCAGCTTAACCGAACTAAACCGGGAATTGAAATTAAATTAAAATCGAAATTGGAAAACCAGACCAAACCGGATTAAACCGAACCAGAATTGGATCGAACCGGGTCAACCGAACCGGTCAACGATCCGACCCGGTCAACCCGACCCGGTCAACCAAACCGACCCGACCCGGTCAACCCGAGTTGACTCGGTCGTCGGCCGAGTTGACTCGTCGGCGGTCCGGCGGTGGCTCCGGTGGTCGGCGGTGGCGGAGCTCCGGCGACGGGCGGCGGCGGACGGCGGCGACGGCGGCGGCTCCCGGCGAACGGCGGCGGCACGTGGCACCGGCGACGGCGGCGCATGCGGCGGCGCCTGGAGAAATCGGCGGATCTTCTTTGGGCGAGTGCGGGCGCGTCCGGGCGGCTACGGGGGCAAGGTCGGTGGCTACGGCTTCCTCTCATCGAGAGGAATTCGATGGTGGTCTCGGATTTCCCAGATTCCTCACGGATAAAAAGTTACGGAGGTTTTAGATCTCGGGTTGAAGGAAATCAGATCTGAAAAAGGGCTTACCGGATCTCTTTAGCCTCTACACGATAAAGGAGCATCAGATCTGACTTCTAGAGGCTTAGGCTGCGACGGGAAAGGAGCAGAGCTTCGCCGAGAATCTCCTTTTTTGATTTATCCTTTAGGTGGCTACTCCTTTAAATAGGAAAATGGAGATGAGAGCCCTAGGGTTTTGGCAAGGCAAGTGGGTTTGGGCTGGACCTTTTGGGCTTTCATTCTTCTTTTCTTAAAAATTTTAAACGGGCTGGTATGAGTATGTTACAAATTTCACGACTGACGGACTAGCACGGAGTGTTCACCTAAGACCGTCATATACAATCCAAGTTGGACCAGAGCCACCAATTTAGATAAGTAAAATGATGAAATCCTGACCAGCTTTCCTCATGATTCAAGCAAATGGACAAAACCGGTCATGAAGCCAAAGAAGGAGCCGCCTGATTTCAGCTTCAAATCAACACATGGAGGTCTTGTCATTCTGTCAGAGACCATTTGGACTACATTCTTAACTCAACTAGAGCACACCTCGAACTTGAATCAGTACATTCAGAGTTCTGATGAAGAAGTTATGCAACTTGCAACTCAAGCGATTTCCAGCTTATGCAATTCAGACATACGAGCATTCAAAGGAGAACTCAGAACGAAGCAGAAGGAATTAAGCCATGGAACAAATTTTCCTGGATTCTTGATTCATCAGAGAAGCTGTGAGAATTGGAATCACCTCAAGAACGGTTCATATGAAAAAGATATGAATTTTGCAAACCGATGGTTCTGCTTGAGGTTGTATTCCGCGACTGAGCCAGAGATTGAGTCACACAGCCCAGCTCAGGTACAATTTGGACCTAAAACCAATCGGAGATTCTTCCTTAATCTGTTAGCTTTCCAACAAGCCCAAAAAAGGAGTGATAGTCCAAAGTATCAGAGAGATGTACTTCATTCTTATAGACGGACTCATCTGATGCTATACATGGAGATCTCTAAGCCCAAGTGTTTTGGAAGCTTGCAGACTTATGTTTGGCATCCAGGGAACATTCCTAAGCCCAAGAGAAGCTAAATTTCATGGCCCAACAAGTCAGATTCGACCAGGAACTTCATGAGACAAATTCAATGGCCAAAGTAGTCAAAGAGTCATTCCACATTAGTTTAATGTTTGGTCTTTGGTCTTAGTCAAAGTTTTTCCTAGTTTTCTACACATTCTTTCTAGTTTTCTACATTCTTTTATTTGTCTTTTCATCTCTTTGTTCCTATAAAAGATTTCGAAACTCATATGTAATGACAACCATCTTTTGAATAAATTTCTTCTTTGATTTTAGAGAGTGATTATCTTTGTTCCTTGGTGAACATTTCGATTTCTTAGTGAGTAATATCTAAGATATCAAACAGGTGAATCAAGAGGTATTCCGCAACCTTTTGTGTGACCATTCTATCAAGCCAAAGAGTGTTGTGAGTGTTGAAATAGTTCAGGTGTTGAGTTTGACATACTCTTCATTGGTTCTACACTAACTTCATCCTAAAGCTTCCACCGCCTATCTTCTTTGTTGGATCGTAGCAAGTATCAGGCCTTGAGTTTAATATACTCATTGTTGGGTCTTCACGAGCCATTTGGAGCATAGGATTATCTTGCCGACTTGAAGTGAGCATTTTTGGGACTTGATTCTGAGCAAGCCAACACGTCCTTGGCCAGAAATCTATCATAAAATGTTATAGATGGGTTTAGCACCCCACCCACTTAGAAGGCCCAGGATTTATTCTTAATATAAAGGCCGGCCCAATAGAGCAATAGAAGCCCAATCAAATGCGCTCAAACCGAGCCCATCGTCATCGGCTCGATTCGGCTCAGCTGAACGACAGCAAGCCAGCTCGGGTAAGCCGAACAGAAGCAAGTCAGCTCGGCTACGCTAACAGCCAAAGGAATGTACGACTCGGCCCATCACGCCACCAAGTACGGCCCAACTCGCACGAACTCGACAAACGGTCAACGGCCTGTAGAAAGTACGACCGTATTTTACTATAAATAGGAGTCGTCACTGTACATTAATGTAACTTTTTGGGGATTTGTGCACTTCTTACTACTTTCTCTCTCTAGAGTCAATTTCCCGAATTGTAAACCGAGCACGTCTTTCGACCTCCTCGGGAATCTGAATACCAACTACACTCGTCCCGAGCATATTACTCTCGACAAAGAACCCCGAACACAATCTTCTCTTCTTTCATCCGAGCATTACTTTACTCTTGCTCATCTCTGAATCTAGTCGGTTCTCTCTCAAGAACAACTTAGTTCCTTCGGACCGAGCACGTCAACTCTCTACTCTAAGACGCTCATCCCGACCTCGTGACCACTTCGGTAATCACAATTGGCGCCGTCTGTGGGGACTTTAAGTTTTTCTTCACTAACGGACAGATTCAGCAATGACAGGAGCTCCATCGAACAAGGATTACGTCCACATTGAAGACATAACAAGCTCGGAAACAGCCTCCCGAGCAAGAGGGCAACCCCAGCACGTTTCTCAGGTTGCAGATCCAATCATTCAGCCGGCCGGCGCCGAGCAGCAACCTCTAAACACCGAACGACCACAACAAGCAGCGGAAACTCAGACAAACGAGCAGGACATGTCCACCTTGCTCAAAACTCTCATGACTCAAATAGCCGAACTCTCTCAGGGAAGTAACGCACGCTTCGATCAGCTCGCCACGGCACATGCGGTATGCCAGGGACAAATCAACGATCTGCGAATGACAAGTCAACAAGGATCCGTTCCTCGAACTCATCTTCACCGAGCGTTATTTGAAGAAACGCCACCCCCAAATCCGAGAAACCGGACGGTAACGCAGCAGCAGACCGAGGACGAACAACCTCCCAACACGGATGTCCCGGGCGGCTCAGCGCCCGACGTACACAGAGACAACGAAATTGAAGACATAAAGCTAATGTTGAAAAATATGACGTCCAAGGTCCATCAAGCGATCAGCTCGGCCCCCGAAATTGACCGTGTACTGGAAGAAACTCAGAACACTCCTTTCACTCGGCGCCTCATGGATATCCAGTTTGAGCATCCTATCTTTGCGGTCAAAATCAAGATGACGACCTACGACGGTAAATCCGACCCAAGGCAGTTTCTGACGGCATTCCGCATTGCAATGGGGAGGACAAAGTTCAGTGTCGGGGAACGAGACGCAGGTTACTGCCAACTGTTCGTCGAGCATTTGACCGGCTCGGCCCTGGATTGGTTCTCCCGCTTGGAACCGAACTCGATCGACGGATACAGCGACTTAACGCACGCCTTTCTCAAACATTACTCGATGTATATTCAGGAGGAGGTATCAAACGCCGACCTATGGGCTATCTCCCAAGGACCGAGGGAAAGCCTCCGATCGTACGTCACCCGCTTCAAAAACGTTTTGGCCAAAATCACGATCACCGACAGCGAAGGTCTACCCGCACTCCGAAACGGCCTCTGGTACGAATCAAGCTTCCGAGAAGAACTGAAGAAAAATAGACCAAGCTCGCTAGAGGACGCCCTCCACCGCGCATCAATCTTTGTCGAACTCGAGGAAGAAAAAGAAACCCTAGCCAAGAAGTTTGGGCCCAAGAGTTCGACTTCGAAAGACAAAACCGAAAAGAGTACCGAACAATACGAACCTCGTCAGCACTACGATCAGGATTACAAAAAATCCAAGGAAGAAGAAACCGCGAGAAAAGGGAAATCGTCGTATTACGTCAGCGATCAGTTGCAAGGACACCGACAGGACGAGGAACGTTCCCATCAGGATCAACGACAAAGTCATCCCGACCGCTCTCAAAATCATCAGCAGGAACGACCCACCCAAGGATACCAAGGTCAAAATCAAGGCAAGCCATGGAACAAGTTCGTCCGAGGAGCCGATAAAAGCAAGTTATTCTGCGAATATCACCAGCGAGCGGGTCATAGCACCGAGGAATGCAGGAACCTTCAAGCCCTCCTCTTCACCGATTACCAAAAAGACGGGAAGAAACTAGTGTTGGATCGCAACAAACCTCACCCGAAGCAAATCAACCAGGTCATGCAACCAAAGAACGAGGCCGAGCGCTTCAGGATCGTCCAGGAAGAACGAAGGAAACAGGTTGCTTTCGACGAGGAGATCAAACAAATCAACGCAGCAGCAGCCACGGATAAAAGAGCTCGCGACGAAGAAGAGGAAGACGGAGCACGTCCAAGGAGACGAATAAACATGATTATGGGAGGACTGCCTATGGTTAACGACTCAGTTCGATCGATAAAAGAATACGAACGGAGGGCCACGGCAGCCCAGCACTACCGACGAAACGCCACCGACGAGCTCAGAATCGGCGAGGAGGTGAGTTTCACCGAACAGGACCGACCGAACGGCGACTGCGAGGTAGAAAAAATTCTGATCGACACCGGCAGCTCGGTCGACCTAATTTTTAGAGAAACACTACAACGTATGGAGCTCAGCGACTACCGTATCAAACCGTCGACGAGACCACTAACCGGCTTCTCGGGAGACTCAATCAACACAATCGGAACAATCAAACTTCCAGTCTACGTCGGCAGAATCACCAAGCTGATCAAGTTCGTAGTCGTCGACCGACCAGCTATCTACAACGTCATCCTCGGCACGCCTTGGATTCACGAAATGAGGGCAGTCCCATCCACGTTTCATCAATGTGTCAAGTTCCCAACCCCATTCGGCGTGTATACACTACGAGGAGATCAGAGGATATCCCGCACATGCTTCCGTATCGAGCACAAAATGCGCCACAAATCACAAGCGTACCTAGTCGCAGAGCCTCGAATCGAGCTGCCACCTACCGACCGCCCGCAGAAGGACGCGGTAGTACAAATCAACATCGATATTCGCGATCCCGAACGCTGCGTCGGAATAGGAGCCGACCTCCGAGCTGACCTACGAGACAAGCTGATAAAATTCCTGAAGGAAAATGCCACGACCTTCGCCTGGACGACGACTGACATGACTGGAGTCGACCCGACCATCGCATGTCACGAACTGCACGTCGATCCGATCTTTAAGCCAGTCAAACAGAAAAGACGAAAGCTCGGCCCCGAACGCGCCAAAGCTGTCAATGATGAGGTAGAAAGACTTTCAAAGGCAGGTTCGATCACCGAGGTGAAATATCCGGACTGGTTGGCAAATTCCGTCGTAGTGAAAAAGAAGAACGGTAAATGGAGAGTATGCGTAGATTTCACCGACCTCAACAAGGCGTGCCCAAAGGATAGCTTCCCGCTTCCGCACATTGATCGACTCGTAGAAGCGACCACCGGCCACGAGCTACTATCGTTCATGGACGCCTTCGCCGGGTATAATCAGATTATGATGCACCCAGACGACCGAGAAAAGACTTCCTTCATCACTGACCGCGGGACATATTGTTACAAAGTTATGCCCTTCGGACTCAAGAATGCAGGAGCAACTTACCAGCGCCTCGTAAACCGAATGTTCGCCGACCAGCTCGGCAACACAATGGAAGTTTATATTGACGATATGCTCGTCAAATCCGCTTTAGCCGACGACCACATCAGTCACCTCGCAACATGTTTCGCGAGCCTGAACAAGTACGGAATGAAGTTGAATCCAGCAAAGTGTACTTTCGCGGTCACATCGGGAGAATTCCTCGGTTACATCGTCACAAAGAGGGGCATCGAAGCGAATCCGAAGAAAATAACGGCGATTACCGAGCTCCCATCTCCAAGGAACACCAGAGAAGTCCAACGACTAACCGGACGTGTCGCAACCCTGAATAGATTCATCTCTCGATCAACGGACAAGTGTCTCCCTTTCTACAATCTTCTTCATGGGAACAAGAAATTCGAGTGGGACGCTAAGTGCGAGGACGCGTTTCAACAGCTAAAGACCTACCTCTCCACCCCACCAATTCTGGCCAAACCCGAGGAGGGAGAGACGCTGTACTTGTACATCTCTGTGTCAACCTCGGCAGTCAGCAGTGTGCTCGTCCGCGACGACCGAGGCGATCAACGACCAATCTTCTACACCAGCAAGATATTTGACGACGCAGAAACACGCTACAACACACTGAAGAAACTCGCGTTGGCAGTCGTCGTCTCAGCCCGGAAGCTCCGCCCCTATTTTCAGTCGCATTCGGTGGTCGTCCTAACAAATCAACCGATCCGAACAATATTGCACAGCCCGAGCCAATCAGGAAGGATCGCTAAGTGGGCAGTTGAGCTCAGCGAATACGATATTGAGTACAAACCCAGGACCAGCGCCAAATCCCAGGTCCTCGCAGACTTCATCATCGAACTACCACCCGAGCTCACCATAGCCGAAGGACAAGAGCCAAAGGAGAAGTGGACTCTGTTCGTAGATGGTTCATCATCAAGAAACGGTTCAGGAGTTGGAGTCAAACTGACCTCCCCGACCGGCGAACTGATCGAGCAATCCTTCCGTCTAGGATTTCCGGCCTCTAACAACGAAGCCGAATACGAAGCACTGGTCGCAGGATTGCGACTGGCCGAAGTAGTAGGGGCGAGGCAAGTAGACGCGTTCGCCGATTCTCAGCTCGTTGTGAACCAATTTAACGGGGAATATGAAGCAAAAAACGAGCGAATGGACGCGTACTTAAAGCTCGTCCAAGAAATCACCGCGCGAATCGGCTCCGTCACGCTGACAAAGATTCCCCGAAGCGACAACTCCTCTGCCGACGCACTGGCCGCCCTAGCATCGACTTCAGACCCCGACCTTCGTCGAATCATTCCAGTCGAATGCATAGCCCGACCAAGCATTGCGTCAAAAGAAGACGTACTTCTCATTACCGAGGAAGAAGAAGGATTGGACGATGCTCACAAAAGCAACGAGGAGGTAATTAAGGATACCGATCCCGAGCATACTATTACCACCGACTGGAGAGACGAAATCAAAGACTATATATTAACGGGGAAGGTCCCCGAGGATCGTTGGGCAGCTCGCCGTTTAAAAGCTCGCTGCGCTCAGTACGTAATGATGAAGGACGAACTATTTCGTTGGAGCGCGTCCAAGGCACTCCTACGATGCATAAACGGGCAGGAGATCAAATGGGTCACCGAGCAAACTCACGAAGGAGCAGGCGGAAATCATACAAGCGGCCGAGCATTGGCCACAAAGATAAAGCGACACGGTCACTTCTGGCCAACCATGATCGCTGACTGTGAGAGCTATGTTGCCCGATGCGAGAAATGTCAGAGGCACGCCCCAAGCATACACCAGCCACCCGAGCTTCTCACCACTGCGGCCACACCCTACCCATTCATGATATGGGCCATGGACATCGTCGGGCCCCTGCCAGCCTCGCATCAAAAGAAATTCATCCTGATAATGACCGATTATTTCACCAAATGGGTTGAAGCCGAATCCTACTCGGAAATCAAAAACCTCGACGTTCAGAAGTTCGTCTGGAAATACATAATATGTCGCCACGGTGTCCCATACGAGATTGTAACCGATAACGGGTCCCAATTCATCTCCAATCTGTTCGAAGGTTTCTGTGCAAGATGGAAGATCCGTCTAAGCAAGTCCACCCCGAGATACCCGCAAGGGAACGGGCAGGCCGAGGCGACAAACAAGACGATAATTGACGGATTGAAGAAACGGATGGAGAGCAAGAAAGGCCTCTGGGCCGACGAGCTCGACGGCGTTCTCTGGTCTCATCGAACCACACCAAGGACATCGACCGGTCAAACCCCCTTCTCACTTTCTCACGGAATGGAGGCAATGTCCCCGGCCGAGGTGTGCGTCCCGACAATACGTTTGAGTGTTGCGCCCGAGCACGAGGAGCTTAACAACAACATGATTATTGATTGCCTCGACCACGCAGAAGAATTACGAGATCGAGCACTCCTACGCCTCCAAAACTACCAGCAACAGATCACCCGACACTACAACAAGAAGGTTAAGGGTCGACGTTTTGTAGAGGGCGACCTCGTCCTCAGGAAAGTGTTCGAAAACACGCGGGAACACCGAGCAGGGAAGCTCGGCGCAAATTGGGAAGGTCCATACATCGTCTCGAAGGTAGTAAAACCCGGCGTCTATGAGCTCGTAACGATGAAGGGAGAAGCCATTCCACGATCCTGGAACGCGAATAAGCTCAAGAGGTACTACTACTAAAGCCGAGCTTAACTCGCCCACGGAAAAGCCGAGCATCGCGCTCAAAAAAAAAAAAAAAAAAAAAAAAAACCGAGCACATCTTGCTCACAAAAAAGCCGAGCATCGCGCTCAAAAAAAAAAAAAAAAAAAAAAAAAAAAACGAGCATCTCTCGCTCACAAAAACCGAGCTCGCTATACACGAGCTCGAGTAATATGTAAAGTGAACTACGATCGTCTTGATCCCCTTTCGGAGTACGTAGGCAACCTCTCACGAGGCTCAGCTATATCAATAATAAAAATTTATTAAGTTAAAAATTTCGTTTCAACCACACCGAACAGATCGACATCCTGGCCAGATGTTCGATACACTTTTAAGCCGGGCCAAGTTCCCGCACAAGGCTGATCGGCAGCAAATAAGCCGAGCACAGCTCTCGCGCACTGTCCCGACCAGACCTTAGGGGTAAGCCGAGCACTTACTCGCACCCGACCCGTGGTACAACGAGCATAGTCTCGAAACCCACAACTAAGTAAAAGCCGGGCCCAGTTCCCGCACAAGGACGACTGACAGAAAAAAAATAAGCCGAACACAGTTTCGCACAGCTGTCCCGGTCGGTCCTACGGGATAAGCCGAGCACCTCGCTCGCTCCTCGCCAAAATCAATTATCTAACACAGACCGAGCATTTCTTTCTTTCATCTATTCCGACTCAAAACGTAAATAAAAGAGCGGGAAAGAGCGGGAACAAGAAGGAAAACAAGTTCATTGAAACGCACAAAGGCGAGAATCCGATTACAACGATATACTACAAAAGGAAAAGAAAGAAACAGCAAAATTTAAGGAGCCTCGGGAGCTCGATCCTCATTCTCGACCGAAGCTTGTTGGTCCGCGGCAGACACCGAAGAGCCCCCGGCGGCCCGACCCGGACTACCCGGAGGAGTCATAACAAAATCCTCATCCTTCAGATCGGTAAACTCAATCGAGACGAGGGCCTCCTTGAAACGAGCAGCATCAGAATGAGCCTTGGCTATCCTTTCAGGAGAAATAGCAAAACCCTCTTTGACCAGCGTCTCCAGCATAGACGCAACGGCAGCGGCCTGATTCATCAAAATCTGGGTCCTCCGCCCGAGCTCTTTCTCCTCATTGGCCTTCTTGATCTTAGAAAGCCGAGCCTGCGCTTTCTCCGAGACTCGCTCCCGCTCTTTCAGAACCTCACGGGTACGAGAAGACCTAAGCCGAGCACGCTCGGATTCAAGCTTGCCCTGCAGGTCGGAGACCCGAACTGACAACTCATCAGCCTCGGCCCGAGCGTTTGAGCAGTCAGTCAAACACTGAACGTTCTCAGTATTTAGCCGATTGTTCTCGGTCGAAAGCCCAGCGACTTTCTCTTCCAAAGCAGACACCTTCTTCTGCTCATCTTCAAGGGTCGATCGAAGCGCCACCGCGTGCAGCGACACCTCACGATACCCCTCTAGCTCGGCAATGACCTTACCGGCCTTGGTAAGGTCCCGTTTCAACCCACTGATCGCCCTTTCAAGATCGACCTCCCTCTGCTCGTACGCATCGAACAGAAGGTTATAGTTAGCAAGCCCCTGAAATGAAAGACAGATTAGGAAGAAGACGATCAACAAGATAAAAATCATAGGGAAAAGTAAATCTTACCTGAGCCATATCTTTGGCCGCCGCTTTCTTCCGATCAGGGAAGCGCGTATGCTCAACCGGAGGCAACGGATGCGGAGGACCTTCCCGTAACATCCGGAACAAGTCCGCGCAAGCTCCACCATCACGAACCATCGGCATCTCACCTTCATACCGAACCGAGAAGCCATAGTCCGTGAACGCCCCCTCACCCGGTCCACCCAAGAAAGTGAGTCCGGCGATCTCGTCCAGATCTGGAATAGACTGGTCCTCCCGAGGATCAGCATCCCCGTCTTCTTCCCGACCTTCAACCTCAGCATGGCCAGCACCCGGGTCATCGGTCGAACGCTCCAGAAGGGCCGCATCATCAACATTTGGACCCTCGACGTCCCCGACCTGGGTACCCGTAGCACCCGAAAGAACCACCAGAGCCGATCGCTCGGAAGGCTCGAGCGCTTGACCCGCAGGGTCAACAGCCCTCTTTTTCTTCTTCCTGATTAAGGAGAAGACGTCAACGTTCTCTTCGGTCTCTCGACCATCTTCGGGGACAAGGGGAGTTCCCGGTTCAGCTGCGGCCGCATCCTCGGTCCGCGACCTTTTCTTCTTTTTCCTTTTCTTCTTCTGAGCCTCGACCGCCTCAACCGCCTCGCACACCTGACGAAACAAATCTCGGTGAAATTCGTTCACGAAAACCATTCCACGGGGTACCTCCCCAACCCAAGGCGAGAATGGTCGGTTCGGATCCAGAGGGACAGGATTTACCTGTGGTTCAGAAGAGTTAGTCTGTTCCACGACCAGATTTCCTTGCGGAGTAGCAAGATTTTCCTCGACGTAATTTACAACTTCAAGATCCATTCGGCCCATCTCTTTCTTCCGGCTCTTCTTCGGGACAACTGCAACGAGGGGTCTGTTGTTATACTCGGCTAGGGACTCAACCGAGCGAAGATGACAACCTGCAAAGTATATATATACATATTAAAGGAGCCCAAAAAAAAAAAAAAGGAGAAGGGGGGAAGAGAAGAAAAAGCAACGAAGAATACCTTCGTCTAAACACTCTATAGCTCGCTTGACCTGACCAGCGTGAACGTCCGGCCACCTTTGAATACTCCGAGCAACAAGCCTATGAAGTTTTGTTAAAAAACTGTCCGGTGCTGGGAGATCAAAAGAATGACGGTCTGCAAGAAAAAAAAAAACGAGGATAAGTTAGTCTATTTAGAGGAACGAGCAAAGCAGAGCGTTTACCATGGAGATGATTCCAAAGAACTTTGTATGGCCTTTCCGGGTCAGGAACCGAGGCCGAATTGACCCGAACATAGAAGTAGCGGTCCTGCCAATCGTCGACTTTCGACGGCTTCCCGATGACAACTTTCTCCCCGAAACGGGTCCTCATACAAACATACCGGGTCCCGACGGTCGTAGGGTTCGTCGAAATCGTTGTGATCTCCTCGAAGAACCGAAGAGTCATCTCCACTCCACACTCGGAGGCCAGAATCATAGAGCCAACCATGTTCTGTACAGCAGCCGGACACAGCTGGGACATGGCGATCCTCCTTTCTTCACAATACGCCACGAGCAGCCTCGGCAAAGGAAACCTTAGATGGATATCCTTGAACCAAAAGTCGTACAAGCATATCCATCCTTCCGGACAGTTCCAAGGCCTCTCGTGTGGCTCGGGTAGGCGAAGCTCGAGCCGATCAACGCCCCCAGGATCGCAGTTATCCCTCAACCAATCCAAGTCTTCATCCGAGCATTTCGTCGGAAGGATAGGACGAGGGGGACGCGTCTTCTTTTCCGAGCCCTCCACGCCCGTTCGTTTGGTGTTCTTCCGAGCCTTTTTTGACCTGCTCGGTTCCGAGACCATCCTATCACACCGCGCCTGATCCACTAGGGCCACGGCCTCTGCCTTCACCGGAGCAGAACCCAAGGGTTGAACCAACGCAGGTAGCCAAGGCCGAATACCGTCGTCCTCCGAATCTATCAGGTACGGAACCCGAAAACTCTGAATGCTACCCGAAACCGACTGAACCCGAGCACAAGTATCTTCAGAACCCCGAGCTATAACTTCCGTCCGCGCCGAGCCCGACAAAGAGTCCCGTTGAGCAGTAGACGAGCTGGACTGAGCGGAATTACCCTCGGATAGCCTTACCGAGTAAAGATCCCGATCCGAGGATGATTCTGAATGGGAGTCGATTCTCATGATTTACAAAACAAGTACAACAACAAAAGCTAGAGAGAGAAAGTGAACGAAATTCTAGAGAGAAGGGAGAGCGAAATACCTGCAGAAGGAGAGAAATGAAAACGGGAAGAAACAGCGCGATGTATATATAAGCAAGGTGGGAAGATTCCAAGACAAGCGCAATGATGACCCCTACACAACTCTTCGGTTTCCGGCGGTTATATGTATCATCATTACACCAACACGGCTCTTCAGTATCTCGCCGTTTCCCAAGAAACCCTTGAACTCCCCAAGAAGAAAACAACAAAGCCAGCCGACCAGACCTATACCGAATAAATACCGGCCCAACTAGGACATCTTCAAATCCGCCGACTCCAAATATCATGAAGATCGACGAACTGGGGGGGGGCTTACTGTTATAGATGGGTTTAGCACCCCACCCACTTAGAAGGCCCAGGATTTATTCTTAATATAAAGGCCGGCCCAATAGAGCAATAGAAGCCCAATCAAATGCGCTCAAACCGAGCCCATCGTCATCGGCTCGATTCGGCTCAGCTGAACGACAGCAAGCCAGCTCGGGTAAGCCGAACAGAAGCAAGTCAGCTCGGCTACGCTAACAGCCAAAGGAATGTACGACTCGGCCCATCACGCCACCAAGTACGGCCCAACTCGCACGAACTCGACAAACGGTCAACGGCCTGTAGAAAGTACGACCGTATTTTACTATAAATAGGAGTCGTCACTGTACATTAATGTAACTTTTTGGGGATTTGTGCACTTCTTACTACTTTCTCTCTCTAGAGTCAATTTCCCGAATTGTAAACCGAGCACGTCTTTCGACCTGCTCGGGAATCTGAATACCAACTACACTCGTCCCGAGCATATTACTCTCGACAAAGAACCCCGAACACAATCTTCTCTTCTTTCATCCGAGCATTACTTTACTCTTGCTCATCTCTGAATCTAGTCGGTTCTCTCTCAAGAACAACTTAGTTCCTTCGGACCGAGCACGTCAACTCTCTACTCTAAGACGCTCATCCCGACCTCGTGACCACTTCGGTAATCACATAAAAGATAGTTTCTTTAATATATTTTATTAACAAAACAAAAAAAAATAATTGTAGATTAATTGTAGATCCTCGAAATTAAAAAAAAAAATGGAAGAGGCCATAGATTTGGTACATCCATAGATTTTGTAGATCCTCGACAGCAAAACAAAGTCACTGAAGCCTTTAATCAACATTCATATTAGCCAAGTGCCAAAATCGGCCACGTGTTAAACTCATTTGTTCAACAGGTTTTCGTTAAAAGACAATAGACAAAGGAAAAACGCATACCTTGCACGCAAGCCTTCTTTTTCCTTCTTCGGAGCTAGATTTTAATGATATCAGAATCGAGAGAAGCAAGTCGGTAATTAGAAAATGTCAATCGTTTTAGTCTCTTCTGCTTCCGCGACACCCATCAAATCCAAATCCATAAAGATTGCCTTTTTATCTCCCACCACCACTAATTCAACGAGACTCCCATACAGAGTCTCGATTTTTCCTCATATACCGAAACTTCTCGACAGCCCTCTTCGCGTGTTGCTGCCACAGTCAGTACCCAATTCAGATCAGGTGGAGGAGAATCGGATCGAAGAAGAGTACGGCGGTGAGAAGGAAGAAGAAGGGTCTGAGTTTAAGTGGAGGGATCACTGGTACCCGGTTTCTCTGGTTGAAGATTTGGATCCGAATTCGCCAACCCGGTTTCAGCTTCTGGGTCGAGACCTCGTCCTCTGGTTCGATCGGAATGATCAGAAATGGGCTGTCTTCGATGACCTCTGCCCTCACCGGCTCGCTCCTCTATCTGTAATCTCTCTCTCTTGGAACAAGTAGTTTAATTAGGTACTTTTATATGTTTTAGAAGAATAAAGTTTTGAAGATGTTTGTTTATTGTTGAATATCAGGTCATCTTCAAACATGTTTTGAATAAAAGTATTAAGAACAGAATCAGGATTGTTGTCTTTGTTTTGGTATTGACATGTGCCAAAGAAGTCAACTTTCTGGCAAAGTGGTAACAGAAGTTGCTGTAAAATAAGTGGAGCTTACCTAATATTGTAATGTATACATGGAAGTAGATGAGTTGATGCATTGTGGTTTTGTAGGAAGGAAGGTTGGATGAGAATGGACACTTACAATGTTCGTATCATGGATGGTCGTTTTCCGGGTGTGGATCTTGCACTAGAATTCCTCAGGCTTCTACTTTAGGTCCTGAAGCTCGCGCTGTTAAATCCCCTAGAGCTTGCGCTATTAAGTTCCCAACAATGGTGTCTCAAGGACTTCTCTTTGTGTGGCCGGATGAAAATGGATGGGACAGTGCAAATTCAATTGAACCCCCTAGGTAATGAGCGGAAACGATTGTCTTCTTGAAGTTGGAATTGGTTGCTTATTGCGCAGACTTTAATCTTTAACATTTTAGGTTGCCGGATGACTTTGATAAACCAGAGTTTTCAACGGTAACGATCCAGCGGGATCTTTTCTATGGATATGATACTCTTATGGAAAACGTATCTGATCCTTCTCATATCGATTTTGCTCATCACAAGGTGTTTCTCTCTCTCAAAGCTCCCAATGTGTTTAAGGAAAAATAATCCTCAGGCGATGTTTGTTTTTAAACAGGTTACAGGAAGAAGAGACAGAGCGAAACCATTGCTGTTTAAGGTGGAGTCAAGTGGTCCTTGGGGTTTCCAAGGTGCGAATGACGACAATCCAAGGATTACAGCGAAATTCGTCGCTCCATGCTATTCCATCAACAAGTGAGTCTTGAGTTACACGTAAATGGTTAGCATACAGTTTCTTACATTAATGGCGTTGTTTACAGAATTGAGATAGATGCAAAGTTACCTATCGTTGGTAATCAAAAATGGGTAATATGGATTTGCTCATTCAATATACCAATGGCTCCAGGAAAGACCCGTTCCATTGTTTGTAGCGCCCGTAACTTCTTCCAATTCTCTGTACCAGGTCCCGCTTGGTGGCAGGTAAAACAAGCAAACTTTGGTTACATTTGTCTGCGTAAGTCTTCTGATTCTGTTCCCTTGTTAGGTTGTGCCGAGATGGTACGAACACTGGACGTCAAACTTAGTCTATGACGGAGATATGATCGTACTTCAGGGACAAGAGAAAGTATTCCTCTCCAAATCAATGGAGTCACCGGACAACGATGTGAACAAACAGTACACAAAGCTCACATTCACTCCAACACAAGCCGACCGTTTCGTACTAGCTTTCAGAAACTGGCTCAGACGGCATGGCAAGAGTCAGCCTGAGTGGTTCGGCTCAACTGCAGCTAACCAACCTCTCCCTTCAACTGTCTTAACCAAGCGTGAGGTAAGCCATTGATCTTGCGTTGTATGTTGTAACATCATCCATTTCTAGTTCAAGTCTGGAAATGTTTAATTTTAAACAAAAACAGATGCTGGATAGATTTGAGCAGCATACACAAGTGTGTTCCTCTTGCAAAGGAGCATACAACGGTTTCCAAATCTTCAAGAAGTTTCTTGTTGGCACGACGGTGTTCTTCGCTGCCACGGCAGGTGTTCCTTCGAATGTACAGATTCGGTTGGTTCTGGCTGGTTTAGCCCTGATTTCAGCTGCTAGTGCGTATACTTTACATGAAAAGGAGAAGAACTTTGTGTTCAGAGATTACGTGCATTCTGAAATCGAGTAGATATGTTGTAGAGATATGTACAATACAATACAACCTTGTAAATCAAAATCAGAGAAACTTTTAGCAATTTACAGTATAACGACAACCACCGACGTGTATAATACATTTTTTTTTTTTACCTCGGTCTTAATTTTAACTTGATTTTGATCCGGGCTCAAATATTTGTTAGATGATTTTTACTTCTTATATTTGTTTTTGTTTTATTTTAAATTTATGATCCTTATTTTGGTTTTATAGTACTATTTATTTACTACTTATTTTATCTAGTTTTTGGATCTACACACTAAATTAATTATTTTGGATTATATAGCGTGGATACTTTTTTGGTTTTTATTATCTATTATATATTATTTGCGAAACCGAATTATTAGAATTGATGATGTGGATGATTCTTGGCCAAACAAAACTATGATGTCATTGATGACATGACTTTAATGAAATGTTTTGATTGGTCGAGAGATTTTTCGAGATTAAAAATAAATCAAAATTCGTTTGGAAAACATTTTAATTTAAAAAAACCAAAATTCGAGAATTAATCTAATTTTAAAAATTAAATGTGGTTTCCTAAACTTACGAAATGTAATCTTAACTTATTCCCATAAATTTAGATTACAGTTTATATTAGGCCTGGGACTTCGGTTCTTCGGTTCGGTTACAGTTCGGTTATTCGGTTTTTCGGTTTTTTGTTTTTAAAAAATCTACCGATCGGTTTTTTTCTTCGGTTCGGTTCGGTTTCGGTTCATAAAACTTCGGTTCGGTTCGGTTCGATAATTTCGGTTCGGTTTTATATTCCAAACCTATATGTATATATATATATATATCAAACACACAAACACAAACTGACAAAAGTATATATATATATATATGGGAAGATTGAAACTTTTATGAAAATCTAAACCGATCGACAACTATAAGTTTACAATAATGAATAATAGGTCCGGGACTTCGGTTCTTCGGTTCGGTTTTTCGGTTTTTCGGTTTTTTCTATTTAAAAAAACTACCAATTGGTTTTTTTTCCGGTTCGGTTCATTAAAATTCGGTTCGATTTCGGTTCGATAATTTCAGTTCGGTTTTATATCCCAGGGCTAGTTTATATTCTTTTCATATTTTATTTCCTTACTTTTCAAATTCAAATTAAAGTCGAGACTAAAATTTAGCAACTAATAAATATCGACAATAATTATCAAATTTGAAAAACAAATATCCCAAATAATATACTAATATTCTAATAGAAGATTTCGAAAACTTAGTGGAGCCCTAAATATGATGATGCTTATAAATACAACCTCTACCAGACTCATAACATCCACATCTCGAACTATTTCTTTTGTTTGTATTTTTCCTATTGTTCTAATTTTGTTTCTGTGGATTTGATGATTTTGTAGGTATGTAACATACCCTGCTAAACAACAAGGTAACTTCCTTACTTGCTATTAACATGCTTATAATTTTATTATGTGGTTTTGATCGTTTGCAGGTATATAACATACGAAGCCAAAGGTTAGGTAACTATATCACTTCCTATTGACATGCTTATTATTTTGTTTTGAGGTTTTAATTCATTTTCAGGTATGTAACATAACAAGCCAAACGATATGTAACTATTTTCTTACAATTTATTTTGTAATGATCATTTTGTGTTTTTATGAATCGGCAGGTATATTTCAAACCAAGCCAAACGATAGGTATCCATTTCTGTAGTTTTTACATTGTTCGAATCATTTTCTTTGGTTTGGTATGAATTTTCAGCTTGGATTCATATGAAGCCAAACGATATGTATGTATCGGCTAATCTTTATCTGTCACTAATCTTTATTTGGTAGATCACTACTCACCAATCGGTGTTAGTTACATTTCACACGGATAGAAGATTAAGCATGAAGTTAATGAAGTATTTAAGAGAAGGATAATATATAGTACATATTGTTTTGTATGTTTTTAAAATTTCACATTTGTATACTTTTATTGTTTCATTATGAAATCATATTTGAATAATAAAATGATTATTTTCCTTCTTTATCTGTCCATTTAATCATTTAAGTTATCTTATCGGTCAAATAAGTTATTAATTTACAAATCGAAAACCCATCTCCAAATAAACACAAAAAATATTCAAAGCCCAAATCACATATTGTTTATACAGCCCGTTTAAAAATAATGGAGAATTAATGCTGTTATATATTCCCATATTTTCGTTGATAGGTTTTGGTGTTTCTGTTTATCTTTATGTAAATTGTGAGGATGTCTTCTTCAACGTATGTTGATGTGTCTACCATGAATCCGAACATTAGTGAGTGGAGAATTCATGTTAAAATCTTGAGAAGATATGTTATCAATTGGGGTGTTAAACGAACAATCGGTTTAATATTGGTCAATGAAATAGTTCTTCTTATATCTCATTATAATATTATATATTTTTATATATCAACTGTTTTTGGTTGTTCTAAGATAATTTGGCAAGGAACTAAGAGACATGGCATTATAGATTGCAATCTGTATATTTACCAGTCCTTGGATGTCTTGGTCGAAGGAGTTTCTGTAATTGTTTCTGATTTTGATATAATTCATGCTGGTGGAGATTTTAAACCGACAACTCAACGATTCGAAATAAAATGGAAGTGAACAACTTATGTTGAGAAAATTCCTTCAATAACCACAAACATTTTCTATGATTTTGTCGATTTTTAGCATATAAAATCTGGGAGTCACGATCGTATTTATTCTGTAGGTATGGTAATGTGGTTATATTTTTGGGTTGAGCAACCTTTTTATTTTCTTTCTGTGTATTTGTATAGATTTAATTGGATGAGTTGATGATTTACTTACTTGGTCTCGCGATCCCATAACCTTTAATCTTGTGGATGCTAGGTTAGTGTCTATCTGTTCTAATATCAAGGATATTTGTATAAGTATTTGTATATGAATTTGGTAATTAATTTTTATCTAATAGGAAGTGTCGCTTGCTTTGTGAACTCTGTGGCGACAACGCTAAAAAGTTTCAAAATTCTATTGAAGATAATGATGCCTACATTAGTGTTTGCACCTTGAGGTTTGCTCAGTTATTTTTTAGAAACGGTATGTTTGAGAGACTCTGTTTGTTTACGTTTCGTATCCATTGTTATAGTGTCCATAATTAACTTTATTTTTAAACATATTCATTTGACATGTAATTGGATTGCAACATCTGCTGATGATTGTGTTCAGGTTATTATGGACGGTGCTCTTCTTGAAATTAATGAGTTTAAAAAGAACTGACATCACGGGTAACCGAGTAGAATGTCATATCCAGTTATCATTCTTTTATTTAGTGTTAGTACTGTGTTTGGTACTATTGTTTTATTTATTCTTCTCAATAGAGCAATTTTTTGGGTACGATCAACCTATAGAAGTACATGAGTTTGTGACTAAGTAATTTCCTTATTTTCTAATTTTAAATAACACCCGTACTAAAATAACTTAACTATTAACAATCGAGAGTAATAAATAATGTTACTTTAGGCAATTACGACGCAATCATATATATCAAATTTCGGTTATATAATCCAATATCTTATAATATCAAATTTTACAATTTAGTTGAGACGCATATCTTTTTTGTTAATATTCAGATTAGGAAGATTATTTATAAGGAAACAGAAAACAATAATACATCGAATTGAAATAATACTTATTTCCTAAAAATTAAAGTTAATCTTAACTTTTTCCCTAAATTATAGGTTACAAATATTATATTCTCCCCCAATGATTATAGTAATTTTCTAATCTTAACTGAAAATCTTATAATCTAGAATATGTCAAATTAGTTAAAACACAATATTCTTTATATTCATATTGTGTGGGCTAATGCGTTATGTTTCCGAAGTACTATAAATATTCGCCGATATGTAGCTTATTTATCATTCTCTTTGACTATATATCGAGGTTTTTAAAAATGTCAGATTTAGTTGAGACCAATAAGAACCTTCCTCGTAGACGACGTTCAAATTATGTTTTGCTGGAAAACATTGACACAAGCCTCGAAACCGAGAAGATCCAGGTCAGGGTATTAGCACAATGGACTTTGTTTAACTCAAAGTCTGGAAACGTGATAGAAATGATTTGGTCTTACATAAAGGTACAAAAAAGACATTTGTTTAGGTTTATGTTTGTTATGATATTGTTCATTTGTATACTTATATATCCATTGTTTTCACTTCGTATATGGAACAAGAGTTCAAGCATCATGTGAGGAGTCCTTATTCAGCAAACATAAGGCATGTCTTCAAATAGGTAAAAATGTTATGGTTAATGCTTTTTCTTCCAAGGAGTACGTTGGCGACTTCCGTCCATGTGATCTTACTTACAAGTTATCAATCACCCGTACCAGAAGAACAAAACTATTGGAAGATTTTGAGATTGAGAATCACGATAAGTATTGTTATACTATTTTTGAAATTCTCTTTGGATCTCTTGACAAAAAAAGTTTTAATTGGTAAGATGTTATTTTACATGTTGGAATTGTGTCCAGTAATCTCGGTACTGTCTCTAGAAAGTAAGAGTATGTCAAAGATCAGACATAAGTCATATAATACTGGGGGTCATGATGGCTTGCTAGAGTCCGCTCATAATCTATAAGTCTTGGATTTATTGCCTTTATTATATGATCCCATATGGGTCACACGCCTAAGCTAACAGGAAAACGTGTAGGAACGTTTTAGCAGGAGTACGGTAAAAGTGCTAGGCATTTACTGTACTTAGAGAGAATAAAAGGTTTAGCCACTGTGCATCGATCGATGCACAAGGTGCAACGATCGATGCAGTGCGAAAACGCTTTCGAGTTAATTGGCATTTGGGCCAAATGGCCCAAACGGAACCGAACAAGTTTTATAAATAAAACTCAAGTTCAGAACCAAAATAACCCTAATCTGAGTCGTCAACTCTCTCTCTCCCTGCGCCGTTTTCTCCCAGTGGCCTAGCAGCCTGCTTCCTGATTGGTGTGCGTGTGTGAACTTCTGGAGGAGTTATCTCTCGGTGGCTCTCTGATCTCTGACCTGTTCTTCATATTTCCGCTGCACAAAAGGTAACAGGTGAGATCTATATTGTTTCTATTCAAGAGAACCTAGATCTGGCATGTTTAGGATCAAGTAATCTGATGAATTGAATCAGGATTAACACAAGGAGATCCTTCAGTGGTATCAGAGCCATTGGTTCTGGTTTTTCTTGTTTAGATTCATGTTTAGGTTGTTTAATCTGTTTAGAAGTGTTTTTGAATCAACTACTGATAAGATAAATCACTTAAGAAACAAGAATTGAATCCTAAACAAACTGTTTAAAAATCGCATGACCAAACTATATTGATTTGGTATGCGATCTAAACTGATTTTGCATCGACTGAGATCGCATTGCATCGATCGATGCAATGCAAAGATCGATCGTTGCAGTCGCGAGAGATTGACCGAAATCGCACGGATCGATCAAACGATCGCGTGGATCTCGCGAGAATCACTCGGCCAAACCTGATAACCGTTCGTGCACGCGTGAGAGCATCGATCGATGCAGGATCGATGAACGATCGTTGCAGGATCGATGCTGAGAGCATCGATCGATGCGGTTAGGGTTTTGGCTCGGTTTAATTTAATTAAAATTGAACGTCTCGGTTTAATAAACAGATTTAATAATTTTATTAAGTCTGGTTAAACCAGGATAAGAAATCCAATGTCGAAAGAATTATTGGATTTAGTGCCTAAACCAGGATTTTCTAATTTGATTTGGTTGGACCAAATAAATTGAGAAAATCCGGTTTAGTAAATAACCGGTTGACAATTGTGGTCATCGTAGTAATTAATTTTGGTTAGACCAATTTTAATGAACCAGACCGGTTATGTCATTTAATTGAACAATTGGGTTATGTCTCGGACATGGACCAATTCTTGGGCCTCGGGCCAAGAAGTTAAAACAATTGGGCCAATTATTTGAGTCTCTTCTTCAGATTAATTTAAAATTTATGTTTACAAAAGTTATAAAATCGATTTTAAATTAATAAGTTTCCAAAATTTTGAAATTAGAAAGTTTCTTAAATTAGAAGTTTCTGAATTTGCATGTTTTGGATTTAAGGAAATTTTCTATAATTAAAGGTTTCTGATTTTAGAAAGTTTCCAAAGATAGTAGGTTTCCTAAAATAGAAAGTTTCCAGAATGGAAAGCTTCCCAAAATAGTAATCTTCTATTTGGGATGAAATTTTAATAAACCTACGAACCTCAAATAATATCAAGCGTTGGATGTCTTGTCCAAGCTATGTCAGCTGTCGAAGCCCATTCAATTGTATTCATGGCCTTACAGTGTGAGGGTGTCTGCTTTTGCGTGGGTAAGACGGTTTGTGATTCATAAATGTCATTGGGAGTCCCAGACATTAATGATTACATGACTCTATAGTCTGGTTTTCTTGACTAGGCCATCGGGAGTCCCGGGCCTTGAGACATCAGAGTGGATTGGGCCTCGGGCCCAGATTCACAACCAAGAGTTATATCACGGATATAATTAGCCGATACAGGGCTTACCGATATAAGCTAAGGTTGGGTGACGGCCAGTGGCCCACTTTAATCTTAGTTATATGTGGATCTTGGAATCATTATATTCTATTGAGGGTAACTTATGTTATTGAATATAATGCATGATTAATCATATTAAGTATAATACGAGATTAATCATATTGAACATATTAACTAAAATCCTTTTATCTTATATTTCAGTTATGACTAGCACTAACAATCAAAACACTTTCTCGATCCGGTCTATCCTTGGGATGGACAAGCTGAACGGATCAAATTTCTTGACTTGGTCACGGAATCTGAGGCTAGTCCTCAGGCAGGAGAGAAAAGACTATGTTCTTGAGAGAGCTCTCCCCGTGAGGATCGGGTCCAATGCCTCCCATGCAGTATATGATGCTTGGAATAAGCATTATAATGATGCGGTAGATGTGCGTGATCTGATATTGGCTACCATGGACTCAGACTTGCGAAAGCAATATGAAAACGTGGAGTCGCCAATAGAGATGATCAGCAGCCTGAAATTGAAATTTCAGGAGCAGGTTAGAGTGGAGAGATACCAGTTGGTTAAGTCTCTCACTAGCTGCAAGCTACCAAATGATAATCTAGTGAGTCCTCATATCAGTAAAATGATAGGTTATATTGATAACCTGAGGAAACTGGATTATCCAGTTAGCCAAGAATTGGCAACTGAGATCATTCTGCAGTCACTGCCGTCAAGCTATGATAAGTTCAGAAGGAACTATATCAAGAAAGGCTTAACGAAGACGCTGACTGAACTGCATGATATGCTCAAGACGGTTGAGCCAAACGTGAAGGGTAGGTTTATTAAACCTAGTATTGACAAGGGTGAAGACAAAGTTGTCCAGATTTTGAATCATGGCAAGCGTGTGTCTTCCGAGCCCAAGTCAGATACCTCTTACGTTGGTAAGTGCTGCTACTGTAAAGAGAGAGGGCATTGGAAGAGAGATTGCATAAAATTCATGGAAGATGATGAGGAGTTGAAGTTGATGTATGAGACTACTTCCTCAGGTATTCATGTTAATACTTCAAGTTCTACGTTATAGGTATTGGATACTAGTTGTGGCACTGATATTTGTTAAAATATGCAGAGCCTCAGCAACAGTAGAACGTTGAAGGAAGGACGAGTGGAAATGCGTGTCTGGAAGGAGCTTGGGATGCTGCCTCAGCCGTAGGGTTTTCACTTGTAGATGCCTTCTAGGCTTGGTTTTGTATTAAGTAATTGCTACAATGTACCTGCTTCAAGCAGAGTTGTTTTTCATTTTCTTGTACAGAATTTGAATGCTTTCATTTTGATAAAAGACAAGTTTTGTACTTTTGATCTTAATGAAATATTAATTGTAGCACCCCATTCAAGGAATGGGTTTTATATCTTAAACCAAGGAGTGCCTAAATGTAACATAAATACCGAATTGGTTTAAATCTGATAAATTAAACCTAATGTTTCTTGGCATAAATGTCTTGGTCACAGAGAGTAAGTCGGATTCAGAAATCCCATAGTTATGAACTGTTGGGCTCATTTGAATGAATGTCTTATGAGACTTGAATTCTGCTTACTAGACCAAAAGACAAAGGGCCCATCTTAGCCGAGCTAGAGAAAGGCCCAAAGGCTTATTGGAGATTGAACATACTCATGTATGTGGTCCGATGAGCAACAATGCCAGAGAAAATTTTCTTGTACTTCATTGTCTCGACTGATTACATCAGTGAGTAAGACTGTGTTCATTTGATGAGACACAAGTCGGAATTCTTTGACATGGTCGAAAGAGTTCAAGAATGAGGTATAGAATCTGAATGACAGAAGTATTGAGACTCTGAGTTAAATCAAAGAGAGAATACTTAAGTCATTGATGGTGTGATCATCTGATTGAGTGTGAAGTCGTTTCACAGCTCATTTCTCCTGAAAACCTGGAGGTGTTTCTGTGAGAAAGAATCGGATCTTATCAGAAATGATTAAAGATGAGTCACACGAATCTTCCATGATATTTTAAGAATAACGCTCTAAAATATCTAAAGTTTACGCTAAAATAGTTCCACCAATATCAGTTGAAAGACACCACGTAAATGTGGATTGGAATCAATCCAAATTCGTCTTTACTGAGTATTTGTAGTTGTGCTGCTTCGCTGGTTGTCCTAGGGAAACCAAGGCTTGTTACATTTTCGTCCATTCTGTTTTCTAAGAAGGGAAGTTATTTTCAAAGAAGAACAGTGGGAGTAAAAGTGTAACTCGAATAAATTCTTGTTATTTTACGTCCATTCTGTTTTCTAAGAAAGGAAGTTACTTTCCAAGAAGAACAGTGGGAGTAAAAGTGTAACTCGAATTTATTCGACAAATACAGGTGGCTGCTTAACTTGTTAAGGGAGAGCAGCGGATGGATTTACAGATTTCTGTAGAATCTACACCTGTGGAGCCTGAAGTTCGCAGAGATGAAAGAATCAGTCACTAATCCGAGAGTGAATTCTCGTCATTAGTAGAACCTGATGATCATTGAAAGTTCGCATGATCTGATGATCATTGAAAGCGACGAACCTGCGAAATTCAAAGAAGCGAATGTGAGCCCAGACTCCGAAGAATTACATTTTGTGTAAGTTGGCTTCATCGATCCATTCATGGATGGAAGCGAACATATCGGAGTTGGAATCATCGTTCTGTTGAAGAAGTCAAGGTTTTGACTTAAAACAGGAACGAAATGGAACTGTGCGTTTACTAATAGATAAATGGGAGCGATATTGCATTTCTCATATTGTATGTCGATGACATACTGATTCTCGGAAATAACGTCCCAATGCTGCAGTCGGTAAAGGACTGGCTTGGGAAGTTAGTTTTGTGATTGACATGGGTAAAACCACGTAAGTCTTGGATTCTGGATCTAAAGATAGAGATCCAGAAGAGCTGGTAGGACAAAGTCAGGATTCTTAAATTGACAAAGTCCTACACGTTTTCAGCATTCCAAGAAGGGTTTTATGCCAATATCACATGGCAATACATTAAGCAAGAAGCAGTGTCCTACGATAACTGCTGAGCTTGAATGCATGGATAGGATTCAAATACGACGGCAATTGGATCTATCATGCATGCCATGACACGTACTTGTTTTCAGCTTGAATGCATGGATAGGATTCATATGCGACGGCAATTGGATCTATCATGTATGCCATGACACGTACTTGTTTTGATATTGCTTTAATGTTAAGCAAGACAAGAAAAAGACCAGTCAAATCCAGCAAAGAATAACTGGATTGCCGTGAAGAATATTCTGAAGTATTTGAGGAATACTTAAGAAAGGTTCTTGATTTACGGAGAAAGTGAGGTGCTACAAGTCGATAGAGTCTGAAAGGCAAGTTTCAATGGACAAAGATGATTTCCGGTCACAGTCCGGTTATATCTTGTGTCTACTTGGCGGTGCAAGGCACTGTTGCTGACTCCATGACTTAAGCTGAACATTTTGCAGCTTGGGAAGCAGCGAAAGAGGTTGTTTGGAAAGAAGAGTTCGTCACTGAACTTGATGTGATTCCCAGCATAGATGAGACTAGCTGCACATCAGAGGTCCAAACACCTAGAGGATAGGTATAACCTATTCCGTGAGATAAATGACAGAGATGTTAAGTAGATCAGCAAGTTTCAACGGATGAGAACGTTGCTAATCTATTAAC
The DNA here is from genome assembly GCA_030180135.1 of Orychophragmus violaceus. Taxonomy (NCBI): domain Eukaryota; kingdom Viridiplantae; phylum Streptophyta; class Magnoliopsida; order Brassicales; family Brassicaceae; genus Orychophragmus; species Orychophragmus violaceus. The sequence continues at coordinate 58,197,042 of CM058231.1, forward strand.
GAAGCCACTCCTTAGGCCTAAGCACGAGTCACGGACTGTTGCTGTAGGATAAGTGAAATTAAGATGCAGTCTTAATTTCAGTGGGAGTTAGTAAAGGGCTTTATTTAGTTATTTGACATGTTCTTGTAAAACATTTAAAAATGTTTTTAATGAAATTATTATTTCAAGATTATTTTAACTGTGATGAAATAATCGTTCCAAAGTGACATAAACCATTTTATAGGTCATCGAAGTAAGTGACTTGATCTTGAGTCATCAAAGTCATTTAGCTTGATCATGAGACCCTATATTTGATGAATGTTTTATATCATCCTGTCCCTGGTCAAAGGTTGTTGAAATTGGAACACCAACAACCGTGTGAGACTGGATTGGTACGTGACTTATGACAAAGTCTCAGTGTGTCATAGATGCTCGGCATCAAAGTCAGTACATAGGTGTATGTTGGGAACATACGACCGGACACGACCCGCTTATGAGAACTCTTCAGTATATTTATATCTGTGTCATAAGAGATTCTCACTACGACTATAGAGTATAGTCCTTAGACCTGAGTTCGCATGCATGTGACTGCACATGGACTGATGCACTTTGATCATTGTCTAACGCTATCGTTCTGCGGTAGTTATAAGGACCTTGTTTGGGTACATCATGAAGTAAGTAGTTTACAGTGATGGAACAAGACGGGATTTGTCCCTCCAATATAAATGGAGTGAATATCTCTAGGCCAATCGGAGATTTGAATACTGGAAAATGCATGGCCATGCTCAAACGGACTGTCCCGAGTCGTTTGGATTGTCAGTATCAAATCAGAGTCCGATGAACAAGATTAGGCTTTATAAGGATGACACTAATCTTGCCTTATGACTAATCGAGATATTGAGACAAAAGGATTATGAATACAGAGATTCCAGTACAAGTGGGAGATTGTTGGAATTGTGTCCAGTAATCTCGGTACTGTCTCTAGAAAGTAAGAGTATGTCAAAGATCAGACATAAGTCATATAATACTGGGGGTCATGATGGCTTGCTAGAGTCCGCTCATAATCTATAAGTCTTGGACTTATTGCCTTTATTATATGATCCCATATGGGTCACACGCCTAAGCTAACAGGAAAACGTGTAGGAACGTTTTAGCAGGAGTACGGTAAAAGTGCTAGGCATTTACTGTACTTAGAGAGAATAAAAGGTTTAGCCACTGTGCATCGATCGATGCACAAGGTGCAACGATCGATGCAGTGCGAAAACGCTTTCGAGTTAATTGGCATTTGGGCCAAATGGCCCAAACGGAACCGAACAAGTTTTATAAATAAAACTCGAGTTCAGAACCAAAATAACCCTAATCTGAGTCGTCAACTCTCTCTCTCCCTGCGCCGTTTTCTCCCAGTGGCCTAGCAGCCTGCTTCCTGATTGGTGTGCGTGTGTGAACTTCTGGAGGAGTTATCTCTCGGTGGCTCTCTGATCTCTGACCTGTTCTTCATATTTCCGCTGCACAAAAGGTAACAGGTGAGATCTATATTGTTTCTATTCAAGAGAACCTAGATCTGGCATGTTTAGGATCAAGTAATCTGATGAATTGAATCAGGATTAACACAAGGAGATCCTTCATTACAGTATCAAGTCTTTATATTACACTTTTCAAAGAATAGTTGTTAATTATTGTTTCACCAATATAAGATATTATGGGAGTCATTGTCCACATGGGTGCTATTGAAGATGTCAAGACTAAGAGCAAGTCTGAAAACAGCACCAAGCTTGAATTATACCTCAAATATAATGGGTTAGAATATTAATGGTTATAACACCAAAATAACATACAAAACTTTTGATGCTTTTTTATCATATATTTGAATACAGAGATGATGCATTGCCTTTCACCTTGTGGGGAGATTATTTCAAACAAGTGATTGACTATACTTCCACCAATACTGAATCTTCTGTTGTGATTATTATCCGATTTGCATGGATCAAGGAATATGGAGGCAATTACTCGGTTAATCTAATATATTGGACAGAGTTCATGTGTGTAACTGTAATTGTTTCATTTACAATTTCATAAATATAGCGAAGCTGTACATCTCGAATGCTTATAACTCGACCCAACTCTCATTCGGAGATGAAAATAACCCTGAGATTCAAAGTGGTTGGATATGTAATGTGATACATTATGTTTAAAAGAAATGTCGAAATATTTTCATTTCAAGAGTTCATATATTCATTCAAAATGTATTTTGCAGTATACCAAAAGAATCCCAAGCTCTGATTATCAAGTCTGAGAAAATCATGGTTTCTTTTGGATCGGGTCCACTTTTGGATTTGCGTACTGAATTTTTCATCAAGAATAATAGAATGAGTTTACTTGGCATTTTGCAATCGGAAAAGGTTAGTTATCTGTAATTTTACTTACAAATATATTTGTATTTAGTTGAAATCGTTTATTTAATTAATCAATGATTTTATTGTTATTTAGCATGGTAAGGTGGTTACATGTGCCACAATTGTCTCAATAGACTGTACCAAAAAATGGTTTTTTCAAGCATGCAAAGTTTGCAAACTCAAAGTGCTTGAGTACGGATCAAATTTTGAAGATGAAGAAGAGTCTGAGCCCTTATATAATTGTAAAACATGTGGTGATGTGAAAAATGTATTTGCGAGGTAATTTGTTCTAAAGTATTCTGATCAGGTTAATTTTTTTCTCCACATTGGAAGACTAATCTCCATACTAAAAAGCTTATAATTTACCAATCTAATGCATTTGGCTTATATTTTTTATGCATGCTATAGATATTATTTGATCTTCCGCGTGACTGATTATTCCGAGGGTGAAGCCAAATTCCTTACATTTGATGAAATTGGAGATAAGCTTGTGAAGAGAGATCTGCAGATAATATCTACAATGAACACAAAAGGAAAATTCAGGTATTTGAATTTTTATTTTCTTTTGAAATTATACATCTCTTATATTGAGAATTGGTTGTTTTTCTACTTTGTGTTCTTAGGACGATCCATATTATCTCCCAGCTGAATTATTCGATTTGATTGGTCGCAAGTGTCTATTCAAAGTTACCATTCCTAAGGACAATATACAAAAGGTGTCAAAGAGTCCATATGTCGTGGACTTATTTTGGGATGATGACTCTGCAGTTGATGAATTTGAGAATTTAACTAACTCAACTCTGGTACCTAATACATTTGTCTCAATTTAAAAAATTAGATTAAACTTTATGTTAAGCGCTGAATTCAAATAATTGGTATTTTTTATGATTAGGGACCTCTTATGCTTACCTCGGGTATGGAGACTGATTATGATGCATCAATGGCTCTAGCAGTTACACCATCAACATCAAAAAGATCAGAAGATTGCATCTCTTTAAGCAGTGTTGGTGAAAATTCATCTGTTACAAAGAAGATTAAGCATGAAGACAAGGAAACCGTAAAGAGAATGATACTTTAGACTTTGGTTGCGTATTTTCTTTTGTGTTTCAATTTAATTTAATTTTATTCGTATTATCATGACAGTTTGGGTTGTTTAATTGAATTATCCATTTATTCGGTTAGTTTTGCTTCCAATTTATAATTATAACAAATCTCTGCGAATTAATCTCAATAATAACAACTTCTATTGTACAGAATGGTATTGTTCATAAGAGTAATTAAATCAGAGATTTGAAATATTACGTTTTAGAGGTTCAATATATTTGAAGAATAATGATTAAGGAAAATATATCCAAAACAACTTTGAGCTAGGTATTTTGCGCCGTCAAATTAAACATGTAACATCTAACGTTTATTAAGATTGAACAATTCCCCTTTCAATTATTCATCTCTTCACAAAATCATCCTTTAAATGTTTTATCGACGATTTCAACAATATACTTGGAGAGAAAGTTTGATTCAAATATAAATTGTTCACTTTTCTAAGTTCACAATTTTATGCAATTATTTGAATTTCTTAATCAAAATCAGGACGACCAAATTAAAGGTGGTTCTGATTCTGATAAAGAAAATTAGTTAAGTTCATAGAATTGTGATCTTTTAAAAAGGTAGTAAGGTATATATGATTAGCGCTGTGTTTGGTTTATATAGATACTTTGATAGTCATCAGAAGTCCTAATATTGTAGCCGCTTATTGTAATTTAACCTTGATTGGGTTTATGGACAATATTAAATGATTTAACCTTCATAAAATTTCGAAACTCTCTACTTTCAAATTAATAATGGATTATTTATGTGGGCTAAAGCAAAAAAAAAATTGTTAGCGTTTGTGGCCCAAATAGTTTTTTTTTCTAAACAAATGGTCGTGACTTATAATGATTACATCTTTTACCACTTCACACCTTTTGCTCGCAAATTTGGAAATTATTTAATTTAAAAACCCTAGACGCTTCGTTTTCTTACCATTTTCTGAGACAAAACAATTAATTTTGAATAACTTTTGTTCTTCAAACTTTTCTCAGAATCTAAACAATGACTCCTCAAATGTTCAGAAAAATTTCTCGCATCAACAACTTTATTTCTTGCTTTTGGGACCTAAAAGTGATGTTTCTCCGTGTTTGGATTTGTGTTAGGTTTTCTGAAGCAACCATCCTAATGATTTTGGTTGATGAAGAGGTAATCTCTATTTTACTCTATAATTTGTTTTGTTTATTTGGCTATTGCATGTTTTATTAGTGTATTCGTTTGTTGTTTTAGGGTACCGAAATAGAAGCTATTGTTCTTGAACCTCTTATTGAGAAATTTCAGTACACAACATGGTGTGAGGGTCGTTGGTTTAAACTTGCGGATGCTTGAGTTATACAAGCACCGATATATGAGTCGTTGACCCCTCACGATTTCAAGCTCTTTTTCTGGTTAAACACATCTTTTTACCTTACTTATGATAATATTCCGGAAGGTCATTTTATGCAATTTAAATCAATTCCGGATATAGTAGATGTGAGAGTCTCTGATGAATACCCTATAGGTACCTTTTAATGAATACATATTTTTCCTTTATCGGATTATGTTGTTATTTGAATCTCTAATTGAATTAACGTATATAGTTCTTACTGATTTTGTTTTTTCCATTATAGATGTCCTTGGTGTAGTTACACACGTTGGAAAACTTGAAGAACATTATACAAAACAAAGGTTGCGGTTTACAATTCGCGATCTAAGGTTAGTTAAATAGATTACTATAATGTTCTTCACAAATGTTATGTTGTATGTCTCTAATAAAAATCTTGAAATCATTACTTTTCTAGCCTCCGGAGTGTTGAGTTTTTAATATATGGGGAAGATGCTAAGGAACTAAGAAAAACGGTTTGGAAGGAGGCTGATAGACATCTATTTGTTATTCTACGTTGCTTCTACTTAAATCCAATACATGGTTTGGTTCTAAATTAACTTTTGTGTCTTTTTATAGTGAATTCATTGTCTATTACATGTTTGTGTTTATGAATGATGACACTAATGATTTCTCTATTGTTTACAATGTTAATATTGTTTGTGTATCTATTTTATTTATGGGTCTAACTTGGCTCAAAGCAGAAGAAGAGATTTCTACGATTATGTACGATCAAACAAAGAATTCTGACTTTAATGGATTTCGCAACAGATTTGAATATTAACCCTAATGAAAATCACTATGTAATATGCTTTATATGTTTCCCTGAATTCATACATTGTTTTTTTATTTTGTAGTTATCCAAATCCCTTACCTGACCAATATCCTCCAGATAATATCCCTTCCTAGTTAAAACTATGGTAAAGTATGTCCATGTTGTCAAAGACATATTAAACTTTTAATTTTGTATTAGATTATTTGTTAATCATCTTTATGTTATTTTAAAAAAACATATGTATCGTTAATGTTAACAACTATTCAGTATCATCAGATCTTTTTACTACCTAATTTTAACTTCATTTAGAATATCATTTAACGTCATTTGTTTAAGGGAAAATTCTAATCAAAATAAATAGATCATCATGAGAAAAGAGGTTTTAGTTGGATTTGAAATATATTATCCATATGACATAACTAATGCTAAAACAAAACATGTATAATGAGTAGCTATATGTCGATATATTATCTGTTTAAACAATACACTTATTACACAAATAAACCGGTGTCTTAATTTAGTAAAATAAAATTATTTTAACATAAAACATGAAAACGTCATGTGAATAAATTTCTAAAATTACTTACTTTATTGGGCACGATCTTAGAATATATTTATTTTAAAAAAAACTAATAGCTAATATAATAAAATCCATTAAAAGATTAGGATTAATCCCAAATTACTTAGGCCCACTGTAAAAGGGTTACTGCTACATCTGTTTGATCCCAAATAAGTCATTCACTGCAATCAGAACATAAATTGAAAGTAAACAGCGATCTAGAAGATAAATCAACATAACTAAGGTGCGGTGGGCAGAGATTTTATTACGAGAAAATCGATTCATTTAACAACGCGACAAACAAGGTAATCTACTATTTCATGAAGATTTCTCCTAAATCTATTGTTATAAATCGTTATTTTGAGGGAAAAAAGAACTGCCAATGAACAATGGTGTTTACTATATCTTATTCATGTAAATTTTAAATTTTTTACTCAGTGATATCTATTTTAAAGTACCAGCTTTCAATTGGTAACTATACTTTAGTGATTAGTCAACTACTCTGATATTCTCTATTTTTAGATGCTTTCTATTCAACTTCACAATGTATAATTTCGATTTTTTGGTTTATGTATGTTATGCATGTAATGATTAATGATTTATATGATTTCCTATATGCTTCTCAAAACAGATCTGAAGATGACAAACCCAAAATTTTTAGTGCCTATGCTTCCAGAAATATGTAAAAAGAGTTTGGTATGTAATCTTATTTTGTTGTCTCAGACTCTCAGTAAGATTATTTTTTTAAATTGTTTTATTTCTTGCAATCATTTTATAAACTTTGTTTTGCAGACTATCCTGGAAAGTTTTTATAAGAGTCATATACTTGGAGAAACCAATGTTACAATCGGTGTACTCACATCTGATTTAAGGCGAGAAGAGTTCTCTATCAAACGAGTTCGTGATAGGCTTACAGAAGGTTGGAGACGATTTTTTTGGGCTCATGGATTAGATGAATACGATCTTTTAATTTTTGAGTATCGTGGGGGTGCTGATTTCCATATGATACACCAGTTTGGACCAAACTGTTGTGAGATCACATATAAAAATTCAGCACCTCGGATGGAGACTGGAGAAGGTAGCTCGAGTAAGTGTTTTTCACTTATTTTCGAGACATGTTCTTCACTCTTTCTAATATTTTGACTTATAAGGAAATTATATTTGAAGGAATTGATGAGAAGTTTGTTACCTTAAACGTCACCAGTGACGGCATCAAACGAAGCAGAATCGTAAGTTATTCCTTTCTATTTTGGTTTTAAATATTGATACATGATACATATTTGTTCATTTTGCAGTATCTTCCTAAGTCCTTTGTCGATGCAAACGATTTAGAGAAGGTTGCTGGCAACACCATAACGATGGTCAATGATGCTGGACATAAATGGTATGTCGAGCTTGCTTTCTATTCTGATACTGATAGGCGATATATTCGTTTGGCTGGCGGCTTAAGAAATTTTTTTGTGTGCAAACAATGTCAAAGCCAACGAAACAATTGTCTTTCAACTGTTCTGGGAAAACATCTCTACTCCTGTCCTAAAACTCTCCTCCAGAAATCATGTTTAAGTATCTAAACCTTATGTTTCAAATGTATTTCATTTGGTGACTAAAACCTCTCTTTAGTACGTTGCTTTGTTTAATATAAGTTGTGTCGTTTATAAATACTTTAATTCGCATCTAAATTCTTATTCCCGTGACACTAAATCTAGATAATGTTTTGATCCTTTTATGAATTTTATTTCTACAACATATATTAATTATTACACATTTTATGTTCATAATATTTTCTTACAAGTGTAACTACTACCATACCATAATACCTTTTATACCGATTTTTATGGAAGGGTTTGGTTTAACAAGAAATATAAATTCTTCAAACAGAATATTATAATATCTTCTACTTCAGGTTTTTAATTACTTACCGAATATTTTTTTTTTTAAATTATACTATATCCTAATAACAATGAGATATTCTTTCCATCAAATAGAAGATACTATAATAACTTTGAATTCATAAATTCTAATATGTGTTATTTTGTGTGTAATTTATATGTTCGATATTAGTAAACAAAATCCTAAAAAAGATATTATCGCTAAGAAACTCTAATATCATACTACTATATATTTGATATCTTCTTCTCATTACTATCATTTCTTTCTCGAGTTGCTAATGGAAGCTATAGGTAAATTTGAGAACTATTTGGTATCTTTATTTTTTTACATTACATCATTTTTCATCTTAATATTATAATTTACAAATCTAATTTAAACAGCTTTTTCCGGACGTTCTATCAATCCAATGGAAATTTTACCAATTGTTTTTCCTTCTCCAAAAATTGTTTTCAATGAAGATCACAATTTGGCACAGGAAAAAGAAGATAAATTCTGGGCTTGGATGAAATGCAATCAAGTTCATCCTCAAGCAAGACTTCTTCTATATTCAAAAATAACAACTAAATTCGTTTGGGATAAAAAAAAACCTTCAATGGAAACCCCGCATCAAAGGTAAACCAAGTTTATGAGTGTTTACTAGTATATTCAGAAGAAATTGGAGAACTATATTATTTAGGTCTTCTATCGAATGTAATAAAGGGGCCATGTGATTATTTGGAACTAAGGACAATTAACAATGTTGTTTATGACACATTCCGAGATGCATGGTTTGCCCTTCAAAATATTGAAGTACCCTAATTTATGTTCAATTATCTTAATCATCTATTAATTTATTTATTCAAATAATTTTTGTATTTCTTTTCAATAATAAAGAATTTATTATTCGAGATAATTTCATTTAAATTCTAAGTTTCTCTTTGTATAAAATCATGCTTCATGTACAATTTCTATAGTTCAGATACTCGACTACATGTGTCATAACTAATTTAATTAAGCCAAAAAACCACCAAAGTTAAGTGACCACGCAAAATATCGACAAACATCTTATATATTTTGTACCAATAAACTTACATCTTATAATATATTTTAAATTGGAAACTTCCTAAACAAAACATAAACAATCGTCAACAAAAAAAAAATTCACCCCGCACAAGGTGCGGGCGAATCATCTAGTAATTACATATTTTTGTATATTTTTCAATTATTATTTTTTATCTAAATGTTGAATTTATATGTTTTTGCTCATCTTTTTGTTTTTTCTACCTATTTTATTTTTTATAATGGATGTTATGATGAATTAGATATGTTAGTGTGTAAAATATAATTATATAGTCAATAATAATGTTGCAATCAATATTATTAAAATTTAAATATAAAATAGTCAAAAATAAATTATCAGAAAATAGATAATTAAATTGTAATACTAATAGTAATAAATAACCTGAAATATCTAAAATAAAATAAATTTTAGTTAGTTAAAAAGTGATATTGATACTTCCCAGCTATTTATGATAATTTTTCTCTTGAAAATGTTATTTAGTAAACAAATTTTTTTTGGATTTTACTTTTTATATTTTATTTGGATATACATAGAGGTGATAAAACGTACAAACCCGACTCGTTTAGACTCATTTATATTTAAGACCCATTTAAATCTATCTGCTTAAACCTATCTAAAATAACACATGCCTATTTAAATTTGTATATGTTTGTTTATAAATATCTATTTTAAAATTTTAATACAAACACATAAAGTCAAACTTTATATATTTTTCAATAAATTTTTACTCCGATTGAATTCAAAACTTTCCAGCTATTTAAGATAACTTTTCGTCTTGTAAAAATGATTTAGCATTAATTTTTGGGTTTTGTTTTTTAAAATTTTGTTTGGTTTTACATAGAGATGTTAAAGTAGGTATACCCGACCCGTTTAGACTCAATTATATTTAAGACTCAATTAGACCGGACCCATTTAACTTTGTAAATTCTCTATACATTTTTAGTCCGATTGAATCCAACTCTTCCCATCTATTTCAGACATTTTTCTTCTTGTAAAAGTTAGTTAGTAAAATATTTATTTTTTGGGTTTGTTTTTAATTTTTATTTGGGTTTACTGATAGGTCAGGTTTATCCCTATTCTAACTGCAAGTGCACAGTGATGTGAATGTAGTACTTTAGGGTATCGAATCCACAAGGACTCTAGGCAACGATAGATTAAGAACAGTCAAGTTAAAACTAGGAGAAAGCAATGTAGTGAGAAACTAAAAACAAAGCAGAAAAGTAAATCAGTAGCAAGATTTGTTGTAGGCTATTAACTAAAAGCGCTAAGTCTAGGGAGTTCTCAGGAAATCAGACAAGCAGATAAATTATTCAGTCAGGATCAAATTAAGCACGGTTCTAGAACTCAAACACAGATATAAAATAAACCAACTTTCGTTGTGAGAATTCTCTAAGCCTAATTGCAGCAATCCAAATTTCTTTGTAATTCCTAACAGATTAAACTAGCTTTAAGATTAAGTTCGATATGTTCACAATTCAATTAAACCAAATTTCTTTGCGAGTAATTCAATTGCTCAGCCTATATAGTTCAGATTCTAAACCACACTTTCGTGTCAATTTAACAACCTAAGATCTAGATTCTAAGTGATCAGGTTAGAAACTAGTGTTAAGCACAATTTAGATCGAAAAACAATTATTGATATGAATCCTTAACTGAATTAATTAAATCTAGCAAGTCATAAAATCCCTATGAGAATCTCTAAACCTAACTATGAATCTACTCAGACATAGAATATAAAAACATAATCAATAAAATAATAGATTGCATAAAAGAGAATAAAGAAGTAAAAGGGTTCAAAATCTTCTCTAAGAACTCTTTGCTCTAAGTATGAAAGCGTATTTAAAAACTGATGTAAAAACCTAATTATATAAGCTAATCACGTCTTGGGGCTTCTTTGTAATTATCAGGAACTTCTGGGTAAAACTGCAATTTCTTCATTCTTCATTAAAATCGCCGAGAAAGGCCCATCTTGCTAGTGTGTCGATCGATGCACGATGTGTGTCGATCAATGCATTACTCTGTTTTGGACAGTGAACTCTATCTCTCGGGTCAAAGCACCAAAATGCTCCAAAAAGCTCCATAAACTCCAATTCCGCTCCAAACGTGCATATATCTAATAACACATGTAAAAGACTCTAAAGAAACACTAAAAGACTCTAAAACACACTTATATCATGGTCTAAAACCGGTAAAAACCATGATATATCATTTACTGTAAAGATGTTAAACGGGCATACCCGGCTCGTACAAACCCGTTTATATTTAAAACTAATTTAGATTCTTCCGTTTAAACCCATTATAAATAACACATGCATATTTAAATTTATTTTCTGTATACAAATTTAATTTATAGATTTTAATACAAAATACGTAAAAATTAACTTTGTATATTTCTCTATACATATATTACTACATCATTTTTTAAATCAAATTATGTGGTATTCCAAGTTAGCTTTGAATACTCACACTCTTTTATTAAGCAAACTAAAATTTGCTACTTCACCACATACATCTATTTCAATAACAAAAATATATAATTAAAATTTGCAGCATTTTTCTATTAAAATATTTGTTAAAAATTGAAAAATAATAACTTATCAACACAAATATTTTCATCAAAATCTCCCCGAATTATCTCATTGTAATCAACAAAATTGAATAAAACTCCTTCACCGGTCTGGGAACGACTATTACGGTAGACAACTTTTTGAAAACAATTTCAAAAATATGTGATGTTTTTTGAAGCAACTTTCAGTAGGACCAACTTCGAATTTTGTGATGAATTTATTATTATCCTCAACCAAAATTTTTGTCCAATAATCTTTTCCAGAAATTATGGGGATCATTGCATGAATTTTGTGGTTACTAATTAAATTTATGTTGCTTGTTTCGATTTTGTATTGTAATTTATTTTGTGTCTTGATACATTTCTATGTTAGAAAACAAATGTTAGGCGAGATATAGGTAACGAATCAGTTTTGGAGAGTTAAATTTATGTTGCTTGTTACGATTTTGTATTGTAACTCCATTTGTGTCTTGATACATTTTTGGTATGAAGGTACTATTAGCTATGAATTTGTGAATTTTGTATATATATGTTTTAGATATTATTTTAGTGGCTTTTTATTGGCGAAATCTTGATTTTAGGATAACATGAATTATTAGTAGTCGCATTAAAATTAATTGTTTGTGCTTAGTAAAATTTGAAACGATGGTTTTTTTTGTATACCATATATGTTACTTCACTTTAACTTTCAAAACCGGTTGGTCAAACCAACTGGTTATGATCAATCAAAAGATTGTTGGTCTTTCTTCTAAAGTTCATTGCTCATTTTGATTTACGCGTGATGTATCTAAAATTCTATATGAAACTGACTGATGTTTGGATATGGTTGCAATTGTAGGGTTCCCGTCATAGGAGAGAGAGAGATCTGGACTTACACAAGCTCTTTGCTTGGTAACCTCTCGTAGTGTTATCAGACAAAATAACACTTGCAAGGTAACAAAACCGGTTTTTACTCTCTGTTAGAATGATTGTCGGTTGGAATGATTATTATTTGTTGATTTCAAAACCGGTGTGTTTCCACCTATTAGATTTAGTTCTCGGTTTGGAAACTAATTCGATCAGCAATGATAGGCGAGATTTAGGGTAACAATATTGCTATTTACGAAATCTTATTGTAACACTATTGTGTCTAGATATATTGCAAAGTTTATGGCATGTCAATATCTTTATTGATATGATTGGCGTGATATTGAATGTGTTTCAAAAAAAATAGATGGTTAGACCGGTATTATATTTAGGAAAACACAACAGAAATCAGAAGTATGAGATATATATGGTAATATATTAGAAAGTAAAAAAATATCTCGTTACATATTGTTTTACAGGGTTAAATTTATGTTGTTTAGGAAATTAGTTAAGTTTGCTAGTAAAAGGAATTATTTCATATTAAACTTAATTGTTTGTTTTCATTTTCAAAAATAGAAACTGCATTTTTGATACCATATATGATGCATTTTCAAAACCGGTTGGTCAAACCAACTGGTTATGATAATGCAAAAGCTAAACAATTGTTTATATCAAAACCGGTAATGGATTTTGACAATAACAAACTGCTAAAGAAGAAAACTTTATTGAATGGGCACGATTTTAATAAAGATGATAATGTTTTTTTGTTTTTATAATTTAGATTACTTATTTTATATGGCATAGTATTTTTTATTTTAGTGTTATATTTTTTTATCTAATTTGCGTATGTTAACAATTTCTAATATTAGTCCAGTTCTTTTCAAATAACATAATTTCATGGGCTCCACCTTTATGTTTATATCTTCGAGTAAAAATTATTATGCTCATAACAAAACAAACCAAAAGAAAAAAATAATTCAATTATAATAACAGCCCAAAAAACTAAATATCATATATAAATTTGGGCCCAAGTTAGCCTAATAACCATACCCGTATTGATTAAAACACATTCAGACCAAAAGAAGAAAAAGTCAAGTAATAAAAAGAAGACGAAAGAAATTAGGGTAAGAGTTCTGTCTGCTCGATTTTGTTTCCTTTTTTCTCGCGATTCAATCTTTGTAATATTTATCTAAGAATCTATTGTTTTATCTATCTCCAATAGATGCAGCTCAGATATTTATCGCAAGTTTGATATCCACTATGTTATATTGAAGAAAAAAAAAAGAGAAGAGATCTGGTTCGCCAAATAAGCTCGTTTCTGTGTGATTCAAAACAGAAAATCTGTTGATTTGAGGTAATGAATTGATTTCATTGCTTGATTTTGATATAAAGGTGAATCTATACTTTTTCAAACCTATTCGGGATCTTTCTAGGTTAATGTTTCCAAAGACGAAATTGTTTGCGGGATAGAGCTGGTTATAGTTAGATGTGTGTCGTCATGTTATTAAAGAACAAAAAATACGCTTGGATCTTGTGTTTATAAGAAGAAATTCGTTTTATTGTTTTCTTTTCTTTTGACTTGCATCATGGCTTATTCCCTTGTATTAGGAGCAAGCGGTGGATGGTCTTGATTGATGCTGCAAAAGGATGTGCTACATAACCACCTGATTTATCGGTGTATCCATCAGATTTTGTTATTATGTCATTCTTCAAGGTAGTCCAAAACACGTTTTTTTTTTTGTTATGTCAATCTCCTTCTTTATCAGATTTTTATTTTTTTGTTTTCACTGTTTTCATGAAGTTATTTAGTTATCCAACTGGGTTCGGTACTCTCCTTGTACGGAATGGTGGGTAATTCCTGATGTTCGTTTTCTTCTGTATATCTTCATACATGCGACTGTAGTTCAGAAACATTCTCTTTGAATTCACAACTCAGACAAAGCAGTTATGTTGTTAAGATGACCAATTTTATTTTCTTTTTATTCTTCTTTCTTTTCAGAATCCTTTTAGGAAGAAGAATTATTTTATGAAACAAAGATTGCAAATGCTGGTTTCTGACATGATACTTTCCTCTTTATTATAATCTATCGATGCTTCTTAATTTCTTTAAAAGACTTACTTTAGTGGAGGTATGAATCTAATTTGGTTGTGTGAAATGTTTAAATTAATATGGCTGGAATACTTTGGCATATAATGAACATAATGCTTACATGCACTGTTGATGCTTCCATTGCAGACATTAACTTGTGAAAAGAAGGGAAAGGGTGGAGGAGTTTTTTGAGGATGGTTCTGCTTCATTCTTGAGCATAGCAGCCATACGCCATGGTTTCTAATTACTCATCCCTTACTACATCTGCAATTTTGATGTGAGTAGAACTTGTGAGTAGTGCAAAATCACTACTCTTGATAATGACTAAAAATTCTTCTTCACAGAACATCAAAATTCACTCTGATTGTTGTATTACCTTAGAGTCACTATACGTGGAACTAATATGTTCCACTTTTCTTTATTACTTAGAAACCTGCAAACTGAATTCAAGGTGAACAGAAAGATCCTGAAGCATATGTTCTGAAAGATCAGGTAACATCAATTTTTCAAAAGCTTAAAGTTTTTTATTTCCTATTTAAAACCGAAAAATATTGCTAAACAAATAGTATTGATAAATATTATTTAATAGAAAACTATATATACTATTAAAGTAACTTACTGTGAGTCTTGGAGCATAAACTCCAATTCTTTCATTTCTTTACCATTGCATTGAAGGGTTTGAATCTCTCCCACATCAACAACTCTCCTAAGAACATCGAGGAACAATATAAATAAATATCAGAAATTTATATATTGAAATATCATTTATTCGAACTAAAAAGTTTTTAAGAGTTTTTTAGAAAATTTTACCGATAAGTTACTGTCAATTGACATTTTTGGGAAAAGAGAATTGTGAATAGAAAGAATAGGCTGAATGTCGAGAATGAATGAAAAGGTGCTCTATCACGTATTATTTATAGAGTATGTCGATATAGGGGTCCATTTAGTTCGAATTTTCTTTAGAATATTTGATTTCCGAAATCTGTTTGAATTGCATGTTAATCAAGTTATAAAAATAGGAAAATAAGCAAAGATTGTGTGTAGATTGCAACAATAATATATTCGATTTTGTGTAACAATTCGGTTTTGTTAATAAATAAAGTTATTAAGATTGTGTATTTGCATTCATATTATGTTTTGATACATTTATATTTCTAAGATTAGTTAACTTTGAATGGCGAGTTTTATGGTAACAATCTGTTTTGTGAATTTAAAATTTCTTATAAGAATTGTATTTGGAAGATATTTAGTGTAAATAATCGAATATATTTTGAATCTAAATTTTAAGTTAGGCGATTATTGGTATATGTTAGGCGAGTTTTATGGTAACAAAATTTTAAGTGTATTAGTTTGTCAAAATTGAAAAATACAAACATGATTAATTACGTATAGAACTTAGCATATCTTAATAATAGGGTTTTGATGATCGGTTGTAATTTTCTAAATTAGCCGATGTACTGATCTCAGTGACTGTTTAGCATATATTAACTGGTTTTTAGGGTGTCAATATTGCTCATAAATAACAGGGTTTGTTTTTACATTTTCAATATTGCTTTTTAGGATACAATATTGTGTCTAGATACATTTCCATTTTAAAAATTTGTGAAATATCTTTATAGTTATGATTGACTTGATGTTAGGAAATTAGTTAAGTTTGTTACATCAAGGAAATAATAGTTTCGGATTTTATGACACTCGACATCAAAAGGTTAATCTTTTTTTGAAACCATATATGATGTATTGTTGGTTAACCGATTTTGAATATGGTTATCATAAACCAAAATCTAATAAATGTTTAACTTAATTGTATAGGTTACGTATTGGAACACCGGTTAATGAATAATGGTAAGGAAATGAAATTAACATTTTTATGGAAAAGCTGACCCTAATTTCTTACAAAGTTTAACCGAAATTGATTATTAAATATAGGTTTTGTGCAACAGGTATCGAGTTTGACTGGTTAGCATGGAGAAGATGATGAATTGTAGGGTATGGTCTTTTTAGGTTTAGTCAACTGGCCAATAATCTTGTTGGTTTAAAAGCGGTTAGGAATTAGGTAGTATACACGTTATTCAGCCAAAGTGCAAGACTGCTTTAACCTTAATGAGCTGGAAAAATAATAAAAAGAAACAGTGGCATTCTCTGTAAATAAATTGAGCATAATGGGAAGTTTCTAAAACATACTTCTTCTTTAATAGTAAGGAAATGAAAATAACATTTTTATGGAAAAACTAACCCTAATTTCCTTACAAAGTTTAACCAAAATTGATTATTAAATATAGGTTTTGTGCAAAAGGTATCGAGTCCGACTGGTTGGCATGGAGAAGATGATGAATTGTAGGGTATGGTCTTTTTAGGTTTAGTCAACTGGCCAATAATCTTGTTGATTTAAAAGCGGTTAGGAATTAGGTAGTATACACGTTATTTAGCCAAAGTGAGCATAATGGGTAGTTTCTAAAACGTACTTCTGTTTTAATAATATAGATAGATAAATATAGAGAGTATTACTAGGAACAAATTCTAGGAGCTTTTTGACTTAAGTTAAAAGTCTCAAATACTCTCTTTACAACAATCAATTTATTTTAGATTTATTTTAATTTAAAAAATATAAAATCATATTAATCCTTAATAAATCTAATTATTTACGAAGACATGTTATCACTTCATTTAATCTAATATATTTCTCCTAATTTATTATTTTTTGTGCTTGTTTCTTCTCTCACGAATTTCTCTCTTCTTCCTTTTTGTTTTTCACGCATTTTCTCTCTTTCTTAGATTTTCTTCTCCTCTTTTTTTCATTTTTTATCTCTTCTGCTTTTCCATCGATTTCCTCTTCTTCTCATTCAATTTCTTTTTCTTCGCCTTTGAATTTTTGATTTCTGCTTCAATTTATGTCTTCTTCTCCTACAAATTTTTCATGAGAAAACCCAGAAAACTTAGATTTTTGTTCTTCTTCCTCTTTCGATTTGGCCTTTCTTCTCTTTTTCTCTTATTTAAATTTAATTTTTCTTTTTTTCAATTTCAAATTCTCTAATTTTTTATAATTGATTTGATTTTCTTTTTGTTATCTACAAATTTGGACGAAAAGATGAGGAAAACTAAAGATACAGATCTGGACGAAAAGATGAAAAATCCAGAAATATAACTACGCAATAGTTATACTAAGTTATACGAATATTTCGGTATAACTTAGTATAACTGTGGTGATGGTACAACTTCGCTCAAACAGTTATGCTAAGTTGTACTATTACTAGATAGTTATACTAAGTTGTACCAATATCTCTTGCAACTTAGTATAAGTAAGTATAACTATCCATTTTTACTCAGTTGAACAAAATTGTAACACTACAAATTTGTACTCAGTTGAACCAAATTGTACTATTACGAACTTATACTCAGTTGAATCAAGTTGCACCATTACGAATTTGTACTCAGTTGAAGCAAATTGTATCATTACGTATTTATTTTGAAATCCAAAATTTGAAAATTTGAAATTTAAAATTTTAAAATTTTAAATTTAAATTAATAAAAATAGCGTAGAAGAAAAAATCGGAATTGTATATTTTATTGAGAATATAAGAGCGTGATAAATTAATGAAGAGTGGTAGAATAGTTTTTGACTTTTTAGAACATATGAAATTTTGACCCATTACTAGAATTGTTTGTGCAAAATGACATGATCCACCATTATATTCTTTTATAGGCTAATGCGCGCAAGGTGTACACGGATAAGCAAGACAAATGAGTTTTACGTTTCCTAAACAGCGTTAATTCTCTAGTCTCTAGATCTGAAAACTAAACACTACAAGAAAAACTGTAAATAGCCACGACCCAACTACGGATCGGTTATGGCGATTTTTTCAGCCACGGATAACTACAAAATAGTCACAAATTTCAAAATTTAAAATTTTTGGCTATTATGTAGCCATTCGTAGCCACAAAATAATATTTGAGGCTATCCGTGAAAAATTAGCCACAAATAGCCACAAAATAGTCGTGGAAGAACATAGCCACGACTAGACATGCTAATTTTCGTGGCTAAATAACCACAACTTGGAGTCGTAGCTATTTTTGGCAAATTTAGCCACGAAAATATCCGTGGAAGCAGTTAGCCACGACCAGCCACAAAAATTTCGCAGCAAATTAACCACAAAATTTTTCATGTCTAGAGAATATAGCCACGAATTATGAAATAGCCACGAAGCCACGATTTTATCCTACCTATTCAAAACCCTAAACCCTAAATATACCCTAAAACCCTAAACTTTGAACCTTAAACTCTTAATCATAAACTATAAATCAAAATACAAACCATTAATTATATATATATATATATATAAAACTATTATTTTCAAATCTAATACCACAATATTCATATTCTAAATTAAATAAACCTTATATATATATATATAACTTTAAACTATAACAAAAAATCTAATAACTAAACTCTAAATAGTATAATATATCTGAAATTAGTATTAAAAAATTATAAAAATAATTTTTATTTTCCAAATCTACTATTTAAAACATTAACTCAAACTCTAAATACACCCCAAAACACTAAACTATAAACAAAAAACTAATAACTAAAGTTCCAACTAATATAATATATCTAAAATTAGGATTCAACACTTATAAAAATAATTTTTATTTTCCAAATCTACTATTTTCATACATTAATTTAAAACCTTAAACATAACCCTTCAAAGCTTATACCCTAAACCTTAGTTAAACTCTAAAAATTAAACTCTTAATCATAAACTATACAATCAAAATACTACCATTAATTATATATTTATAAAACTAATATTTTCAAATCCAAAAATACAGTATACATATCCTAAATAAAAAAAATATATAATACTAAAATCAGACCCGGCCTGTTACAAGTGGGCGCCTAAAGCACAAACAAAATTAGATCCACCGAGAGAACAATTTTTTTATTAAAATAACACTAGGGTACCTTGAACCTAGCATCTTAACATCAGTAATAAAGGTTTCAACCACTAGACTACGTTAAATTTTAGGAATATGATGCCCCTAAATACATCATATATTTTTGGCGCATAAAGCATGAGTTTTATCAGCTTTAGCCACGGAACGACCCTGCCTAAAATATAAATAAAAATCAACACTTAGATTTTATAAGACTTCAATTATTACAACATATATAAAACTAAGATTCATCACTAATAAAATTCTTTTACTTTCTTAATCTAATATTTTTAAACATTAACTCAAACCCTATACTACAACTCATAAATCATAAACTATAAACCTTAAACTCTTAGTCATAAATTATAAAATCAAAATGTAACTATTAATTATATACACAACTAAAATTTAAATCATTTATATTATATGTATTTTAAATATAACTAATAAAAATATTTAATTTTGATTTTTGTTTTGAAATCTACAAATATTTTCATACTAATAATAATTTTTAAAGTCTTAAACAATAATCTAATTATATATATATATATATATATTCATAGCTAAAATTAACATTTAAAAAATATATAGATATATATATATATATATCTATTAATAATAACAATCTAAAAAATACCAATGAACTCTTGTGTCTTTTCGTATTATTTCTTCGTAACTTTTCATATATAATTTCTATTTAGTCAAAAATGCGTCTTTTCATTCTACGAACGCCTCATTTAAACATGTCTTTAAATCACAACTTTTCAAATCATATATGTAGTTGCAAATATCATTCATTTTCAACAAAAAAAATTTAGGTTTTCCATTTCCATTTGTTCATCCAAATACCAGTGAACAGTCGTGTCTTTTCGCATTTATTTCTTCTTACTCTTCGTATATAACTTCCATTTAGTCAAAAGTCTTTTCATTATATGGTCGCGTCTTTTAAATGTATATTTTAATCGCAACCTTTCAAATCCTATATGTAGTTGCAAACATCATTCATTTTTAATACAAAATTTTAGGTTTTTCATTTTCATTTGTTCCTCCAAATACCAATGAACGTTCATGTCTTTTCGTATTTATTTCTTCGTATCCTTTCGTATATAACTTCCATTTAGTCAAAAATGAGTCTTTTCATTCTACAGTCGCGTATTTTAAATGTGTATTTTAATCGCAACCTTTCAAATCCTATATGTAGTTGCAAACATCCTTTATTTTTTTAACACAAAATTTTAGGTCTTCCATTTCCATTTATTCATCCTTTGAAATCATTATTTTTTAGAGAAAAGTCTTTAAGTTTTATTATATTCATCACCTAACCACATCATTTTTCTTCTTCTTGTTTTCTTGTACACACCCTACTCTTTTGTTTTTTTTTTTACAAACATATCATTACTTAAAACCAGATTTCATACCTACAAAAACTCAAAGAACGTTACTACAACATTTTTCTCTAGATTATATTTTTAGTATCTTTTCAGATTAATCTTTTGATAATTTCACATATAACTTCTACTTTCGTCAAAATGTATGTTTTTATTATACTTTTACACACTTTAATTTTTTATTTATTCACAATATTTTATTCATCTTACTGGTTTTTCCCTAATTTTCTTTTTCCATAATTTAAAAAATAACAATGAACGGTCGTGTCTTTTCGTATTTATTTCTTTGTACCTTTTTGTTTATAACTTCTGTTTAGTTAAAAAGGTGTGTCTTTCAAATGTCTTTTTAATCGCAATCTTTCAAATACTATATATAGTTGCAAACATCTTTCCTTTTTTATAACACAAAATTTTAGGTCTTCCATTTCCATTTGTTCCTCCTTCGAGGTAACTTTCTAACACCAATAATATAATTTCAAATACTACTTTAATAATTTTTGTAATACAATTTGTATGAATGTGACAAAGTTTAGATTATCTTTAAGTCAATGACAACAATAAAATAAGAGGATCCGGAAAACCTAAAAATGAACAATTTCCTGATGAAGAGGTTGGAAGAAATAAATCTAAAAAATTGGAGAAAAAAAGATGGAGTCTAAATCGTGTGAAAATAATTCTTTGAAGTCTTCAAAACAAAAAAATAATATATCGTCTAAACGAACAGCAAGGAACATGAAAAAAAAAATCGATTATTCTTATTCTTGGATGTAATCTTTCTATATAAAAATTATTGTGGTATTGTATATTTATTAGATTGTATGTTTAACAACACATTTAGTATGTAATTTGTGCATAAAATACATTTTAGTTTTCTTTCATTTGTGTATTAATAACTAATCTCATTACATATTTTATAATAATATCATAATTTGTGTTTTTCTGTAATAATATGTGGTTGGATTTACGGGTTTTTTTAGATGTTTAGAAAATTCTTAAGCAATTTTTATGAGTTTAATAATTTATGATATTTAATATTATTTTATATTTTATTATTGTTTTTAATTAAAATATTAATATTATTTTATACAGATAAATAAGTTTGACGAAAACAACTAAATCTTGCTTGAATATAATATTTTGTGTTAAAATCAATTAAACTGGAAAATATGTATATTGAGCATATATATATTTAATATTACTATGTTGTTAGTTCAATATAGTCCACCAAGTTTTGGTAGCATCATTGCAACGGTTGTGTATTTTCGGTTTTATTTCATTGTACCCTTTTATTTACAACTTCTGTTTAGATTAAAAAATGTATCTTTCAAATGTATATTTTAATCACTACCTTTCGAATCTTATATAGTTGCAAACATCCTTCATTTTTTGTAACACAAAATTTTAGGTTTTCCATTTCCATTTGTTTCTCCTTCAAGATAACTTTCTAACACCAATAATATAATTTCAAATATTACTTTAATAATCTTTGTAATACACTTTATATGAATGTGACAAATTTTTAATTATTTTTAGGTCAATGACAAAAAAAAATAAGAGGATCTGGAAGACCTAAAAAAGAATAATTTCCTGATGAAGAGGTCGGAAGAAATAGATATAGAGAAAAATATGGAGTCTAAATCGTGTGAAAATAATTATTTTAAGTCTCCAAAACAGAAAAATAATATATCGTCTAAACGATCAGCAAGGAACATGAAAAAAAAAAATCGATGATTCTTATTCTTGGATGTAATCTTATTATATAAACATGATTGTGTTATTGTATATTTATTATATTGTATGTTTAACAACACGCTTAGTATGTAATTTGTGCATAAAATACACTTTAGTTTTCTTTCATTTGTGTATTGATAATTAATCTCATTACATACTTTATTATAATATAATAAATAACAATCTAAAAAATACCAATGAACGGTTGTGTATTTTTGTATTTATTTCTTCGCACTCTTTCATATATAACTTCCATTTAGTCAAAAATGCATCTTTTCATTCTACGTTCGCGTCGTTTACATGTGTCGTTTAATCGCAACCTTTCAAATCTTATATGTAGTTGCAAACATCATTTATTTTTAACACAAATTTTAGGTCTTCTATTTCTAATTGTTCATCCAAATACCAATGAATGGGCGTGTCTTTTCTTATTTATTTCTTCGTACCCTTTCGTATATAACTTCCATTTAGTCAATAGTATTTTCATTCTACGGCCGCGTCTTTTAAATGTATCTTTTAATCGAAACCTTTCAAATCATATATATTGTTGCAAACATCGTTCATTTTAACCAAAAAAATTAGGTCTTCCATTTCCATTTGTTCCTCTAAATACCAATGAACGGCCGTGTCTTTTCTTATTTATTTCTTCGTACCCTTTCGTATATAACTTTCATTTAGTCAAAATGCGTCTTTTCATTCTACGGTCGCGTATTTTAATTGTGTGTTTTAGTCGTAACCGTTCAAATCCTATATATAGTTGCAAACATCCTTCATTTTCTTAACACAAAAGTTTAGGTTTTCCATTTCCATTTGTTCATCTTTTAAAATCATTATTTTTTAGACAAAAGTCTGTAAGTTCTATTATATTCATCATCTAACCACATCATTTTCTTCTTCTTTTTTCTTGTACACACCCTACTCTTTTGTTCTTTTTAACAAACATATCCTTACTTATAACCATATTTCATACTGACAAAAACTCAAAGAACTTTACTACAGCATTATTCTCAAGTATATAGTTTTAGTGTCTTTTCGGATTAATCTTTTGATAATTTCTCATAACTTCTACTTCCGTCAAAATGTATATTTTTATTGTACTTTCACACACTTTAATTTTGTTCTTCATTTACAACATTTTATTCATCTTACTGGTTTTTGCTTAATTTGCTTTTCCATAATTTTAAAAATACCAATGAACGGTCGTGTCTTTTCGGATTTATTTCTTAGTACCCTTTTGTTTATAACTTCTATTTAGTTTTTAAAAATGTGTCGTTCAAATGTATCTTTTAATTGAAACCTTTCAAATCTTATATATAGTTGCAACCATCCTTCATTTTTTGTAACACAAAATTTTAGTTCTTCCATTTCTATTTGTTCCTCCTTCGAGATAAGTTTCTAACACCAATAGTATAATTTCAAATATTACTTTAATAATCTTTGTAATACAATTTATATGAATTTGACAAATTTTAGATTATCTTTAGGTCAATGACAACAACAAAATAAGAGGATCTGGAATCCTAAAAAGGAACAATTTTCTGATGAAGAGGTTGGAAGAAATAAATCTAGAAAATTGAGAGAAAAAGATGGAGTCCAAACCGTGTGAAAATAATTCTTTGAAGTCTCCAAAACAGAAAATAATATATCGTCTAAACGATCAGTAAGGAACATGAAAAAGAAAATCGATGATTCTTATTCTTGGACGTAATCTTATTATATAAACATGATTGATATTGTATATTTATTATATTATATGTTTAACAACACATTTAATATGTAATTTGTGCATAAAATACATTTTAGTTTTCTTTCATTTTTCTATTAATAACTAATTTCATTACATACTTTATAATAATATAATAATTTTTGTTTTTGTGTAATAATATGTGGTTGTATTTTTGGTTCATTTTTAGATGTTTAGAAAATTCTTAAGTAATATTTATGAGTTTGATACTTAATGATTTTTAATATTATTTATTATTTTATAATTGGTACTCTTTTTAATTAAATATTATTATTGTTTTATACAGATAAATAAGTTTGACGAAAACAACTAAATCTTGCTTGAATATAATCTTTTGTGTTAAAATCAATTAAACTAGAAAAATATGTATGTTAGCATATATATTTAATATAATTATGTTGTTAGTTCAATATAGTCCACCAAGTTTTGGTAGCATCATAGCAACGGTCGTGTCTTTTCGGATTTATTTCTTTGTATCTTTTTGTTTATAACTTCTATTTAGTTTTAAAAATGTGTCTTTCAAATCTATCTTTTAATCGCAACATTTCAAATCCTATATATAGTTGCATTCATCATTCATTTTTTGTAACACAAAATTTTAGGTCTTCCATTTCCATTTTTTTCTCCTTCGAGGTAACTTTCTAGCACCAATAATATACTTTTAAATATTACTTTAATAATATTTGTAATACATTTTATATGAACGCGACAAATATTAAATTATCTTTAGGTCAATGAAAAAAAGAGGAACTGGAAGACCTAAAAAGGAACAATTTTCTGATGAAGTGGTTGGAAAAAACAAATCTAGAAAATTGGAGAAACAAATATTGGAGTTTAAGCATGTGAAAATAATTATTTGAAGTCTCCAAAACAGAAAATAATATATCGTCTAAACTATCAACTAGGAACATGAAAAAGAAAATCGATGATTCTTATTCTTGGATGTAATCTTATTATATAAACAAGGTTGTGGTATTGTATATTTATTATATTGAATGTACTTAACAACACATTTAGTATGTAATTTGTGCATAAAATACCTTTAAGTTTTCTTTCATTTGTGTATTAATAACTAATCTCATTACATATTTTATAATAATATAATAATTTGTGGTTTTCTACAATAATATGTGGTTGGATTTTTTGTTCATAATGTTTAGCAAATTCTTAAGCAAATTTTAATGAGTTTGATATTTTATGATTTTTAATATTATTTAATATTTTATTATTATTACAATTTTAATTAAAATATTAACATTTTTATACCGATAAATAAGTTTGACCAAAACAACTAAATCTTGCTCGAATATAATTTTTGTGTTAAAATCAATTAAATTGAAGAAATATGTATGTTGAGCATATATATTTAATATAGCTATGTTTATAGTTCAATATAGTCCACCAAGTTTTGGTAGCATCATAGCAATTTGTAAATAAAATAAAATTAAAAAACACCATGATAATTTATTATAAAAATTATATTTTTTATGTGATGTATCAAGAAACCATAGCAAGTTTTTGTACATATAATCTACTATATTTAAGTTTAGTAACATAAATATTAATAATTCTATTTTTCACTTCTATTGCTAAATTATAATATACAAAATAATAATTATTGGGCATAAATAATTTAATTATACATTTTTCTAAAATACCAATATATATGTATAACAAACAAATTTTTAAAAGCAATAAAATGTTAAAAATTTTGTGAAAAATTGCACCTATTTAATTAAATAGGTGCAAACATTCATATTAACCATTGCAACTCTTGAATTAATTGTTTAGTTGATCATATATTACAACCTTTTGCATGTTTATTTAAATTTGTGTTAATAACTAATCTAATTATATACTTCATAAAAATTAAATAACTAAACAAATATTTTAATACCGAACAATTAACCATTTACAATATTGGTCTATGGGTCGTATATGTGTAGTATGTTTTTAGTTGGTGAAGCATAGTCATTACTCATAGAATGTCATACTGAGACGTCCTATTCAACATGCAATTAATTTTTTGGAGAATAATATTTATGGATGATAAAAATAATGGAGATGAACACTACAAGAAATCAAAGGTGTTATATCATTTATTTTCTTTATTAACATCATTTTTTGATTGATGTAAACGAATTTACATCATTTATATAAATGACTTTGAAAGTGATGACTCTAATACTTATATCATTTAAAACTAATTGATACAACTATTTTTATCATTTCGTAAGTGATGCTAATATGTGTCAATTGTAAAAATTGATATTAATTTTTTACGTCGTTTATAATAAATGATACTAATATCTGAAAATGATTTTAATTAAAAAAATATTATTGATTGTAGATAGAAAGTCGTATTTGTCATTATTATTTTACAGAATATATAATAAATTTTGAATTTTCATATTATTTATTGATTTGTTAAAACCAATATGATTTAAAGAATACTAATAACCAATGGGCTTTAAGTTGATTGAAGCCCAACTAAAAGTTAAGTTACAATGAACTAAATATTATATAGGAGTAAAGTCCTCCTCTTCAACTCCCTTTTTTCAACTCCTCTTAGGCTTTTTTTTCGCTTAGAAAAGCATCGTAAACGTTTTTTTTAAAGCTTACCAACTAAAAATATCTTGACTATAATATCTCCAGCTATTAAAAAAAAAAGAAATAATATGTCGTAAATATTTTTGGTTACTGTAAACAGAATTTTTTTTATCAAATAAAATATGTTGAATCAAATATAAAAATTAATAAGTATGTGAGAAAACAAATTATACTAAAAACTTATAGCTGTATTAGATATAGAAGAATTTTAATATGATTTGTTATATCGGCTACTATTACTAAATATAAAACATTTAATTTATAAATTAAATATGTTTTGTAGTTTTGACTAATTTAAAATATATTGTTTTTTAAAACAAAATGGAATTATATATATATCATTTTTAATATGATCTTTGTTACCATCACTTTATCACATACATCATTTTATTTAATTGATGTTAAATTTTTTATTTTTTATCAAAATGTTTTAAATGATGTAAATTAGTTTAAGTTAGTATCACTTTAAATTATCTGATGCCAAATAAACCACTAATGACATCATTTATTTTAAATGATGTGTAACTATATATTTAACAGTCAATAAGTGGTTTTAATTGGTATCAGTTGTTTTTCTGACACATTATATTTGATGTAACATGCTCTTTTTCTTGTTGTAGTTGAAGAATATAAAAAGTGTGTGATTTGTCAAGAAGAATTTGCTATCGACGAAACTCTTCTGAAGATACATTGTATTCATGTCTTCCATGTTGAATTTCTTATTTGATGGTTTTAAATATGTCACAAATGTCCATAATGTCGTTTTGAGTTATATTTTTAGTTAACGTTTATAGTTATTTAAAAAATTATTTGAATATATTTTTTATTTGGTACTTTAAATATTAGTTTAATATTTATATCTATTAATTAAATTTTTAATAAAACTTAGTAGCTAATATTTTAGATTATTTTTATTCAAAATGAGTTCCCGCTCGATTTCGCGCGGGTTCCAATCCTAGTATATCTATATCTTTAAATGAGAAGTAATTTTGGGCGATTGCTGACGTGTCGTCACGAGAGGGCTCTAGAGGCCGATAATGATGACGTGGAAGTGCGACATGGCAAGGACAAAAATAAACAATTGGGTTCGGGGTTCGACTTATTCACAAGAATGCCATCGGGTCGATTAAAAGCTAATTAATTAATTCATTTGCTTAAAAAACATAATATCTTTATGAATATCCCATTATTCCGAGTTTAAAATAAGATATTCTAGGGCATATTCCAAGCTTTCGAGAGAAGTTTTGAAATTCTATATAAGGGGAGCATGGGGTGGCTTAGAAACACAATCGTCTGCATCGTCCAAAATTTCAAGAAGCTTTTTTTTTCATTGGCCATGGAAGTATTCTTCCGGATAATCAAAAGTTTGGTCAAATGATTCATTATCATTTCTATTACTTTCTTCTTCTTATCGATTTTGAAATGATTACTATGTTTTTGGTTTTTAATTCTGTTTTGTCCGTTTGGTCCCATGAAAGAAGAAACTTGATAATCTCGAGTTTTTATGAATGATATGAGGTAAAATATAGGTATTTGCGATTTTATCTAATATTTCTGGTTGAATTCATGAGTTGGAAATGTCCGAATAAAAATTGTTGCCACGATGTCCGATTGATCCTATAAGTCCCGATAGTCCGAACTTCCTGTCGATTTTTATTTTGTTTTTTTGGGTGTAAGCTGATTACACTGGTTTATGGTCGGCTGATCCATCTCTTCAGTTTGTATTTCTCATACATTAGCATAGCTAATAAACTTTGTTTGTTTCATTTTTTTCATTTGCGTATAACTCTATAGGCGCTTATGTCCATCTCTTAATGCGTGTTATGATTTGGCCATATGTTTAATTATATATTTTATATAATGCAACACTGCAAACACTCTCGACAATGGCGGAAATGTTGCATTAGACTGGTGCCATTTCGAACTCGAGAAGGATATTTGTACATAGTTTAATCTTCTATCGAGGATTCAATACAAATAATGCATATAAAACTGATCCCCTCTAATAACAACTAAAATCGAGGTATATACGCATTGAGAAAATACGAACTACTATAACAACCAGAAGATGGATTCAATACAGTTAAGGATATAATTCACTTTTTAATGAAAATGATATATTTTGATTTCAAAATTCCTTAAATTTCTTATTTCCTAATTCAAGCTTAACAAGAAAAGTCAATTTTTAATTACATTTAGTTTTAACAATACTTCTTTAATATTTTGCTTAATCTTTTCAAATCTTAACAATATCAGAATTATAGAAAATAAAAATTACTCATTTAAGATAAATAAATAAATCTATATTTTTTTAATAATATATTTTTAATTAAATTTATATGTTAATCACAACAGTTTATTTTAAATATTTATTGAGAATATATCAATTAATATTATCTTTAACCACTTAATAAAATATCATATTTAATTCTCATGAAATCTTTATTTACTAAAATATTAATATTATTTTGTTCATCATGTCTTTTGGAATAAAAACATAAAAGCTGTATTTAAAAAATATAATTTACACATTAATATATGCAAATACTATTAAAACGAGGGCTTGTGTATACGATGGTGTTATTCTATCGGTTTTTTATATATAAAATGTGTTAATGTTGTTGTATCGGTTATCTAACTAACTATTATAAACAGCGAACATATTTATTCAACTTCCATTCTCTTAGTTTTGAAAGGAACAAATATATTTTTAGTTTAGTTCTTTTATATTAACTATATATCCCTTTAAATTTCTAAATTTGTAAAAGTGAACGTGAAAATAATTAATGAAGAATCAAGACTTTTAGTGTATCACGTCATGTATTAATTTTTTTTTATGTAGAAACTTGAGGTAAAAGGTTAATAAGGGAACGCTATCACCTCAAATATTATTCAATTAATTAATTTATTTTTTTAAAAAATACACAATATCTTTTCAATATTTTATTAGTTTGAATTTGAAATAAAATATTCAATGGCATCTACTAAGCATTCGAGAAAAGTTTTTTTTTTTTTGTTAATCCAGGGGTAGATCCTAGACCAAACAGTCCAGACTAATTCCTTGGGCCTAGTCAGGTCGCATGCCAGCTTCACCTGAGAGGGTTTTCCATGGGCCTTTGGCCCAGTGCCCGCGTTAGATATCCAGAAGAGGCATGTTAGTTTCCGCATAGGGGAAAACTAACATGCGAAATCCTATATAAGGAGAGTTTGGTGGCTTAGAAACATAATTGTTTGCATCTTCCATATTTTCGAGAAGCTTTCTTTCAATTTTTTTTTCTCATTGGATATGGCAGTCTTCTTCCGCATTTGATTAAAAATTTAATCAAATGATCCGTTATTATTTCGGATACTTTATTCTTCTTATAGATTTTAAATGAATTCTATGTTTTTGGTTTTTAACTATGTTTTGTTCTTAGTCTAATGAAAGAAAAAACTCGGTTATCTCGAGTTTTTGTAAATAATGTGAGCTGAACTAACAAACATTTGAGATTTTCTGTAAAAAGGAGTGTGAAATTATACTAGAGATCTAAAATTCCGATCGAAGTTTGTTGCCAATACGTTGTTAGTTCACCTCACATGTCCCGATTGTCTTAATGAGCCTATAGTCCAAATAAATGTTGTCTATTACTATAGACATGGATTTGGTGGTAAAATATAGATTTGGTAAATACTCTTTAAAGTATCAAATAAAGTTTAGTCTCGATAGTCCAAATAAGACTTAATACTCGAGATCTAAAAGTCTGATGAAAAATTATTGTCAGACATTGTTAGAAGATGAAACATGTCCCGATTGTTCTAATAAGCCTATAGTCCAAAATTATTTTTGATCACAAATTATTCCCTCCATGGTAACTATATATCCAAAATATTTTAAATATATAGGTGAGATTTTAATTGGAAAGCAAATTCAACTCGATTTCATCCAGTATATTTTTTCTAATATCAAATTCATTACTAAAAGTTGTTATATTGGTGTCGTAGATAGATTACAAAGTAATTGTTTTTTTTTTATCTTAAAATTAATAGTGTATTACCTAAATATACTTCCTTTACTCGGATATGGAAAAATTATGTAATTTAATAAAGTACTAGATTTTAATCCGCGCTAATGAAGCGCGGATTATTTTTTTTATAAAAAATATTTCATATTTTTAAAAATTAAATTTGTTACATATTCAATCTAATATATATTAAATGAAAATATGATAATATAGTGCTAAATGTGAGAAAAAGTTTAATAAATTTTGTTTTTATTTTGATATTTTTAACTTATACTTTTAGTAG
Organism: Orychophragmus violaceus; assembly: GCA_030180135.1. NCBI lineage: Eukaryota > Viridiplantae > Streptophyta > Magnoliopsida > Brassicales > Brassicaceae > Orychophragmus > Orychophragmus violaceus. Next base: position 58,228,340 of record CM058231.1, read on the forward strand.
TTATAAATTATTATTACTTTTAGTACATGTTTAATTTACTTTATTGCTGTAAAGTGTAGATATATTTTATTTGATAATTTTTTATTTAAATTAATTCTAACTTAGTTTAACCCGTGATTTCACTACTAAACAATTGTTAAAATCAATAGTATTTATATATAACACAATCTTAATAATATATAAGTTGTTAGATTCAATATGCAACTTTTCGATCTAACATATAATTGTTTGTTTTAAATAATATATATTTAATACGTGATTATGATTTTATAAATAATTTTAATATTTTTTTTTAAATTAATAATACATCAATTGAAATTGACTATTACATATTATTGTCACGCATTCCAATAGACATATTTCGTTTTTAATAGTATATATAATTGAAATTGGTTCATCTATTATTTGACCCGTTGAATAATGGTTTAAATATAAAGATTTTATGTTTATTTTATAAATAAAAATATAACTAATATATGATAACCCATTCATTTCACATTAAGTTCATTTTAATGTTTTTATAATTAAAATTAGTAAATTAATCTTTTTAACTTGTCTTCCAATAAATATAAATATTTCAAAATAATTTTATTATGAAAAAAATAATCTATATTTCAACACATTTTATAGTAGCGTAATTATTTTGAAAACTTGATAAAACAATCCTTTAAAAACATTAAACGAATCAAACTCATCATATATTCCAATAATATATGTATTGAATAATTTTAATATATTTTTTTCAAATTAAGAATATAAAAGTTGAAATAATTAATACATATTTTTAACATGTCTTCTAGTAGTCAAATTTTGTTTTTAATAGTATAGATAATTGAAATCAGTTAATATATTTTAAATATGTTTTATTTTTTTATAATAGTCTAATAATTATGCATTTATAATTATCCCTCTTAAAAATCAAGAAGTTAATAATATTTTGTAATTTCTTTTTCATAATATAAATATATATATATATTAATATTTCAATTAAAAAGAGATATTAAAAGATATTATAAATATATTTTGAATAAAATTAGAAATTAAAGAATATATATAATAAAATATAATTAAAATTATTTTATAATAAATATACTAAAAATTCGAAATTATTTAATATTTTCTTAAGAAATCAAAAAATAAAAATATTTTTCTTAAGAAATCGAATTATAAAATATTTTATAATATATATTTAAAACAAAAGATATCAAAAGATATTGTGAATTTATTTTGGAACAGAATCATTAATTAAAAATTATTTTGTATGGCCCACATATAGTCCAAATTTATATAATACGAAAATAGCCTTAATGAATTTCCAAAAAATTAAATAAAAGCAGTGGCACAAAAAGTAATATTCCACGTAAACACAAGGGTAATTTCAAAAAAGGTCAACTGTTTTAATAGTATAGATGCTTACGGATTCCATTGAGTTAATAACAAAAATATTAACTCAAATGTTTTTTTTTTTTGACGAGTTGTTTGACATGTTAACTCATTGATATGCCATAAGTTTTGGTTGTTTTAAAGTATACCATTTTTAATTGTATAACAACCATGTTATGTAAATATGGTATATTTAATTTCAAAATTTTCTAATCTCTCATTTTCTAATTTTAAGCTTAACAGAAAAATATAATTTTGAGTTACATTTAATTTTTTATAAATCATATTTCTTTAATATCTTCTTCAGTCTTTTTAAATTTTAACCATATAAAATTATGATAAACAATAATTCTCTTATTTAATATCTTATTGACTACTTAATTAGTTCGATTGTTTAGAATATAATTTGTTAGTCGATATTCTAATCTTTCAATAGAAATTTTTTAGTATTAACACTAATCCTATATTTTAAAACCATATAGCTCCTTTTTAGAGTAATTAATATTGTTGTTTTTAAAAAATCATGAGAAATAAATATTTTTAAAAATACATATTATGGTATTATTAAATAAATAAATATATAATTATATATTGTGTTTTTATTTGTTTTTTCAAGTATTTTATTTATAGATATACAAATATATAATTATTGTTAAGATAATATCTATCAAAAAATTAATTGATATTGTTAATAAGATTTAGAGATTCTGGTGAATTAATATTGTTACTTGAGTACAAACCTACATTTATTTGTTGAATATTTTCAACTTAAAATAATGAATGTACATATAAAACTTAAAATAATATACACCTATAAAATATTTTAAGATAATATCTTTCAAAATCTTTGATTGATATTGTATTTAGATTTAGAGATTCTGATGAATTAATATTTTTATTTGAAGACAAAACTACATTTGATGGTTATGAATATTATGTGGTTAGAGTAATTATTTAAAACCGTGTCATATTTACAAAATGTTAATAATCTTTTTCAAAACTAATTTTATAATATTTATGAATACATTAAAATGAAAATGAAAATCATTAAATTTTACATAATAAGTCAAAAATTATAATAATATATATGTATGAATATTGATTTATCCGTTCGAGTTTGGTTCCGGTATTTCAAGATTTTGGGACTAAAGATACAAGAACCATAATTTATAATTTTTATTAAGATTCAGTTTGTTTTATGTATCCAAACAATAATAAAATAAATATAAACGAGTCTAAATTGTTTTTAAATATAAACATGACTAAACAAGCGAGTTTAGTCTATTTTAATATTTCTATTTAAACCTAATTAAAATTCTTTAAAAAAATCCAAAAAAAATTGTTTTACTAACTAATTTTTACAAAAAATTGATTTAAGTAGCTGAATAATATTGGATTCAATCAGAGTAAAAATGTACATAGAAAAATATAAAGTTAAATTTTCTCTATTTTGTATTAAATTTTAAAATTAAAATTTATAAACACATATAAACGAATTTAAATAGTTATGTATTATTTTGACGGATTTAAACGAGTGGATCTAAATAGGTCTCACATATAATAAACATATTTAGGTGAGCCGAGTCTGTCCCATTTAACATCTCTATGTAAATGAGACAAATCAAAGTCATCGCTAAAATTCAAGGTTTGTTCTATAGAATTTTCTTACAAGAACCTCACATACTTTATAAATTGTTAAAAATGTTGTATTTTCGTAAGACATATTGCTAAAACCAACATAGCAACAGGGTTCCACAACATAAAAACATTCAAACCTATTGATTTACTTAAATTTTCTGTTATAGGAATGTGGAATAATTAGTTCTAACAGATAAAACTGACATCAACATTTAATATAATTTAACAAGCAAAATAAACTTGGACAATTATATTTGTGCATGCATAAGGTGGATGTTTTGACATCTATCCTTCATTTAAACACGATATTTTCGTTTTGTAGATCCAGTTACATTTGCTCTGTAAATATAAAACTAATTTGTTTTCAATCGTATTTTGAAAATAAGTATACATATAACAATTTGGATGATTTATATAAAACGATGAATAAAACTTTCTACCACATATTAGTTTTGACACACAAAACGAACAAATAACTTAGATCAACCACAAAATAACATAATATCCGAACATGCGTGCGGACTGGTACCTTCTACCACATATTTAATATACATAATGTTTTTTTGTAACAAACCTTCTACCACATATTAGTTTCGACACACAACGAAAAAATAACTTAGATCAACTTACAGATAACATAAAATACTCCAGTGTGCACATGCATGTGGATCGATCACCTAGAGTGTCTTACAATCAAAAATAATATTTTAAACTATCTACAACCGTTCGCCACTGTAAACTAACAAAGATATATTTTGATTTAGAGTATTCCAAGTGACACAAAACAATACGAATGTATACAAAATAGTTTCTTACGTTTAATGCAAAATGCCAAAAATGCACCCCTCTACAAATATAATGTTTGCACCGGAGGTAGCAAACAAATCAATTAACATATAAAATTACAATTAACACAGTTTTATAATAAATTTAATGTCTGTACATGCGTGTGGGACAATCACCTAGTATATATATAACCAGGAATGAAAATCAGATTTAATAATTTTATTAATCAAAATCAAATAAAATTTAGAGAATTTGGTTAATAACAAAAATGTAACTCACAAAAAATACCAAATAATTCTATTGGCTAAAAACAATTTCACATGGATGACAACAACCACCATTGATGAAAATTAATCAACGGCTCAGAACACACATCTTCCTCTTCTGTCTCGTCCCCTTTATCTTTTTTTTGGTCAACTCGTCCCCTTCCTCTTCCTCCTTACGAACTCTTCCTCCTTCAATCAAATATATCTTCATAACAATCTATCTTTTTACGTGTGACAAATCACTGGATCCAGCGAAGCTAGGATGCTGGATCGAGGAGTCTCAACGCGAGGGTATTGGATCGAGGAGCCTAAGGGTCGACAGAGGCTCGTCGTTAGTAGATCGGCCGAAGAAGCTTCGAGTAAGAAGAGGTGAACAGAGAAAATGGCGGGTCGGTACAGATGGAAGAGCTTCGCGGAGAACGATGATCGACCGGAGAAGCCTCGGTGTTACGGAGATGCGAGGTCCTCGTTACTCCGTTCTTAGCCAGAACGTTCTTCAGGTACCTATCGTTAGTCCGATTTCCATCTCACCATTTCTAGAAAATGATCCTTAGATACACTTCTGAAGAAAATTGAAGCGACGATGTGGCTTGAGGGTAATTAATCTAAGTGTGTCACCGGATTCTTATTAGGGTCTTACGTGTTTTAGTAAATTTTTGAATCGATGGGGCAAGAGTTTTCAGATTTTACATGGTTATTAAAAGAATATCTTTTTCCAGAGTTTGTTGAGGACATTGATCTCTTGATCCGAAAGGCTGAAAGGCTGAAAGGTATTGGATCGAGGAGCCTAAGAGTCGAAAGATCCGGCGTCGGAGGTGGAATGTCAGACAAATACGGTGAAATTGTCCTTCACCTCTCTGTCTCGTCCCCTTCATCTTCCACCTTGGCTCAGCTCCGGCAGAAACGGGCATCTCCTCCGGCAGAAACGTGGAGACGGATTTATGGGCCTGGATAACTTCGACGATGACGGCGTTGTGCAAGCGTCAGTGGTGACATGATGGTGCAACGGCGGAGGTCGTTCGTCGCCGGAGGTCGTTTAGATGCAGAGCCGCTGTGAATTCATTTTTTATCTTGTTATGATTTCATTTTTTATGTTTTGTTTAATAATTTTATTTTTTATTCTATATATTGTATTATGATTATTAATAAAAATTAAATAATTGATTATTTTAATTTAATTTTATTATTTTTATAATGACTTTTTTTAAAATTTTTTAAAATATATAATCACGATTTTCCCGTGGAAATTCGTAGCTAAGGCCACGAAACAAATCGTGGAAATTTCGTAGCTAAGGTCACAACTCTATTCGTAACAATTTGTGGCTTTATAAGCCACAAATACTTTCCTTACTGTTCGTAGGGGTGTCAATTCGGGCAGACCGCGACCAAGTAGCCCGTCCCGCCGCGGTTGCTTCTTCCCTCCAGACCGTGCAGTCCGGAGCGTCGCGGGCCGCGGTCCAAATTCCAATGTTCAATCCCGCCCCGCCATTTTTAGCGGTGTAGCAGGTGGACCGCGGGCTAAATCTCATATAGTCATTTATGTATACAAACACACGTCACAACATGCAAAACTTTAGTCTGTTGGACAAGTGCAGTTGCGACATAAACTATGTCCAATTGCATTTTAGGCTTCTTTAGAACATTCTTGTGATCAAGATGCTTGATCAGGATGTACAACAGGAAATGCGTGTTTTGTCCTGTCGTCAAAATACTCACACCATTAGTAGTTAGTAACAAGCAGAGTAGAGAACTAATAAACAACGTGAAGGCATTATGAACGAAATCGTTCTATTAGTAACTGAACGTCCTGCAAAACATATAAAGCAAGACCTTTCTCTGTGAACCAAGCTTCATTGAAATCAAAGTACCGGAAGAGTGACTCGAGGACACGCCACATAGTCGTAGCTTCTTTTGCTAACTTTGCCAGATTATGCAGACACACCCTCGACTAAAACTTGGGGTTTTTAACATCCTCCTTACACCTTCTTTTATCAGTAAAAGAGAACCGGACATATATACATTTGCTATAAAGAAAATAAGCATGAAAAACTAAGGCTTGAGTAGAAGGATTTACACAGATATGATTGCCTTGCCTCTGTCATCCACGATTCTTGTCCAAGAAGCAATCCTTGTCTCAGCTTCTGCAGGAGAAAGTTCTTTATCTATGGAAGCAATATTGTTGCCTTGAATGAGTCCTCCATAATTTTCTAAGACAACAGAGACGACCCGACAAGAAAAGAAACAAAAGAAACGCATGACACATGATTCAACATGATTAACATCCATGCAAATAGCATTCTTGATTTCTTATACTCGCTTCCTAGCAAACCTGCATTTTCAAATTTCATTGAGACATGTGAAAATTCTCCTATGAACCAAACTTGTAAAAAAATCCAGTGTTTGTATCAATACTTTTCTTGCATCTCTCAAGAATAAGACATGTCATATTCAGATGGAATAAATACTAAAGACTACCAAGTATGAGAGGGCTTGGAGACCAGCAGAAAACAAATTAATTGTCCTATCTTCTTCTCCCAATTCGTGAGATTAAGGACATATTTTTGGGATCAAACCAATGCATTAATAAAACACGTAACAACAGCTTTTGTAGACAATTCCAAAAGCAATAGTTTATGAAAAATGAAACTAAAAAGTCAATTCTGTAAGCAACAAAAGCTACAGAAACAATAATCCAATACTAAAACCAACAAAGCAACAAAATAAATAGTCCAAGAGCTAAAACCAATCTAAAATCAAAGACCAATTAAGCAATAAAATCCAACAAAACTTCATTCTTCTTCAACCTTCTTATTCGTCCTCTTCTTCATCGTTCATAATAGATTCGAAATATGGAAGTGTCTCTTCTTCACCATCAGACACATCTTCTGCAAATGTGAAGAAATAAATGTAGTTAATCCACTAAGTTGTTAGAAAAAGTGCAAGAAGTTGTAATGTAGATTTGTTTACCATTTTGATATGCTTCAAATCCTCTCAACCAATTGCGACTACATATCAATGCTTGCACATTTTTTTGAAGAAGTCGGCTTCTGTATTTGTTGAAACCGCGAGATCAAATGCTAAAAGATGATTCTGAAGCTACTTTTGTTATTGGAATGCTAAGCAGATCACAAGCAATTGAAGCCAGTTCACCATATCTGTCAGAGTTATCTTTCCAATACTCTAGAATATCCAAATTCTGAAAACTCTCCACGTCTAGTGCATGTTATTCAAGATATGCTTGTAGAGAAGTCCTCCCACTAGCAGCTACACTTTTCTTCCGAAAAGCAAAGAAATCCTGAAAACAGGTTTCAAAAATTTATGTATCAATAGACAATAGGGATTCAATTCTATAAAATATATATGAGGAAGAAATGAAGCTTACATCATAACTTGAGAAACTCCCTTTTGGTCCTCCATCATTTACATATTGCTGATCTACTCCACGTGACTCTGAAGACGGTGTTGTGGATCTTGACTTTTTGTCATACGATTCAAACAAGATTTGCATTTTCTGACGCAAGTGTTTCATCTTAGCATCACGACAACCCATATCAAGCACTCCATAACAATAACCTGTGAGAGTCATATTCAATAGTGGATCAAAAACCGTTGCAATTGCGAAAATATCATTGACTTCTTCCCAATACTTATCGAACTTCTCCTTTATCGGTATGATCATACTTCTGATAACCGCATTTCTACTTGCCTCCTTCTCAATGAGCCAAATGTGGATCTTCTAGACTTGCATGAAGTACAAGTTGGAAGTCGGATATGATGAACCTGACATAAGGCAAGTGATCTCATCAAATGGCTTCAAAAACTCACAAATTGCATGTGCTCGGTCCCATTCTTCATTCATTGGACAGAACTTGTAGCTTTTTCCATCATACGTTTCAGATTGGCAAATGCAAAACGATACTTGATAGCTCTCTCTAGCATTTTGTACGTTGAGTTCCATCTTGTTTGCACATCTAATATCAGACTAGCCTTTAACTCTAGACCAACAGAATCCACGCATTTACCAAACATTATCTCACGAGATTCAGATGTTGTAACATACTTAATACTCTCTCTGATCTTATGCAAAGAATCACCAATAAACTTCAGACCATCTTTCACAATGAGATTAAGTATGTGAGCTGAACATCTGACATGAAAAAACTCATCTCCACACACCAAATCATTCCTTAAAAGCAGCTGAGAATTCAGAATATCTTGCATTGAATCATTGCTGGTAGCATTATCTAAAGTGATTGAGAATACCTTTTTCTCAACGCCCCACTGTTTCCACGTATCAAGAAGATGCATAGCTAAATTCATACCCGAGTGTGGTGGAGGGAGAGCACAAAATGCTAAGATTTTGTTGTTCAGCTTCCAGTTGCGATCAATGTAATGTGCTGTGACACACATGTATCCTTCATGTGTGATTGCTGACCACAAATATGATGTAAAGCGGATTCGTCCAGGAAGACTAGCTAATTCCCTTTTCAAGTTAGTTGTTTCATTCTCATAGAACCGGTACACATCTGCTGCTGCTGTGTTTTGGATAATGAATCTAACATCAGCATTCAAGTACTTCCAAGTTGCTCTAACTATTTCATACTCAACATAGGCAAATGGAAGATCATGCTGAATAATAGTCTTAGCAATATGATCAAGGAAAACACCGTGATCATACTTACGTGCTTGAAGTTTAGCCTCTGCCGTTACCAACATATTACGGACATTTCCAGGTCGTGGAGTAAGATTGCATTTAAGATTATGCCTTCTTAAAGCAGTGGTACCGTGTTTGTGAGAGCCTGCTTATACTCTTTACTGCAATGTTTGCACACTTCTTTCTGCGTGCCATCTTTCTTCACAACCACAACCAAATCATTCCAAACATCTGACCATTGCCTACTCTCCTTCTTCGGCTTCTTCCCTTTCTCATCCTCATATGATTCATTCAGCTCATGTTCGACATTTTCTTTCTTCTTCTTCTTACTTCCCTGACTAGCCTTAGCTTGACCCCCCTTTTTACTCCTCGTAGTACCTTCAGAATCTTTCTCATCAACTAGATTCTGCTTTCTCTTATTCAGATTCAGCGTAGGCTGAACGAGAGTTTTTTTCTTACTCGCCTAAGATGCTCTGCTCTGTGTCGGTTCAGCCATGATTTCTACTTCAGAATCAACCTCTTCATCTTCAACTTGTATGAGCCTTCTTTTACGAGCATTCTTCTGTTGAGATCCATCATAATTTAATCCATCAAAATTCACTCTTTCGGATTCAGCGATTAATGATCCAATGAGTCTCTGTGACTCAAAGTCGTCCGAGTTCAAATACGCAAAATCTCCAGAGTTCTGTCATGAACAAATTAATACAGTCTAACGTTAATATTCTGTCTATTGTCGTTTAAAAGTGACGACAAACTTACTACTTTGTGTTAAAATTATCAAATCCATTGTCTTTGTCTTGTAGCTGTTGATCAGGTCTGAACTCTCAAGTCTGTCTCCGTCTCTCAACGTCGCATTGTATCTGTCTCTCACAAGTCACAAAGTGTAGCCATACGATACGGATTCGGGTGGATAGGACTTGCACAAGACCTGTCACAAGAATAAACAGTTAACCTGTGATTTGTGTGACAATGAAATAGCTGAACCAACTCCAATCAAGGGTATCTAAGCCAAATTATGACTTCACCATACCTCTACAGGAGTTGAAACTTTCTTCTCACTAATTCTGTCATACTACGGCTTCTTTGTGCCAGATTTTAGTCCATGCCACGGGAGGCTGAACATAGAAAATCCCAGAAACATTAGACCAGAACAAGCAAGTGCAAATATTTAATCAGACAAAGAAGGATCTGAATGCATAACCGTCCGCTCAGGAAATACATGAGCACGTAACTAAGAGACTCTAGATCACCCCTTCGACTTTGCTCTACCAAAAAATATGCAAACAAGCACACGTCTTAAAAATTGTATACACGACTTTGGAGAAGATCTCAAGTGGTTTTAATGAGCTTCCAACCAACTCCTAGGTGAGTGTTGACGCTAGCATACCGAGTTGTGCCCCTAAGTTTTTTGTTTTCTCTGTAATGTAAACAACATAAGTGTCTTTCAGAATTTAAGTAAGAAACAAAATGAAAGAAGAATAAATACATGCATAAGAAAGCTCCATAAATCACCTATACGAGATGTGTCTATGTGTTTGGAGATCCCTATACTTCTTTGCAAGGCCAAAATCAATGATATACACCTAATCAACACATATTATTCAGGAAATTATTTCAGCATCTATTTATATATCTTCAGCTAGGAATTATGTAACATACATCGTAGGAAATCTAAATGGAAAAGAATAAGTTGAAAAACAACACTAAAGAGAATACTCACCAGTTGATCTGCAAGCATTAAAACTGCCTTCAAAGTGAGCTTCCTATTACAATAGTTGAACAAGTCTTCCAAACTCGGCTCAAGCAGATCAATAACCATCGCATTGTAGTCTCCCTGAACCCCAAACCATTTGAGGCTAGGGATGCCAGCTTCACCACATAAAAAACAAATTTAGATGAGCTCGGTTCAATCAGCTAGTTAATAGAGACACAATAATACATAGAATCACACATCAACACATGTCGAGTAATGAACAGTAATAGACATAGAATCAGATCCTTACAAGAAAAAAATGGACAAACAAAGGACGAGAAAATAAGAACATAACAAGAACTCACGGATTCGGGAGAAAAACAAACACAAATCTGTTCGAGGAAGCCTCCAACTCCAGCTTCATCAATCCGTCGACGAAAAAAAGTTGTAGAAGTTAAATCCATCAAAATCTAACAATTTCGAATACTCAAAAGAGGGAACTTATCATTTTGGAAGATCAATTTCGTTAGAAATCAGACAAAATTAAGAGAAAATTCTTTGTATGCGTTAAACAAAAAAAAATGTATGGAACCGCAAAGCCTGCAAAACCGTGTCGGGTCAACCCGCTAAACCCGCATACCGCACGGGTTAAACCCGCGCGACCCACCAAATTTTGGGCTTGTTTTTGCACGGCCCGCCCCGCCCCGATTTGATCCTACATGGGCCAGGCCCGCGGGCAACAACCCAAATTGACACCCCTAGCTGTTCGTGGCTATGGATCATTTTTCTTGTAGTGAAACAGTCTCCCACCTGCTTCTTCCTCTCTTCTCCAGCGGTCGGTGGTCTTTTCCACCGCCGGGAGAGGCCATGTGATGTTAATCTTCTTTTTAACCTCTCCTTTCCTTGCTTGTTTTCTTGTGTGCTGACTGTGGAGTCGAGCTGTGTCTCCTCCAAGCTTGACGTAGGTGATCTCACGTCTGTCTCTGGCTACGGTAGATGGTCCATGCTCGCACGCAGCGGAATCGTCTACGCTAGTGGTCGTTTTCCGGTGGTTCGTGCCGCCATGGATCTGTTTGTATCCGGCCTGTTTGTGCGCGTCGCCGGCATCCTTCCTTCTTCGGCTCGCGACTTATGCCTCGTCGTTGCGCAGGTGGTGGTTATGCTGTGTTATTGCAGGTTGGGAGGTGATTGTAGCCGGATCTTGCTCCGTCCTTTTCTCCTCACCTAGCAATAGATCTGATCGCCTTCAGACCCTTTTGCATTAAAGTTGTTTGGTTAGCGTGTCCTGGTTTAGGTTGTGGTTATCACCTGGTTTAAGTTCAATTGTCTTTGATTCTCTTCTTTAAGCTTATTATCGATCTTTTATTTGGATCAAACCACATGAAATTCCGGATCTCTTTGATCTTCGACACGGCTTGTCCGCAATATTTCCTGGCTTTGAGAGTCCAATTGTCGATTTATGTAGGTATTTCAAGTGTTTTATCACTTTTGGGTTTGTGCGTTGTTTTTTTAATGGGAAGTGTTGTCGATCTTTCCAATCTATTTGGTTGGTATATGTTATTTAAACTTGCTCAACGGAAATTTCAGATAAGCTATCTCTCGAGGAAGTTGATAAAAACAATTGAAAAGAAGATTTATCTCATTTATGAGAAGTATGTATCTCGTAAAAGATCTTGGAAGTCCGTTTGCTAGTGTAGGATTGGGAACACCACACTTTTACTTTGTTTCCAGAAACCTTTTGTGTATGGTATCGCTATTGTGTCACAGATGTTTGTTCGCTTATTCATAGCGAAGAGAGACCAATAGTTTCTGATGATATTCATACATTGTATCTCTTCAATGATGTAATTTGTACCCCAACCAGATAATAATAAAAACAATGTTAAAAAAAACAGTGTTAATACGTAACGTCATAGGCTAAAACATACTTCTGCACATAGTAGATAAGGAAGAACATATTGTATGCAACATAAAGCAAGAAAAGCTATACATAACCTGCAGAAGGTCAATGGTGACTGATATTATATCCGGGAGGTAGATGAATTATGTTTTTGTGACATAATTGTTAACTTTTGTTGTTGGACACGTATCCAAAGAATTGAGTAGTCTGATTTAGAAAGGATGATGTTATTGTTGACAAGTAAAAAAAATACGAACAATGTTTTTTTTTTGTAAATGTTAAAATTCATATTATTTTCAGAGTTTAAATGATTTGTTGCAGAGACAAAGCAAAGGAAAAGAAAAAGAAAAAAAAAATACAAAGGGATAAAAGCTATCTTATGGTTCCCATGAATCTAAAGTAAACCTCAAACAAATGAGTCCTAAGAGACACAACGGGGAAAGATAGCACCCTATCACGCATTGCACAATCGACCTTGAAGAAGAATTTAGCGGGAGTTGAGGTTGAGTCCCTAAAGATGAGAGCTTGATAGAGATCGATAGCGTGAAACGCAAGTAATCGTGAGCTCAACGTGAGATCACAAGTTTTGAAAGTACTCCTTGCAGTGCCTTAAAGAAAGCTCTTTGTAAAACCAATGAAATTAATCAAAATAAACGTCATACTCTCGAACAGACTCGATGAATATATAAAGAAGAGAAACATGAATCGAAATCCTAACTAACTGAAGATATAACAAATCAAAGATTTGTTGTTATCTTGAAAACCCAAAATAAAAATAAAACAATATGACTAATAAAAGTACGTTAAAAAGCCCACTAACGATGTATGCTACATCAGGTCTCTCCAGGTGAGAGAGACTTCGTCCACGAAGTAAGATCGTCATTGTCACCATGAAACGGGGTGAGGTGTTTGACGTTAAAGACATCGGAAGTCTTTACGTGAGCAGGCAGCTGTACTTGATACGCATTTGGGTTGATACGTTTGAGAATCTCCACCGGACCGAGCTTTCTAGACTTTAACTTGTTGTACTCATGGATAAGAAAGCGATCCCGAGTAAGGTAAACCCAGACTTGATCACCTGGTTCGAAAAGTACCTCGCGCCGTTTAGCATCCGCATCCGACTTGTATTTGGCTGCCGATGACTCCAAGTGTTGTTTGGCATCACGATGAATGGAATGAATCTCGTCGATGAGATCCACTGCCTGCCCATGAAAGCGAGTACGATCCGGGACTGGTGCAAGGTCGAGAGGACAGCGCGGAATCAGTCCGTAGATCACCCGAAATGGACAAGTCCCCAGGCTGCGATTTGTTGCGTGATTATGCGCAAACTCCGCGTGACCCAGCTTGGCGTCCCACGTCTTGATGTTGTCTCCGACTAGGCAATGTAGCATATCACCCAATGCTCTGTTAGTAACTTCGGTTTGGCCATCCGACTGAGGGTGATACGAGGTGATCATGTCGAGACTGGTCCCCAACCGCTTCCAAAGCGACCGCCAAGAGTGGCTCAAAAACCGCGTATCACGGTCTGAAACGATCGAGAGAGGCAGACCATGTAAACGGTAAATCTCGCAAAAGAACAGGACATCAACGTTAACAACATCTGTCGTTTTCTTACATGGCACAAAGTGAGCCATCTTAGAGAAACGATCGACAACCACGAAGATAGAATCATGTCCCCGTTGTGTTCGTGGAAGACCAAGAATGAAATCCATGCTGACATCAGACCAAGGTTGAGATGGTATCGGCAGGGGAAAGTATAAACCTACATTCGTAGCTTTTCCCTTGGCTGTCTGACAAACGCGACACCGTGCCACGTAACGTTCGACATCACGATGAAGCGAAGGCCAGAAATACGAGTGAGTCACCAGCTGAAGCGTACGATCCCGCCCGACGTGCCCTTCATTGTGAAGCTCGCCTATGATTTGTAAACGTAAGCTACAATCGGGAATGCAGATCCTAGTACCTCGGAAAAGAAAACCATCCACAACCGCATAATCCGACGTTCTACCATCGGTTGCGTCTTCCATGATACGAGCAAAGAAGCGATCCGACTGGTATAAGTCGGCAAACGACGCAAATCCCAGGACTGATGCGGACATGGAAGTGAGCAACCCATGTTTTCGACTTAAGGCATCAGCAACTTTGTTTGTTTTACCCGACAAGTGTCTGATCGAAAAAGTAAATTGCTGCAGATATGACAACCAAGAAGCATGGCGCGAAGACACTTTAGACTGGCTGTTGAGATGGCGGAGAGCATCATGATCCGTAAAAAGGATGAAGTCACGATGAACCAAATAGTGTCTCCAATGTTTGATTGCCTGATCAATTGCATAGAACTCAACATCGTAGGTACTATAGTGAACACGAGCACCGCTTAGCTTTTCACTATAGTAGGCCACCGGTCTACCATTTTGGCTTAATACGGCACCGATCCCTTGCTTGGAGGCGTCGCTATGGAGCTCAAACGTGATAGAAAAATCTGGCAAGACCAATATTGGGGCTGTCGTAAGCTTTTCTTTGATCGTAGCAAAGGCCCGATCCGCCTCGGGTGTCCACAGGAAACGTCCTTCCTTCATACACTCGGTAATAGGAGCAACGATCGAACTGAAGTGATGTATGAAACGACGATAAAAGGATGCTAACCCGTGAAAACTACAGACTTCAGTAACGGTCGTATGGACGGGCCATGATCGGACAGCTTCAATCTTCGATTGATCGACAGCGAGACCCTGGGCAGAAACGACGTAGCCCAAGAAAAGGACCTCTGGAACGCCGAATTCACACTTCTTTCGCGCCGAGAAGAACTGTTCACGCCGGAGAATGACCAAGACCTGACGAAGATGGTCGAGATGAGCTGCTTGGAAAGTGCTGAAAATCAAGATATAGTCAAAATAGACGACGACAAATTTCCCAATAAGCGGGCGTAATGCTTGGTTCATCACCTGCATAAATTTGCTCGGAGCATTCGATAAACCGAAGGGCATGAAAAGCCACTCAAACAGGCCTTCCCGCGTTTTGAAAGCTGTCTTCCACTCATCGCCTGGACGGATGCGTATCTGGTGGTAACCGCTTTTGAGGTTGATTTTGGAGAAGACTTGAGCCGACCCGATCTGATCCAATAAGTCATCCAAACGCGGGATCGGAAAGCGGTAACAAACCGTGATCTTATTGATTGCACGACTATCCACGCACATACGCCAAGTGCCATCTTTTTTTTGGAATTAAAAGAGCCGGTACATCACAGGGAGATAAGCTTTCCCGAATGTGACCTTTACGCAAAAGGTCTTCAACTTGACGACGCAACTCTTCATGTTCGCGAGGACTCATACGATAGTGGGAACGATTCAGAAGAGCTGCTCCAGGGGTGAGGTCGATGCAGTTCTGAATGTCCCGGAGAGGTGGCAGGTTCGTAGGTAATTCATCAGGCAACACATCCGCAAACTCAGCCAAGAGCGGTGAAAAGTGTGACGCACAGTCACCAGATCCGATGGTCGAGGATGACGAAGGTAAGATAGCGTACGCGACCCCTTCTTCCTTTAGCTCCGTCATGAAGCGTGCATAAGAGCAGAGGGACGTTTGAAGCTGCAACGTCGGTGAACGGGTAGGTGATGGAGGAGCCGGAAGTGCCATCTCGCGAGAAGGCAGCAACATGATTTGATGCGTCTCCAAGATGAAACTGTACGTGTTCCTTGCCCCATCATGTATCACCTTGCGGTAGAACTCCCATGGTCGTCCCAGAAACAAATGAGCGACGCCCATTGGAGCTATATCACAGTAAGTACGCTCACGATAGTGTTCACCAATCGAAAAAGCAACGAGGATGCGCTCCTTGATTCGAATGCTTGCCGACTCGTTGACCCATCCAAGTGTGTACGGCGCTGGATGTTTTTCTCGCGTGAGTCCAAGCTTGTAAACAACATCTTCAGCAATGACGTTGTTGTTGAGAAATCCGAGCCAATTCTACAGATTCAGAATTCTCGTGAGTTCCCGATAGCCTAGGATCTAGGATCTAGTTAATTGAATCATGATCTCACCTCGTGTGTACCTGGAGTTTTAGCAGCGGAAGTTTATGGTAACACGAGATCTGCAGCGCCCCAATCGTTGCGCCTCTACTGTTCAGTCCACACGCACACAAGCTGGAATCCGCCGGGATGCTAGTACCGGTGCTCGGATCTCCCTGGGAACTTTAGTTTCTAGAGGTTCTCTGTTTTCTCTCTGAGAAAAATAGTCTGGGCGGCGCTCAAAATCCGATAGGTCGAATGTACAAAACGCGTTTATATATCGACCTAAAGTGAACCGAAACATCAGTCTCGGTTTCGCCTTTGTGTCGACCGACACACTTAGTGGTGTCGATCGACACACCTCCTGTATCGACCGATCCACCTAATGGTGTCGATCGATAGATCTCATAGAAACTTATATTCGATGTGCATCCAATACACATCGATCAGATCATATGCCAATGATCAATCCCATATGGACTATGTCCAACTTGCTTAGGTGTGTGACCCTGTAGGTTCACACGATACTGGAAATGAGTTACAACTCATTTGTCATAAGCGGTTTCTAGCAAAACATTATGACTACCCAGTATCACATGAATTGTCCGATCTCGACAATACAACTATCTCTAGAGTTCGTACAATGTGATTTCAGGACATAATCCCAACAATCTCCCACTTGTACTGGAATCACTTATTCCTATAATCCCTTCGTCACTATATCTCGATATGGCATAAGGCAAGAGTCTGTGTCATCCTTATTATAGCCAACATCATGTTCATCGAATTCCTGATCCATACTGATAAAACAAACGACTGACAATCACCTCGTTTGAGCACGGCCATGCATTTTCTCAGTATCAAATCTTCGATGGGCCCTGAGATATTTATCTCCCATTCTAGGAGGGACAAATCCCATCTTGTTCCATCCCTGTTTCTACACATACTTCATGATACGTCGAAACAATGCCGTTATAGCCGCCAGTTACGGAACGACATTTGACAAGGTCAAAGCGCACCAATTCATATGCTAGAAAGCATGATGAACTCAGGTCTAAGGACTATACTCTATAGTCGTAATGAGAACCTCCCATGACACTTATATATAACTATCCTGTGGAGTTCTCATTAAGCGGGTCATGTCCGATCATATGTTCACCAACATATATCTATGTGACTGACTGTGATAATCATATCATTGACTCCACGAAACTCAGTCCAACAGTCACCTCACATACTAGTCTGCGCGGTTGTTAGTGTCCCATTTTAACAACCTTGACTAGGGACAATCATAATTTATGTCATCTTTTACTTATAGGGTTTCATGATCAAGTCTTCAACTTGATGACCTATAAGATGACCATAAAGTACTTTGGGACCATTATTTAATTATCCAATGATTAAATAATACTGATGTCAGTTTTAACTTACACAAACACTGCCAAAGCATGTATATGTTAAGTTTACAACATAACTAAAATAACTCCCACTAGAATCAAGATCATCTTTTCAGATATCTTACACCTACAGCAACAGAATAAATTCCGTGCTTAGGTTGTGGGAGAGAGTGCGGTGCTATTGCTTGAAACAATTTCAACAAATTACACCGCCATTCAGATAAAAGCACTATTCTACGGTCTACTGCTTGGAGCCTTTCCAACAGTCAGCACCGCTATTCAGACAAAGAGACATGACCAGGTGGGAACCGGGAATCGTCTTTTTCCGTCCAACTACTTTCAACTGGTTCGTCATTTCCTCAGTTCACCACGAAACTATCCTTAGAGTTATTTAAACACTTGGGATATTTCTGGCAACTGATCAGTGACTCTTACCGGAATATCTTGGTATTTTCTCGTCATGCTTTATGCTTAAGCTGCATCTAGACGAGCGCAAAATATGGCATTCATGATGGATTCTATTGCATCAGCATAAGTAATCACACTCATTAATACTAGTTCAGACAGTGTTCAAAACACTTCTTCTTGCTAATATTGTTACCAGCTTAGCCAGTGTCCAAGACACTGCATCTCGCTTGGATTATTGCCATAAGATCTTTGGTATGAAACCATTCTTGGAATCAAGCACTTTTGAACTGTCCAATACCTTATAAACATAAGGATTTTGACACGATTCAATTAGCCTGCTCAATCTATATCAATAGATTCTTATTCCAAGAATCCACGCGGCTTCTCCCATGTCTATCATTAATTTTGACTTCCGACCCAAATCTTGACAAGACTTTAGCATCGGAACGTCGTTTGTGAGATTCAAGTATGTTAACAACACACTGTGTGAGGATTGCTATTACGCTCCCACTAGTCTTCTTGTGAACGCATAGTTTCTTTTCTTTCTGATCAAGTCAAAGCCTTTGACCACATTATCAGAATGTTGATTCCAACTCCAAGATGTTCGCTTCAATCCAGAAATGAATCGGTGAAGCTAACATGCATACCTAG
Organism: Orychophragmus violaceus; assembly: GCA_030180135.1. Lineage (NCBI taxonomy): Eukaryota > Viridiplantae > Streptophyta > Magnoliopsida > Brassicales > Brassicaceae > Orychophragmus > Orychophragmus violaceus. The sequence continues at coordinate 58,247,117 of CM058231.1, forward strand.
CCAATTTTCGGAGTTGGGGCTCACCATCGCTTCTTTGAATTTCGCATGTTCGTCACTTTTCAATGATCAACAGATCACGACAATTGGTTACGAGAAATCACTCTCGAGTTAGTGACGGATCCTTCCGGATCTGCGAATTTCAGGCTCCACAGTTGCAGATCCTACAGTACTTTGTAGATCTCACCCCTGCTCTCCCTTAACAGGTTGAACAGCTTACTGTGTTTATCGAATTTCTTCGATGTGTACTTTTACTCCCACTGTTCCTTTTGAAAGTATCACCTTTCTTAAAAGACACAGTTCTGGGCAACAAAAGTACTAAGCCTTGGTTTCCTCAGGACAACCAGCGATGTGGAACTTATCATATGTGGGTTCAAGTTTGTTTGTTGACTACTGTCTTACACAAACCTTGCAATCCCAATTAATCAGAAAAACAAATTTGGAAATCACCCAGTCCACATCCAATGTGGTGTTTTTCACTGATTCTGATAGAAACCTTTTAGCGTGAACATAGACATTTCAGAACGTATTCTTAAATAGTTATGGAGGATTCATGTGATTCATCATATCTCATAAGATCTGATTCATTCTTTCAGATGATCACCCAATTCTTGACTCTAGTATTTTCCTCCGCGATTCAATCGAGGATCTCAATACTTCTGTCAGATTGGTTCTACACTTCATCTTGGAACTCCCTTAAGGGATTCCAGCTTGTGTCTCATCAAATGAACACAACCATGCTTATTGAATCCATCAATAAAGTAATGAAGTACATAATATTTCCTTTGGCAATAATGCTATTTGGGCCGCATACATCAGTATGTGTAGGGCCCAATAAGCCTCTGGCCCGTTTCCTTTTAGCTCTGCTAAATGGGCCTTAGTCATTTGGTCCAGCAAGCAGGATTCATGTCTCAATTGATTTACAATCAAATGAGTCCAAAACCTATGGATTTACTGAATCCGCTTCACTCTTGTGGTTAAATGACTATACCAAAGAAAATCGAGTTTGAGTCATCATACTTAAACCTTTAGTATTTGTGTTTAACTTCTGCTGGTTTAAGATATAAAACCCATTTTAAACGGGGTGCTACCACAGAATATTTCATTAAGATCCAAAGAACTTGTCTTTTATCAAAATGAAAAACATCCAAATTCTCAAAAGAAAATGAAAGACATTTCTGCACAAGGCAGATACATAGTAGCAATTACTTAATTTCTAAAACCAAGTATGAAAGGTTCCTACAAGTGAAGAATCTCTACGGCTTATGTAGCAACCATTGCTTCAACCAGACACGTAGTTCCACTTGTCCTTTCTTCAACGTTCTACTGTCGCTTAGATCCTGCATATTTCAAAAATATCAGTACCACAACAAGTATCCAATACTTATGTAGAACTTGAATTAATAACACAACACCTGAAGAAGAAGTACCATACATCTTCTCCATATCTTGTGAATCTTCCAAGAATTTATTGCAATCTCTCTTCCAATGCCCCGACTCATTACAGTAGAAGCACTTACTAACACCTGATGGGCTAGACTTGGGCTTAAAAGATGACACAGGCTTATCCTGATTCCAAATTTGGACGGCCTTGCCTTCACCCTTGCCTATAAAAGATTTCTCAAATCTTTTTCCCTTTTTGATGTTTTGCTCTGCTGTCTTGAGCATGCCATGCAGCTCAGTCAACGTCTTTGTCAGGCCTTTCTTGATATAGTTCTTAATGAACTTATCATAGCTTGACGGCAGTGACTGCAGAATGATGTCAGTAGCCAACTCTAAGTTGACAGGACATCCCAGTCTCCCCAGGTTATCAATGTAACCCATCAGTTTAATGACATGAGGACTTACTGAAGCATCCTTTGGTAGCTTGCACTCAGTGAGAGACTTCACCATCTGGAATCTCTCAACTCGTGCCAGATCCTGAAACTTCAGTTTCACGCTGGTGATCATCTCTATTGGCGACTCCATGTTCTCGTATTGACTTTTCAAGTCTGAGTTCATGGTAGCCAACATCAGACCACGCACATCTACCACATCATTATAATGCTTATTCCAAGCATTATATGCTGCATGCGAGCGATTGGTCTCAAGCCTTTCTGGAAGAGCCTTCTCAAGGACATAGTCCTTGCTCTCCTGCTTGAGAATGAATCTCAGATTCCGATACCAATCCAGGAAGTTGGATCCATTTAACTTGTCCTTCTCAAGGACGGATCTCAACGAGAAAGTAGTCATATACATAAGCTGAAATCCAAGAAAAACAAAGATTTAGTTATGTATATGAAGAGAAATCTTATCAAATAAGAGAACTCGCATTATATTCAAGCAATGTTTCCTCTACGAATATAATGATCCAAGATCCTCAGATTACTAAAATTCGAGTGGGCGACTCGCCGTTACTTGAAATTTAGTTATCTAGGTAAGCAAATCATTGCTAACTGTACTCAGTGCAACTCTTGGTTGTGGATGAGACAAACTATGTCTAATCCACTCTGATGTCTCTGGGCTCAGAACTTCCGACAGCCCAGTCAAGTAAAACCAACCTTTTCTGTCTTGTGATCATTGACAGTTGCACTGCAAGTCTGTCAAAGACCACCTGCCTCACTCACGTTGCAGTGGATACCAAGGACTCCAAGAATATCCAACAAACGACACAAGTTTTGACAGTAGACAAGATTTGGGCAAGACATCAAGACTACTTGATATTTAGTTGAGGAAACTAAACTTTGAAAGGTTAGCATATCAATTTCTTAGGTCATGTAATTGTTGATGCTAATGCACTGCAAGTCCATCAACATTATTACCTGCCTTACTCACGTAATTGTGGACACCAAGCTCTTGGCTAGACATCACACAACGAAATGAGTCTTGACAGTTGACCACATTGAAGCTAATCTTTGATCAATGTTTAAGTCTAGTTTGGTTTCTGCAAATTCAAGTTTCAATAACCAGAATTTCGAATACTGTGTAGATCGACGCAGACAATGTCTGTCGATCGACACTACCAAACAAAACCGGACTTCAATAACCAGTTAATTCAATTAACCCGGTTCATCGAACCAGTCATGTCGATCGACACAACCCATGTGTGACGGTCGACATAGACCTAAACCGAAGATCGTTTTGATAACCGGTCCAATCCAATTGAACTGACTTATCTGTGTTGGGATGGTGTCCTGAAATCACACTTGTACTCACTCCTGATATAGTTGTGTGTCGAGATCAGACATTCGTATAGTACTGGGCGGTTGCAATGTTTTGCTAGAAGCCTCTTGCAATCTGTAAGTTATAAACTTATTGCCAATACTATATGATCCTATAGGGTCACACACCTAAGCGAACTGGAAGCTACGACATGGGAATGATCGTTATGGTAATGATCATCTTAATGTGTATTGAATACACATTATAATCGATAAAATGGTGTTGTGTCGATCGACACGGCTTGTGTGTCGGTCGACACAGTTCGGGTTTTTCGAAAAGGCTTTTCGAATTAAGGCTTAATTAAGTATGGCCCGTTAAGCACGTTTAGGTCGAATAAAACTCTAAAGTTTCGACCTAAACAGAAGGCCGTCCACTTTTCTTGACAAAAACTGTAGACACACCAGAGAGAATCGATTCCCGTTGATCCGGCACTAGCATCCCGTTTCCAGCGAGCGTGCGTGTGTATCTGGTAGAGGCAAGGCGTTTGCGTTGCTCCACTGATCTCGTTCACCATCTCAATTCCGCTGCCAGAAAGGTAAGAACGAGGTTGGTTTTCATTCAATATATCAAACCCTAGATCCATCGGGATCCAACAGTGGTATCAGAGCCAGGTTAGGGTTTAGCTATTGAATATGATGCAAAATAATTCGAATCCTGATGTTGTTGAATTGATTTTTGCATGTTCAAATCGTGTTTTCATGTTATATTCTCGGTTTTGTTCTGTTTGAAAAGACGAAGAATTGATGAAAACGCACTGTGTCGATCGACACAAAGCGTGTGTCGGTCGACACGCCGCGGCAGAACGCGTTAAAATTTTAGGGTTGTCGCAGGGTGTCGATCGACACAAAGCGTGTGTCGGTCGACACAGAGCGAAAACTCGTAATAAAATTTAGGGTTTGTCGCAAAGTGTCGATCGACACAAAGCGTGTGTCGGTCGACACAAATCGAAAATCCGTAAATAATTTTAGGGTTTCGATCTGAGATCGAGTACCCGTAATCCTACTGCGTCGATCGATACACTGGGTGTGTCGGTCGACACAGACAAAGAAAGTTGATAGACCGGTTCAATTGGATTGAACAGGTTGTATCGCTCGGTTAATTTTGATTAACCAAATTGGTTCTGGTTTGGTCATATCCATCGACACACAGTGTGTGACGATCGACATGGACTAATAAACCGAACTGGTTCTATTGGATTGAATCGGTTATGTAAATTCGATTCGGTTGGACCGGTTATCGAAGAGCGGTTTAAATTTGATTGCGTCGATCGATACAATGCTCGCAGACATGCTAGTTGGACTACATATTTGCATATACCAGAACAGTTTAATCCTAAAAGTTGTAGATGAATCTAAACTAAATAAACTGAATGTTTTAAATAAATAAATAAATCCTTGAATGTATATTGGATATACATCGAGATAAATCGGTTCTTTTCCTCAACTAAATATCAAGTGATCTTGATGTCTTGCCCGATCTTGTCTACTGTCAAGACTCGTTTCGCTGATTGGATAGTCTTGGAGTCCTTGGTATCCACAGCTACATGAGTAAGACAGGTGATCATTGATAGACTTGCAGTGCGACTGTCAATGATCACAAGACCGAAGAGATTGGTTTACTTGACTGGGCCATCAGAAGTTCTGGGCCCAGAGACATCGGAGTGGATATGACATGGATTGTCTTATCTGCGACCAAGAGTTGTACTGGGTACAATTAGCAATGATTTGCTTACCTGGATGACTAAAGTTTGGGTGATGGCGAGTCGTCCACTCGAATTTTGGTGATCTGAGGATCTTGGTTCATTGTATTCATATGAGGAAACATAGTTATGAATACAATGCGAGTTTTCTTATTAGATAAGATTTCTCATTTCCTTGAGCATTATAACTAAAACCTTTACCTCTTTTAATTGCAGCTATGTCTGTCTCAAATCACATCAACACTTTCTCACTAAGATCCGTCCTTGAGAAGGACAAGTTAAATGGATCTAATTTCTTGGAATGGTATCGGAACCTGAGAATAGTTCTCAGGCAGGAGAACAAGGAATATGTCCTTGAAAGAGTTCTCACCGAGAGGCCACGTTCCAATGCTCCGCAGACAGAAAAGAATGCTTGGGATAAGCATTCAGCGGATGTCAAAGATGTTACTTGTCTAATGCTGGTGACCATGAACTCTGAGCTGCAGAAGCAATATGAGAACGTGTTGTCACCCATTGAGATGATTAACAGCCTGAAAGCTTTGTTTCAGGAGCAAGTTCGCACAGAGAGATACCAGACGGTTAAATCTCTCATGGATTGCAAGCTGGCTAAGGACAGTCCAGTAAGTCCTCATGTCCTTAAAATGATGGGTTACATTGATAACCTGGGGAAACTGGACTGTGCCATTAGCCAGGAGCTGGCCACTGACATGATTCTGCAGTCATTGCCGTCGTGTTTTGATCAGTTCATTATGAACTACAACATGCAAAACATGACTAAGACATTGACTGAGTTGCACGGTATGCTGAAGACAGCAGAACCGAATCTCAAGAAGGCTACTCCCAGTGTCCTGATGGTACAAGGGGGTAAAAGGTTTAAGAAACCTAAGAAGGATAAGGGAAAGGCCCAGGTTGTCGAGACTGAAAGTCAAGACAAGCCCAAGCCCAAGCCCAAATCCGGGCCTTCTGCTGAGGATAAGTGCAATTACTGCAAGCAGTTGGGGCATTGGAAAAGAGACTGCAAGAAGTTCAAGGAAGATTACAAGAAACTGAAGAAGACGTATGATGCGTCTGACTCAGGTATTTATGTTATCGAACTTAATGTTATATCTTCTAGTTCTACTTCGTGGGTATTGGATACCGGCTGCGGTGCTCACATTTGTACTGATGTGCAGGCACTAAGAAACAGTAGAACGCTGAAGAAAGGACAAGTGGAGCTACGAGTCGGGAATGGAGCTAAGGTTGCTGCACTGGCCGTAGGCACCTATGAATTGTCTTTACCTTCGGGCATGATTTTAGCTTTGAATAATTGCTACTTTGTACCTGCGATAAGCAGAAACATAATTTCAGTTTCCGTTTTGGATTTGGAAGGTTTTGATTTTGCTGTTAAGAATAAAGTTTGTTCTTTTAATCGTGATGGTACATTTTATGGTAGCGCCCCATTAGAAAATGGGTTATATGTTTTAAATCAAGAAATGCCTGTCTTTAACATAAATACAAAGCGGTTTAAGTCAAATGACGAAAACCCGACTTTCTTATGGCATTGTCGTTTAGGCCATATCAATGAGAAACGCATCCAAAGGCTCCATCGTAATGGGCTTCTGGGCTCATTTGATTTTGAATCATGTGAGAAATGCGAATCTTGCTTGGTGGGCAAAATGGCTAGAGCCCCTTTCAACAAACCAAATGAAAGGGCCAGTGACTTGTTGGGCCTTGTTCATACTGATGTATGTGGGCCGATGAGTACTGTTGCCAGAGGAAATTACAAGTACTTCATTACCTTCACTGATGATTTCAGTAGGTATGGCTATGTCTACTTGATGAGACACAAGTCAGAATCCTTTGATAGATTCAAGGAATTCAAGAATGAAGTACAGAACCAACTTGGCAAAAGTATCAAAATTCTGCGATCGGATCGCGGAGGAGAATACTTAAGCCAAGAGTTCAGCGACTATCTGAGCGAGTGTGGAATTGTTTCACAACTCACTCCTCCTGGAACACCTCAATGGAATGGAGTGTCAGAGAGGAGAAATCGAACCTTATTAGATATGGTTCGGTCTATGATGAGTCATACTAATCTTCCATTATCCTTTTGGGGATACGCTCTAGAAACGTCTGTGTTTACACTAAATAGGGTGCCATCTAAATCAGTGGATAAGACACCACATGAATTGTGGACTGGGAAAATTCCTAATCTGTCTTTCCTGAGGATTTGGGGTTGTGAAGCTTATGTCAAACGTTTAATCTCTGACAAGCTTGCACCCAAATCAGATAAATGCTACTTCGTTGGTTATCCTAGGGAAACCAAGGCATACTACTTTTACAACCAATCTGAGAACAAAGTATTTGTTGCTCGGGACTGTTCTTTTCTTGAGAGGGAGTTTCTCTCTAAGAAAAATAGTGGGAGTAAAGTACATCTTGAAGAAATTCAAGATGCACAGGAAACTGCTCAACCTGTTGAGGAAGAGCAGCAATTGGATCCACAAAGTTCTGTGGAACCGGCGCCTGTGGAGCCTGAAGTTCGCAGATCCGGAAGGATCCGTCACGAACCCGAGAGATACTACGGATTCCTCGTAACCGACTCAAATGATCTAATGATCTAATGATCATTGATAGTGACGAACCAGCGACCTTCACGGAAGCTATGATGGGCCCGGACTCCGAAAAGTGGCTTGGAGCCTCTAAATCCGAAATGGCATCCATGTCAGAAAACCAAGTATGGTCCTTGGTCGATTTACCTAATGGTGTAAAAGCCATTGAGTGTAAATGGATCTTCAAGAAGAAGATTGACGTGGATGGCAATGTACAGATTTACAAAGCGAGGTTGGTGGCAAAAGGTTTCAAGCAAATTCATGGTATTGACTATGATGAAACCTATTCCCCAGTCGCTATGCTTAAATCCATTCGGATTCTTCTAGCAATTGCCGCTCATTATGATTATGAGATTTGGCAAATGGATGTCAAAACCGCATTCCTGAATGGTATTCTGGAAGAGGATGTGTACATGACACAGCCTGAAGGTTTTGTCGATCCAAAGAACGCTAAGAAGGTATGCAAACTTCATAAATCCATTTATGGATTGAAGCAAGCATCACGGAGTTGGAATCTTCGTTTTGATGAAGCAGTAAAGAAATTTGGCTTTATCAAGAACGAAGAGGAACCATGTGTATACAAGAAGACTAGTGGGAGCGGAATTGTTTTTCTTGTACTATATGTCGATGACATACTTCTTCTCGGTAACGACGTTCCATTGCTTCAGTCTGTTAAGACTTGGCTTGGAAGTTGTTTTTCCATGAAAGACATGGGAGAAGCAGCGTACATTCTTGGGATCAGAATCTACAGAGATAGAGCAAACAAGCTGATTGGATTGTGCCAGGACACTTATATTGATAAGGTGTTGCACAGATTCAAGATGCATGATTCCAAGAAGGGCTTCATACCAGTGTCTCATGGCATGAGTCTCATCAAGAAGCAGTGTCCGGCGACACAGGCTGAGCGAGAGCACATGAATAGGATTCCTTATGCTTCTGCAATAGGATCTATTATGTATGCCATGCTTTGCACTCGTCCAGATGTAGCTTACGCGTTAAGCATGACGAGCAGATACCAATCTGATCCAGGTGAGGAACACTGGACAGCTGTCAAGAATATTCTCAAGTATTTGAGACATACAAAGGATAAATTCCTTGTGTATGGAGGAAGTGAAGAACTTGTGGTGAATGGATTCACCGATGCGAGTTTTCAGACAGACAGAGACGATTTCCGATCACAATCTGGATATGTCTTCTGTCTAAATGGCGGTGCAGTGAGCTGGAAGAGCTCTAAGCAGAATACCGTAGCTGATTCCACAACAGAAGCTGAATATGTTACTGCTTCAGAAGCGGCAAAGGAAGCTGTTTGGATCAAGAAGTTCATGACTGAACTTGGTGTGGTCCCTAGTATCTTGGAGCCAGTGGCTTTGTTTTGTGATAACAACGGAGCCATTGCTCAAGCAAAAGAACCAAGGTCACACCAAAAGTCCAAACACGTGGAGAGGAGATATCACTTAATTCGAGATATCGTCAATAGAGGTGATGTAAAGATCAGCCGAGTCCCGACGGACGAGAATGTCGCTGATCCTCTGACTAAGTCACTCCCAAGGCCTAAGCATGAGAGTCATACGACTGCTGTAGGCATTAGAGATCTTAAGATGTAATCTTGATTCTAGTGGGAGTTTTTAGTTTTATTTTAGTTATAATAAAATGCTCATGTAAACATTCTTTTGGAAGTGTTTTAATGAAATTTGATTTCAGCATTATTTATTGTGATCTAAATAATGTTCCCAAATAAGTTTATGACATATTATAGGTCATCAAGTTGAGGACTTGATCATGAAACCCTATAAGTTAATAAATTATTTTGTCCCTAGTCGAGGTTGTAGAATTGGGACACTGACAACCGATAGAGACTAGATTGTGAGGTGACTGTTGGCTAAGTTTCATGGAGCAAATGATATGATTATCGCAGTCAGTCACATAGATATATGTTAGTAAACATATGATCGGACATGACCCGCTAATGAGAAGTCTACAAGATAGTTATATCTGTGTCATAAGAGGTTCTCATTACGACTATAGAGTATAGTCCTCAGACCTGAGTTCATCATGCTTTCTTGCATATGAATTGGTACACTTTGACTTTGTCAAACGTCGACCCGTAACTGGCGGCTATAACGGCACTGTTCAGGTATATCATGAAGTATGCGTTGAGACAGGGATGGAACAAGATGGAATTTGTCCCTCCTGAATAACGGGAGATAAATATCTCAGGGCCTATCGAAGATTGAATACTGAGAGAATGTGTGGCCGCACTCAAACGAACTGTAGTTCAGTTGTTTGTAATGTCCAGTATGAGATCAGGAGTTCGATAAACACGATGTTGGCTAAATAAGGATGACACCAATCTTGCCTTATGCCAAATCGAGATATAGAGACAAAAGGATTATAGGAATTGATGATTCCAGTACAAGTGGGAGATTGTTGGGATGGTGTCCTGAAATCACACTTGTACTCACTCCTGATATAGTTGTGTGTCGAGATCAGACATTCGTATAGTACTGGGTGGTTGCAATGTTTTGCTAGAAGCCTCTTGCAATCTGTAAGTTATAAACTTACTGCCAATACTATATGATCTTATAGGGTCACACACCTAAGCGAACTGGAAGCTACGACATGGGAATGATCGTTATGGTAATGATCATCTTAATGTGTATTGAATACACATTATAATCGATAAAATGGTGTTGTGTCGATCGACACGGCTTGTGTGTCGGTCGACACAGTTCGGGTTTTTCGAAAAGGCTTTTCGAATTAAGGCTTAATTAAGTATGGCCCGTTAAGCACGTTTATGTCGAATAAAACTCTAAAGTTTCGACCTAAACAGAAGGCCGTCCACTTTTCTTGACAAAAACTGTAGACACACCAGAGAGAATCGATTCCCGTTGATCCGGCACTAGCATCCCGTTTCCAGCGAGCGTGCGTGTGTATCTGGTAGAGGCAAGGCGTTTGCGTTGCTCCACTGATCTCGTTCACCATCTCAATTCCGCTGCCAGAAAGGTAAGAACGAGGTTGGTTTTCATTCAATATATCAAACCCTAGATCCATCGGGATCCAACAATCTGATCAAACTGATCTTAACCAATCGGTTTATACTAATTGGTATAATTAGTTCAATCCAATTGAACCAATTCATCCAATTTAAACCGTTCAAACCAGTTTCAACTGATTACGATAACCAGTCCAATTCAATTGAACTGTATTATCTAATCAAATTGATTTAACCCACCGGTTTATGCTAATCGAGATAATTAGTTTAATCCAATTAAACCAATTCATCCAATTTAAACCGATCTATTCGGACTTAACCAAGCATGATAACCGGTCCAATCCAATTGAACCGATTAACCATTGCTTGGTCTGTGTCGACCGACACTCAATCTGTGTCGATCGACGCAGTAGGCCCTTTTAGGTTTTCTCCGAGAAAACCCTAGCCGCCGTATAATTGTCATGTGTCGACCGACACTCAAACTGTGTCGATCGACACTCGACCGAGTCTGCTCTATGTCGACCGACACACCCAGTGTGTCGATCGACACAGAAGGCTTTCGGTTTTTCTTTGCGAAAAACCCTAGCCGCCGACTCTGTCGGATTCGCGATTCTGTGTCGACCGACACACCCAGTGTGTCGATCGACACCATGCGAAAAAAGCAGTTCATCGTTTCAATTCACAGACAAAACCGAGTTTCTCTTAATCAAAACATGAAACACTAAGCATAGATCTATTCAAACACATCAGTTTTCGAATTACATGCTTAAGATTCAATGGTTAAACCCTAAGGCTCTGATACCACTGTTGAGAAATCTGAGCCAATTCTACAGATTCAGAATTCTCGTGAGTTCCCGATAGCCTAGGATCTAGGATCTAGTTAATTGAATCATGATCTCACCTCGTGTGTACCTGGAGTTTTAGCAGCGGAAGTTTGTGGTAACACGAGATCTGCAGCGCCCCAATCGTTGCGCCTCTACTGTTCAGTCCACATGCACATAAGCTGGAATCCGCCGGGATGCTAGTACCGGTGCTCGGATCTCCCTGGGAACTTTAGTTTCTAGAGGTTCTCTGTTTTCTCTCTGAGAAAAACAGTCTGGGCGGCGCTCAAAATCCGATAGGTCGAATGTACAAAACGCGTTTATATATCGACCTAAAGTAAACCGAAACATCAGTCTCGGTTTCGCCTTTGTGTCGACCGACACACTTAGTGGTGTCGATCGACACACCTCCTGTATCGACCGATCCACCTAATGGTGTCGATCGATACATCTCATAGAAACTTATATTCGATGTGCATCCAATACACATCGATCAGATCATATGCCAATGATCAATCCCATATGGACTATGTCCAACTTGCTTAGGTGTGTGACCCTGTAGGTTCACACGATACTGGAAATGAGTTACAACTCATTTGTCATAAGCGGTTTCTAGCAAAACATTATGACTACCCAGTATCACATGAATTGTCCGATCTCGACAATACAACTATCTCTAGAGTTCGTACAATGTGATTTCAGGACATAATCCCAACAGTTGTGACAGCTGCCAGAGTCAATAATGAAGCTGCAAACGCGGCCCCGGATTGTACATGAAGAGCGGAAAATATTAGTGCGCAACCACATCTCATCCTGTCGTCTCAGAATCATACATGAACGGTGTAAAACCAACATATGGCCTGTATCACCCACCGTACGCTAAAAACCAGACTGGTCGAGTGCATCTTCCTCGTCAACCGAGTTATCCAATTCTATCTCCTCATCGATATGTTCTTGAATGACCAAACCGCGACGATGTTGATGAGGGCAAGCCGTTTGTCTGTGGCCAGGCTCGCCGCAGCTGTAACAGCAAAGTGCATTTGGACGAAATGTCCGTCGCAACTGCTGGTCCGTGGTTGTTTCAGAAGGTCGAGTAGTCGGAACCAATGGCTCCCCTTCTTTGCTCGGCTGAGCAGTTGTGATCGGGTCTTGACGAGGACGAGAAGCCTGGCCGCTCCAAGAACTGGACCGTTGTTGTTGCTCGAAAGAAGCAGCACGACGATGAGCTTCACTAACAGAAGATGGATCGAATTGTTCCATCGCGTTTTGGAGTTGAGGTCGCAAGCCGCCAATAAAACGTGAGACCATCTGAATCGGACTGTCGTACAATTCATTACGGGTGAGCAAGATCGAAAATTCCTCAGCATATTCATCAACAGTCCGAGAGCCCTGTCGAAGATTCTGCAGGCGGTTGTAAATCGTGCGGTCATAGTTATGGGGCAGAAAGGTTTTCTTGAGATGCTTCTTGAGCTTTTCCCACGAGTTAACCGGTTCATTATCTGTCCTCGTACGAGTAGATTTGAGTTGTTTCCACCATGACGACGCATGGCCTCGGAATCGCATTGCTACCAAAGGTACTCGGCGATGATCCGGTACTTGTTTGAAATCAAGAACTTCTTCCACTGTGACGAGCCAGTCCAGTAATTCATCTCCCTTAATGCCACCATGGAATTCGGGGATATCAACTCGAAAGGCACGCTCCCAACGATCAGTGTTATCCGCTCCCTGTTGTAAGTAGTTATCATGCCGTGGCCTTCGGTTATGATTATCATCCTCAAAACTTAGGTCATCCTGATGATGACCGCGAGCCCGATCACGCTCATGATGCTGTTGAAGCCGAGCCTGTTCAAGATCACCGAGACGAACAGCCAACATCTCTCCCATCTCTGCGATCGAAGCGTGAATAGTTGATTGCATATTTTCCTGCATCGCCAAGAGTGCTGAACGCAGCTCCGACCAATCAGCCACCGCCTGTCCTTGTGGTTGTTCGAAACCCGGTATTTTTCCGGGACCCGTGCCACCTACCGGTTGTTAATTCAGCGAGCCCACGGTAGATTGCGATTGAGAGCCGGTGGTACCGGTGGTACCGGAGGTTTGTTGTCTGTTGTTTCCGCCTTTTGCCATTGAAACAATCGGTAATCACAGGAACGTAAAGAGTCTCTGATACCAACTGATAGAGATCGATAGCGTGAAACGCAAGTAATCGTGAGCTCAACGTGAGATCACAAGTTTTGCAAGTACTCCTTGCAGTGCCTTAAAGAAAGCTCTTTGTAAAACCAATGGAATTAATCAAAATAAACGTCATACTCTCGAACAGACTCGACGAGTATATAAAGAAGAGAAACATGAATCGAAATCCTAACTAACTGAAGATATAACAAATCAAAGATTTGTTGTTATCTTGAAAACCCAAAATAAAAGTAAAACAACATGACTAATAAAAATACGTTAAAAAGCCAACTAACGATGTATGCTACATCAGAGCATTATGCTCCCTCCACGTGAAGTAAACAATGACCTGCATCAGCAACTTAATCACCGCGGACAGGAACCTATTAACACTGAGTAGATTGATGAACTAAGATCACATCCGATTGGAGAACCACCGGAGGGGAGGCCAAATATCGACTAACAATTCGAGACCAAGCTTCAATGACAAAAGGACAGCCGAAGAAGATATGCTGGTGATTTTCAATACCAGAGGAGCATAGAACACAAAGATCCGAAACAGAAATTCCCCATGACCTTAGACGGTCACAAATAGGTAATCTTGAAAACATAGCTAGCCAAGTGATAAATGAGTATCTAGGTATTTCTTCCTTAAACCAAACTACATGATACCAATCAACCAAAGGCAGAGGTTCGCGAATTTGTTCCCACATACCTTTGGAAGAGAACATATATGTATAAACACCCGTTGCACTCCCCATAAATAGCTATCAGCTCCACGGTTATTCGAAGGAGATCAATAGTTGTTAATGATCTGAACAGCTTCGGCTTTCTCTGATATCGCCCTGGGTAGGAACCATTCCCCATTCCTAGTAGCCACATTTACAACCGCATCAAACGGCACACAAAATTTCTTTGGACCCGACTGCCCCACGAAAATAAAGATGGGCCAAGATCTGTCCACGAATCAAACCAAAAAGATGCAGTATTTCCATCACCAATACATCATTTAAGAAAAGAAGGCAGTCTCTCTTGATATAAGATTGAAATCACTCCAAGTCTTATTGATTACAAGATGTCAAAGTTTCAAGCTTTGTCGCGGAAGTGGATGTTGATAGATATGGAGGATGAGGTTTGTTAATCGAGTCGCAAGATCAGCACACGGACAGGAGGGTTTGAGTCATACAAACAATCTGATCTGCACAATCAAGGACACAAGTGAATCACACACACGACAAGCACAACTCTTTGAAAAGAAAAACAATTTTGATTACTATTTGCTAAAAGATTGGTGTATTACAATGAAAGGATGAGAGATCTTATTAACGGCTCGACCAGGGACATAACCAAACAGTCATAAACATCGAAATGAAAACAAAATCCATGAAATTAAAAGCTAAAGCAAAAGGGAAGGATCTTGAAAGATATATAGTCAGTAGGAGTGAATGCTTGGCTAAATAAGGAAGTCTGCTTGGAGTCTCCTTATATCTCATATTTCTCTTGCTATATCCATGCTGTAGAAGCCTATTAATGTCTTGGATGGTCGTTGAGTAGCACAAATCAAAGGGAAAGACAAAGATGTTGGTCCATTAGGCCCCAAACATGGTAAGTCTTGGTAAAAGAGTGAACAAGATTGGATCCCCCTGATCAAATGGCGTGTAATGAATTTTGAAGTGTTATTTGGAGGCTCTAGTTGTAGTAGATAATATCCTCGACTCCAAAAATGTGATTGAAGTCTCTCAATCCCGAAAGGTTTTAAATAAGTTAACTCCGGGAACCTCCAGTTTAAAAGTTGAATAACTTCTATGTCAAAACCGGGACTGACATGAATCAAATTTTCTGAGTTTCCATTTTTAATCAAGATTACATACCAAGTTGTTTTGTAGCTTAATTCGTTCTGGTTCGGTATGAATCCTCCAAAGAGTGCACACATATAAAAATCGGTTAAGTGTGAATTTTCTTGAATTGAATACTTACTAACTTTTTCATATGAACTTTTATTGGGCTGATTCCACTTAGGGAGATTTATAATTGGGGTGATAATGTATTCCAAGTGACCATTGTAATGGGCCAGTTGATCTTAGATTTCGGCCGAGCTGAACAATATTCAAGGGTCTTCTCGTATCGAATGTGCATGCTTGAGATGTGACCTTGAGTTTCATTTCCATATTATGGCATACTGGGACACTCCAAGGCTGATGATGACTTGGTGTCCCCTTCATACTCTCCCTCTTGAAAATGTTTCAACCTCAAAATTGTATAGCATGTACCACAAGAAAGCAAGTTAGCTTTCATTCGAGTTTGGGACCTTAGAGCCTTACCTTGGTAGTATTGTGGCTTAATGATGTCTGGTACATCAGGTGGCTCTTGTTTGATCATTGATCAGCATAGAATCAATAACTTCTCTCCCTGATCTGTTGATGATTTCCTTTGACTGAAAGGTAGCCATTTTGTGAAATCTCTTAGTTTGACTTTAATTCCTCCATCAAGTTATTCTTCGACCTTGGTTTGGAAATGAGGGTCTATGGGCTTCTCCTTTGTACCTATAACTTCCTCATAATCTTTTTTGGTATAACAAGTCTATTATCACAGCATTTGGTTCATTAGAAACAAATTGAATCAAATGGTCGCTTACCTTAGCTTGTTTTTGTTTAGTATATTTACCCATTACGCCATTTGGAGTTTGATTATGATCCGGGGCTGGGGTTGGTGTTACTTCTTGTATTTCTTGCTCCTTTGTCGTCCATATACATGTTTCAAAATCTCTTGTAAAAGACAAGTGTATTATACTATCATTGGTATTTTTAATATCTAACTTATCTACTTCTTCAACTTCCTTAAGCTTAGCCTTTTTTTGTTCAACTAATGAAGCTGCTTTTGTTTGTTTGGAGGGACATAGTCTAGAAAAATGACTTTTTTGGTGATAACTATAACAGATAGTGCTTTCTACTTTAGGAGATTTAGAAGACTTACATTGCTTTGGTTTGCCGTGTGGCCCAAGTTGTGGCTTTGTACTTAACGTGTGAGCAACAGCTTGTTGATTAATGTTTTGTCTTACTTCTTTAGCTTCTATTTGTTTCTTAGCCACTGTATTCTTATCAAGGATGCTTTGTAGCACTCCCTTTGGCTCAGGACAGAAAGCTTTCTTTTGCTTTGCTCTCTAATTTGGCCTCGTCGCTAAAATCTATCTTCTTGGATTGGGATTGGTGTAGATCTTCACATGGTATTGTTGAGTGGTTGCAACATCTTCCACCAATTATTTATGCAGTATTTTTGTAATGGCCCAAAACCCAAACCAAAAATTTTTGAAGAAAAGAAGTGAAGCCCATGTCTAAATCTCTTCATTAATGTGTTTCCTTTTCTGATTTAAGCCTAAAGTCCAAGGCCCAACTCGTTAAGCAGGGAAGCCCTAGCTCTTTTCCCTATAAAAGGAGGAGAATGGCTCCTCATTTGTTACACAATTCCAAAGAGCGAGCAGTGCTTGTGACCGGAGACCGACGACCAGTCGCCGGAGTTCCACCGCCGGAGAGTTGACTCGCCGGCGACTGAGTCAACTCGGGTTGACCGGGTTGGGTTGACTGGGTCGGGTCGGGTTGACCTGGTCGGGTCGGGTTGACCGGGTCGGGTCGGGTTGACCGGTCTGGTTCGGTTTAAGCTGGTTTGGGATGGTTATTTTCAATTGATCATAACTAGCTCATCCTAAACCCGAATTAAGCGAGACGAAAGCCTAATCCACCTGTATTTTTGTCTTCTTTCCAGATCTGAAGTCCGTTCGGGAATCAGGGATTCCTAAATTATGCTTTTGCCCTTCTTTGGCTAAGGTGAGGACCGGTCGTTACCTCTATCCTATTATATTTCAATTCCAGGACATGAGTCCTTGTTTAATAGTGTCTTTCCTAGGTAGTATAGGTTTGGTAATGCGCACTATGTGATTTATTGTTAAACGTAGAACTGTTAGGATATCACTTAAACCGAAAACGTTGATTGTGATTGATGTCTTGTGTGCATAGTTGCGAGTGTTGTGGTTGAGAAGGGTTGTGGCCCGAGTGTTGTGGTGGAGTAGGGTTGTGACCCGAGTCGGTTGTGGCCGAGTGAATGCCGGTTGGTGCCGGTGGAGTAGGGTTGTGGCCCGAGTCGGTTCACGGGTGTGTGCGTTGAGGTTGGGGCCCAAACTCGTACCTATGGACAAGTTGTTAGTGTGTTGGTTGATTGTGTGCCTTCGGGCGTTGGGTGCAAGGTGTTATTAGCCTTGGATTTGTTTCTTGTTGTTGTGATAGCGTAGGATGAGATCGCGGGTTCCTTGAATCCGCCCTCACTGGGTAATTGTGTTTTGAAACAATTACTCAGGCCTCTTTCCTTTTCCATCCTGGGACCAGTTGAGAAGGCAGCCCGTTTGGACCGTTTTCGGTTCGACGGGTGCCCTAACACCGCGTCTCCGGTTCGTCGGGAGATGGGTGTTACAATTTGGTATCAGAGCCTGGGTTAAGGTCCCCCAGTGCTATCCTGGGGGATCAGCTTTCATTGTTTTCCCAAAACTGTGTTTTCAAAATTTTCAAAAGTGTTTGCGAAAGTTTAAAAAGTGGCTACTTTGCGAAATTCTTTTTCAAGCGCCAATTATATCTTCGATTATTCTCTCCATTGGTCCTAGTCTAGTTAGATTTTTCTTGCAGGTTGGGGTTAGTGTCTTTAAACCTCATTGGTGCTATTGCTTTTAAGATGTGTGCTGAGATGTATGTCGTGATGTGTGCCGTGAGGTGTATGTTGCGGTGTGCGTCTACATGACGGTCGCTACTATCGAGGTGTGTGCCGGGTTTATCGTCCATTCGTAGTTTTGGCTAACCAAGCGTGCTAAGGCGATAAGGACGTGGAGACGTTCAGGAAAGGGGCTAATGCGGGAGTGCTGCAGGAACTGCAAGAGGTCGATGGAAAGGCCAGATTGCAAGGAGGCCATTTGGAAGTGGCGGTGTTCCAATTGGAATAAGCGGCATGAGCTGTTCGTGGCGTTTGGTGCACAAGGAGCAGTAGAAGGTTGTTCGAATCTATTCCAAGTATGGAATCTTGGAATCAGATTTGTGACATCAACTTCAATGAGTTATTGACGGATCGTTGGAAGATTGATCAGGCTGGAAGCTGGAGGAGATCTTCTTGGTACGGCGGACCCAAGATTCAACGGTGGAACCGGAAAGGAAACAGTTTGCCTTGAAATTCTTTGTGGATTACTGGAGCATCTAGTGGAGCTCTTCAAGAGGGAAATGAGATCGCAAAAGCGTTTGGGAAGGCGGAGCTGGGGCATTGGGAATTGCCTAGCAAGCCGGGCTCATGTTTGTTGCAAGCGCAAGACGACAAAGCTGGTTATTGGAAATGGAAATCCAACGGAAGAGTGTTAGGAAAACACAATGGCGGATTGGTGAGAGGCTGCAAGGTAGAGCAAAGGAGGGAAGGTTCTGAAGGGGAAGGAAACCCAAAGATGGTGTTTGGAAAACACCACATCAGGATCACAAGGTAGGAAACTTGGGTGGAAGTCAGATTGGAAGCCGGTCTGGGAATCAGAGTGCGCAGCGGAAGAGTGGTAGGTCGTTCCCCACAATTCAGGTAGCCATAATGGACATGGTTAGCCTCATCATTCACCAAGGATAAGCAAGGACGCCTGCTTGTGCGACAGGCAACGCCATAGTGCACGGTAATGGAAAACCATCATAGAGAATCCATTTGGAAGTGGATGATACACCGTGGCACGGTAATGAAAACCGTTGAGGAGAATTGGAGTGGCAACAGAGCATCTCGTTCAGGTCTTAGAACCACTCGAAGGATGAGTGTTCTCCCTAAATGTTGGGAGCGTTAGCTATGACAATGGTCGTTCCCATTGTCATATTGCTAAGCGTCAGTGTCGACCAGTCTCAAGGACAGAGACAATAACTCGTCGGCCCAAGCGAAAAATGAAATGTGGTAGCAGGACTCTTCCTAGCAATGGAAGCTGGAAATGCAAATCATCTCATCTAGTGGCAACCGACCCTAAAGGACATGGGCGGTGATAGGAGATATTCATAAGTCAACTCAGAGGATGTTGATCGTAGGGTACCGAGGAGAAGGATGGTGCAGAGTGTGGTTTGGAATAAAGGGAGGGGAACAGTTTTATGGATCCGAAGATAAGCTCTCTTCAAGCAAGTAAGCGACCCTAATGGACATGGGTGGTAGCGTGCGGCGTTTGTGTCACATTCTAGAAGCTGTTGTGGATTGGTACCGGGAAGTAGGACACTTCACAACATGGGTTGGAAATAACAGGGGGGGAGAAGCAGTCGTCTGGACTCAAGGATAAGCTCTTCTCAAGCGAGTAATCGAACGAGATCAGTTTTTGTTCAGCGAAATTGCGGAGTGACTGTCGGTAAGGAGTTGCACTGGAGACCTCTCACCGTAGAATTCGGGGACGAATTCGTTTTAAGGGGGGGGGGGGGAGAATTGTAATGGCCCAAAACCCAAGCCCAAATTTTTTGGAGAAAAGAAGTGAAGCCCATGTCTAAATCCCTTCATTAATGTGTTTCTTTTTCTGATTTAAGCCTAAAGCCCAATGCCCAACTCGTTAAGGAGGGAAGCCTTAGCTCTTTTCCCTACAAAAGGAGGGGAATGGCTCCTCATTTGTCACACAATTCCAAAGAGCGAGCAGTGATCGTGACCGGAGACCGACGACCAGTCGCCGGAGTTCCACCGCCGGACTGCCGGAGAGTTGACCCACCGGCGACTGAGTCAACTCGAGTTGACCGGGCCGGGTCGGGTTGACCGGGCCGGTTCGGGTTGACCGGGCCGGGTCGGGTTGACTGGGTCGGGTCGGGTTGACCGGTCTGGTTTGGGTTAAGCTGGTTTGGGCTGGTTATTTTCAATTGATCATAACTAGCTCATCCTAAACCCAAATTGAGCGAGACGAAAACCTAATCCACCTGTTTTTCCGTCCTCTTTCCAGATCTGAAGCCCGTTCGGGAATCAAGGATTCCTAAATTATGCTTTTGCCCTTCTTTGGCCAAGGTGAGGACCGGCCGTTACCTCTATCCTATTCTATTTCAATTCCAGGACATGAGTCCTTGTTTAATAGCGTCTTTCCTAGGTAGTATAGGTTTGGTAATGCGCGCTATGTGATTGATTGTTAAACGTAGAACTGTTAGGATATCACTTAAACCAAAAACGTTGATTGTGATTGATGGCTTGTGTGCATAGTTGGGAGTGTTGTGGTTGAGTAGGGTTGTGGCCCGAGTGTTATGGTGGAGTAGGGTTGTGGCCCGAGTCGGTTGTGGCCGAGTGAATGCCGGTTGGTGCCTGTGGAGTAGGTTTGTGGCCCGAGTCGGTTCACGGGTGCGTGCGTTGAGGTTGGGGCCCAAGCTCGTACCTATGGACAAGTTGTTAGTGTGTTGGTTGATTGTGTGCCTTCGGGCGTTGGGTGCAAGGTGTTATTAGCCTTGGACTTGTTTCTTGTTGTTGTGATAGCGTAGGATGAGATCGCGGGTTCCTTGAATTCGCCCTCACTGGGTAATTGTGTTTTGAAACAATTACTCAGGCCTCTTTCCTTTTCCATCCTTTTTCCCTCCCAGGTCCGGATGCAGGATTGACCGATCGAGTGACGTTATTGTTGGATTTGAATACGAAGGAAGCGCACAGGTTTCTGGGACCAGTTGAGAAGGCATCCCGGTTGGACCATTTTCGGTTCGACGGGTGCCCTAACACCGCGTCTCCGGTTCGCCGGGAGACGGGTGTTACAATTTGTTTCATCTCCTCCCATGTAGCATCTGATACCACATAATCAATCCGAATGTTTGCATCTAAATCCCATTCTCTAAAAGCATCCTCGATGAGTGAATCTTTGGCATAAGAGGTCTTCTCCACTTCGGGAATGTTTTTAGCTAGAAACCAGTCATCCATATATCTTTCCCATATTAGGTAAGCCTCTGGTCCTTGGCAATGACCTGAAAAAAATATGTGGTAAGATTCAAATTCTACCTCATCATAGGTTGAATGCTCCCATGATTCAGATTTTTTTGGTGGAATTGATGTGATCAGGGTCTCTTCTTCTTCAAGGTTTGATTCACCATCATAACTTGCTTCTGATCCAGCAGATTGGTTCCATGGTTCTTCATTTATCAAATAAGCTTCTCCCAAACTAACTTACGAATATGTTTCTTTGTACATCGGCTTGTAGTAGCGGTAAGGATCCATAAAATTGGTTTCGTTCTTCTCCATGATTGAATTTTTCCAGTTCCGGATCTTTTCCTTCTTCTAGACTGAAATGAGAATCATCCTATTAATTCCACGAGCGTTCATGGTCCTCTCTTATATCCTCTTCTTGTATGATGTCTCTGTCTCTAGACCAATCAATTGATCGGTGTTGCCTCGGCTGAAATCTGGTGGCTCTGGTTCAATCTTGTCTTCTTCAGGCTCATCTCCATAGTATGAGATAAAGTAGTTATCATAGGACCACAAACCCTCATATCTTGAGTCGTATTGATCCATATTCGGCTAGATATCTTCATGGTTCCAATTGTCTTTGTTGGAATTTCATATGGTTCTTCTTCTTCAGAATAATACTACATGGTGGTTCCTTGCAGAAATAACACAAAGAGACAATGGAATTCAGAGTCCTAATCTCAAAGAAGGTGAATAAAATAAAAAGGAAATTAGACGAATGGAAAGAAAGAATTATGACAAAAAATATAAAGCGATATTCTCTTTTTTTTTAATTTCGAAATTAACTAAACAAATGACAATTTTTATTTTGATTTTTTTGGATTTATAGGAGCAAAAAGATTGGAACTATCACAAGACAGAAAATAAAATAAAAATGGAAATCGACAAAACTGATTTTTATGGCTTTTTCTTTTTACAAATGAAATTAAAACTAAAATAACTTTCTTTTTTGAATGAAGAAAATAAACTAAACAGGGAATAAAACAAGAACAAAATTTTTGATTTATATGATTTTATGAAGTTCAAATAAATAGAAATAAAGAAAACAAATGCAACTTTTTTTCTTTGGATTTTCGGTTTGGAATTGAAACAAAATGCAAAAAACATTTGAAAAAAAAGATATGGGTTGGATGAATATAACCTGGAAGTAGGATCTTTTAGCTCTGCTACCAAATGATATAAGATTGAAATCACTCCAAGACTTATTGATCACAAGATGCCAAAGTTGCCAAGCTTTGTCACGGAAGTGGATGTTGATAGAGATGGAGGATGATGTTTGTTGATCAGGTCACACAAACAGCACACGGGCATGAGGGTTTAAGTCTTACAAACAATCTGATCCGCACAATCAAGGAGACAAGTGAATCAAACACACGTCTCAATTGATTAAGAAAAAGAACAATCAAAGACCTCTTTGTAAAGAAAAACAATTTCATTACTATTTGCTAAAAAATGGGTGTATTACAATGAAAGGACGAGAGAGATTATAAAGGGATCGACCAGGGACATAATCAAACGGTCATAAACACTGAAATGTAAACAAAATCCACAAAATTAAAAGCTAAAGCAAAAAAGAAGGATCTTGAAAGATATATAGCCGTTAGGAGTGAGTGCTTGGCTAAATAAGGAAGTTTGCTTGAAGTCTTTTTATACTTTGAAATCATCTTGCTATATCCATGCTGTATAAGCCTATGAATGTCTTGGATGGTCGTTCAGTAGCACAAATCAAAGGGAAAGAGATGTTGGTCCATTAATGCTCCATTAGGCCCCGAACATGGTAAGTATTGGTAAATGGGTGAACAAGATTGGATCCTCCTGATCCAATGGATGGAAATGAATATTGAAGTGTTCTTTTGAGGCTCTAGTTGTAGTAGATACTCTCTTGGACGCCAAAAATGTGATTGAAGTCTCTCAATCCCGGAAAGTTCTATATAAGGTAAGTCCGGGAACCTCCAATTTAAAAGTTTCATAACTTCTATGTTAAAACAAGGATTGACATGAATCTAATTTTTTAGTTTCCATCTTGAATCAAGATTACATCTTGAATCAAGATTACATACTAAGTTGGTTTGTAGCTTAATTCTCTCTGGTTGGTCTGCATCCTCCAAAGAGTGATCGAAATTTGAGGTTTATGATATTGGACAAATATGATCGGAATTTACAATTAGTGATAGAGGCGAGGAGTTTCTTGGAAAACCTGTGAGTTGTACCTTTGGCGCGATACAAAGACATTCACGGGATGGACTGGTGGTCTTGGTATCAGGCTTAGTTAGATTGCGGACGAGGGATAATTATATTTTGTGGAACGGAAAGGAGAAATTAGTTTACTACGGGATTTACCCTAGTAAAACAGTATCTCTGGTGGCGGCTCTTCGAGTGCAAGATTTGATAGAGGATGGAGAGGCGTTTTTGCTAATCATCTATACTGGCAAAGGACCCATCAACGGAGACATCAAGATTGATGACATTGTGGTAGTTCGTAAGTTTAAAGATGTATTCGCAAGGAATTACCTCCACCTTGGAGTAATCCCTTTACCATTAATTTAGAACTGGGAGCAAAGCCTATCGCAAAGGCTCCTTACCGAATGCCACTGGAGGAGTTGGCGGAACTCAAGAAGTAGCTTGAAGATTTGATCGAGAAAGGCTTTATTTGACCAACCTCATCACCGGGGGAGCTTCAGTACTATTTGTAAGAAAGAAAGATGGAAGTATGATTTATGCATCGATTACAGCGGCATCAACAACATTAGCATTAAGGATAGATATTTGTTTCCAAGGATCGACGAACTTTTAGATCAGCTTAAGGTATAAATCTGGTTTTCAAAAATAGATATGGCATCTGGATATCATCAAATTGCCATCGCTGAAGAAGATATGATGAAGACGGCGTTTCGAACTAGATGTGGGCAATTTGAATTCGTGGTAAAGCCTTTTGGGCTTACCAATGGACCGGCAGCTTTCATGCAATTGATGAATGATGTGTTCCATGACTATCTCGATAAACTTGTTATCATATTTATCGATGATATTCTGGTTTACTAAAAGACCGAGGAGGATCACAAGGAGCATTTGACGTTGGGTCTCGAGAGATTGCGGAAGTTGAAATTATTTGCTAAAATTTACCAAATGTTCGTTTTAGCAGAGAGAAATTGGATTCCGGGTCATCGTATTTCCGAGCAAGGAGTATCGACAGACCCTGAAAAAGTGAAAGTGATCCAAGAATGGCCTCAGCCTACCATAGTGACAGAAGTTCTAAGTTTCTTGGTTTGGCGGGGTATTATCGTAAATTCATTCGCGGATTTTTATAGATCGCGAAGCCTTTGACGAAAATAGAAGTTTCCTTTATTTGGATTAAAGAAGCAGAAGAAACTGTTGGTAAGCTAATGACATCTTTGACTTCAGCACAAGTTTTGGCATTGTCGGAACCCAGGAAACCCTATACGGTGTATATTGATGCATCCAAGTTGGATTGGGGTGTGTTCTCATGCAAGAGGATAAAGTCATTGCTTATTCATCCCATCAGTTAAGGAAGCATGACGAGAATTACCGAACACATGATTTGGAAATTTCAGCCGTTGTGTTAGCGTTGCGGATTTGGAGTTCTTACCACTATGGCGAAAGCGTGGAAGTATTTACGGACCATCAAAGTCTTAAATACTTATTCACGCAACCGGAGCCTAATTTAAAACAGCGAAGGTAGATGGAATTCATTGCATATTATGATCTCAAGATCCAAGTATAATCCCGAGAAAGCTAATGTGGTCGCATATGATCTTAGCCGGCAGAAAACCGAAGCTAGCATCGAAAGAGAACTTTAGTTTTTATACGAAGTACTCGATTTGGTAAATCTTACTGCGATTTAAGGAGAAGCAAATGAAACGTTAGGATTACAAGCTATAAGGCAAGCGGATCTGGATCCGAGAAGAGCAGCAGAGAGACAAGAAAATCTTAAGAATCATCGAAGGTCAAAAATCGAGATGGACCAAACCCAAGCGGATGGCCAGCGATGATACATTATTACTAAAAGGGAGAATTACCGTACCCGAATGTCAGGGTTTGCGAGAAGAAGTCTTGGAAGCAGTGCATCATTATTTACTTAGCATCCACCTCGGTAGTTCGAAGATGTATAACGATGTGAAAAGATATTATCATTGGCCATGAATGAAAAGTCTATAGCTCGATGGGTTGTGCAATACATGACTTGCCAGAAGATCAAAGTGGCGCATCTTGGTGGTTTACTGCAAAACTTACATGTTTCTCAGTGGAAATGGGATTCCATATCAATGGATTTCATTACCGGAATGCCGACAGCAAGAAGAAGAGGGAATAATGCAATTTGGATAATTGTTGATCGTCTGACCAAGGTGGCTCATCTCATTCCGACAAGGGAAACACATAAGGACTAAGCTTTGGCCAAGATATACATTGATCAAATCAATCACCTACATGGAGTTCCAAATGATATCGTGTCGGATCGAGATCACCGGTTTACCTCCATCTTTTGGAGAGCATTACAGGAAGCATTGGGGATGGAGTTGCACATCAGTAATGCTTATCATCGAGAAACAGACGGCAAAACCAAAAGGACTATTCGGACCACTAAATACATGTTGTGAATGTTTGCACTTGACTCGGCCGGAAATTTGGAAAAGCATTTACCGCTAGTCGACTATACCTTTTAGAACGCTACTATGTTGGACCAAGATTGAAGAGAGAGAATTCTTCGGACAAAAAATCGTTGATGAGACGATCATCAAACTACAAATTATTCACGCCAATACGAAGAAAGCTCCAGATCGGCATAAGAAATTTGCAGATCAAGCAAGGCGAGAAGTTAACTTTAAAATTGGGGATGGTTTATTTGATGGTTTCATCGCAAAGAAGGAGGGAACTATCAACAGGCTGCACCTTGCTATTATGATTCCCGAATTAAAACCTGACAGTTTCAAATAGGCAAACTCGTCTTAAGAAAAGTGTTCGGCCATAAAAAGGACAAACACGCTGGAAATTTGGGGGGGGGGGGGGAGTGGGAAGGTCCTTATCAGGTCACTGATATCGTTCAGGATGGGGTCTTCTGACTCAAGTCGGTGGAATGCCAGAAATCCGAGGTACGAGAATATCATAAACCTCAAAAAGTACATAAAGGCTTGATCCCTTAAAAGGATACATATGCAGCTCGGAATTGAGCGCAGCCTCCCTAAACTCACATCACATGTGCGATCTATGATCTCATGCAAAATAGGCAATGTTCACTATCTCCAAGTTAGGAAACGTTAGTCGCAGCTCTACATGTTTAAAGCTCTTAATCGAGCTCACGTTTTACCAAGTTCGTCACTTTCATTTTGTACAAAGATATTTTCACTTAATTAATTTTCCCACCTTTTAATTTTCTGTGATCTTTAAATGATCCAAAAAAAAACAGCAATCTTTAAACGATCCAAAAAAAGCGATCTCTAAACTATTCCAAAACAGTGATCTCGGAACGATTCCAAAAATAGTGATCTTTAAACTATCCCAAAAATCGATCTTGAGCGGTTTTTACGATCTTGAAGTAATTTTCTAACTCAATTTTTCAATGCATACAACTAAAAGAACTAGGGCTCACTCCCCTCGCATGGCCCTAAATCCATCCTTGGCCGAGATAATAACTCGACCTCTACAAGCCAGCAAAGCAAAAAGGAGATGAGTCCGCTGGTTGATTAAATTAACTCACCGAATGAACAAGATCGAGCTCTTATTTGTTTAAATTCGAGTCGATCTTGTTCGAGCCTATCAACCTTGGTTCGACAAAACTCACTTAAACTTGGATAAAACCTAGTTAGATCCCTTTTCAAACTCTATAAACAAATATTCTCTGAGCATACAAAACAAATTACGATACGTTTTTACAAACCAAGTCGAGCTCTCAAAGACGAACTCTTCTTGACGATCATGAGTTATTAAGTTCTTTACCTAGACAATTCAATTAAACTTCACTAAGGATCAGCCAAATGTTTTGTCTATCAAACTTGTTTGATTGATCCTTGGTAGAGCTCAGTTTGATCGAGCTTATTTAATTCGATTAAACTTTGTTCGATCGAACTTGTTCGATTAAACTACATTCACAAAATCTAACATGTTCAAATTTTCCTACTTTTTTTTGGCATATCTGAAAGCACAAAGAATAATAGAAAAACAGTTCAATTATAAGGATTAAATCCCTCTTTGGTATAGAAATATAAAATCCCTTCTAAAGCAAAACAACTTAAAAACCGTACTCAGGCAACATAGAGTTCGTAAACTAAATTAAAGCCCTTTGGGCAACTCCAAAACACTTACATGTTCTAAGGGGACTGATAAAGGAGAGGCACGGAGAACTTGATTACTTGTCCATATGCTCGTCTCCATCCAGGCCCTTCACCAAAGAGGTCGCTCCACCTTGAACTTCCTCACTCTGCACATATCCACTCAAAACTCCCTTCACAAAATGCGAATCTACGAGCATCACCGAATCCTCGGATACGGTAAAACCATTCAGATTTCTTATGGAGATGTCCGAGAAAGCCGTATCATTCATCTCCTCGGTCGCAATTCTCTTATTCTCCGCCAAACGCACAATGCTCTCGTGAAGCAATAAAACATTGTTATTATATGTAATGATGTTTTATTTAATAAAATAAATCATCTTTTAAGAAATTCATTAGAAATATTTTTGGAATTTTTTTTTGAATTTTTTTGTTACCTTGTGAATTTTCATAAATAACAAGCTTTTACCGAGATATTATTTAAGCGAACGAGTAAGTTGGAAAACCTTCTAAAGTTCATTAAAAATTATTAAACTTCAACCATAATTCTAATATAATATGTGTGAGCTATGGTTAAGAGGAAGTCTAAAAATTTGATCCCTAGATTAAGTTACATTTTTTGGACCATTAAAAAGTAATTAGTGATAAAAAATCATTAATGAACTTTCTATGGATGTGGACCTTGGATCATTAGGACTTGGGCTGAGAGATAATTTATTCAAACATAAAAACCAATCCTAAAGTATTTTGGGCTACGAAATCCATGGGAGAATTAGAAGGAAGTGTGATTCATTGAACCAAAAATTTGTTTGATGGATTTAGACCTATAACCATTAGCTTGGACTTCAAGGTATCTTGATTTTGTAGTAAACTCAGCCCAAATTATAGATTGGGACACGTGATCAATATGAGAAATAAGAGAAGGAAGAATTTGGTCATTGAATCTATTTTTGAGGTGTCAAATGGAGAGAGGGTGGGAGCTTGGTTATGGCCACTTAAAAAGGGGAGATGCATGAAGAATATATACATTGATTTTAGCCTTGCATGGTAGGAGAGACATGGAGGGGATGGGAGTGAAGTATTTGACACTTGTATGGCTGAAAAGCTCAAACGTGAGCTAGAGAGAGAAGTAGAGAGTTAGAGAAGTGAAGGAGAAGAAGAAAGAAACCCGAGGAGGAAGAAGAGAGAGAGAGAGAGAGAGAAATAAAGTGAGCTGAAAAAGAGAAGTAAATGTATCATAGGAGCGATGGAATATTTCCTAAACAGATTTACAACATTCATCCTAAATATCAGCTTTCTCTTTAAGTAGAAGGTTAGGGTTAGACACTAGAAGGTTAAATTAGGGTTTGTGGTGCGAGATCAATCCGATGGTACATTGTGGGGAAAAATATCGGAGTTAGGTTAATGGAGTTACCAAGGTCAACCGCGACAAAATAAATGGGTGAGTTGGGGTTAATTTTGTGATTAATGTGTTACTTTGCTGGTTCTTGACACTAAGTTATAACTTTGAGATATGAGAATTAGGTTATGACTAGTGTCGGGTTGGCTATAATATTATTATGAGTGATATTAATATTCTTCTTATACTCAGTTATTGTTAATATTTAAATATTTATTATGTGGCGCACTTTTGATTGTTAAACAAATAATTAACAAAATATATTAAAAATATGAAATGATTAAGTAATCATGAGGTTATGATAAAATGATAAAGAAATAATGAGGTTATGATTAAATGTTAATGAGTATGTTGTATTGGGCAATATGATTGTTGAAATATGATATTATTTTTGATTTAACTGGTGTGTTAGTGGCATGGTGTTAAAGTAGGCATATCGACTTCCCTTCTCAAATCCTCGGGAGCTTTCGGTCAGCTCACGTACCCTCGGGCGTGGTTCTGACAGGCGTTTACCTACTGGTTGACGCTGGTAGGTGTTGGGTTCGTAGAAACGGGGTCATGTCCAAAGGCCGATCCCGATGGAAACATTGACTATCTAGGAGTAGCCCGAGTCGCCGCGTATCGATGGACGAAGAATGGTGTATTATTTGTAGTACTCCGTGTTTATGAGTAAGAGTCATGGGATCACTACCGTGGGCCTCTATGGTGATGGGTTAGGTTTTCCAAGGGAAGGACGATATTGTTAGTGTAACGCCCCTTTCCCATTCTCCGCTGACTGTCGAGCTGACCGGTCAACAATCAAACAAGAACATGACCGATCGAACCTGAGCAAGTCGAACGGGAAAAGTTCGCCACAGGACGAAGCCAAAGGCAGTTCGGTTTGAGACAGAAGGCTCGCACCAACCTATCTTCGACTCCGCTATCCTCACTTCCGTAATACAAGTTGTACACCTTGTACCACTTCGGTGAGTTGTGTCGGTTCGGACTAAACCCAATATCAGGGAAACAATTTCATTTCTGAGTAATCAACATTGAGTACAACGTTTAATAGGATTTCACAAAAAATCGTCAAGTAAAATATATAAAGAAATCAATACACAAACTGATAATAACGCCGAACCGAGAAAACACTCAAAACAATCACGAATCAAATCCCGTCACAAGCAACCCGAAACCACACCGAGCATCTCCCGCGTCCGCCGCTACCTAAACCTGAAAACACAAAAAGAGTATAATGAGCGATCTAAGATCACCCAGTGAATCGGCTCCCTACTAACGGCTTCTAATCTATCTAGATTCTACAATCCCTTCCCCGAAACCCCAAAATAACAACCAACAGAAATAAACGGCCGATCACGCACTACCACGTCGTGTCAACCCACACACAATCAAGCACTAGCTAAACAAGAGAATTAAGGGAATCGAAGGCACTGCGGCACATGTCCTCGATTGGACTCGGTCTATCTATCGCGCAACGAAAGAAATAACAAAACAACACTGGGCCCTACGATCTCGGTAACTTCCACGGGTCTACATCGTCGCCTATATAGCAACTAACCCTGGACTCCTATACGTGCTCACAAGGACCCACGCATAGGACACCGTTCTCTGTCCATCGATACGCGGTGACTCTGACTACCCCTAGATAGCCCGAGTTTCCATGCAGTCTGGCCCTAGGACATGACCCCGTATTCTCCGGACCGCACACCTACCGGCGTCACCCGATAGGTTAACACCATAACCAGAACCACCATGGCCCGGTTAGGTCAAACCCGAGGATCCAATCGGGTCGGAAGTACCGGAACGTAACAAAATAACCTAGGCTTGCGGAATCTAACGCACCCTAGAGTCCTAGTGCAGAAATGTAAACACGCAGACTCGCTGGGACTAGAGCACAGATCACGCAATCAATATCAATAATAAATCCACAACCATTCCGCAAGCCTCTACACTACCACCGCTCTGACTAGGTAAGATACCTAGTCAGCACCACTAACTTACCCGGTCCCGTGACCGGAGTAAGTGTCCGCAATAACTGCTCGGCCCAACACCGAGCAGTCTAACAAGCCTGCACACAAAGCTCACAACAACAACAATATAATCACGCAACCACAATCAATCACACAATCATAATCAATCACACAATCACAATCAATCACACAATCACAATCAATCACACAATCACACACAAGCAGGCTTATTAGGGTTTCTAAATCTTTTAATCCATTTCACGCCCGCTACCTTGGGTTAACCGCTTGTTAACCCGTAGACGGTTCACCAATCATAACACTTCTCATTTCTTAACCAAACCTAGTCATCATTTATTAATTCCCCGATCTGTCGGTTTAGAGTTAGTAAACTTACTAACTCCCCGACGTCTCATTATTAACTTAATTTGATTCATTACCCAATCCCGCTATTAAACCTAAACCCCAATCCCGTTACAATATTCTATATGTTCGTTTAGGTTTAACCATATTTTAATGTCGTCTCAATTCTCGTATATAGATTCATTAAGTATCGTTCTTATACCATATATATGCATATACGATCCCTAAACAACGGTCTATATGAATGCATCACTCAATCATTACTAACAACCTAGCGGCACACAACCAATTTACCTTTTAATTCTTTAAACCCTAACGTGCTTATCCGATCCTAACCGGTTTAACATTAAACGCCCAATTAATTAATTACTCATTAGGTTAAGTAACGGGTATGCAAACCTAGTACTACGGTTTATCAATTTCCGGTCTATATGAGTCTAAAGGTTTGTGAGCCGACTCACAGTGAGATAGGTACGGTAATGGCGGTTCTGACACGTCGTGAATCCCGAGACTCCCGAACTAGAACCCGAACCTCCCGAATGCACGAACTCGAATCCCGAAGCTTCCCGAATGTCCGGACCGTTGACCGCATAATTCTAACCAAGCTTCCGGACCATCTTCTCTCTCCTTCACGCCTCCTTCTCTCTCTTCGTCATGTCGCTCTCTCTACTTTCTCTCTCCTCTTTCTCTCTCTTCTTTCTCTCTCCTCCGGTCTTCTCTCCTTCTCCTCATCTCACGCTTCTCTCTCCTTCCTTCTCCTTCTCTCTCTCTCTCTCTCCTCTTCTTCACGCTCTTCCTCTCTCTTTCTCTTCCTCTTTCTTCTTCTTCTTCTTCTCTCCCTCCTCTTCACGCTTCTTCTCCTTCCTCTTCTCCTCTCTCCTCTCCTCCTCCTTCACGCTTCCTCTTCTCCTCTCTCCTCTTCTCCTCCTTCACGCTTCCTCTTCTCCTTTCTCCTCTCCTCCTCCTTCACATTTCCTCTTCTCTCTCTTTCTACCTCTTCTCCACGCTTCCTTCTCTTCTTCTTCTTCTTCTTCATCTTCCTCCACGCCTTCTCTCTCTCCCTTCTTCTTCTTCTTCTTCTTCTTCTTCTTCTTCCTCTCTCTCACGCTTTCTTCTTCTTCTTCTTCTTTCTGCTCCTCTTCACGCTTTTATCTTCTCCTCTTCTCCTCTCTTTCTCTCTTTCTTCTCACGCTCTTTTTCTTCTTTCTCTTTTTCTCTTCTCTTCTTATTATAACATCACCACACTATTATCTCTTTGCCACAAAATTCTATGTCAACAGCTGTCCTCCCCTCTATCTGATGATGCCACGATATCACAACCCAAAAGAGAGGTGAATACAATTCACCATGTGTTGTAGAATGGGATTCATTGGATTTGGTCACTTGTTCATGAATCCATTTTCTTTTCTTCCCCTCTTGCCACGACACACAAGCCTCTAAATTTAGTTAATTTTATTGTTGTCTCTCTCTTAGCCACGTTCACCTTTCAACCAATCAGCAACTTTCCTTTTCTCGACCATCCCGATGCTTCCGTTTAGCCAATTTCAAGTTTATTATTTTAAAAACTCCCTAGACGATCGCATAAATCCTCAAACCTCCATAAACATATTCTTCATGATATTTGATGAATTTAGCATTTTGAATCGCCTCAAACGGACACCCGTAGCTCCGGTTATGAATTTCCGAAGTTTCGTCGGTTTTGTCGGTTTCCATCCCGACAAACCGAAAAACATGTTTCTGCTCCGATTTCTCCAACTCTGGTCTTGTGAACATTCTTTATATTAAAATATAAGAATATTCGGCCCGTCTCGGCTTCCGTCTCGACTTTTGGTAAAATTACCATTTTACCCCCGACATTGGTAAAATGACAATTTTACCCCTGGTGGTCTTTCTGCTGCCCGTTGACCGTATTTTGGATACGGGTTATCACATTCTTCCCCACTTACAGGAATTCGTCCCCGAATTCTCCGTCACTGTCAGACTTCAAATCGGTTCCGAACCCTGTAAGTCGCTTCATCACTTCATTCCGATGCTCCTTCCTCGAACACTGCTGCGTACCACTATCCTCGTCACTGATCCGATCTGACATCCCAATCTTGTACCCTGATCCGCTCCACTCTCAACTGTCTTTACCCGACTCAATCTTCGAACTCACTCCTGGTTAACTTATCTACTCTGCTTCTTACTTCCGTCTTCCCCACTTTGCCTCGACCTCCACATTCTTCGGTTTGTGACTTTCTGTCTTCTTCCTGAGACACTCTTCAAGAATCTAATCACATGCTTCCAACTGTCTGATTCCCACAACCCCACTGAATCTTCTTCTCATCTCTCGTTGCTCGCTTCATACTTCTCGGCTTCTTTCTGCCGGTCACTCGATAAACTGATACACTTTCCACCGACGACACCCATCACTGCTTCACTGTCCGGTCCACTTATCTCACGATGTCTTGACACTTCATCACGCTTTCGGGTTCGGGATCGGTCTCGGATTCACATTGCGTCGCCATTCCGACCTACAATCAATACAACAACTCACTGAAACAATTAGTTTCATCCCGCTCTATCCCCGATATCACTTTCCCATAGAAATATGGTTACTTAATCACGTACCCGACGGTTACCCGTGATTAAATAACAATACCCCATAAGTCCATTCCCTCGTGAACTGACGGTTGAACAAAACCGTCCTCAAGTCGGCTCAACTCGAAGTAAAATTGAAATAAAATCAACACCTTACCTTTTTAACAAAACCGAAGAAAGCTACTAATTACCAATTAAATTCCGAACTACCAAACATACAAGAGTCTCTAAGACCCAAAACGATCAATCCATCCAAAACCACGCACGCTAACACTACGCAACTACCACACAAACAAATTAATTAATCAATCAATCAATCAATCAATCAACAGAAAATGAAAACAAGCAATCACCATACAATCACGCAATCTAATGATCGGTCGGATGCGTCGTCGGTCTGGGTTCAGGTCATGATGAACGGTCGTCAGTTCCGCTCATCATTTGATTTCACACGGTAATCTGTTTGCTTTCAGAACCATCTCAATCATGCAAACAGTTACCATGCTACTCAAAACGATCAACTGAACACTCAGTATCCACCACATACACAACGATATATCATACATCATAAGGTTTTCTGTACATGGTTATGATCAGAGTCCACTCATAAGACCGTCATCACATCCAAAAACCCATACGACACCGCTAAACATCGGAAAAGTCAAAGACGACACGCAAAGTCGCCTATCCGCCGATCAATCTACAAGACAAGAATAGAATTAGTGCCCCCAACTTACCTGGCCTAACTACTCCCATCCTAACCTAATGCCTCCAGCAAGACCGAAATGCCCAATCACCACTGGCAAAACGGCTCGCTGAAGTATCCGCTGGCAGGTGCGCCGGAAGGGTGTGGTGAGTGTGTGTCTCGAGATGGTGCTCCGACATGTTGTGGCTCGGCAATCGGCAAAGATGAGCAACGTGACCTGCGCGGCCACATAACTGACAGATTGGAGTGGACGTTGAACGTGATCCACAATAACACACGGGCGCCTGATGTCCATAACCTCCACACAACTGACAAGGAGAAGTCGGCTCTGACGGGGAATCGATGAAACAATCGGGTGCGCGATGACCCTCACCTCTACACAACGGCAAGTCCTCACTGGCTCGGGTCGGGACAACGGAACAACCGGTAACTGCACAACGGGCGGCTGACTGGGCTCGGGATCTCTGCGGCTGGGTCCCGCTCGATAATCCTCTGGTACTAATGCTCGGTACGGCTCTCCATCGGTATACACTGTCCTGATCCAGAAAATCGGGCAAGTCGATACTCCGTGACCTCGTGACCACATCATGGATAGTGGTCGGGTCCCGATACTGGATGGTACGGGTCTCGAAGACGCGGGTCTACTGCTCGGGGACACCAGTGTAAATGAACCCATACACTCCACATCCGTCGCACGTCCTGTACTCCGGTATTGCTGACGGCGAGACTGACTGGTCCCTGCTGACTCATGACACTCAACTGCAACTGCTCCGCGCACACACACACACATCTCCACTCCACCCAAGACACACTGCTGCACGACTGCAACCAAAACTCAAAGATAAGTTAGTACAAAGAATACAAAAATGCTACTCCCCATCCCAACCCCGGGTTTCACGGACGCGGCTCGGTTTCCTAATGGATGCTTGTGTGACACATTTGACTCGATAAAACACGGAAAACACTCAAAAATGAAATGTTTCGAAACCCATGCAGAACCATGCTCTGATACCACCTTACTGTAACGCCCCTTTCCCATTCTCCGCTGACTGTCGAGCTGACCGGTCAACAATCAAACAAGAACATGACCGATCGAACCTGAGCAAGTCGAACGGGAAAAGTTCGCCACAGGACGAAGCCAAAGGCAGTTCGGTTTGAGACAGAAGGCTCGCACCAACCTATCTTCGACTCCGCTATCCTCACTTCCGTAATACAAGTTGTACACCTTGTACCACTTCGGTGAGTTGTGTCGGTTCGGACTAAACCCAATATCAGGGAAACAATTTCATTTCTGAGTAATCAACATTGAGTACAACGTTTAATAGGATTTCACAAACAATCGTCAAGTAAAATATATAAAGAAATCAATACACAAACTGATAATAACGCCGAACCGAGAAAACACTCAAAACAATCACGAATCAAATCCCGTCACAAGCAACCCGAAACCACACCGAGCATCTCCCGCGTCCGCCGCTACCTAAACCTGAAAACACAAAAAGAGTATAATGAGCGATCTAAGATCACCCAGTGAATCGGCTCCCCACTAACGGCTTCTAATCTATCTAGATTCTACAATCCCTTCCCCGAAACCCCAAAATAACAACCAACAGAAATAAACGGCCGATCACGCACTACCACGTCGTGTCAACCCACACACAATCAAGCACTAGCCAAAACAAGAGAACTAAGGGAATCGAAGGCACTGCGGCACATGTCCTCGATTGGACTCGGTCTATCTATCGCGCAACGAAAGAAATAACAAAACAACACTGGGCCCTACGTGTTGGAATTGTGTCCAGTAATCTCGGTACTGTCTCTAGAAAGTAAGAGTATGTCAATGATCAGACATAAGTCATATAATACTGGGGGTCATGATGGCTTGCTAGAGTCCGCTCATGATCTATAAGTCTTGGACTTATTGCCTCTATTATATGATCCCATATGGGTCACACGCCTAAGCTAACAGGAAAATGTGTAGGAACGGTTTTAGCAGAAGTACGGTAAAAGTGCTAGGCATTTACTGTACTTAGAGAGAATAAAAGGGTTTGGCCACTGTGTGTCGATCGATACACAAGGAGTGTCGATCGACACAGTGCGCGAACGCCTCGGAGTTAATTGGCCTTTGGGCCAAATGGCCCAAAACGAACTGAACGAGTTATATAAACTTAAGACGAGTTCAGGTCGAATAGAAGCCCTAGCCGCGAGCCTCCTCTCTCTCTCTGCGCCGATTTCCTCCTGGTCTAGCAGCCTCTTCCTGCTCGGTGTGCGTGTGTGAACCTCTGGAGGAGTTATCTCTCGGTGGCTCTCTGATCTCTGACATACCATCCCTTTCCGCTGCATAAACAGGTATAAGGTGAGATCAACAATTGTTTCTATTCGAGAAGAACCTAGATCAGCATGTTTAGGATAATCTGAATCAGAGAATTGAATCAGGATTCATCTAAACATTCCTTCAGTGGTATCAGAGCTATTGGTTCTGGTTTTTCTTGTTTAGATTCAAGTTTAGAATTGTTTTTCTTGTTTAAAAGTGTTTTGAATCAACTACTGATAAGAGAAATCACTTAAGTAACAAGAATTGAAACCTAAACATATGAAAAAATCGCATGATCAAGCTATATGATTTGATATGCGATCAAATCCGAGAGAATGAGAATCGGCCAGAATCGCATGGATCGATCGATACGATCGCATGGATCGGTCGATACAATCGGAGATCGCATGGATCGATCGATACGATCGCATGGATCGGTCGATACAGTCTATCGGCTAACCCTGTTAACGCGTGAAAGCATCGATCGATACAGGATCGATGCAGGTTCGATGTTGGTGCATTGACCGATGCGGTTGGTGCATCGACCGATGCGGTTGGTGCATCGATCGACACGGTTAGGGTTTTGGCTCGGTTCCGTGCATGCGTGAGAGCATCGATCGATACAGGATCGATGCACGATCGATGCAGGATCGATGCTAAGAGCATCGACCGATGCGGTTGATGGATCGATCGACACGGTTGGTTCATCGATCGACATGGTTGGTTTAAGGCTCGGTTTAATATTTTGATTAAAATTAATTCGTCCTGGTTTAATAAACAGATTTAATAATTTTATTAAGTCTGGTTAAACCGGGACAAGAAATCCAATGTCGAAAGAATTATTGGATTTAGTGCCTAAACCAGGATTTTCTAATTTGATTTGGTTGGACCAAATAAATTGAGAAAATCCGGTTTAGTAAATAACCGGTTGACAATTGTGGTCATCGTAGTAATTAAAATTTGGTTAGGCCAATTTTAATGAACCAGACCGGTTATGTCATTTAATTGGACAATTGGGTCATGTCTTGGACATGGACCAATTCTTGGGCCTCGGGCCAAGAAGTTAAAACAATTGGGCCAATTATTTGAGTCTTTCTTCAGATTAATTTAAAATTTATTTTATAAAATTATAAAGTCGATTTTAAATTAAAGTTTCCGAAATTTTGAAATTAGAAAGTTTCTTAAATTAGAAGTTTCTGGATTTGCGGGTTTTGGATTTTAAAGAAATTTCTAAAGTTAGAAAGTTTCCGTTTTTAGAAAGTTTCCAATTTTAGAAAGTTTCCAAAAATAGTAGGTTTCCAAAAATGGAAAGTTTCCCGAAATAGTAATCTTCTATTTTGGGAATGAATTTTAAATAAACCTACGAACCTCAAACAATATCAAGCGTTGGATGTCTTGTCCATTCTATGTCATCTGTCGAAGCCCATTCAATTGTATTCATGGCCTTACAGTGTGAGGGGGTCTGCTTTTGCGTGGATAAGACGGTTTGTGATTCATAAATGTCATTGGGAGTCCCAGACATTAATGATTACATGACTGTATAGTCTGGTTTTCTTGACTAGGCCATCGGGAGTCCCGGGCCTTGAGACATCAGAGTGGATTGGGCCTCGGGCCCAGATTCACAACCAAGAGTTATATCACGGATATGATTAGCCGATATAAGGCTTACCGATATAAGCTAAGGTTGGGTGACGGCCAGTGGCCCACTTTGATCTTAGTTATATGTGGATCTTGGAATCATTATATTCTATTGAGGGTAACTTATGTTATTGAATATAATGCATGATTAATCATATTAAATTTAATACGAGATTAATCATATTGAACATATTAACTAAAATCCTTTTATCTTAATTTTCAGTTATGACTAGCACAAACAATCAAAACACTTTCTCGATCCGGTCTGTCCTTAAGATGGACAAGCTGAACGGATCAAATTTCTTGACTTGGTCGCGGAACCTGAGGCTAGTCCTCAGACAGGAGAGAAAGGACTATGTTCTTGAGAGAGCTCTCCCCGTGAGGATCGGGTCCAATGCCTCACATGCAGTATATGATGCTTGTAATAAGCATTATAATGATGCGGTAGATGTGCGTGGTCTGATGTTGGCTACCATGGACTCACATTTGCGGAAGCAATATGAGAACATGGAGTCGCCAATAGAGATGATCAGCAGCCTGAAATTGAAATTTCAGGAGCAGGTAAGAGTGGAGAGATACCAGTTGGTTAAGTCTCTCACTAGCTGCAAGCTACCAAATGATCATCCAGTGAGTCCTCATGTCAGTAAAATGATGGGTTACATTGATAACCTGAGGAAACTGGATTATCCAGTTAGCCAAGAATTGGCAACTGAGATCATTCTGCAGTCACTGCCGTCAAGCTATGATAAGTTCAGAAGGAACTATATCAAGAAAGGCTTAACAAAGACGATGACTGAACTGCATGATATGCTCAAGACAGTTGAGCCAAACGTGAAGAGTACCCTGTACAATCTCATGAACGAGAAGGGTAGGTTTACTAAACCTAATGCTGACAAGGGTGAAGACAAAGTTGTCCAGATTTTGAATCATGGCAAGCGTGTGTCTTCTGAGCCCGAGTCAGATACCTCTTACGTTGGTAAGTGCTGCTACTGTAAGGAGACAGGGCATTGGAAGAGAGATTGCATTAAATTCATGGAAGATGATGAGGAGTTAAAGTCGATGTATGCGACTACTTCCTCATGTATTCATGTTATTACTTCAAGTTCTACCTTAAAGGTATTGGATACTGGTTGTGGCACTGATATTTGTGATAATATGCAGAGCCTAAGCAACAGTAGAACTTTGAAGGAAGGGCAAGTGAAACTACATGTCTGGAAGGAGCTTGGGATGCTGCCTCAGCCGTAGGGTTTTCACTTATAGATCCCTTTTAGGCTTGGTTTTGTATTAAGTAATTGCTACAATGTACCTGCTTTAAGCAGAGTTGTCTTTCATTTTCTTGTAAGAATTTGAATGTTTTTCATTTTGATAAAAGACAAGTTTTGTTCTTTTGATCTTAATGAAATATTAATTGTAGCACCCTATTCATGGAATGGGTTTTATATCTTAAACCAAAGTGTGCCTAAATGTAACATAAATACCGAATTGGTTTAAATCTGATGAATTAAACCTGATTTTTCTTGGCATAAAGTCTTGGTCACATAGAGTAAGTCGGATTCAGAAATCCCATAGTCATGGACTGTTGGGCTCATTTGATAAAATATCTTATGAGACTTGAATTCTGTTTACTAGACCAAAAGGTAAAGGGCCTATCTTAGCCGAGCTAGAGAAAGGCCCAAAGGCTTATTGGACCTGGAACATACTCATGTATGTGGCCCAATGAGCAGTAATGCCAGAGAAAAATCTCCTGTACTTCATTGTCTCTATTGATTACTTCAGTGAGTGTGACTGTGTTCATTTAATGAGACACAAGTCGGAATTCTTTGACATGGTCGAAAGAGTTCCAGAATGAAGTATAGGATCTGAATGACAAAAGTATTAAGACTCTGGATTAAATCACGAGTGAGAATACTTAAGTCATTGATTGTGTGATCATCTGAATGAGTGTGAAATCGTTTCACAGCTCATTTCTCCTGAAAACCTGAAGGTTTTTCTGTGAGAAAGAATCAGATCTTATTAGAAATGATTAAAGATGAGTCACACGAATCTTCCATGATATTATTTAAGAATAACGCTCTAGAAATATCTAAGTTTACGCTGAAAAAGGTTCCACCAATATCAGTTGAAAGACACCACGTAAATGTGGATTGGAATCGATCCAAATTCGTCTTTACTGAGTATTTGTAGTTGTGCTACTTCGCTGGTTGTCCTAGGGAAACCAAGGCTTGTTACTTTTACGTCCATTCTGTTTTCTAAGAAGGGAAGTTAATTTCCAAGAAGAACAGTGGGAGTAAAAGTATAACTCGAAGAAATTCGAGAAATACAGGAGGCTGCTTAACCTGTTGAGGGAGAGCAGCGGAAGGATTTACAGATTTCTGTAGAATCTACACCTGTGAATTATGGAGTTCGCAGATATGAATGAATCAGTTACTAATCCGAGAGTGATTTCTCGTCATTAGTTGAACCTGATAATCATTGAAATCTGCACCTCTGGAGCCTGAAGTTCGCAGATATGAATGAATCAGTTACTAATCCGAGAGTGATTTCTCGTCATTAGTTGAACCTGATAATCATTGAAATCTGCACCTCTGGAGCCTGAAGTTCGCAGATATGAATGAATCAGTTACTAATCCGAGAGTGATTTCTCGTCATTAGTTGAACCTGATAATCATTGAAAGTTCGCATGATCTGATGATCATTGAAAGCGACGAATCTGCGAAATTCAAAGAAGCGATAGTGAGCCCGGACTCTCCGAAAAAATTACATTTTATGTAAGTTAGCTTCATCGATCCATTCATGGATGGAAGCAAACATATCGGAGTTGGAATCTTCGTTCTGTTGAAGTAGTCAAGGTTTTGACTTGAACAGGAACGAATTAGAACTGTGCGTTTACTAATAGATTGGTGGGAGCGATATTGCATTTCTCATAGTGTATGTCGATGACATACTGATTCTCGAAAATGACGTCCCAATGCTGCAGTCAGTAAAGGACTGGCTTGGGAGTTGGTTTAATGATTGACATGGGTAAAGCCACGTAGTTCTTGGATTTTGGATCTAAAGATAGAGATCCAAAAGAGCTGGTAGGACAAAGTCAGGATTCTTAAATTGACAAAGTCCTACACGTTTTGAGCAATCCAAGAAGGGTTTTATGCCAATGTCACATGGCATTAAGTTAAGCAAGATACAGTATCCTACGATAACTGCTGAGCTTAAATGCATGGATGAGATTCCATATGCGTCGGCAATTGGATCTATCATGTATGCCATGAAACATACTAGTTTGATGTTACTTTAATGTTAAGCAAGACAAATAAAGACCAGTCAAATCCAACAAAGAATCAAGTTTCCTAAAGTATGTCCTAAAGTATTTGAGGAATACTAAGGATAAGTTCTTGATTTACGGAGAAAGTGAGGTGCTATAAGTCGATAGAGTCTGAAAGGCAAGTTTCCAACGGACAAAGATGATTTCCGGTCACAGTCCGGTTATATCTTGTGTTTGTCTGGCAGTGCACGGCACTGTTGCTGACTCCATGACTTAAGCTGAATCTTTCGCAGCTTGGGAAGCGGCGAAAGAGGTTGTTTGGAAAGAAGAGTTCATCAC
This sequence comes from Orychophragmus violaceus, assembly GCA_030180135.1. Lineage (NCBI taxonomy): Eukaryota > Viridiplantae > Streptophyta > Magnoliopsida > Brassicales > Brassicaceae > Orychophragmus > Orychophragmus violaceus. The sequence goes on from CM058231.1 coordinate 58,289,380, forward strand.
TGAACTTGATGTGATTCCCAGCATAGATGAGACTAGCTGCACATCAGAGGTCCAAACACCTTGAGATAAATGACAGAGATGTTAAGTAGATCAGCAAGTTTCAACGAATGAGAACGTTGCTAATCTATTAACGAAGCCACTCCTTAGGCCTAAGCACGAGTCGCGGACTGTTGCTGTAGGATAAGTGAAATTAAGATGTAGTCTTAATTTCAGTGGGAGTTATTAAAGGGCTTTATTTAGTTATTGGATATGTTCTTGAAATAACATTTAAGATGTTTAATGAAATTATTATTTCAAGATTATTTTAACTGTGATGAAATAATCGTTCCAAAGTGATATAAACCATTTTATAGGTCATCGAAGTAAATGACTTGATCTTGAGTTATCAAAGTCATTTAGCTTGACCATGAGACCCTATATTTGATAAATGACTTATATCATTATGTCCCTAGTCGAAGGTTGTTGAAATTGGAACACCAACAACCGTGTGAGACTGGATTGGTACGTGACTTATGACAAAGTCTCAGTGTGTCGTAGATGCGCGGCATCAAAGTCAGTACATAGGTGTATGTTGGGAACATACGACCGGACAAGACCCGCTTATAAGAACTCTTCAGGATATTTATATCTGTGTCATAAGAGATTCTTACTACGACTATAGAGTATAGTCCTTAGACCTGAGTTCGCATGCATGTGACTGCACATGGACTGATGCACTTTGATCATTGTCTAACGCTGTCGTTCTGCGATAGTTATAAGGACCTTGTTTGGGTACATTATGAAATGAGTAGTTTACAGTGATGGAACAAGACGGGATTTGTCCCTCCAATATAAATGGAGTGAATATCTCTAGGCCAATCGGAGATTTGAATACTGGAAAATGCATGGCCATGCTCAAACGGACTGTCCCGAGTCGTTTTGGATTGTCAGTATCGAATCAGAGTCCGATGAACAAGATTAGGCTTTATAAGGATGACACCAATCTTGCCTTATGACTAATCGAGATATTGTGACAAAAGGATTATGAATACAGAGATTCCAGTACAAGTGGGAGATTGTTGGAATTGTGTCCAGTAATCTCGGTACTGTCTCTAGAAAGTAAGAGTATGTCAATGATCAGACATAAGTCATATAATACTGGGGGTCATGATGGCTTGCTAGAGTCCGCTCATGATCTATAAGTCTTGGACTTATTGCCTCTATTATATGATCCCATATGGGTCACACGCCTAAGCTAACAGGAAAATGTGTAGGAACGGTTTTAGCAGAAGTACGGTAAAAGTGCTAGGCATTTACTGTACTTAGAGAGAATAAAAGGGTTTGGCCACTGTGTGTCGATCGATACACAAGGAGTGTCGATCGACACAGTGCGCGAACGCCTCGGAGTTAATTGGCCTTTGGGCCAAATGGCCCAAAACGAACTGAACGAGTTATATAAACTTAAGACGAGTTCAGGTCGAATAGAAGCCCTAGCCGCGAGCCTCCTCTCTCTCTCTGCGCCGATTTCCTCCTGGTCTAGCAGCCTCTTCCTGCTCGGTGTGCGTGTGTGAACCTCTGGAGGAGTTATCTCTCGGTGGCTCTCTGATCTCTGACATACCATCCCTTTCCGCTGCATAAACAGGTATAAGGTGAGATCAACAATTGTTTCTATTCGAGAAGAACCTAGATCAGCATGTTTAGGATAATCTGAATCAGAGAATTGAATCAGGATTCATCTAAACATTCCTTCACTACGATCTCGGTAACTTCCACGGGTCTACATCGTCGCCTATATAGCAACTAACCCTGGACTCCTATACGTGCTCACAAGGACCCACGCATAGGACACCGTTCTCTGTCCATCGATACGCGGTGACTCTGACTACCCCTAGATAGCCCGAGTTTCCATGCAGTCCGGCCCTAGGACATGACCCCGTATTCTCCGGACCGCACACCTACCGGCGTCACCCGATAGGTTAACACCATAACCAGAACCACCATGGCCCGGTTAGGTCAAACCCGAGGATCCAATCGGGTCGGAAGTACCGGAACGTAACAAAATAACCTAGGCTTGCGGAATCTAACGCACCCTAGAGTCCTAGTGCAGAAATGTAAACACGCAGACTCGCTGGGACTAGAGCACAGATCACGCAATCAATATCAATAATAAATCCACAACCATTCCGCAAGCCTCTACACTACCACCGCTCTGACTAGGTAAGATACCTAGTCAGCACCACTAACTTACCCGGTCCCGTGACCGGAGTAAGTGTCCGCAATAACTGCTCGGCCCAACACCGAGCAGTCTAACAAGCCTGCACACAAAGCTCACAACAACAACAATATAATCACGCAACCACAATCAATCACACAATCATAATCAATCACACAATCACAATCAATCACACAATCACAATCAATCACACAATCACACACAAGCAGGCTTATTAGGGTTTCTAAATCTTTTAATCCATTTCACGCCCGCTACCTTGGGTTAACCGCTTGTTAACCCGTAGACGGTTCACCAATCATAACACTTCTCATTTCTTAACCAAACCTAGTCATCATTTATTAATTCCCCGATCTGTCGGTTTAGAGTTAGTAAACTTACTAACTCCCCGACGTCTCATTATTAACTTAATTTGATTCATTACCCAATCCCGCTATTAAACCTAAACCCCAATCCCGTTACAATATTCTATATGTTCGTTTAGGTTTAACCATATTTTAATGTCGTCTCAATTCTCGTATATAGATTCATTAAGTATCGTTCTTATACCATATATATGCATATACGATCCCTAAACAACGGTCTATATGAATGCATCACTCAATCATTACTAACAACCTAGCGGCACACAACCAATTTACCTTTTAATTCTTTAAACCCTAACGTGCTTATCCGATCCTAACCGGTTTAACATTAAACGCCCAATTAATTAATTACTCATTAGGTTAAGTAACGGGTATGCAAACCTAGTACTACGGTTTATCAATTTCCGGTCTATATGAGTCTAAAGGTTTGTGAGCCGACTCACAGTGAGATAGGTACGGTAATGGCGGTTCTGACACGTCGTGAATCCCGAGACTCCCGAACTAGAACCCGAACCTCCCGAATGCACGAACTCGAATCCCGAAGCTTCCCGAATGTCCGGACCGTTGACCGCATAATTCTAACCAAGCTTCCGGACCATCTTCTCTCTCCTTCACGCCTCCTTCTCTCTTCGTCATGTCGCTCTCTCTACTTTCTCTCTCCTCTTTCTCTCTCTTCTTTCTCTCTCCTCCGGTCTTCTCTCCTTCTCCTCATCTCACGCTTCTCTCTCCTTCCTTCTCCTTCTCTCTATCTCTCTCTCTCCTCTTCTTCACGCTCTTCCTCTCTCTTTCTCTTCCTCTTTCTTCTTCTTCTTCTTCTCTCCCTCCTCTTCACGCTTCTTCTCCTTCCTCTTCTCCTCTCTCCTCTCCTCCTCCTTCACGCTTCCTCTTCTCCTCTCTCCTCTTCTCCTCCTTCACACTTCCTCTTCTCCTTTCTCCTCTCCTCCTCCTTCACACTTCCTCTTCTCTCTCTTTCTACCTCTTCTCCACGCTTCCTTCTCTTCTTCTTCTTCTTCTTCATCTTCCTCCACGCCTTCTCTCTCTCCCTTCTTCTTCTTCTTCTTCTTCTTCTTCTTCCTCTCTCTCACGCTTTCTTCTTCTTCTTCTTCTTTCTGCTCCTCTTCACGCTTTTATCTTCTCCTCTTCTCCTCTCTTTCTCTCTTTCTTCTCACGCTCTTTTTCTTCTTTCTCTTTTTCTCTTCTCTTCTTATTATAACATCACCACACTATTATCTCTTTGCCACAAAATTCTATGTCAACAGCTGTCCTCCCCTCTATCTGATGATGCCACGATATCACAACCCAAAAGAGAGGTGAATACAATTCACCATGTGTTGTAGAATGGGATTCATTGGATTTGGTCACTTGTTCATGGATCCATTTTCTTTTCTTCCCCTCTTGCCACGACACACAAGCCTCTAAATTTAGTTAATTTTATTGTTGTCTCTCTCTTAGCCACGTTCACCTTTCAACCAATCAGCAACTTTCCTTTTCTCGACCATCCCGATGCTTCCGTTTAGCCAATTTCAAGTTTATTATTTTAAAAACTCCCTAGACGATCGCATAAATCCTCAAACCTCCATAAACATATTCTTCATGATATTTGATGAATTTAGCATTTTGAATCGCCTCAAACGGACACCCGTAGCTCCGGTTATGAATTTCCGAAGTTTCGTCGGTTTTGTCGGTTTCCATCCCGACAAACCGAAAAACATGTTTCTGCTCCGATTTTTCCAACTCTGGTCTTGTGAACATTCTTTATATTAAAATATAAGAATATTCGGCCCGTCTCGGCTTCCGTCTCGACTTTTGGTAAAATTACCATTTTACCCCCGACATTGGTAAAATGACAATTTTACCCCTGGTGGTCTTTCTGCTGCCCGTTGACCGTATTTTGGATACGGGTTATCACAGTTAGGGCCCGTAGTATGCATATAGTTCAATTTATTGTTATTGTGTTTCAGATAGTTTATTATTATATTACTTCTTGCACTTTCCGTCCTTGTTTGTATTTGGGGTTAGGTTGGGTAGGTGAAAAGTTAACCACTTAGATATGGAATCTCAGCTTACTAGGTGATAATAGATCGCCCAACCTTCTCTTTTATGTTTTTTGCAGGAAACCAGTAAGGTAGCAGGTCGCAGGACGTTAGGCCAGCCGGTGTAGTGTCGATGTCTCTTTTGTAAACGCTATTTCAAATAAAGTATGTAATATATTTTACTTAAACTCGTCCTTGGACCTATATGTATTTCCAAAAATTATAACTTATATTATAAAATAAATAAAGAATGTTTTATATTCGTAAGCATGTTGTTTATATTAGGTTAGTCCAATCGAATCTAACTACCGAATCTTGTTATGGGTTGCAGAGTCTTAACAAAAACTCGGGAAACATGTAACTGAATAATTTGGTTTAGTTTGACAACATAATTTTCTGACCTATGCGGATTTAGTCAAACACGATAAAAAAAGCTAACGGCTCTTGTTCCGAAAAAACAAAACAAGTGATCATGTTCTTGTTTGATTGTTTATCATTGGTTGACTAAGGTCAAAACAGAACATGGTGTTACAAAAGGTGGCATTAGAGCATGGTTCTGATTGTGCTTATTACAACATGTGTTGTGAATTTATCGAGTAAAAATTTAGACAATTGGAAACCGGTTTCATCTTGTTTAGTTATGACTTAGTCACTTACATGTTTGTAATGCAGATGGAAGACGGAGCAATCAATAGCGGCAGGCATGGTATGTCTGTGGGGTCGGATCAGGTTTCAAAATGCAGAGTTGGGTTATGAGGCACCGAGAAAAAAGGCTAAGTCACCATGAAATTTAGGCATTAGGGAAAGACAGGCTGATCAGGCTCCAACTGCTGCGGAGAATAACATCGAGGATGATGGTTCTAGTATCCAGGGTCTCCAGAAAATCATCCTGAGGAAATGCAATGGAATGATAAAAATACTGTGGGAGGCCAACAAGTAAACCCGGAGGCAGAAAACATTTTGAAACTGCTTCACGAAGTAATGATGCGGGCCATGTAATCACCACAAGTGACACCCGACGTATCAGCCCGTACGTCTTTCCTATCATTGATATCTTTAATGAAGAAAATGGGGACTACAAATTTTTTGACGGAACAGACCCATTAGTAGCAGACCGATAGATCAGAATGATGGAGAAAAACTTTAAGGCTACGTGATGTCTGGAGGATTACAAGCTGAGTGTTGGAGCTTATTAATTGGATTGATATGCAGCTGATTGGTGGGAAATCAGGGAAGCTCAAGTGGGACACATGGTAAAGACATGACCAGATTTTAAGATGGGGTTTTAGCGCAAGTACTTTACCCCGAATCAAAGCAATGGCTACAACGGCAATTTACTAATCTCGAACAAGGGAGTGAATAGGACCATGATTATGAATCGAAGTTCATGAGGCTAAAGTGTTATGTGTGCAATGACAACGGAGACGAAGAAGCAATGATCACTAACTTGTGGCCTACAATCCGAGTTGGAAAGGAGACTTGCCGTACGCAACTTCGCGAGCCTCACAGAATTGGTAGAGAAAGCCGTAAGCGTGGAAATTGGGTTAGAAGCAGAACGAGCAATGCGAGGGAATTTCAGATCAAACCAAGGAGGAACATCATCAAACCACCAAGGTCAACCTTCTAGACAGAACTGTCATTTCAACGACAAAGGCAAACGACCCCAAAGATCATCAGACAAACCTAGAGGAGCATTGGTATGTTACAACTGCGGTCAGCCAGGACACATCTCAAAGTATTGCATGAGGGATTCAAGGCAGCATATATCGTCTGGTCTTACCTGTTTCGGATGTGGCCAAAAGAGCCATTTTGCTCAGGGTTGTACGAATCCGATTCCAACCACCCCACTCGCCATTCAGCCTCTGCCAGCCCGTCCTACGAGTGAGCCAGCTTGAAAGCGTCAATCTATAGGTGGTAGGATGTATGCCTTAGAAATAGATAATACTGAGGCTCCAGAACCTGTTCAGAAACCATACATGTTGCGGGTCGTCCCACGCATGTATTGTTCGATTCAGGAGACACACATAGTGATATGATCCTCCCAAGGATAGGCACTCTTAATGTGGTAGATTGGATAGGCCTTGGTCCAACAGAAGCTACTAGCGACTGGCTTGGACAAGGGAAGTGGATCGATGGGTCGCACAGTGGATGCGGAAGGCCACTGATGTTCCCACCTCTTCAATAGCCTGATATGACGCACAGGTCCTATTTCAGAGGGTTGAAGACTTGGATATTACGCACCAGATCTTCAGAAAGTTCACAAGGAACAAATGTGAGATTGCTCTCAAAGATGATCAAAGATCAAAAGTTAAAAGATGAAAAGGTTGTTTTGATTGATTGTGAAATCAGAATACATATAGAGTTTCTCTTGCATGAAGAGTTTAGAAAATTAACTTAGGAAATTGAAAAAATTAAAGAACGAAGACTTGACTCAATAATGACCCTTGACTGACTTTTGGACTGATTTGAGAGAATTTGGGTCGACAGTGTACAGCTGCTTCAGGTCGTACACCAGGGCGTATTCCAGGGCGTACACTTCACTTATTTTCCTTCAGCACCAAATTGACTGTTTCACGTTTCTTGCATTGGTCGATTCAGTCCCCGCGGAATAGTGCATATTTCAGAATAGTGTACCCGTACACTCCGCCAGAGTGTACACCCTTTATCCCAAATTGGCCCAACTTAAGACAAACTTCTGGACTTGGATAAATTGGTACATCTTTGAACTTCTTGATCTTCTTAGGCTTTAGACTTGAACTTAGCCCTTCAGAAATGTCCATTTGATCATTAAAAACGAGCATAGCCCAATGTAGACTCTCTGGTGGCCGAACTAGCCCATTATGGTCGATAAGAAGAGTGTCTCGACCATCTCTTGATCCAGCACGAGCCAAGTGTGAATTGTCATGATCAAAATGTTCTTCACACTTACTTGGCTGAGGAAGTTGTCGTTGGTTGCTTGAAAGAAGATCATAATCATCAAGTTTCTTCTTAGACTCCAAAATTGGCCATACCGAGAAACTTAAGCCGTCATTACTGAGAACAACTTGTTCTTGGCCAACTCCAATTCCAGAACGATCCATGGTCATTATGAGTTGTTCAAAATGATCCTCATAGCTGCTTGTCCGGATGAAAAGTTCTCCATTTGCTGATCTGAAGTTGGAATCAAACAGTTCCATCTTTAGTTCAAAGACCGGTTCTGTCCCATTGCTTGAATCATGAGATGAGCTGGTCAAGATCATATCAGGCCCTCCCTCTTGAAAAGGATTTGTCCTCAAATCCGGTTCTCCTACATCAAAAGGAAATAGGTTAGTCACATAAAATAAGATTAAGCAAATAATCATGTAATTAAACACAAACTGAAGTATTGGAATGCGACTTCCTTGGAATTTTGAAGCGGTTTTTCTGATGTATTCCCAAGTCCACTTTCCAAACCGATAATGCTCTTGTTGTTTTTGCATAATTTCTGCCTTTTGAGACCGATCCTAGTTCAGGAATCTCTTTCGTGCATGATTAACTTCCTCTACAAGATCTCGGATCATCTTTGCTCTAGAAACAAACTTCTCAACCTGTTTATCCTGTACTTTCACAACATCTAGAGAAACCACATCAAATGTGTAAAAGAAATGATCAAATGGTTTCTCCATTCTTATGAAGTCAAAAACAGGATTCAAGTTTTTTTTGTGAACATCAATGACCTTGTTAAAGACTGAAGTTGAGTTAGAACAAATATTATCAACAAAATCCTTAGCTGACCTCAAAACAAGCAAAGCTTTATCAAAACATGAAATGATCCTTGTAAATTTAGAAAATCTTTTATCAAGATCATGATCATTCAAACTCGTTTTGCAAAGTTCTTGGAATGAGTTTGAGTCACACAAAACGTTTTCAAAGCATAGTTCAAACTTAGAGAAAGCTTTAACAAATGTAGATTCTTCTTTAGTTCCAAATGACTCAAATGCTTTCTTTCTCAAAGAAACTTTCAAAGAACCTTCAAACTCACAAAAATTATGAAACATAAAACATTTTGGCTTAAAGAAACTCTCAACTTCAAGTGTTTCAAAAGGGTGGATCATTTTGTCAAAAACAAATCCAAAACCACAAAATTCTTTAGCCTTAACCAAACCAAAACGTTTTTCTTGAGCAGAAAACAAGACAACCATATAAGACATTGCATCAAACATTGCAGCTCTCTTACATTGCTTTGGATAGTCATTGGGGAATGGCATGAAGACTGGTTGTGGCATGGAATCGGTCGGCTGCTCCAAGACATACTTCTGTGGCAAGCTCTTTTGTGAAATTCCTTGGCTTGTTCTTCTTTGAAACCATTCCATGATCAAGTGTTCTCCTGGTCCATAGTCCACTTGCTTATCCAAACCTTGAATCACCTTTGCCTTTAGGACATAATCCTTGACATGCTTAACCTGCTCTTTCACGTAAACTAGAAGGAACAAGTCATATGTGACAAAAGAAAGTTCAAACAATTCTGTTATCCACAAAACGTTTAAGGCAAGTCTTAAAATCATTGGATCCTCATCTAAAGCTTTTTCATAGACCAGAATAACAACATAACACAAGTTGTTCCAAAACACTTTAGATGATCTTAAGACAAACAAGATCGCATATGTGCTAGAAATCAGATTTGAATGCACAAGCTTAGAAACTTTCTCAGCAGTCCTAAATGTGAAACCTCTCCTAGTTTTAAGAACATGTTTATCACGCCATTTACTGATTAAAAACTTAATCATAGCACAAATGAATCCACAGACCTGTTGAAATGATCTAAGCATGAGAAAAGACAAGGTAGAAAACGTGATGACATGTTCTAGATTCGAAATCCTTTCAACAAAACGTCTTCCTTCAAGTTCAAGTTTGTCTCATAGCTCAAAACATCACAATTTCTTCTGAATGATCTCAAATCAAAGTAAGAATCAAAAACTTTGTCAAGCAGAAAACTCTTTGGGAAAAGTTCAGGTTTGAATGTTTCAAAAGTTGAGATCAGTTTGTCAAAAACAGATTTTGAAACACAAAACTCTTTCACATTGCTTAAATCAAATATCTTTTCTTCTTCAGGAGTAACCAAAACAAACAAGCCAGGATTTTCATTAATCAAACTGATTTCCTTACAAAGTTTGTTGTGGTTTTTCACAAGGAGGGCATGAGTGACCGATTCCAGTACAAGAAGGGCAGGCTGTCCCAAATCAGAAACCGGTGATGCTTCCTTTGGTTCCTCTTCTGGTGAGCTTTCATCTAAGACCTGTGAACTAGAGACATGTCTACGCGGTTGCTCCGGTTCAAGACTAGTTAGTTCTTCAGAAGCTGGTTCACTTGTATTCACAAAATCAGAAGAAGAATAAATAAGAGAACACTTAGCTCGGTTTGGAATGTTTGAAATGATTTCAGTCTCCAATGGCTCCTGTTCAACCGTGGTTGCTTCAGAACACAAGCTGGTGGTGTTGCTCTTCATGTGCTTATCAAACACATCCTCAATTATTTCCTACATCTTCTTTTCCAGATCATCAAAACATTTTTCTCTTTTCAACCGGTTTTGGTGTAAGCTAGTTTGAAGATTCTTTGGCTCCTCACGTTGAGAATCATGTTATGCTCTTTTCATGGCTGATCTAGAAAGATCTCTGCGTCTCCTAATTGGTCGTTCCTCTGATCTCCTTGGTGGAGCTTTTTCCTGCACATCATCAGACTTGTTAAGACCAAACTTGCTCTCATTTCTTGAAAACATTTTTTTTCTTCTCAAGTAAGGTTTAGATGATGAATATAAAACGTCTTCCTGCTTCTGTATATTCCTTCTTTTAAGGCCAAACATCATAACCTGAAATATACTTTAGCAAACAAGTTAGTAGAAACAACACTCCTCACAATCTCTCTTGCTCTTTCCCTCACGTGTTTCTCTCTTTTCTCTCAAGGTGTTTAGGCTCACAACCCTCACAATGTTCCAAGCAAACTAACCACAAGATCCGGAGAGTTTTAATCCCAAAGAAGAAAAAGAGGAAGATAGACAGATTGCAAGATTTTTGGGGCTAGCTGATTGACCAACACCTAGAACCGATTTCTCCTTGTTCCAAAACTCCTAGAACCGATTTCTCCTGGTTCTAGAAACTTTTTTTTTTAATATGAGGCTACTAGCACTCTCTTTTTTTTTTAAATAGTGTGGCTCAGCTAGCAAGGAAGATAGACAGAAAAGAATTTTTTTTTGATTTTTTTTTTTTGAAATGAAGAAGATGAAGAGTTTAGAAGTGAATAGATCAGAAATGGAAGATGAGAAGATGAATGGATTTTCGAATACCAGACTTAGAGTGGGCTCTGATACCACCTGATAGGATCCTCCCAAGGATAGGCACTCTTAGTGTGGTAGATTGGATAGGCCTTGGTCCAACAGAAGCTACTAGCGACCGGCTTGGACAAGGGAAGTGGATCGATGGGTCACACAGTGGATGCGGAAGGCCACTGATGTTCCCACCTCTTCAATAGCCTGATGTGACGCACATGTCCTATTTCAGAGGGTTGAAGACTTGGATATTACGCACCAAATCTTCAGAAAGTTCACAAGGAACAAAGGTGAGATTGCTCTCAAAGATGATCAAAGATCAAAAGTTAAAAGATGAAAAGGTTGTTTTGATTGATTGTGAAATCAGAATACATATAGAGTTTCTATTGCATGAAGAGTTTAGAAAATTAACTTAGGAAATTGAAAACATTAAAGAACGAAGACTTGACTCAATAATGACTCTTGACTGACTTTTGGACTGATTTGAGAGAATTTGGGTCGACAGTGTACAGCTGCTTCAGGTCGTACACCAGGGCGTATTCCAGGGTGTACACTTCACTTGTTTTCCTTCAGCACCAAATTGACCGTTTCACGTTTCTTTCATTGGTCGATTCAGTCCCCGCGGAATAGTGCATATTTCAGAATAGTGTACTTGTACACTCCGCCAGAGTGTACACCCTTTATCCCAAATTGGCCCAACTTAAGACAAACTTCTGGCCTTGGATAAATTGGTACATCTTTGAACTTCTTGATCTTCTTAGGCTTTAGACTTGAACTTAGCCCTTCAGAAATGTCCATTTGATCATTAAAAACGAGCATAGCCCAATGTAGACTCTCTGGTGGCCGAACTAGCCCATTATGGTCGATAAGAAGAGTGTCTCGACCATCTCTTGATCCAGCACGAGCCAAGTGTGAATTGTCATGATCAGAATGTTCTTCAAACTTACTTGGCTGAGGAAATTGTCGTTGGTTGCTTGAAAGAAGATCATAATCATCAAGTTTCTTCTTAGACTCCAAAATTGGCCATACCGAGAAACTTAAGCCGTCATTACTGAGAACAACTTGTTCTTGGCCAACTCCAATTACAGCACGATCCATGGTCATTCTGAGTTGTTCAAAATGATCCTCATAGCTGCTTGTCCGGATGAAAAGTTCTCCATTTGCTGATCTGAAGTTGGAATCAAACAGTTCCATCTTTAGTTCAAAGACCGGTTATGTCCCATTGCTTGAATCATGAGATGAGCTGGTCAAGATCATATCACATAGTTTTGTGACTCCCGAAGTAATCGCTGACCTCGTAGGAAGTATAAAATGTAGAAAGTTAATCTCGCTGTGTTGACCCCCGGAGATCAAACCATACAAGTGGACAAGCATGATCGGAATTTACCATTAGTGATAGAGGCGATAAGTTTCTTTGCAAACCTGTTAGTCGTACCTTTGGCGCAATACAGAGTTATACTCGGGATGGACTGGTTGTCTGGTTATCAGACCCAGTTTGATTGTGGACGAGGTGTAACGCCCCTTTCCCGTCATCCGCTGACCAACGAGCTGACCTGTCAACAATCAAACAAGAACATGACCAATCGAACCCGAGAAGGCAAACGAGAAACGTTCGTCACAATACGAAGCCAGAGACAGTCTGGTTTGAGTCAATGGCTTGAACCAAATCTTCCTTGACTCTGTTTACCTTGTTTCCACAATACAAGGCTTTTCAACTAGTATTGCTTCCACGAGTTGTCTAGGTTCGGACTAAACCATATATCAGGGAATAATTTCATTTTTAAGTGTTTTAAGTATTTTCAATCCTTTAGCCTAATTACATCTAGTTCCACTGTGTATAAAACAATCTTTTAGGCGCCCATAAAAACCCGAACAGAAATAAAAATCATTGAAATCTAACTGTGGTTAAATGCAATCCCGAGTCTACACCGAGTTCCTCCCACGTCCGCCGAGCTAAGCCAAACCTGAAAAACAATAACAAAAGAGTATAATGAGCAATCTAATATTACCTAGCGAGTTGGCTCCCACTAACAAGCTGCTAAACAAACTACTGAATAAACCCGCCCAAAATCCCCAAAATAACAATCAAGTAAACAGAAAGGAAAAAATAGCTGATCACGTGCCACCACGACGTGATGAGATCCACAACACACAAGCATTCTCTAAATAATAAAAGCAACTACGGAAATCGAGATGACTGCGGCACATGTCTTCGATTAGACTTGATCTAACTATCGTGATACTATCATTAACTCCACACCATTGGGTCCACTATGTGAACTCGGTAATTTCCACGGGAACTCTTAGCCACCCCCATGGTAACTAAAACCCCCCACGACTCCTAGACAAAAACACAAAGTCCCACAACCTAGGACAACGTTCTTTGTCCATCGATACGTGAGTCCGGGCAACCCCTGGATAGCATAAGCTTCCATGCAGTCCGGCCCTAGGACATGCTCTTGTATTCTCCGGACTACACACCTACCGGAGTCACTCATAGGTTAACACCATAACCAGAATCACTACTCGAAGGTACGTGAACCGATCATGTAACTACCGAGGATCTAATCGGGAACGAAATACCGGATCGCCATCACTAGACTTGCGGGATCTAGTTCACCCTAGAGTTCTGATAACAATAATTAAACAAGCAAACTCTAAGGGATTCTATAGCAGCACACAAGACCGACAAGGTCAACATAAATAAATAATAAAATTCCAGTACCCAATCTATCCCGCAAGTCCTATCACCATCACCACATCACCCGACCTTATCCGGTTCGGTACTAATTAGGTATCTAACCAAACTTACATGGTATCGTACCAAGGCAAGTATCAAACAACACGGTTTACCCGGCCCAACACTGGAGTAGACAAAACAACACATAAACAAAGATCTACTTGGCCCAACACCGGAGTAAACAATTAAACTAGCCTTGAACAATAACCTCACATAATAACAATCACAACACTAATCAAACAATCACTTAGGTTCGTTAGTCTTTTATTCTTATGTTACCTTTAATTCATTCAATCCACTACCTTGGGATTAATGGCTTACTAATCCCACAGGACGGCTCAATTCCAGTTTCTATTTATTAATTCTTATTACTTTAATTCTTATTCTCCTAGATCCATCAGCTTGAGATTAGTAAGTTTACTAATCTCTTGAATTCTCATTATTCTTTAATTAAATTCAATTAACCTGATGATCCCGAACTATCGTCATATTATCCACCCTGTTATTATACTTTAAGTGTGTTATGTGTTTTAGTCCTTTTGTTATGAAACTATTAATTCCTCGTATATAGATTCATTTAATATGTTCTTAGTATAGTATATATGCATAGATGTCCTAGCATGCCGTCCTAAATGAATGCATCAACCAAATATCAATCAACAGCATAAACAATTAATTACCGACACGAGCTATCTAACATGCCATATCATAAACCTAATCGTTTAATTAATCAATCGGGTTATCAAATCATTCTAACCGTTCTAACCATTTCAATCACACAGGTATGCAAACCTAATCCTACGGTTCATCAATTGCGGTCTATATGATTCAACTAAATGCAACACACAATTAGCCAACTCACAGTGCGTGGAAGTGACGGATGGATGATCTGACGAAACTCCAAACCCTGAGACCAATATGGAACCTTCCCCGAACCTTTCCTGAACAAAACAGACTGAAAACTGATCTAAACTGGCATTGACCCGAATGTTGATCAAATAAACCAAGCGTTGACCAGTCCTTGACCCGTGGTTTACTTTGACTAAACTGGATGTTGACCCTACCTTTGACTGCGACTGAAGACCGGGGTTCACCGTGGCTGAAAGGAGGCTTCTCCAGCGTTGACCGATAATTTCTGGCGTTGACCAGCGGAGGAGGAGTTGACTGACCGGTGGAGAACGTTGCCGGCGACTTGTCCGGTGTGATGCTAACCACCGGTGAGAAATCCGGCGAGGAGGATCACAACAAAAGGGAAGAGAGCTCACAGTAAGCTTTCTCCGGCGGCGACAAAAGGAATGCGACGATGTTGAGGTCTCCGTCGACAGTGGCTTGGTCTCTGGCAAGAGGAGAGACCGGAATTGGAGAGGAGAGATCCGGCTGAGGGAGAATTCGGCAAGAAAAGGAGGAGAGAGAGACGGCAGAGTTAGCCGGCGGTTCTCCGACGACTCTCTGGCGGTGGTGGGTAGTTTTTGGCCGGCGATTGCAATGGAGAGAAAGGAGGTTCCAGATCTGATTTTATCTTGAAGAGATTCAAACTTGAATAGAAGTTATTTTAATAACTTGGAATGCAAGTTGTTATGAACACCAAGAACACTTGAAGAACATCCAAAGAAAGATGAAGATCATGATGAATTTAGATGAATGTAGAGAGAGATAGATTATTTCATGGGAGGAGAGGAGGTAATAGAGAGGAGAGAGTATAGAGGATTTTTGAGAGCGATTATTTGAATCTTTGAGTGAGAGAGAGTGTGACAATTAGAAGAGAGTGATAAGATGAAAAACATGCAATGGATCTTACAAATATTCAATGAATCCTCATGGCTAGGTGTCACCGCACAAGCCTCCTCCAGCGACACTTTGCATCCCAGAGAATCTCCTCCTATATTATATTGTCTCATTCCATGAATCTAGCATCCACATTCCTTGAATCTCCATCCGAACCAAACGGTGAATATTTAGCAATCTCGATTCATTCCCCTGAAAAATCCCCGTTGCTTTTGAAACAACACCTCAAGCCCAATTTTATTCTATTAGACTCGATGAGGATCACTACACAATTTGTTTCACCCAATTTGGCCTCATGTAGCTCCCATAGCGTCTTTTAGAAGTTTTTATCGGTTTTATCGATTTCCATCCCGACAGTCTGTAAAACCCTTTTTATATCCGTTCCCATCATTCTTCATCTTCTAAGTGATTTTTTAATTCAAAGAGAGTCAATGGGCCCGTCTATGCTTCTGTCTTCTATTTTGGTAAAATTACCAAAATGCCCTTAGCTTCCCAATATTACAGAATTGTCCCTTTGATGATTTCTGACGGCTTCTCGTTGACTCTTATCTTACCCGTTGACCATTACTTGGAATATGGTATTACATTCTTCCCCACTTCAAGAAATTCGGCCTCCAAATTCTCCGTTACTAGCAAACCTCGAATTTCGGAAGCAAAACCCTCTAAGCCTTTGTGTCTGAATCTGATCCAAACTACTCCAATGCTTATACTCTGACTCCAAACTGTACCCATATTTCTGATGCCAAACCTGATATTCTGGTAAAAAGGTCTCGCACACAACCCCTTTACACTGAAGTCTTTGACTCCCCCACTCTGAATGCTTGGCTCTTGATCACTTTTCTATTCCCTAACTCATTCGCTTTGCACTGAACTTATGATTTAACTTCTTATTAGAAAAGACACTGCTCCAAATGAACTGTTTAACTCTGACATTCCCAAACCCTTTGTGCCAACTTTTGGTCCCTTCAAATCATAACACAAGCTTCCCCACTTTGTCTTGACTTCTGAACCGCCTATCATTGACTTGATCTCAAACTTCTATTACTTCCATTACTTGACTTGCTCTCCATGCCCATTGTCTCCACTGACATTCTGACGACATCACTACCCAACTCTCCCGTCAAACTAATTCGCCAATCCACACATGTCTTGATTTCTCCACGATTACTGAATTTAACCCTTTTTGAGCTTCAAAACTATGCTTCTCAACCGATACCTCTGAGCTGATTCCTTATTGATACTGATGCATCCCACTTCCTTTTCTAATTCAGCATACTCCTCTGACTTGATTCTTACTGTCACTGATACCCACACTCTTTCTGAATCCACACTAACTCCCTTGCAGGCTCGGGTCAAGACTGCTTCTTGAAACACACCTTGTCTCTCGGGTTCGGGTTCGGTCTCGTGTTCGCGTCAAGTCGTCATCCATCACGTCCTGCATCAACAGCCTCAACAACACTAGAATGGTTAGACCTTTGAACTTATTTATCAATAACACTTCCTTATAGACATATTATTAATTAGTCATGTACTCACGGTCACATATGGCTAACTAACAATATCTTATAATTCCGTTTCATCGTAAATAAGCTTTCTACCTAACCTATTATCTATTCCGAACTTATTTCTATCCAAATGGTTCTCTAACCTTTCAATCTACAAGAAGTCTAAACGATAACTTATCATTTCGTCTAAACAAGACTAGCAATCTATCGCTTATCAAACGGCTAACAAACTAACCGATCAATCTAGGCATTCGCTAACCCAAGCTCAAAAGCGACCATCTAACAACCTAGCGAATCAAACAATGCAATGATGCTCAACATTCAACTAACAACTTAGCGAGATGATTAATGCATTGATCTCAAATTAACAATCTATCAGCTTGACACTTACTCAAACCAATGGTCTGTCAACCTAGCGATCAAACGAATGCAATGCTATCGACCTAGCAATCCACGGATGCCATGCTATCCAATCAAATCAATCTAGATGATGAGGAATGAAACAATGTTGAACAAAATATTCTAACAACCTAATGATCAACCAGATGCAATGATTCAAAAACAACGACTAGCAACCTAGCGAGCAATCAATGTATCAATCACATCAAAATTCTAACAAAACAATCAATCACTCGCAATCAATTAAATCGGCTTATCCGCACGGTAATGTCAACACGATCGTCAAATGGGTCCTTGTTAGAAATCGCTTGTTTGTACCATCATTTGTTTTCACATCGTAATTGTATTGTATTCACTAACCATCATATGCATGCAATATAATTACTTTTTTACTCAAAACAATAAACCAAAATATCCCACATCCACGACGTAAATAAAACATCCATATATTTCATATGAAAGTTTTAACCACGGATTGCTATGAAAGTATTTGTGGAAAACATAGCCACAAATATAAGTAGTGGCTATTCATGGCTACCTATCCACGAAAATTTCGTGGATATCCGAGGCCATAATAGCCATAGATATCCACCAAAAAGTCATGGATATATCATATCAATTGCCACAGTCAAAATTGTTGTTATTCGTGGCAAATATAACCACGAAATATTTTCTGGAAATTCATGGCTAAGGCTACAAAATTTGGCATGGCTATTTCGTAGATGTAGTCATGAAAGTATTTGTGGCTATTTATGGCTAATATATCTACAATGATTTCTGTTTAATTTCGTAGCTACGGCCACGAAGTATACCGTGGAAAATTCGTAGCTAAGGCCACAACATTATTCATGGCAATTCGTGGCTTTGTAAGCCACGACTGCTTTCCTTGTTGTTCGTGGCTATCCGTGGAAGCGATGCCACGAATTGTCACGTTTAGCAGATATCCACGAGCCCATAGCCACAGATTTCTTTTGTTGCTTTTTGTGGGTATAGAACAAATTTTTTGTAGTGTGGACCATCTAATTTCGTGTCTAACAATATTTTGAATATGGACTATATCTAATATGCAAATTGGTTACTGTAGTTAATTCGGTTCGGGTAATTCGAGTCGGGTTATTCCGTTTTCGGTTAGTTGAATTTTAATAAAATTCAGCCAAACCAAAACTGACAAAAATTTGGTTCGGTTCAATTTTTGGTTAGTTCATTATGTAAAACTCTACCGAACTGAGTCGAAGTTTTCAATTAAAATTCGGTTAAAATTAGTTAAAAATTTGGGTAATTTCGGCTAAAATCAGTCATTTTAGTTTGGTCTCGGTTACTTCAGATAGTTCAGCCCAAAATTTGGATATGTTTCAGTATGATTTGGTTTATACATATTTTTTTGAAAAATTGAACTAACCGACTTTCAGACCGAACCAAACGGATAACCAAATCTTTGTAATGTACCGATTCGAATCTAGCTCATAATCGAATGTAAACCGAAAATTAAAATTTTTGGTTCGGTTCGGTTTTTATTCCCACTAAATGGACAAATGCATATCAGTTGGATAAAGAAGTTACCTTAAGAAAGTATTGGGCAAAAAAACCAAAAGATCAAATAATTAGCGGGTCAAATTCGAAACATCAGAAGACATTCTTTCTTCACATTGTTACAGAGCAAGCATCGCGAAGCAGATAAGAAGATAATACAAGAAAACGCTCTTATCTCAGCTCGGAACTGAATCAGCTTCCGCCAATGGCTTCGTTTTTGTCACTATCATGGAGCTCCTCGCTTTGTTCGTCTCACAGCTTCAATTGCGGCACAAATGAAACCGTAAAAGTATCCCAGCGAAGGTCGAGTTTGGAGGTGGTTGCTCAGAAGAAAGCCAAGAAACTTCGCAAGGTAAAGTCATTTCTGATGATTACATTTCATGGGTTTTCTTCAAAATTTTGAGTACATTGTATTTATTTTGAGCTTGTGTTTAGGATAATTTTGATTGTGATGATAGAGAACTTGAAGAAGCTTAATTTAATGACTTACCTCGTTTAGCTCCGTGATAATGACTAAAGATTGGTTGATTTCTTGAAGGTAATTTTGAAAGAGGATGTGTTGGAGTTGGGTAAGCAAGGGCAATTACTAGACGTGAAAGCCGGATTCTTCAGAAACTTCCTCTTGCCCACTGGAAAGGCTCAGCTCATGACTCCGCTTCTGCTCAAGTAATTCACAAATTCATATATGAATCATTAAAATCAGAACGTGAGAGACTTTGCTGTCTTTTTCCAGGGAAATGAAGATGGAAGATGAACGGATAGAGGCAGAAAAGCAAAGGGTAAACTGAGATGAATATATTGAGTGGTGTACAGAAGCTATTTCATTTGGTGGTTGTTTTATTCCTTTTCAGGTGAAAGAAGAGGCGCAACAACTGGCGACGATATTTGAAACCGTTGGGGCTTTTAAGGTTAAACGCAAGGGCGGTAAAGGCAAACAAATATTTGGATCGTAAGTTCTGTTTAAGCAAATCCAGATGTTTTTGGAATCATGTTATTCAACTAAATTTATTTTGTTGCAGTGTCACAGTACAAGACCTCGTCGACATCATCAAGGCGCAGCTCCAAAGGTAAAATTTGATAGTGCCACAAAAGCTTTCAGTATTGTTTAATATGGTTGATGTTTTGCAGAGACATAGACAAACGCCTTGTCTCTCTCCCGGAAATCCGTGAAACCGGAGAATACATAGCCGAACTTAAACTTCACCCCGATGTCACTGCTCGAGTAAGGCTCAACGTTTTCGCCAACTAAGAGATGGTAGTTTTCTGAACTCTGAACAAACATTCGTCGGCAGATGCTAATGGACCATTGCACTGTCTTTGGTGTTTCAGGAATATAGAGAATGGCGACGATTGAGAATTGTGATGTTTTTCTTGTACACCTTTGCTTTTTTGCTATTTTCTGAATCATTTTGGAACCTGGAAATGCCAGAAGAATAATAATATTTTCTTCAAGATATTTGTCGGTAAAAGTGGAGAGAGACGCTTAATTTAACAACTAACAAGCTGTAAAAACCTAACAGATAACCAGAAATCTGTAATGTCACAGTCTCTTGTTCCCACAAGTTTGGCTATCTTTAGAGGATTAGTTATTAAAAGAAAAACAAAAGCCAGATGTGCTTCGTCTCACTCCGATTCTGTTAACCCACCTTTTTTTGTTTAAAACAATTATAGTTTAAAAAAAAAAAATTATTATTCGATTCATAATTCATTTCGTCTCGTTTCTATCATCTTTGTTATTGTTATTAAGTTTTGTCACACAATGGAGTTGGGAGATAATAGGAGCCTTTACCTTAGAGACACATGGAGAGACGCAAACACAATCTGCGGTATCGTGCCCATCAACCCGAGCTCGAGCGGGCTATGGCCATCCACGGATCCTAAAGCTAACATCGAGTTCTGGAATTACATGTTTCCACATACTCAGATTATTTTCCTCATCGTCACAGTCCTCTGGCAATTCTTCCATTTCTTCCTCAAACGTCTTGGCATGATTCGTTTCACCTCTCACATGCTTGTAAGTGAACGAATCTTGAAATGCTGCTTCTTTCATTCAAACTCGATTAAAGAATGCATCTTTGTTTTGCAGACTGGGATTCTTCTAAGCAAGTCGTTTCTGAAGGAGGGTACACCCGCGAGGCGTTTCTTTTCCACAGAAGATTACAAAGAGACTCTATTTGGTCTGGTGGGTGCGTGTTCGTACATGATGTTCTGGTTCTTGATGGGAGTTAAAATGGACTTGAGTCTAGTCCGCAACACCGGGAAGAAAGCCATAACCATCGGTCTCTCCTCGGTGTTACTCTCTTTAACGGTTTGCTCCTTTATCTTCTTCGTCATCCTTAGAGATGTAGGAACAAAAAAGGGAGAACCGGTTGTGAATTTCTTCGAAATCATATTCATCTACTCGATCCAATGCCTTTCTTCGTTTCCGGTTATTGGAAACCTTCTTTTCGAGCTCAGGCTACAGAACTCAGAGCTTGGTCGTCTCGCTATGTCTTCTGCAGCTATCAGTGACTTGAGCACTTCCATTCTCTCTGCGGTTCTCGTCTTCTTAAAAGAACTTAGGGACGAGAAAACACGGCTTGGTTCCATATTCATCGGAGATGTTATCGTCGGAAACCGTCCTCTGAAGCGTGCAGGCACAGTGGTTATCTTTGTCTGTTTCGCCATTTACATTTTCAGACCACTGATGTTCGTCATCGTCAACAGAACACCTTCTGGTCGTCCGGTCAAGAAACTCTATATAAATTTAATCATCATTCTTGTCTTTGGATCAGCCATACTTGCGGATTGGTGCAAGCAATCTATTTTCATGGGACCTTTCATTCTAGGTCTAGCGGTTCCACACGGACCGCCTTTGGGATCTGCGATCGTTCAGAAGTTTGAGTCTGCGGTTTTCGGTACATTCCTTCCCTTCTTCGTGGCTACATCGGCCGAAGAGCTCGACACTTCTAGGTTACTGTCTTGGACCGATTTCAAAAGTATTTTCATCATCGTGTTTGTATCTTTTGTCGTAAAATTCGCTCTCACGACTCTCCCTGCCTTCTTGTTCCGTATGCCTGTAAATGACTGCCTTGCTCTGTCTCTTATTATGTCCTTCAAAGGCATCTTCGAGTTCGGTGCTTATGGGTTTGGGTTCCAAAGAGGAGTAAGTATATTATATTGACATATATCTACAACACACTTTGATGCGTTACGGCTGATTTTATTTTTCATTTGCAGTCTATTCGGCCTGTGACCTTCACTATCTTATCTCTTTACATCTTGTTGAACTCGGCAATCATACCACCCATCTTGAGACACATATACGATCCTTCCCGGATGTACGCAGGATACGAGAAACGGAACATGCTTCACATGAAACCAAACTCCGAGTTGAGGATTTTGTCGTGTATCTACAGAACCGACGATATTCATCCCATGGTCAATCTCCTTGAAGCTACTTGCCCTTCAAGAGAAAGCCCCGTAGCTACTTACGTTCTTCACTTGATGGAGCTCATTGGACGAGCTACTCCGGTTTTCATCTCTCACCGTTTGCAAACGCGTAAAAGCGAGGACATGTCTTATAACTCGGAAAGCGTCATTGCCTCGTTTGATCAGTTCCATAAAGATTTCTTCGGATCTGTTTTTGTCAGCACTTACACGGCTTTATCTGTACCCAAGACGATGCACGGAGACATCTGTATGCTCGCTTTGAACAACACAACGTCTCTCATCATCCTTCCTTTTCACCAGACTTGGTCTGCTGATGGATCAGCCATTGTTTCGGACAGCAGCATGATCCGGAAACTGAACAAGAGTGTCATCGAGCTCTCTCCTTGCTCTGTCGGAATCTTCGCCTACCGGAGCAATAGTGGTCGGAGAACAATCCGAGGGACGGCTGCAAACTTCTCATCTTACCAAGTATGTATGCTCTTCCTCGGAGGTAAAGACGATAGAGAAGCTTTAACCCTCGCCAAGCGAATGGCCCGTGACTCAAGGATAAAAATCACCGTACTTTCTCTCATCTCTTCTGAACAGAGAGGCAAACAAGCAGCCGATTGGGATCGGATGCTCGATTTAGAACTACTCAGAGACGTAAAGAGCAATGTTCTAGCCGGGGCTGACATTTTCTACTCCGAGCAAGTAGTGGATGACGCTTCACAAACATCAAAACTGTTGAAATCGATTGCAAATGAATATGATCTGTTCATCGTTGGAAGAGAGAAAGGAAGGAAGAGTGTTTTCACGGAAGGGCTTGAGGAATGGAGTGAATTCGAGGAACTTGGCGTGATTGGAGATCTCTTGACTTCACAAGATATTAAATGCCAAGCTTCTGTGTTGGTGATTCAGCAACAACAGCAGATGATTTAGGGTTCTAAATACTCAGAACTGATAATTTCAACGCCTGATTGTGCATGTTTCTTGTGGGAAAACACATCTCTCGATCAGCTGTAAATGGGCGACGAAACTCCATAGGGACTTCTGGAAACTGCCACGGCCGATATACAGAGTTGTGAAGTCATTATTACCACTCACTTCATGTTACTGTTAGAAATTGATTAGAAAGAAAGAGTTACAAGTAATGATTACAATGTTATTGTACTGTATATATTTTAACCTTCTTTGATCTGTGAATAGTTCGACAAGATTATTTTCTTCCGAACTTTTGATGAAAATAGGTTATTATACTTGTTTTAGGTGTCAAACAACCGGCAGAACATGTCAAGTCAGCTCTATTCTCCAAACATGCATTTCTAAGTTTTTGAATGGTAGTAGCGGACAAAGCATACTAGTCCCCGAGCGGTCAAGACCGCTTTTATTTACCATTCACAATTATTAATTTGGAATAGTGCGGACAAAAATAAAATAAAAATAGTCCGCTGTGGACTAAGTGCGGACTAGTTTTATGAACAAATAAATGCGGTCCGCAGCGGACTATTGTCCACTCCAAAAATGGTGTGGTTTGGTTCGCACTTGAATTCGTCCACTGCAACCGCAGTTACCATTCGAACTCTTGATGAACTCATCATTTCAATTAGAGATATAACCAGTCCTCTTAAGTCTAAAACTTTTTTTTTGGAGAAATTTGGCTAATAAGGCTGAAAAAAAGAAACTATTGTCCTAATACAGTTTTCACTTTTCACTTGTTAAAAATGTCCCACTAGTATTAAATTTTATGTAAATCCATTTTTAACCTTATGTTTAAAAAAAAAAATTGCAAAAAATAATTTATATAAAACAATAAAATAAAAAGGAAGTGCGCTTAACCCCCTCCCCCTCCGATTATGCGTCTCCGGCCGCCTGTGAGCATCCGCCTCCGACAACGATGTGCGCTTCTGCGTATCTCCGGCTTTGCTCCTCCATCTTTGTGACGCCTCTGCGAAAGAGATTTCTTCACCGCCGATTTTGCATCTCCACCTCTGCTCCTCCTTCGCTGTGCCTCTGCCTCCGCGGAAGAGACATTTTAACCTCCGATTCCGAATTGACTCCAAAGTCTAGATCAGTAACTATTTATCTTCTCCTCTCCTTCGATTGCTATTGTTCTAAACTTTCAGATTTTGTCATTTGTCATGAAATTTGCATTAGTTAAGAATTGAGAGTTGAGATAGTCATTTGAATTTGACTCTTGTTTGATGTGTTTTTCTTAGGGTTTTTTTCTTCTTTCTTTCTGCATTCTATTGAACTAGAGCTGCCCCTAATGTTTCTAAGTATAAGGATTCTGGTGAGAGTAAGCGCAAGATTATTTTTGGTGAAGAAGCTTTGACAATATCTCCAAAAGAGCCATATAGCATACATTGTCCTGTTCGTAGAGGTCACTTCAATGTTTCACCACACTATTCAGCGCAGCAGGTATAGTTCCAATATTGTTTTTTCCCTTCTTCGTGGAAGGAATCTTGTGGTTACTTACTTAATACTTCTACTTTTCCAGGTTTGCGAGGACTTAATCGCTATCTGGGACTGGGTTTTATTAGATAAATTTCATATAGTTCACAGTGAGAGAAACAAATACTCTGCTGTTCTTGTTGTCCCCGGAACATTTGACAGCCGCCGTAAACTTGTTATTCCTGATATTGTCAGAAATAAAGGAACTGCTAACTATTGTGTTACGAGACCTACGATTTCACTCAGCAGTGGTCCACCAAGAAGTTCTATCCGCCATTTTTGAGAATGGTTTGTCAACGGCTTGTATTGTGAATCTGGGGGCCCAGACTAGTTCAGTCATTTGTATCGAGGTATAAGCAGAATACGAGAAATGTCTAGCCGACATCTTTCTGCTGTTATAACCGTTTGATTTGTTTTTGTAGGATGGAGTCTCATTGCCAAATACTGAAAAGATATATTCATCACTTCTCTTTTCTACTTCTTGATGGGGTACATTGCATACTGAAATCTCTTCGTCTACGTATAATTTTCAGGACATATGTAGATGCCTTCTATGGAGTCAGAGGCATTACCAAAGTTGGCCAAAAATCCACACAGACGTTTTGGCAAAGCCAATCGATATGCTGATGCTTAATCGTCTCAAGGAGTCATATTGCGATATTAGAGTTAGTTTGATTATCTTTTTTTTTTTTTGTTTCGTTCTCTAGATAAGGAATGTCGAAACTAATATTCGTTTTCCATAAACAGGAAGGCGAACTTGAGACAGTTGCAACGGTTCATTCTTACGAGGACGGCATGCCAGCTGTGCCCCACAAGACAAATCTCACCTCACTTAACGTAAATATAAAACAAGATCACTATTATATCAGTACTGAAAATATTTTCTTTTGTTATTTCAGGTACCACCGATGGGTTTGTTTTATCCTATCCTTCTTGTCCCTGAAGTGTTTCCCCAGCCACTACGTACATGGTCAGAATCAATCCTCCCTATATTCATTTTTTCGGTGATAGTTTAGGACTGAGAGATACTCATTTTTTAAACATTTTACATATTTTTTTAGGTTCCAAGACCACGAGAATATGTTGGAGGAAACATGGAACACGGACTTCGCAGTGTGGTGGTCATATAGGAACAACTTTTAGCTTTGTATATGTGTGTGAAGATTTCAAAGCAAACAACCGTTCAAGCAACATGAGTGACGTCAAATCTAGTGGAGACTATACAAGGAGCTGGCTTTAAGTTACAGATTTTGAATCTGAGCTTTGAAGACGAAGATGGGGTTCTTGTCTAACTGAATCATCTTTCTCCTCCATATTGTGATTAAAGAAACACATTAACGTTCATTTTATTTAGGATTACTTCCTTTCATTTGTTCCTCCCAAGATGACAATGTAGTAAATTACCAAAAGTTAAAATGAATGTTTTCTTTTTTGTTTTACTTGCATCTCTACTTTTTTTTTTTCCGACATCTTTTGCTTCTCTACTTATGACACATTTATTATATAATAATATGTGTAACAAATTTTTTTTTTGCTGGAGGAGATAACAAATAGTATATTGGGTATGTTCGTTTGTCAGACGCAAGCGGCTGCGGCTTGCGGCTGCGGCTGCGGCCAAACGCAACAATTCTTGTTCGTTTGTCAGACGCGTGTCTGGCCGCAGCCGCAGCCGCAGACCTGATCGTTTATTAGACGCGAGTTTTTCTGTAGACGCAGACGCAGACGCAAGCAAATCCAGACGCAGACGCTGAATTTTCTTGCGGTCAAAAATTTCGGCCGCTGGCCGCAACGTTTAGACGCAGCCGCAACCGCAGGAGACTGCGTCTTTCAAACGAACAAAGTTTAGACGCAGCCGCAGCCGCAGGAAGCCTGCGGCTGACAAACGAACAGGGCCATTATTAGAAAATAGTATAAGGTTTTCTTATAATTATATGAAGATATTAGATTTATTGTCGCTTGAGTAGTATCAGTTTCTGTTTAACTGGCGATACAATTATCAGAAGCTATTAGATTTGTTGTAGCTTGAGTAATATCAGTTAAGAACTGGGGATACTTCATATCTGCTACAGCCACTTCATGGTTCTTTGGCTTTGAATGGTAGCAGCGGTCAAGACGGATTAGTCCGCGAACGGTCAAGATCGCTTTTATTTACCATTCACAATAATTAGTTTAGAATAGTGCGGACAGAAATAAATAAAGCAGTCCGCTGCAGACTAAGTGCGGACCAGTTTTATGAACAAATAAATGCGGTCCGCAGCGGATTGTTGTCCACCCCAAAATAGAGCGGTTTGGTCCGCACTTGAATTATTCCATTGTGACCGCAGTTACCATTCGAACCCTTTATCTTTTTGGGATATTATTGTCGTTACTACTGTTTGGATCAAAGGAGAAGATTTTTTCTTATGTCTATCTCAAGTTTGCTCGTGATTTCTTTGGCAGATCTTAAACTTAGTTCAAGGTTGGTATAATTTGTTTAGGAGTGACAATATGGCTTCTTGTCTTAGTTGCAGTTTTTATAATTCCAAGTAGAAAATTGTATGTCAAGTAGTATTCTGTCAGACTGTGTTGCTTTCATGACGTGATTGTTCAGTAACACACTTAAATGTGAATACATGAACTACAAGAAAAAAAGAAACTCCAAGTGAGACTTTTTTAGACTGCGTAGAAATGAATCATGTTTCGATCAGAACAAAAAACTAAAAAATTAAAAAGCCACCATTGTTTCACGTCAAAGACAAGTAAGTGACGATATATTTTGAAAAAAATAATATAATTTTCGAAATATTCAACATAAAAAAGATAAAGATGATCATTGATTTTGTTCCTAGATTTTCTCCAATTTTTAACAGATTTCGTAGAATGTACATTCCACAAAATGTAGAAGAAATAGAGAATTGTGGATTGTATGTTCCACGAATGTTAGAATAATGAGTAATTGGTAGAATGTAAATTCTACAAAATTTTAGAATAAAGTTAAAACTTCAGATTACGTATTCTACAAAATGTTTCAATTTTTAGAATACAGTGAAAAGTGTAGAAATCATATTCCACATTTTTGGAATGCAGTTAAAACCGTAGAGTTTACAATCTACAAAAAATGGATCATAGTGCAAGTGGTAGATTTTGTATTCTAAATTATTTGGATATTAGTGAAAACGGTAGAAAACGTATTCTACATAGTAGAATTCATGTTCTATTATTTTAGAACAAGTAAGAAAAAAAATATTAAAATTTGAAAATAACATGAATTTTTTTTTGAAAAATCCGGATTGGTATATTTTTATTTTGGAGAATATTTTCTGTATTTTTGGTATTAAAAATAATTCGAAATATGAATTTTAAAAATAATTATAAGGGTAATCATGTCAAAATAGGGTAAAATATGAAAAAGAGTAAAGGGACAATAATCTTTTTTCTTCCATCCATTTTTAACAAATCTCTTTTTTTTTTTGTTGAATTGTCTAAAGCTACTTACAATTGACAAAAATATAAAGTTTTCTCTTCCTTTTGCTTTTTCTAGTAACAAGATTTTTGTTTTTTTTTGGCATATAAAACCTATTAGTTTAGGTTAGAGAAAATATTTGCAGAGTTTATAACTATGTTTTGTAATTTGTCCTCGTCAAAATTCCTAAAAAGAATGAGAATGTATAAAAACTCTTCTAAGTAATGAAAACTATTTTGACTGCGACACAAAGCATTGAAACTTGGGGATCATTAGGGAATTGATAGCAGAAGAAGACATACCACAGATACTGAAAATTTTAATATCTCCGACCAATCGCAGAGATAGTTAAACTTGGGACAATGCGAAATCAGGATTATACACTGTAAAAGCAGGTTATACAACAGTGAACTTCCAACGTGTAGTGGTGCTCAAAAAACATGATGTGAGATGGAGAGGTGATGGGCGGATGGTTGAGGCGAGATGGGTGAATGGGACTTGGAAGCTGGCCGATGGCACTCTCTTCCTCGTCAGTGGGTGGTCGATGTTGAGCTATGAGTTACTGGGCAACAAGAACACTTTGAACAAACTGAGCAGCAAGCAAAAAACCAAGAGATCCGATCCTCCTAAGGGGCAGCCGCGCAGAGGAGAGAAAGAGATCACCTATTCTTAGGGTTTTCTTAACTTAAACTTGCGTAACTTTCATTAAAAAAAAGAGTGTTTTATACAAATTACAACTGAAAGCATATGGGCCATCGAAAATATCAGAAAAACAAGAGAAATAAAACTTAGAACGGAAAAGGAAACTCCTTGGTCGAAATAGAAGAAGGGCCGGCCTGTCTCTCTAATGTACGGGCCTCAGATCACCTCGTTAAAAACCTTGTGAAGAAAACCCATTTGGGACAAAACTTCACAAGGGAAAAAGAGTATCATCTTTATCCCAGAGGCAGACCGGTCAAGGGATCGTCTGACTCGATGCAGAAGATCATGGTCGGTCCGTTCGTCCGGAGTATGGGCCAGGGCGTGGTCTGATCAAATGGGCCGCCAGCTTCAGTATGGATCATCCTATGGGCCAACTGGTTCAGGACAGGTTGTCCTTGGTCGAGCTGGCCTATATGGGTCGTGATGTCTTCTAGGCTTGTCCTCGAGATCAGCTGCTCCATGGCATTGTTGAATTCAGCATGTATCTGTCGCTGTTCCGAACGTGTCCTTGGTACGTCTCGCATGGTTGGAAACAGGTCGGTTAGCTTCTTGGTCGAGCCTGGTCCGTTTTGCTCGTCCAGCTCAGTGTCGGCCAAGCTGATGTCCTCATCATTCCCACCCTCTTGAAGAGGTTCTGGCCTCAGAACGGTATCACCTGCGCAATAAGGAGACAAATCAGAAACATTAAAACTCGACGATATGCTCATCTCACCTGGGAGTTCCAATTGGTAGGCGTTGTCGTTGATCTTTTTCAGGACCCGGAAGGGTCCATCTCCACACGGGGCAAGCTTAGATTTCCTCTTGTTTCGGAACCGCTCAGGTCGCATGTGAACCCAAACCCAGTCGCCTGGCCTAATGTCGACCTCCTTCCTGTGTTTGTCGGCTTTCTTCTTGTACTGCTCTGTCCTCTTCTCGATGTTCTCCTTGACCGCCTAGTGCAGCTTGGTGACGGCCTCGGCCTTGCGCTCTCCATCAAGATTGATGAACTCCAGTGCTGGCAGTGGCTTCAGATCAAGTGGAGTATCTGGCTTAAATCCATAAACACCCTCAAAAGAAGACATCTTAGTAGCAGAGTGTTTGGCACCATTATAAGAAAATTCAACAAACGGAATGCAATCCAACCAATTTGACAAATTTTTACCAACCGTGGCCCTTAAGAGGGCTGAGAGAGTCCGGTTCACGACCTCGGTCTGTCCATCTTTCTGTGGGTGACAAGTGGTCGAAAACAGCAGCTTGGTCCTAAGCTTCCTCCACAACGTGTTGGGATAGTGTCCTGAAATCACACTTGTACTCACTCTTGATGATAGTTGTGTGTCGAGATCAGACATTCGTATAATACTGGGCGGTTGCAATGTTTTGCTAGAAGCCTCTTGCAATCTGTAAGTTGTATACTTACTGCCAGTATTATATGATCCTATAGGGTCACACACCTAAGCAAACTGGAAGCTACGACATGGGAATGATCATTATGGTAATGATCATATTAATGTGTATTGGATACACATTATTATCGAGGATATGGTGTTGTGTCGATCGACACAGCTTGTGTGTCGGTCGACACAGTTCGGGTTTTCGGAAAGGCTTTTCGAAATATAACTTAATTAAGTCTGGCCCGTTAATTGTGTTTGAGGTCGAATAAAACACTTGAAAGTGTCGACCTAAAAGATGGGCCGTCGAGTTTTCTTAGTAAGAAAAGCAGAAACACCAGAAACAGTTGATTCCCGTTGATCCGGCACTAGCATCCCGTTTCCAGCTTGTGTGCGTGTGTATCTGGTAGAGGCAAGGCATCTGCGTTGCTCCACTGATCTCGTTCACCATTCTCATTCCGCTGCCAGTTCAAAGGTAAGAACGAGGTTGGTTTAATTCAATATATCAAACCCTAGATCCTAGGAGATCCAACAGTGGTATCAGAGCCAGGTTAGGGTTTAGACTATTGAATCTGATGCAATTAATTCGAAACTTGTTGTTGTTGAATTGGAATATTGCCTGCTAAAATCGTTTTTCTTATGTTAATCTCGGATTGTATGCATGTTGAAAATCGATGAACTGTTGAAATCGCACTGTGTCGATCGACACAAAGCGTGTGTCGGTCGACACGCCGCGAAATAAAGCGTAAAATTTTAAGGTTTGTCGCAGAGTGTCGATCGACACAAAGCGTGTGTCGGTCGACACAGAGCGAAAACTCGTGTAAAATTTTAGG
This sequence comes from Orychophragmus violaceus, assembly GCA_030180135.1. Taxonomy (NCBI): domain Eukaryota; kingdom Viridiplantae; phylum Streptophyta; class Magnoliopsida; order Brassicales; family Brassicaceae; genus Orychophragmus; species Orychophragmus violaceus. The sequence continues at coordinate 58,320,432 of CM058231.1, forward strand.
ATTTGTCGCAAAGTGTCGATCGACACAAAGCGAAAATCCGTAAATAGTTTTAGGGTTTCGATCTGAGATCGAGTACCCGTATTCCTGCTGTATCGATCGATACACTGGGTGTGTCGGTCGACACAGGCAAAGCGATTAGATAGATCGGTTCAATTGGATTGAACCGGTTATCTCGCTCGGTTAATTTTAATTAACCAATTGGTTCTGGTTTGGTAATGTCAATCGACACAGAGTTGTGTGACGATCGACATGGACCATTAAACCGAACCGGTTCAATTGGATTGAATCGGTTAAGTAAATTCGATCCGGTTTGACCGGTTATCGAAGACCGGTTTAAGTTGGGTTGCGTCGACCGATGCCAATGGTTGGCGTCGATCGACACGACATTCGCAGATATACTGGTTGGACCACAAATTTGCATATACTGGAACAATTTAATCCTAAAAGTTCTAGATGAACCTAAAACTAATAAAACTGAATGTTTTAAATAAATTTACAACTTCTTGGATGTATATTGGATATACATCAAGATAAAATAGTTCTTTTCCTCAACTAAATATCAAGTGATCTTGATGTCTTGCCCGATCTTGTCTACTGTCAAAACTCGTGTCGTTTGTTGGATAGTCTTGGAGTCCTTGGTATCCACTGCAACATGAGTAAGGCAGGTGGTCATTGACAGACTTGCAGTGCAACTGTCAGTGATCGCAAGACAGAAAAGATTGGTTTTACTTGACTGGGCTGTCAGAAGTTCTGGGCCCAGAGACATCAGAGTGGATTAGGCATAGTTTGTCTTATCCACGACCAAGAGTTGTACTGGGTACAATTAGCAATGATTTGCTTACCTAGATAACTAAAGTTTGAGCAACGGCGAGTCGCCCACTCGAATTTTAGTAATCTGAGGATCTTGGCTCATTGTATTCATCTGAGGAAACATAGTTTTGAATACAATGCGAGTTTTTCTTATTTAGATAAGAATTCTCATTTCTTGAGCATTATAACTAAAACCTCTACCTCTTTTAATTACAGCTATGTCTGTCTCAAATCACATCAACACTTTCTCACTAAGATCCGTCCTTGAGAAGGACAAGTTAAATGGATCTAATTTCTTGGAATGGTATCGGAACCTGAGAATAGTTCTCAGGCAGGAGAACAAGGAATATGTCCTTGAAAGAGTTCTCCCCGAGAGGCCACGTTCCAATGCCCCGCAGACAGAAAAGAATGCTTGGGATAAGCATTCAGCTGATGTCAAAGATGTTAATTGTCTAATGCTGGTGACTATGAACTCTGAGCTGCAGAAGCAATATGAGAACGTGATGTCACCCATTGAGATGATTAACAACCTGAAAGCTTTGTTTCAGGAGCAAGCTCGCACAGAGAGATACCAGACGGTTAAGTCTCTCATGGATTGCAAGCTGGCTAAGGACAGTCCAGTAAGTCCTCATGTCCTTAAAATGATGGGTTACATCGATAACCTGGGGAAACTGGACTGTGCAATTAGCCAGGAGCTAGCCACTGACATGATTCTGCAGTCTTTGCCGTCGTGTTTTGATCAGTTCATCATGAACTACAACATGCAAAACATGACCAAGACATTGACTGAGTTGCACGGCATGCTGAAGACAGCAGAGCCGAATCTCAAGAAGGCAACTCCCAGTTTACTGATGGTACAAGGGGGGTAAACGGTTTAAGAAACCTAAGAAGGGTAAGGGAAAGGCCCAGGTTGTCCAGACTGAAAGTCAGGACAAGCCCAAGCCGAAGCCCAAATCCGGGCCTTCTTCTGAGGATAAGTGCAACTACTGCAAGCAGTTGGGGCATTGGAAGAGAGACTGCAAGAAGTTCATGGAAGATTACAAGAAGCTGAAGAAGACGTATGATGCGTCTGACTCAGGTATTTATGTTATCGAACTCAATGTTATGTCTTCTAGTTCTACTTCGTGGGTATTGGATACCGGCTGCGGTGCTCATATTTGTACTGATGTGCAGGCACTAAGAAATAGTAGGACGCTGAAGAAAGGACAAGTGGAGCTACGGGTCGGGAATGGAGCTAAGGTTGTTGCACTGGCCGTAGGCACCTACGAGTTGTCCTTACCTTCGGGCATGGTTTTAATTTTAAATAATTGCTACTTTGTACCTGCGATAAGCAGAAACATAATTTCAGTTTCCGTTTTGGATTTGGCAGGTTTTGATTTTGCTGTTAAGAATAAAGTTTGTTCTTTTAATCGTGATGGTACGTATTATGGTAGCGCCCCATTAGATAATGGGTTATATGTTTTAAACCAAGAAATGCCTATCTTTAACATAAATACAAAGCGGTTTAAGTCCAATGACGAAAACCTGACTTTCTTATGGCATTGTCGTTTGGGCCATATCAATGAGAAACGCATCCAAAAGCTCCATAGAAATGGGCTTCTGGGCTCATTTGATTTTGAATCATGTGAGAAATGCGAATCTTGTTTGATGGGTAAAATGGCTAGAGCCCCTTTCAACAAACCAAATGAAAGGGCCAGTGATTTATTGGGCCTTGTTCATACTGATGTATGTGGGCCAATGAGTACTGTTGCTAGAGGAAATTACAAGTACTTCATTACTTTCACTGATGATTTCAGTAGGTATGGCTATGTCTATTTGATGAGACACAAGTCAGAATCCTTTGATAGATTCAAGGAATTCAAGAATGAAGTACAGAACCAACTTGGCAAATGTATCAAAGTTCTGCGATCGGATCGCGGAGGAGAATACTTGAGTCAAGAGTTCAGCGACTATCTGAGCGAGTGTGGAATTATTTCACAACTCACTCCTCCTGGTACACCCCAATGGAATGGAGTGTCAGAGAGAAGGAATCGAACCTTATTGGATATGGTTCGGTCTATGATGAGTCATTCAAATCTTCCATTATCCTTTTGGGGATACGCTTTAGAAACGTCTGCGTTTACACTAAATAGGGCACCATCTAAATCAGTGGAAAAGACACCACATGAATTGTGGACTGGGAACATTCCTAGCCTGTCTTTCCTGAGGATTTGGGGATGTGAGGCTTATGTCAAACGTTTAATCTCTGACAAGCTTGCACCCAAATCAGATAAATGCTACTTCGTTGGTTATCCTAGGGAAACCAAGGCATACTACTTTTACAACCAATCTGAGAACAAAGTATTTGTTGCTCGGGACTGTTCTTTTCTTGAGAGGGAGTTTCTCTCTAAGAAAAACAGTGGGAGTAAAGTACATCTTGAAGAAATTCAAGATGCACATGAGGCTGCTCAACCTGCTGAGGAAGAGCAGCAGCTGGATCCACAGAGTTTTGTGGAACCGGCGCCTGTGGAGCCTGAAGTTCGCAGATCCGGAAGGATCCGTCACGAACCCGAGAGATACTATGGATTTCTCGTGACTAATTCAAATGATCTGATGATCATTGATAGTGACGAACCAGCGACCTTCGCGGAAGCAATGATGGGCCCGGACTCCAAAAAGTGGCTTGGAGCCTCTAAATCCGAAATGGGATCCATGTCAGAAAACCAAGTATGGTCCTTGGTCGATTTACCTAATGGTGCAAAAGCCATTGAGTGTAAATGGATCTTCAAGAAGAAGATTGTTGTGGATGGCAATGTACAGATTTACAAAGCGAGGTTGGTGGCTAAAGGTTTCAAGCAAATTCATGGTATTGACTATGATGAAACCTACTCCCCAGTCGCCATGCTTAAATCCATTCGGATTCTTCTAGTGATATATCATGGTTTTTACTAGTTTTAGACCATGATATAAGTGTGTTTTAGTGTCTTTTTGTGTTCTTTTAGAGTCTTTTACAGGTATAATCAGGGTTGGAGCTGAATTGGAGATGTTGGAGTATTTTGGAGATTTTTGGAGTGTTTGGCCGAGAGATAGAGTTCACTGTCCGAAACAGAGTACTGCGTCGATCGTTGCACACTAGCATCGATCATTGCACCAGCGAGATGGGCCAAAACTCGGCGGTTTATGAAGAGTCAAGATATTGCACTCTGATCCAGAAGTTCCTGATATTTACAAAGAAGCCCCTGGCCGAGATTAGACCTATATTATTGAGTTTTGGTGTTTTAATTAGAGACGCTTCCAGACTTTTTACTTACGCTTTCATTATTAAGAGCAGAGGATTTTTAGAGCTTTTGGGGCTGATCTGAACCTTTACTTCATCTGTATTTGGAGAAGATTTCGAACCCCTTTAATTCTTTATTATCTTCTATGCAATTTATTATTCATATGATTATGTTTTCATTATCTATGTCTGAGTAGATTCCTAGTTAGGTTTAGGGTTTCTCACATAGGATTTCATGACTTGCTAGACTTGTTTAATTCAGTTAAGGATTCATAACTATATTTGTTCTTCAATCTAATTGTGCTTAAAGCTAGTTCTAACCTGATCAATTAGAATCTAGATCTTAGGTTGCTAAATACGACACGAAAGTGTGGTTTAGGAATCTGAATTATTTAGGTTGAGCAATTAAACTTCTCGCAAATGGAAGTTTGGTTTAGGTTAATTGTGAACATATCAAACTTGGAATTAATGCTAGTTTAAACTGTTAGTTCTCGCAAACGAAAGTTTGGTTTGCTGCACTTAGACTTAGAGAATTATCGCAAAGGAATTTGGTTAATTCTATATCTGTGTTTTGAGTTCTAGAACTGTGCTTAATTAGATCCTTGCTGAATGAACTGTCTGCTTGTCTGATTTCCTGAGAACGCCCTAGACTTAGCGCTTTTAATAACTTGCTTTCACAACCAACAATCTCTGCTTTCTGTTTACTTTCTCGCATTGCTTTTACTTACATCACATTGCTTTCTTCCTAGTTTAATTTCCTTGTTCTTGAGCTATTGAATACCAGAGTCTCTGTGGATTCGATACCCTATATACTACAACCACTGAACTGTGCACTTGCAGTTAGATATATGATTAAAACTCGACACCTATCAAGTTTTTGGCGCCGTTGCCGGGGACTCTTAGAGTCTTCGATAGCTTAGAACCTAGGGTTTTACTAGGATTTTTCGTTTTTGTTTTTGTTTTTTTTAGTTACTAATTTTCTCTGTTTTCTCTCTGTCGCAGGTACCGATTTCGCACTGCGTCGATCGTTTCACCCTTGCACCGATCGTCACTAGGCGATTCTGAGATTGAACCGATCGTTGCACTGATAGCATCGATCGTTGCTGGACGATTACAAACAGTTTATGCAGACGCAGAAAACTAGAAGTAATCCGAACTCGAGCTTAGTTAATCTCAGACTTGAAGAACTTGGACGCCTAGAGAGAACCAACAGAAGAGAAAGAAGAGAAAGGATGGTGCGAGAACGTTTGATTCTAGAATGCGATGCTCAAGGTACTCTGAGGGACCGAGATAATAACCCATACAATGTTGCTTTTCAAAGGGTTGATGCTGAAGGGAATGTCATCCCTGATCCTCCCGAGCAACAGCAACAGGAGCAGAACCAAGGTCAAGGACAGGCCCAAGGTAGAGAGATGGTTGTACGTGAGAGGACTTTAGCTGACTACAACATACCGGATGAGTTTCATGCAAACCGGTCAGCTCTAGTGCTTCCGAAATTTGAGAGAAATGATTTTGAGATCAAAACCATCTACTACTTACTGATGAGACAGAATGCATTTCATGGTTACCCAACGGAGCAGCCTATGGATCACATTGATCAGTTTGAGGACATAATCACTGGCATGAAGTATGATGGAGTCTGCCCGGATTATCTGTTCCTTAAGCTCTTTCCGCACAGTCTTGCTGGAGACGCTAGTGCATGGCTAAAGCAGCTGGCACCTGGTCAGTATACTAACTGGGCAGTCTTGAAGAGTGAGTTCCTGCGTCATTTCTATGATGATGCGCGTTTAGACCAGTCCAGACAGGACATACTCACCTTTTCCCAAGGAGCTGTGGAGCCTTTAAAAACTGCCTGGATGAGATTTAAGCAGTATCAGCGTGATTGCCCACACCATGGATTTACTGAAGTTCAGTTGATTGGCATCTTTTTCAGAGGCATAGATCTTCCATATCAGTCTGCACTGGATAACTCCAGTAATGCTAACTTCAACACCAGGACTCCTACACAAGCTAAGCAGTTGATTGAGAATCTAATAGGCAGCAACAGTTGCAAGACTATGGATGAGAGGAGGAAGAAATCTGGTGGAAGTGTAGAGAATTCTGACATAGCTGATATTAGATCTAGGCTGGACACAGTTTGCAATCTCCTAGCAGGTAAGAAAGCTGTCCACTTTGCCCAAGATGTAGAGGTAATTCAAACTGAGGAGGACACTCAGGAGGAAGATGTGATTTACATAGGAGGATCTGGATTCCAGGGTAATAGATTTGGTAATCAACAGGGAAACAAATTTTTCAATGGAGGACAGAAAAGTGCTTTCAACAGCAACTCATCTAATTCTGGACAGACTAGTGGTTTTCAGAAAACCTTTGGACAAGGTACTCAAAGAACCTATGGATCTTCATCTTATCAGACTCCTCCTATACCTACAGCCCATCAGAGTAGAATGGAAGCTATGATGGAACAACTAATGGAGAGTCAGACCAAGAGTAATGTGGACTGCAACAAGAAGTTGGATGCTGTCTATGAAGACCTCAATGGGAAGTTTGAATCCCTGAACACTCACATGAAGCAGTTGGATACTCAGGTGAACCATATTTCCAGTTCAATAAAGGGAAAAGGAGTAGCAGACACTCATATTAAGGCCTGGTCTGTGTACATTAATGATGGATCTCACCTTGGTGAAAAATTTGAGCTAAGTACAGCTGAATTGGTGAAGGAAGAAGAAATCTCGGATTTTGGTGAAAAACTCTCGGGTGAAAACTGCAGTGTTGCAACGATCGACACACACCTAGTGTCGATCGATGCAAGTCGTGAACAGACAGACTCGCTGAGTGATGATGGTATTGATGCAGATTTGGAGCTAGATGGCTTATTTTCTGGAGTCTCTGAGATTTCTCAACAGGAAATCTATGCGCAGATCGTTAGACAACACTCCCCAGTGTCTGAAGTGATTAAGCGGGAAATTGAAGAGCTTAAAAGGCTAGAAGAGATTGGTGAAGAATTGGAAGAAATTCCATCTTCTGATGATCCACCTTATCATCCATGTGTGCAGAGGTACTTGAATAAGATGCTGCCTTTAGATGAAGAGCTGAGAGACTGGGTGATTATAGTTCCTCAGCATATTAGTGATGTTCTGCTGACCAAGATCCCGAAGAAGCTGCCAGACCCTGGAGTCTTTGTGCTTAATTGTTCAATCTTTGAGGATAGCTTTAGGCGCTCTCTGTGTGACTTAGGAGCTGCTGGAAGTTTGATGCCATACTCTGTGGCAGAGAAGCTGGGCATGCTGGATTTTACTCCTACTAGGACCTCTCTTGTCCTAGCTGATCAGTCTATACGAGTTCCTGAAGGACTCCTTATGGACATCCCGGTGAGAGTTGGAAACTAATTAGTTCCAACAGACTTCCTAGTACTGAAATATGACTGTGATCCGGATGAAGCATTGCTTCTTGGAAGACCATTTTTGGCTACAGCAGGAGCAGTGATAGATGTTAGGAACAGCCTGATAGACCTCCATCTGGGAGATGAGCCGCTGCGTTATGAGATGGATAAGCTGCGGAGACCACTGATAGATGGGCAAACATTCACCATCATGGAAGCAGATGATGAGCAGCCAGATGACACTGTGATAATAGATCCTGGAGCATATTTTACTCCATCTTTTCTTGGACATGAGAATTCTGCAACAGCTTACTCGCCACCTTGGATGAGGAGACTTGAACAGAGATAGAAAAGTCTCTATCGGCATCTCCTGGTGCCTGAAAAATCTTGTTCGTCCGGTCAAGCTACTGACCTTAAACAAGCGCTGGGTGGGAGGCAACCCACCATTAGGTACTGGTGTTTTTCTACTTAATCTTTGGTGTTTTTGTTAGGATTTTACGTTTGTTTTTGTTTTTGGTGAGTTTATGTTTGCAGGTCTCGGACAAATTCGCAGTGCGTCGATCGACGCACTTCTGCGTCGATCGTCACAACACGATCGGAATCGCATTGCAGCGATCGTTGCGGTCCTGAGCAACGATCGACCATACACGAAAATCGCCAAGCAACGGTCGATGCATGTGCGACAGAGGTAAAAGCTCGACAGACATAATCTCATCTTTTATCTATTTTTTTCTTTTTACCGATCCTTCGCTTGACACTACTGGGGACAGTGTGTCTTAAGTGTGTGGGAGGTGCTACTAACGTTTATCTTTCTGTTTTCTTAAGAGTCAGTCCATTTTTCTAAATTTTTGTTTTATTGAGTCAAAATTGTTTAAGTAAGAAACTATGATTTTTTGAGAAGATTTATAGCACTTGCAGGAACTTAAGTAACCATTGGGATGAAGTTGCAGGATCTATCTCTGACTATTAGAAAACCCAGACACGGATCAACCTACTGGGAACACCCACATCACTTCATGTATAAGAGGATACTTTTACTGACTTCAACCTTAATACTGACTTAGATTTCTCACTTAAGGGCTTGGTATACTTTGTGTCAGATTCCCTTGTTAGTTCTGACACAGCCTGTCAACCTATCCTATTTAGTCCCTTCTCCCCTTCCATAAAAAAAAAGAGAGTATAAACTGAGGATGAGTTAGTAACTCCGAAGTGGTCACAGGAGTAGTAGCAAACACTATTATCTCTTATGCATCCATGGAATGTGTCCAAAGTACACCCCATAACGGGAAGAACACTGATAAAAAAATAAAATGATACCCAATGTGGGAAAAATCAGTTGTTAAGGAAGGGAAAGAGAAGAAAGGGACTAGAGAAAGATAGTATGGTGGTCTAGAGCTGATAAGGTAAGAATCCATGTGCCCTTTGATCGATACTCCTTAGGTGAGACCGCACTTAAATACTTGCAGAAGTCAGTAGGGAGAATTTGAATGCTTGAATGTGATTGTGGAGTTTACTTAGGACAGTTGCTAAGTGTGGGGGAAGTATATGTTGGTCTTGATATCCTGTGATTGATTCTTTCAGTGGTTTACTAAGGGGAATCTGAGTGTTGTAGCTTCTAGGATGAAATGAGTTTCTGAAGAGTTTTCAAACCTCTTCACCATACTTTAGTTCTCTGTTTTGCTTGAGGGCAAGCAAAGGCTAAGTGTGGGGAAGTTGATATATCATGGTTTTTACTAGTTTTAGACCATGATATAAGTGTATTTTAGTGTCTTTTGTGTTCTTTTAGAGTCTTTTACAGGTATAATCAGGTTTGGAGCTGAATTGGAGATGTTGGAGTATTTTGGAGATTTTTAGAGTGTTTGGCCGAGAGATAGAGTTCACTGTCCGAAACAGAGTACTGCGTCGATCGTTGCACACTAGCATCGATCGTTGCACCAGCGAGATGGGCCAAAACTCGGCGGTTTATGAAGAGTCAAGATATTGCACTCTGATCCAGAAGTTCCTGATATTTACAAAGAGGCCCCTGGCCGAGATTAGACCTATATTATTGAGTTTTTGGTGTTTTAATTAGAGACGCTTTCAGAATTTTTACTTACGCTTTCATTATTAAGAGCAGAAGATTTTTAGAGATTTTGGGGCTGATCTGAACCTTTACTTCATCTGTATTTGGAGAAGATTTCCCTTTAATTCTTTATTATCTTCTATGCAATTTATTCTTCATATGATTATGTTTTCATTATCTATGTCTGAGTAGATTCCTAGTTAGGTTTAGGGTTTCTCACATAGGATTTCATGACTTGCTAGACTTGTTTAATTCAGTTAAGGATTCATAAATATATCTGTTCTTCAATCTAATTGTGCTTAAAGCTAGTTCTAACCTGATCAATTAGAATCTAGATCTTAGGTTGCTAAATACGACATGGAAGTGTGGTTTAGGAATCTGAATTATTTAGGTTGAGCAATTAAACTTCTCGCAAACGGAAGTTTGGTTTAGGTTAATTGTGAACATATCAAACTTGGAATTAATGCTAGTTTAAACTGTTAGTTCTCGCAAACGAAAGTTTGGTTTGCTGCACTTAGACTTAGAGAATTATCGCAAAGGAATTTGGATAATTCTATATCTGTGTTTTGAGTTCTAGAACTGTGCTTAATTAGATCCTTGCTGAATGAACTGTCTGCTTGTCTGATTTCCGGAGAACGCCCTAGACTTAGCGCTTTTAATAACTTGCTTTCACAACCAACAATCTCTGCTTTCTGTTTACTTTCTCGCATTGCTTTTACTTACATCACATTGCTTTCTTCCTAGTTTAATTTCCTTGTTCTTGAGCTATTGAATACCAGAGTCTCTGTGGATTCGATACCCTATATACTACAACCACTGAACTGTGCACTTGCAGTTAGATATAGGATTAAAACTCGACACCTATCATCTAGCGATTGCAGCTCATTATGACTATGAGATTTGGCAGATGGATGTCAAAACCGCTTTCCTGAATGGTATTCTGGAAGAGGATGTGTATATGACACAGCCTGAAGGTTTTGTTGATCCTAAGAACGTTGGAAAGGTATGCAAGCTTCATAAATCCATTTATGGATTGAAGCAAGCATCGCGGAGTTGGAATCTTCGTTTTGATGAAGCAGTAAAACAATTTGGTTTCATCAAGAACGAAGAGGAACCATGTGTTTACAAGAAGACTAGTGGGAGCAAAATTGCGTTTCTTGTACTGTATGTCGATGACATACTCCTCCTCGGTAATGACGTTCGGTTGCTTCAGTCTATTAAGACTTGGCTCGGAAGTATTTTTCCATGAAAGACATGGGAGAAGCCGCGTATATTCTTGGAATCAGAATCTACAGAGATAGAGTGAACGGGCTGATTGGATTGTGCCAGGACACTTATATTGATAAGGTGCTGCACAGATTCAGGATGCATGATTCCAAGAAGGGCTTCATACCGATGTCTCATGGCACCAGTCTCAGCAAGAAGCAGTGTCCGGCGACACATGCTGAGCGAGAACGCATGAATAGGATTCCTTATGCTTCTGTAATAGGATCTATTATGTATGCCATGCTCTGCACTCGTCCAGATGTAGCTTACGCGTTAAGCATGACGAGTAGATACCAATCTGATCCAGGTGAAGTTCACTGGACAACTGTCAAGAATATTCTCAAGTATTTGAGACATACTAAGGATAAATTCCTGGTGTATGGAGGAAGTGAAGAACTTGTGGTGAATGGATTCACCGATGCGAGTTTTCAGACGGACAGAGACGATTTCCGATCACAATCTGGATATGTCTTCTGTCTAAATGGCGGTGCAGTGAGCTGGAAGAGCTCTAAGCAGAATACCGTAGCTGATTCCACGACGGAAGCTGAATATGTTGCTGCTGCAGAAGCGGCAAAGGAAGCTGTTTGGATCAAGAAGTTCATGACTGAACTTGGTGTGGTGCCTAGTGTCTTGGAGCCAGTGGCTTTGTTTTGCGATAACAACGGAGCCATTGCTCAGGCGAAAGAACCAAGGTCACACCAGAAGTCCAAACACGTAGAGAGGAGATATCACCTGATTCATGATATCGTCAATAGAGGTGATGTGAAGATCAGCCGAGTTCCGACGGACGAGAATGTCGCTGATCCTCTGACTAAGTCACTCCCAAGGCCTAAGCATGAGTTTCATACGACTGCTGTAGGCATTAGATATCTTAAGATGTAATCTTGATTTTAGTGGGAGTTTTAGTTTTGTTTTAGTTATAATAAGACACTCTTGTAAACATTCTTTTGGAAATGTTTAATGAAATTTGATTTCAGCATTATTTATTGTGATCTAAATAATGGTCCCAAAATAAGTTTATGACATATTATAGGTCATCAAGTTGAGGACTTGATCATGAAACCCTATATGTTAAATATGACGTAAATTATGTTTTGTGCCTAGTCGAAGTTGTCAAAATGGGACACTGACAACCGTGAAAGACTAGATTGTGAGGTGACTGTTGGCTAAGTTTCATGGAGCCAATGATATGATTATCAGAGTCAGTCACATAGATATATGTTGGTGAACATATGATCGGACATGACCCGCTAATGAGAAGTCTACAAGATAGTTATATCTGTGTCATGAGAGGTTCTCATTATGATTATAGAGTATAGTCCTCAGACCTGAGTTCATCATGCTTTCTTGCATATGAATTGGTACACTTTGACTTTGTCAAACGTCGACCCGTAACTGGCGACTATAACGGCACTGTTCAAGTATATCATGAAGTGTGCGTTGAAATAGGGATGGAACAAGATGGGATTTGTCCCTCCTGAATAACGGGAGATAAATATCTCAGGGCCTAGCGAAGATTTAATACTGAGAAAAATGTGTGGCCGCACTCAAACGAACTGTAGTTCAGTTGTTTGTAATGTTCAGTATGAGATCTGGAGTTCGATAAACACGATGTTGGCTTAATAAGGATGACACCAATCTTGCCTTATGCCAAGTCGAGATATAGAGACAAAAGGATCATAGGAATTGATGATTCCAGTACAAGTGGGAGATTGTTGGGATAGTGTCCTGAAATCACACTTGTACTCACTCCTGATGATAGTTGTGTGTCGAGATCAGACATTCGTATAATACTGGGCGGTTGCAATGTTTTGCTAGAAGCCTCTTGCAATTTGTAAGTTGTATACTTACTGCCAGTATTATATGATCCTATAGGGTCACACACCTAAGCAAACTGGAAGCTACGACATGGGAATGATCATTATGGTAATGATCATATTAATGTGTATTGGATACACATTATTATCGAGGATATGGTGTTGTGTCGATCGACACAGCTTGTGTGTCGGTCGACACAGTTCGGGTTTTCAAAAAGGCTTTTCGAAATATAACTTAATTAAGTCTGGCCCGTTAATTGTGTTTGAGGTCGAATAAAATACTTGAAAGTGTCGACCTAAAATATGGGCCGTCGAGTTTTCTTAGTAAGAAAAGCAGAAACACCAGAAACAGTTGATTCCCGTTGATCCGGCACTAGCATCCCGTTTCCAGCTTGTGTGCGTGTGTATCTGGTAGAGGCAAGACATCTGCGTTGCTCCACTGATCTCGTTCACCATTCTCATTCCGCTGCCAGTTCAAAGGTAAGAACTGTAGGAACGTTTAGATCAATCCTGATTCAATTCCAGATTCAGATTATCCTAAACATGCGATCTAGGTTCTTCTCGGAATAGAAACAAATGATGATCTCACCTTATACTTGTTATTGCAGCGGAAATGGATGGTATGTCTGAGATCAGAGAAACACCGAGGGATGAATCCTCCAAAGGTTCACACACGCTTTCACAGGAAATAGCTGCTAGACCACCAGGGGAACTCGGCGCAGAGAGAGAGAGTTTACTGCTCAAGTGTTAGGGTTAATCAGTCTGAAACTCGAGTTTTATGACACAAAACTCGTCCTGTTCCGTTTGGGCCATTTGGCCCAAATACCAATTAACTCGTCGGTGTTTGCGCACTGCATCGATCGTTGCACCTTATGCATCGATCGATGCACAGTGGCTAAACCTTTTATTCTCTCTAAGTACAGTAAATGCCTAGCACTTTTACTGTACTTCTGCTAAACCGTTCCTACACATTTTCCTGTTAGCTTAGGCGTGTGACCCATATGGGATCATATAATAAAGGCAATAAGTCCAAGACTTATAGATCATGAGCGGACTCTAGCAAGCCATCATGACCCCCAGTATTATATGACTTATGTCTGATCATTGACATACTCTTACTTTCTAGAGACAGTACCGAGATTACTGGACACAATTCCAACAATCTCCCACTTGTACTGGAATCTCTGTGTATTCATAATCCTTTTGTCTCAATATCTCGATTAGTCATAAGGCAAGATTGGTGTCATCCTTATAAAGCCTAATCTTGTTCATCGGACTCTGATTTGATACTGACAATCCAAACGACTCGGGAAAGTCCGTTTGAGCATGGCCATGCGTTTTCCAGTATTCAAATCTCCGATTGGCCTAGAGATATTCACTCCATTTATATTGGAGGGACAAATCCCATCTTGTTCCATCACTGTAAACTACTCATTTCATGATGTACCCAAACAAGGTCCTTATAGCTATCGCAGAACGATAGCGTTAGACAATGATCAAAGTGCATCAGTCCATATGCAGTCACATGCATGCGAACTCAGGTCTAAGGACTATACTCTATAGTCGTAGTAAGAATCTCTTATGACACAGATATAAATATCCTGAAGAGTTCTTATTAGCGGGTCTTGTCCGGTCGTATGTTCCCAACATACACCTATGTACTGACTTTGATGCCGAGCATCTATGACACACTGAGACTTTGTCATAAGTCACGTACCAATCCAATCTTACACGGTTGTTGGTGTTCCAATTTCAACAACCTTCGACTAGGGACAGGATGATATAAAACATTTATCAAATATAGGATCTCATGATCAAGCTAAATGACTTCGATGACTCAAGATCAAATCATTTACTTCGATGACCTATAAAATGGTTCATATCATTTTGGAACGATTATTTCATCACAGTTAAAATAATCTTGAAATAATAATTTCATTAAAACATAAATAATAATGTTTTTCAAGAACATATCAAATAACTAAAATAAAGCTCACAAAACTCCCACTCAAATTTAGATCACATTTCAATGTTTCTAATGCCTACAGCTTCAGTCAGGAACTCGAGCTTAGGCCTTGGGAGTGGCTTTGTCAACGGATCAGCGACATTATCATCTGTCGGAACTCGGCTGATCTTGACTTCCTTTCTATTTATGATGTCACGTATCAAGTGATATCTTCTTTGAACATGCTTGGATTTCTGGTGTGATCTTGGTTCCTTTGCCTGAGCTATAGCACCATTGTTGTCACAAAACAGTGCCAGAGGCTCAGCCGCATCTGGTATCACACCTAGTTCCATAATGAACTTTCGTATCCAAACAGCTTCCTTCGCTGCTTCTGAGGCGGCGATATATTCAGCTTCTGTAGTGGAATCAGCAACGGTGTCCTGCTTGGAGCTTCTCCAACTTACTGCACCGCCATTCAGACAAAAGACATAACCGGACTGTGACCGGAAATCATCAGTGTCTGTCTGGAAACTTGCGTCCGTGAATCCACTGACTTTAAGCACATCACTTCCACCGTACACTAAGAACTTATCCTTAGTATGTCTTAGATACTTCAAGATGTTCTTTACGGCAATCCAATGGTTTTCACCTGGATTTGACTGGTATCTACTCGTCATGCTCAATGCGTAAGCAACATCAGGACGAGTACAGATCATGGCATACATGACAGATCCTATTGCAGATGCATAAGGAATATTCTTCATGCGCTCAAGCTCAGCAGCCGACGTAGGGCTCTGCTTCTTGCTTAGCGTTGTGCCATGTACCATTGGCGTGAAGCCCTTCTTGGAATCTTTCATGCTGAATCTTTGTAGGACTTTGTCAATGTATGAGTCTTGACACAAGCCTATCAGCCTCTTAGGTCTATCCCGATAGATCCTAATTCCAAGAACGTATGCGGCTTCACCCATGTCTTTCATGGAAAAACAACTTCCAAGCCAGTCTTTTACAGACTTCAGCATTGGAATGTCGTTTCCGAGAAGCAGTATGTCATCAACATACAGAATAAGAAAAACGATTTTTGCTCCCACTAGTTTTCTTATACACGCATTGTTCTTCTTCGTTTCTGATAAAGTCAAATTGCTTGATCGCTTCATCAAAACGAAGATTCCAGCTCCTCGATGCTTGCTTCAATCCATAAATGGATTTATGAAGTTTGCATACTTTCCCAGCATTCTTTGGATCTATGTAACCGTCAGGTTGCGTCATATACACATCCTCTTCCAGAATACCATTCAGGAAGGCGGTTTTCACGTCCATCTGCCAAATTTCATAATCATGAAAAGCTGCAGTTGCTAGTAGAATCCGAATAGATTTCATCATAGCCACCGGTGAATAGGTTTCATCGTAGTCCACACCGTGAACTTGTCTGAAACCTTTTGCCACCAACCTGGCTTTATAAATCTGGACATTTCCATCCACGTCAATCTTCTTCTTGAAGATCCATTTGCACTCGATGGCTTTTACACCAACGGGTAAGTCAACCAACGAAAATACTTGGTTGACCGACATGGAGTCCATTTCGGAATCAGTGGCCTTGCGCCACTTAGAGGAATCTGGGCCCATCATAGCTTGATTGAAGTTCGATGGTTCATCACCATCAATGATCAAAAGATCATGACAGTCAGTCACGAGGAATCCCTGATATCTCTCGGGTTCGTGACGGATCCTCCCGGATCTTCGAACTTCAGGTACTACAGGTTCAGGCTCTACAATTTCTTGTAGATCCTCCTGCTGCTCTTCCTCATTAGGTTGAGCAGTATCCTGTTCATCTTGAATTTCTTCAAGCAGTACCTTACTCCCACTGTCTTTCTTAGAGAGAAACTCTCTTTCAAGAAAGTTACAATCCCGGGCAACAAAGATCTTGTTCTCGGATCGTAGATAGAAGTAATAAGCCTTGGTTTCCCGTGGATAACCAATGAAGTAGCATTTATCAGATTTTGGTGTAAGCTTATCTGAGATTAATCTCTTTACATATGCTTCACAACCCCAAATTCTTAGATAAGACAGCACTGGAGTTTCTCCAGTCCATAATTCATATGGTGTCTTTGCTACTGCTTTTGATGGCGCTCTGTTTAGTGTGAACACTGCTGTTAGCAGAGCATATCCCCAAAGGGATATTGGAAGGTCTGTGTGACTCATCATAGATCGAACCATATCCAATAAGGTCCGATTTCTCCTCTCAGACACACCATTCCATTGAGGTGTTCCAGGAGGAGTGAGTTGGGATACGATCCCACACTCTCTTAGATGATCACTGAATTCCTGACTTAAGTATTCTCCTCCTCGGTCGGACCGAAGAGCCTTAATACTTTTGCCAAGTTGGTTCTGTACTTCATTTTGGAATTCTCTGAACTTCTCAAAAGATTCAGACTTATGTTTCATCAAATAAACATATCCATACCTACTGAAATCATCAGTGAAGGTAATGAAGTACTGATAGTTTCCTCTTGCATTAGTGGACATTGGGCCACACACATCAGTGTGTATCAGGCCCAATAAGTCACTGGCCCTCTCGTTAGGTTTATTAAAGGGGGCCCGTGTCATTTTGCCCATCATGCAGGATTCGCATTTCTCACATGACTCAAAGTCAAATGAGCCAAGAAGTCCATTCGAATGGAGCCTCTTGATGCGTTTCTCGCTGATGTGCCCTAAACGACAATGCCATAGAAACGTTCGGTTTTCCTCATTAGGTTTAAACCGTTTTGTATTAATGTTATAAATTGGCGCAGATTGATCGAGTATGTAAAGCCCATTCGTAAGAGGGGCAGAACCATAGAACAAATTGTTGCGATTGAAGGAACATAATTTATTCTTAACTGAAAAATCATAACCTTCCAAATCCAACAAAGAAATTGAAATAATATTTCTGCTTATAGCAGGTACAAAATAACAATTATTAAGTTCTAAAATCAATCCCGAAGGTAAAGTCAACAAGTAAGTTCCTACAGCTAGTGCTGAAACTTTCGCTCCATTCCCAACTCGTAGTTCCACTTGTCCTTGCTTCAGCCTTCTACTGTTGCTGAGTGCCTGCATATTCGTACAAATATGAGCCCCACAACCAGTATCCATGACCCATGAGGTATTATCAGAAGTAGTTGTATTAACTTCTATAACAAAAATACCTGATGAAGAAGTCTCGAAAGTCTTCTTCTTTAATTCCTTTAGACCTTCCTGGAATTTCTTGCAATCTCTTCTCCAATGCCCCAGTTCTTTGCAGAACCTGCACATGTCAGTAGGCCCAGCCTTGGACTTGGGCTTGGGCTTTGGCGTGTCTGAGTCCACGACTTGGACACCCTTGGCCTTTCCCTTATCCTTAGCAGAAGACTTCTTAAACCCCTTGTCCTTTTGTACCATAAGTACATTGGGGTCCTTGGCGGTTTTCTTCAAGTTGGGCTCTGCAGTCTTGAGCATTCCGTGAAGCTCAGGCAGTGTCTTACTCAAGCCATGCATGTTAAAGTTCAGAATGAACTGATCATAGCTTGCAGGTAAAGACTGCAGAATGATGTCGCAGGCAAGTTCCTGGCTGATTGGGCAGTCGAGTTTGTGAAGATGATCGAGATAACCCATCATCTTCAACACATGAGGACTCACTGCCGCATTCGCAGCCAACTTACAGTCCAAGAGGTTCTTAACTGTCTGGAACCTCTCGGTCCTAGCCTGCTCCTGAAAAAGCGATTTCAGGCTTGCCATGATCTCGATTGGAGACAATACACTTTCGAACTGTTTTTGCAGCTCAGGAGTCATTGTCACCAACATCAGGCAATAAACATCATTTTCATCTGACGAATGCTTTTCCCAAGCATTGTGCAGAGTCCTGGCAGCATTGGCAAGAGGCCTCTCGGGGAGGGGATCTCGAAGGACATAATCCTTCTTCTCCTGCTTGAGGACCAGCCTCAAGTTCCTTGACCATGTCAGGAAGTTCGTTCCAGTCAGCTTCTCCTTCTCGAGAACAGACCGGATCGAGAACGTGTTTTGTGTGCTTGTAGTAGTCATATCTGAAATATATAAATAAAAAGGTTATTAGTTATATGTTCAAAATGATTAATCTCGTATTAAAGTATAATATGATTAATCATGCATTATATTCAATAACCTAAGTTACCCTCAATAGAATATAATGATTCCAGGATCCACATATAACTAAGATCAAAGTGGGCCACTGGCCGTCACCCAACCTTAGCTTATATCGGTAAGCCCTATATCGGCTAATTATATCCGTGATATAACTCTTGGTTGTGAATCTGGGCCCGAGGCCCAATCCACCCTGATGTCTCAAGGCCCGGGACTCCCGATGGCCTAGTCAAGAAAACCGGACTATACAGTCATGTAATCATTAATGTCTGGGACTCCCAATGACATTTATGAATCACAAACCGTCTTACCCACGCAAAAGCAGACATCCTCACACTGTAAGGCCATGAATGCAATTGAATGGGCTTTGACAGCTGACATAGCCTGGACAAGACATCCAACGCTTGATATTGTTTGAGGTTCGTAGGTTTATTAAAATTCATTCCCAAAATAGAAGATTACTATTTCGGGAAACTTTCTATTTTTGGAAACCTACTATTTTTGGAAACTTTCTAAAATTGGAAACTTTCTAAAACCTGAAACTTTCTAACTTTAGAAATTTCTTTAAAATCCAAAACCCGCAAATTCAGAAACTTTCTAATTTCAAAATTTTGGAAATTTTAATTTAAAATCGACTTTATAATTTTATAAAATAAATTTTAAATTTATCTGAAGAAAGACTCAAATAATTGGCCCAATTGTTTTAACTTCTTGGCCCGAGGCCCAAGAATTGGTCCATGTCCAAGACATGACCCAATTGTCCAATTAATTGACATAACCGGTCTGGTTCATTAAAACTGGTCTAACCAAGTTTCAATTACTACGATGACCACAATTGTCAACCGGTTATTTACTAAACCGGATTTTCTCAATTTATTTGGTCCAACCAAATCAAATTAGAAATTCCTGGTTTAGGCACTAAATCCAATATTTCTTTCGACATTGGATTTCTTATCCCGGTTTAACCAGACTTAATAAAATTATTAAATCTGTTTATTAAACCAGAACGAATCAATTTTAATTAAATTAAACCGAGCCAAAACCCTAACCGCATCGATCGATGCTCACAGCATCGATCCTGCAACGATCGTTCATCGATCCTGCATCGATCGATGCTCTCACGCGTGCATGAACGGTTATCAGGTTTGGCCGAGAGATTCTCGCGAGATCCATGCGATCGTTTGAACGATCCATGCGATCACGGCCAATCTCTCGCGACTGCAACGATCGATCCTTGCATTGCATCGATCGATGCAATGCGATCTCAGTCGATGCAAAATCAGTTTAGATCGCATACCAAATCAATATAGTTTGGTCATGCGATTTTAAACAGTTTGTTTAGGATTTAATTCTTGTTTCTTAAGTGTTTTAATCTTATCAGTAGATTGATTCAAAAACACACTTTTAAACAATCCTAAACAAGTTTCTAAACAAGAAAAACCAGAACCAATAGCTCTGATACCACTGTAGGAACGTTTAGATCAATCCTGATTCAATTCCAGATTCAGATTATCCTAAACATGCGATCTAGGTTCTTCTCGGAATAGAAACAAATGATGATCTCACCTTATACCTGTTATTGCAGCGGAAATGGATGGTATGTCTGAGATCAGAGAAACACCGAGGGATGAATCCTCCAAAGGTTCACACACGCTTTCACAGGAAATAGCTGCTAGACCACCAGGGGAACTCGGCGCAGAGAGAGAGAGTTTACTGCTCAAGTGTTAGGGTTAATCAGTCTGAAACTCGAGTTTTATGACACAAAACTCGTCCTGTTCCGTTTGGGCCATTTGGCCCAAATACCAATTAACTCGTCGGTGTTTGCGCACTGCATCGATCGTTGCACCTTATGCATCGATCGATGCACAGTGGCTAAACCTTTTATTCTCTCTAAGTACAGTAAATGCCTAGCACTTTTACTGTACTTCTGCTAAACCGTTCCTACACATTTTCCTGTTAGCTTAGGCGTGTGACCCATATGGGATCATATAATAAAGGCAATAAGTCCAAGACTTATAGATCATGAGCGGACTCTAGCAAGCCATCATGACCCCCAGTATTATATGACTTATGTCTGATCATTGACATACTCTTACTTTCTAGAGACAGTACCGAGATTACTGGACACAATTCCAACAAGAACGAGGTTGGTTTAATTCAATATATCAAACCCTAGATCCTAGGAGATCCAACACAACGTCCTCCAGAAGTGACCTAGGAAGGTCAGATCACGGTCTGAGACGATAGTCCGGGGCAGTCCGTGCAATCTGACAAATTCTTTGAAGAAAAGGTCGACTGTCTGGGTCGCATCATTCGTCTTAGAACACGGTATGAAATGAGCCATCTTTGAAAACCGGTCGACCACGACGAAGATTGCATCCTTGTTCCTGATCTTAGGCAAACCAAGCACAAAATCCATAGAAATATCGACCCATGGTCGGTTAGGTATAGGCAAAGGTAAGTAAAGACCGTGAGGATGTGACCTTGATTTGGACTTAAGGGACGTGATGCACTTGGAGCAGAAATGCTCCGTGTCTCGTTTCTGATGTGGCCAATAGAAGTGCTCGACTAGGACACTCAGTGTCTTGTCCACGCCAAAGTGTCCCATCAGTCCTCCTCCATGGGATTCTCGGATCAGAAGCTCCCTCATCGATCCTTGAGGAATGCACAGCCGTGTTGGTACTGGATTTCCCTCTAGGAAATCCGTCCCATTAACAAACAAGACAAAGGCCTATATCTATGAGTCCGTTCCAGGATCAAGGACGAAGAGATGAGCCGATTCATTTGTTGGGCCCAAACGAATGACGCTTTGACTAGGCCCAAGCGATGCCGAAGTAAGAGGCGATCGAGCTCGAGCTCGGCAGGAGACGACGTGGAGATAGAGCGACTCGGTCTTTTCCAGTTCAACTGATCCGCGAGAATCACGGGGTCGTTACGAAGGAGAGGCCGAAATATCGGAACAGAGAGATCAGAGTGGAGACTATTTAAAGAAGAAGTGACGACTCATTCAAGACATTCCAACCCTAACTTAGAACACTTCGACTAGATAGCTCGAGCAACATACTTTGTACTCTCTTTTCGATTGTGTTTGTTCTATCTCGACGATCAATCTCAATAAAGTCTTTGGTTCATAGGAAAATATACCATTTCTATATCCTAAAGTCCAAATCCACGAATACAAATTCTTAGTGTGAATCCCGGATCTCACATTTGGCACCGACTTTGGGGACTATCTATAGTTTTTCCTGTCTTAAGAATCTGA
Source organism: Orychophragmus violaceus (assembly GCA_030180135.1). Classification (NCBI taxonomy): domain Eukaryota; kingdom Viridiplantae; phylum Streptophyta; class Magnoliopsida; order Brassicales; family Brassicaceae; genus Orychophragmus; species Orychophragmus violaceus. The sequence goes on from CM058231.1 coordinate 58,342,360, forward strand.
TCTTAGATCCGATAGATCGAAGCGATCCCCAAACAGATCGCGACATTCATAGAGATGAAATCTCCCAGAACAACGCGAGAAGTCCAGCCCCTGACTGGAAAAATAGCCGCTCTGAACCGCTTCATCTTGAGGTCAACTGACAAATGTCTGCCCTTCTATCACTTGCTCAAAACGAACAAAAAATTCCTCTGGGACGAAAAGTGCGAAGAAGCGTTCACTCAGCTCAAAGCTTACTTAAGCGAACCACCCATACTGGCGTAACCAGTAGAAGGGGAACCCCTCTACCTCTACCTAGCTGTCTCGACGGCAGCGGTAAGTGGAGTCCTGGTTCGCGAAGATTAGAACGAACAACGGCCGGTGTATTACATCAGTAAGACCTTAATCGACGCTGAAACCAGATACCCCGCCATGGAAAAACTCTCCCTAGCGCTAGTGACATCGGCTCGGAAACTCCGACCATACTTTCAATCGCACTCGATCATAGTAATGACCTCTCAGCCACTGAGAACCATCCTTCACAGTCCAAGCCAGTCCGGTCGACTGGTCAAATGGGCTATCGAACTTAGCGAGTATGACATAGAATATAAAGCTCGGATGTGCCTAAAAGCGCAAGTACTTACAGATTTTATAATCGAGCTCCCACCAACCGTCGAACTTGACCCGACCTCCGCCAAAAAATGGAAACTCTACGTTGACGGAGCTTCCTCAAGGCAAGGATCTGGAGTCAGATTAAAACTGGTCTCCCCCACTAGCGAAGTATTGGAACAGTCTTTCAGACTGGGCTTCGCCGCATCAAATAACGAAGCAGAATATGAAGCGTTAATAGCCGGGCTCAGACTAGCAATAGCAATAGGAGCCCGAGAGGTAGACGCGTTCAGCGACTCCCAATTGGTCACGAGCCAATATCACGGCGACTACGAGGCCAAGGACGAGCGCATGGAAGCATACCCACAGGTAGTCCATACGCTCACCGAACAGATCGAATTCTTTGATCTAACACGGATCCCGCGGGGGAAAAAAACCGCAGCCGATGCCCTAGCCGCATTAGCATCGACATCAGATCCTAACCTTAAAAGGATCATACCAGTCAAGGGGATCGAGAAACCAAGCATCGACATAGCCCTAAAGGCTCTGTCCTTGAAAGAAGACGAGCTTGCCATAAAGGACGATGTCGAGCACAAAAAATGTCTCGGCAACACCAGTCGCGACATCATCAAAATTGATGATCCTGACCCAAGGAATTCTGTGTACGTCGCGAACGTCCCCGACGGACCAATCCAAGCCGCATCCACCAGTCAAGGACCCGAGCATGACAATGACGAAGATTGGAGAACTCCGATCATTCGATACATTACAAATGACGAAGTTCCGGACGACAAATGGGAGGCACGGAAACTCAAAGTACAAAGTGCAAGGTACTGCGTCACACAAGGAGAGCTCTTTAAAAGGAGTCTCTCCGGACCTTACCTCAAATGCCTCAACAAAAGGCAAGCCCTAGCCGTGATCACGCAGGCCCAAGACGGATCCTGCGGAAGCCATTCCGGAGGACGAGCCCTGGCTGTACGAATCAAAAGGCAAGGCTATTTCTGGCCAACAATGGCCACCGAATGCGAGTCCTTCTCCAAAAAATGCGACAAGTGCCAAAAGCACGCTCCGATTGTCCACCAAGCATCGGAGAAACTCTCCTCTATCTCATCGCCATACCCATTCATGCGATGGGGAATGGACATCGTGGGGCCCCTAGTCGCATCCGGCAAAAAGAAAGCCACACACTTATTGGTAATGACAGACTACTTCACCAAATGGATTGAAGCCGAGTCGTACCAAAAGGTCAAAGACGTTCACGTTAAGGAGTTCGTCTGGCGAAACATCGTTTGCAGGCACGGACTACCCCATGAGATCGTCACTGATAACGGTTCCCAGTTCATATCAAACGCCTTCAAAGAGTTCTGCAGAACGTGGAACATAAAGCTGACTTACTCAAAGCCACGCTATCCTCAAGGGAATGGGCTGGCGGAAGCGGCTACCAAGGCGATCATGAATAGCCTCAAGAAAAGACTCAATGAGTGCAAAACGAGCTGGAGCGACGAACTCCCAGCCGTACTCTGGGCCTACCGGACTACCCCTCGCAAATCCACCGGCGAGACTCCCTTCTCGCTGGCTTACGGGATCGAGGTGGTAGTACCAGCCGAAATCCTCGTATCAAGCATCCGCAAAAAAGAATGCCCACGACAAGAGGAACTGAATAACAAGATGATAATTGACGAGCTCGATCTCGTCGACGAAAGGAGGAACCTCGCACTAGCTCGAATCCAGAACTACCAACAAGCCGCAGCTCACTACTACGATTCCAAGATCAAAACTCGAAGGTTTCAAGTAGGAGAGCTCGTCTTACGGAAAGTGTTCGACCATAAAAAGGAAGAACACGCTGGGAAGTCAGGAGCAAAGTGGGAAGGTCCTTACCAGGTCACCGACGTTGTAAAGGATGGGTCTACCGACTCAAGTCGGTGGAAACCCAGAAACCTGAACTACGACCTTGGAACATCATCAACCTCAAAAAGTACTTCCACTAGGAGTACGACAACATAATCGAACTACAAAATGGCTTGATCCCCTTAAAAGGGTACGTAGGCAGTTTGACTTTGAGCGCGGCCACCCCCCAAACACAGAGCTCTTACCGAGCTCAACAAAGTCATACTAGCTTATCTTTGTGAAATCAAAATAAGTCTCTCAATCCAATGCCTCTTTCAGTCGTAAAAGTTAGAGTCATTGCAAAATACCTCACCATAACATTCTCAAAAAAGAGATATGAAATTATTTCTTCAAAAGCTAAAGCGATATGAAATTATCCCTCCGTAAACAAGCGATATGAAATTATCCCTTCCGAGTGACCTGAAATGGCCTCTTCCAAAATCAAGCGATATGAAATTATCTCTTCAAAAACCAAGTGATATGAAATTATCTCTCCAAGAAATAAAGCGATATGAAATTATCCCTCCACAAACAAGCGATACGAAATTATCCCTTCCGAGAGACCTCGAACGGCCTCCCCTAAAACCAAGTGATATGAAATTATCCCTTCAAACAAAGCGACCTAAAATGGTCCTTCCAAATCGAACGAGCTGAAATGATCGTCCCAAAACAAGCGACCCAAAACGGTCCTCTTGATTCGAACGAGCTGAAATGATCGTCCCAAAACAAGCGACCCAAAACGGTCCTCCCGATTCGAACGAACTGAAATGATCGTCCCAAAGAAAGAGATCCAGAGCGATCCTTCCAAAACCTATAATTCTTCTAAACCTTATACGGATTAAAAGAATTGGGGGGCTACCCCCTTCCTCCAAGCAAAAGACAACGAAGTCGAGACAATTATTCAAGCAAACAACCTTTGTAAGTCTACTTCGATTCGTTCCTGTATACTTAGCATTCCTTATATTTAGCAATTTCGAAAGCATCCAGCTTTAAGCTCGGATCTTACACTACGAAAGAGTGGTACCTTGCGCACAATTGACTTAAAAGTTCGTAAAGAACTCCCTAAGGCAATTCGAGACACGTTATCGGTCGACCCCTCCGAAGAGTTTCAAGTTGCCATAACGGCCAAACTCTATGCCGAAGCATCAAATCAGTAAAATCTATGCTAAGGCATGAAAGATTCGAAAGCAGTTCATAAAAAAAAGAGAGGACACGATGTCCTCAAGTCCGAACAAAAGCCCACTAAGGGCAACACCAAAAACAAAATAAAACAAAGCCCCCTCGGGCAAATAAATGTTCAAAAAAAAATCAAAAGCCCCTTCGGGCAACGACAGAACAATCAAAATTGCCGCGAGCGCGAGGAAGCCTCGTCTCCACCCTCCGCCTGATCACCAGTAGATGCAACCCCAGTCGGAAGATTCGATCCGTACTGATCAGGGCGGGAAGCAGCCGGCGGCGGAGCATGCGCCAAAATAACCGAGTCGCTCGACACGGTCGGCAAGTTTAACTTGCCAACACTAAAACCAAAGACCGCTGCGGCGTTCATCTCTTCCATGGCCGCCCTCTTTTGATCGGCCAACCTCAGCACTTCCCGAGTCAGGTCAAGCTCGCCGGAGGCAAACTCCGCGATGAGTTTGATATTGGCCAGGGTTTCTTGGAGGCGAATCTCAGCGTTGGTTTCAAGCTTTCGCTTTTCGCTTTTCTCCTTGACCTCTTTAAGGATTTCCAAGTAATCCCCGCTCATCTTCTTCCTTGCCTCGTGAGACGCGACCTTTATGTTGAAGTCCCTCCCCACGAGGACTCTCTCTAGGTCGGCTCGATCTTGAGCAGCTCGCGCTGTTGCAACTCGACTCGCTTCTTCGGCGGCCAGCGTCCGACCTTTGGCCGCCCGAAGCCTCTGAGAAAGATCTTCCTCACGATTCTCGAGAACCAATAACTGGGCTTCTATCCCCTCGTACCTAGCCAATTTCCTTCCAAGCTCCTCCTCTCGAGCCAAGGAATCCTGTAGCTCCGTGGTCAAAATGCGGACTGATCTCCTGGCGGTCTCGAGCTCGCCTACTTGCGACCTCTCGCGAAGCTCACGCTCGGACTGGGCCATAAGTCCGTTCGTGGCCTCCAGGAACTACATAAGCACACGAATTCTAAAATCTCTCGTACAAAAGAAAGGCGAGAACAAAGAACTACAATTGATACCTTCCCAGTGGCTTCCGCCATCTTGGTGTACAAATCGCCAAGGACCATGTCCCCAGCGACCGGAAGCCGAGCACCCGTAGGTCCAAAGCGCCTTAATAAACGGGCCGCGCCCCCGGGCGTCCCAACGCCTTCGCTCGAACTGCTCGAGCTCGCCTCCGTGTCGATCCTCCGACGCTTCGGTGCGGGGGGAAAGGTTCCCACCCACACCCTGATCATTCGGTCTCCCCGAACCATTCAGGCGAAGACCGCGCAAAGCCGGCTCCCTAGACGAGACCGGATCCGCTCCCCGAACAACCGGAGAAGAAGGGACCTCCTGTATCTCTGCGGCCACATCGCAGGCCCCGAAATTCGGAGGGATAACCGGGGAAGGGAGAGGAGAATCACACATGGCAAAAAGAGCGCGTCACTTAGACTTCCGTCTCCCACCTTTTTTACCAAATCCATAGGGTCCTTCCCGTTTCGGCGACTCTTCGATCTACGAGATAACTTCTCATAAGATGAAGTGCTAGCATCCGAACCCTCACCCAAAGAAGGACGCCCTGTAAAATTATAAAAAAGGGAGGGTTTAGGCCTTTCCAAATAACGACGAACAAAACGTCGCGAACATGAGACTCACCCTCTCCTGCCCGCTCGAGTATACGAAGCGGAGGCCGGACAGCTCGACTCATAGAAGCCCGAGGAAGTACAGGAGGAAACAGTAGGTCCCGAGAGATCCGAGATCGGTCACGCGGAACCCCTCTCGGTCGATTCTCAGGGTAGCCTGCACGCGCTCCACCGTGAAACTGTCCCAGTTAACGGCACCTCTCCTCAGACTGGTTATAAGGGCCTCCGTGACAGGGTTAAGGTCAAGCGATTCGGGAAACTCTGTGATACAGAACAAAACCGATCAGGAATCGGACTGATAACAACAAAAGAAAAAGGGGGATAGGATCAAAAAGGAAACCAAGAGTCTTACCAACATCGGAAGCCCACCGCGAAGGAACGACCGAGCAATCAAACTCTCCGACCGAGTGATGGGTCATCCTAAAGAAAAAATATTGGTCCCTCCATCCGTCCCTCAACGGGAGACCGTCAATGATCCTCCCAAACCGAGGAGAAAGACGATACGACCCCGGAAAGCGGGAATCTCGCTTCACCGAGCAAACCCGCATTAATTCCTCGGGACCAAACTCAATCCCCTCCTCCGCGGCCCTAACTCCAGGTCCGATAACATATCAAACGAAGTTCGGCGTCATCTGATAAAACGCCAGCTGGAGCTGAGCCAGCACTAAGAAAAGAAGGCGGGGAATAGGAAAGAAGAGCCCACATTTTTCGAAATACGTGTAGGAGGCGCAGCAGTAGCCTTCTACGACCGTTTCAGGGGACACCGCCGGGGAAGGAATGACGATTTCGACTTCCGGCGGAATCCGGCAAAGCGCCCTCAACTGTTGAATATGGCCCACGGTTAATGAAGACGGCGGATGCGGACCGAATAATCCCGCCGCCGCACTCGTACTCGCTCCCGCAGGGTCTCTCAAGGCCATAAGGAAAGATGTAACGAAGTAAATAGAAAATCTCCGGGAAAAGAACTCTTCTGACGACAGAGGAAATATGGAGAAAAACCTTAAGCAAGAAGGAAACCGAATAAAAGTAAGGAGGCAGAAGGCCACCTTCGACGATATGTATGATTACCTATAGCGGGAATTGTGCGCGATATCGTCCGTACGACTCCCCAAACTCGTATTAATTACTGAGAAAATCGAGATGGTTCAGACTCCTCGTATTCCTTTTGCTTGAACCGTTGATTTAAGATCAACGGTTGCGAGTGCGCAGTAATTAGGTCACGTCATCAAAAGAACGAGCCAGAAAAGACTCTTCTCAACCCTCGAATCTTAGCCGTTGGCGATCGATCAGATCTACGGCTGGGGATGACGTTTCCAAACGGATATACGCCACGATTGCTGACGCGCTAAAAAGCAGATCAGCTCGCCCCACGCGCCCATCCTCGACCATTGGATTGAAACAAGATCTACGGATGCGGAAAGAGTAATCATTAGATTCTCGCCGCCCGAGACACGCGCACGTCTTCTCGAAAACGTTCACCACCCATTAACCTCGACTTCTCGAAATCAATGGGCTGGGGGCTATTGTTGGTACTGGATTTCCCTCTAGGAAATCCGGCCCATTAACAAACAAAACAAAGGCCTATATCTATGAGCCCGTTCCAGGATCAAGGACGAAGAGATGAGTCGATTCATTTGTTGGGCCCAAACGAATGACGCTTTGAATAGGCCCAAGCGATGCCGAAGTAAGAGGCGATCGAGCTCGAGCTCGGCAGGAGACCACGTGGAGATAGAGCGACTCGGTCTTTTCCAGTTCAACTGATCCACGAGAATCACGGGGTCGTTACGATGGAGAGGCCGAAATATCGGAACATAGAGATCAGAGTGGAGACTATTTAAAGAAGAAGTGGCGACTTATTCAAGACATTCCAACCCTAACTTAGAACACTTCGACTAGATAGCTCGAGCATCATACTTTGTACTCTCTTTTCGATTGTGTTTGTTCTATCTCGACGATCAATCTCAATAAAGTCTTTGATTCATAGGAAACTATACCATTTCTATATCCTAAAGTCCAAATCCACGAATACAAATTCTTAGTGTGAATCCCGGATCTCACAAGCCGCTTCCCTTTGAACAGGAACCTGTTATGCAGGTAGAAAACTCCCTTCGGTCCATTGCTACATTCCTGAAAAATTTCACCAAAATAAGGGTCAGTATTATAATCTTCTTTAATCAGTTCAAACCCCAAGACTTTGGCCTCCATGGTGCTGATCAATGTGTATCTCCTCGACAGTGCATCAGCTACTACATTCTCCTTTCCCTTCTTGTACTTGATGATGTACGGAAAGGTCTCCACGAACTCAAGCCACTTGGCGTGCCTCCTCTTCTGATTCGTTTGTCCTCTCAGATGCTTGAGCGTATCGTGGTCGGTGTGAATAACAAACTCCTTGGCCAGCAAGTAATGCTGCCAAGTCTCAAAGGATCTAACCAACGCATACAGCTCCTTGTCATAGGTAGGATAGTTGAGCGTGGCTCCACTCAACTTCTCGCTGAAATAGGCGATTGGCCGTCCTCCTTGTGTCAGGACAGCTCCAATTCCTAAACCTGAAGCATCACACTCAATCTCAAACGTCTTATCAAAATTAGGCAAAACCAAAATAGGAGCATGGGTTAGCAAATCCTTGAGCTTCTGGAACGCGGTCTCCTGCGACTGACCCCATTTGAACGGGACGTCCTTCTTGATCACGGCTGTAAGTGGGGCTGCCACAGTGCTAAAGTCCTTCACAAATTGCCGGTAGAAACTCGCCAGGCCATGGAAACTCCTGACATGGCCGATTGTGGTCGGGGTTGGCCAATCCTCAATGGCTTTGACTTTCTCTTGATCAACCTGTACTCCCTGCGAACTTACGACAAAACCTAGAAAGACAAGCTTATCAGTGCAGAAGCTGCACTTCTTGAGGTTCGCATAAAGACCCTCCTGCCGAAGAGTATCTATTACTTGCTCAAGGTTCACCAAATGGTCAGCAAAACATTGACTATAGATTAATATATCATCGAAATAAACAACTACGAACTTACTGATGTAGGCCCTTAAGACCTGGTTCATGAGGCGCATGAACGTACTGGGCGCATTGGTAAGGCCGAATGGCATGACCAGCCACTCGTAAAGGCCTTGCTTAGTCTTGAATGCCGTCTTCCACTCGTCGCCTTCCTTCATTCAAACCTGATGGTACCCACTTCGTAGATCGATCTTAGAGAACACGGACACTCCATGCAGATCGTCTAACATGTCGTCCAGTCGGGGTATAGGATGCCGGTACTTGATGGTGATATTGTTGATGGCCCGACAGTCGACGCACATCCTCCAAGATCCGTGTTTCTTAGGAACCAGAAAGACTGATACATTGCATGGACTGAGACTCTCGCGAATGTAGCCCTTGGACATGAGGTCCTGTATTTGTTTCTCCAGCTCCTTGGACTCGGTCGGATTCACTCGGTACGCAGGCCGGTTGGGCAAGGCCGCTCCTGGTACGAGATCGATCTGATGCTCAATGCCTCTGATGGGAGGTAGGCCGGCTGGTATCTCGTCCGGAAAGACATCCTTAATCCTGTCCAACAAAGAAACAACTTCCCGGGGCAGCTCAACATCGTTTTCACACGAGTGTAAAGTCTCCCTAAAGATCATTAGATGCACCTGCGTGTTCTGAACAATAGCTCTAGAAATGGAATGAGAAGAGATAAGAAGATTGGTCTTACGGTTCTTCTTGTCCTTGGCGAGGTGTAGTTGCATTTCATGCACTTCCTGCGGTGTGAGCGGTGCAAGCTGGTACTTCCGCTTGTCATGGACGAATGAGTAATGATTGGTCCGTCCGTTGTGCAAGGACTCCTTATCGAACTGCCATGGTCGGCCGAGCAATAGGTGTCCAACCTGCATAGGAACCACATCGCATATTACCTGATCGTGATATCATCCAATGCTGAGAGGCACGGTTACTTGGTCTGCAATACGGATCTCCGTGACATCGTTCAGCCACCGAAGCCGGTACGGCCGCGGGTGCTTCGTCACTTGAAGGCCGAGTTTATCGACCATGTTCCTGCTGGCCACGTTATTACAAGATCCAACATCGATAATAAGACTACATACCTTGTTGTTCACAGTACATCGAGTGTGGAAGATGTTCTCTCGTTGAACCGTCTCAGGATCAATAAGCGCACTGAGGGTTCTCCTGATCACCAATAGCTCTCCAGAGTCGGGATACTCTATGGGCGTCCCTTTGTCAAGTTCCTCCATGTCTTCATCCTCTTGTACATCCTGAGATTCGTACTCACCGGCTTTGTTCAGGATCATGATCCTCTGGTTCGGACAGTCTCGAGCCATATGTCCTTTACCCTGACACTTAAAACATGTGATATCTCTAGAATGGGACGTGCTAGGGAGCTTACCTGGGTCTGGTCGGTTAGGCTTAGACATCTCAATGGTCGGCTTCTTGAACCTGGACTCAACCTCAACCGGCTTACCTTTGTCAACGGGCCGTGGAGTTGGCGCGGTCCAAGGTGTGTTGGTCCTAGGCCGGGTTGTGGTCGTTGACTTCTGCTTGTAGTGATACTCAACCTGTATACACAAATGCAATAATTCGGGCATATCGTGATAAGGTTGAATCTCTACCTTTTGAGTGATCCTCTCGTTCAGTCCGTCCACGAACTGGGCCATCAGGGTCTCTTTGGAATCGTCCAACTCAAGTATATTCCGCAATTGTTCGAACTCTTCGAAATATTCTTCGACCATCTTGGTTCCCTGCATCAGCTTACGAAAATGTTTCTACAAATCTCTATGGAAATGGGTAGGAACATACATGCGCCTTAGCTGAAACTTCATGTCAGTCCACGTAGTGATCGGTTCGTACCGATGGCGCCTTCGTTCCACAGCGTCCCGGTCCCACTATGACAGGGCATGTCCTGTGAACTAGGCCACTGCTAGAGATATCTTCCTGCCTTCGAGATATCCGTAATGGTCGAAGATATGCTCCATCCTCCGCTCCCAGTCTAGATAGCCTCCGGGTCCACTTTTCCTGCAAAAGTAGGAGGCTTTAGCTTGATATCATTAGGATATGGACGTTGTACCTCTTGTTATCGTATGCGTCCACGGTGATTAGGATCACCCTGGTATGGTGGGCGCGGTCCGTGGCATCCGTCCTCAAGCTAATCCGTATCGTCGTCCGTGTCGTCCAGTCGGACGTCCTGGAAGTGTCCGGGTTGTTCAGCTCGTCCATGGTACGGGCCTGGTCGACGTTGCTGGTCGTTCCGAGGATATGGTGCCCCTGGTCCTTGCTGATGCTCTCCTGGCCGAAGCTGATAAGCGCCGGGCCGAGGTTGTCGATCTTCCGGCCGATGTTGATGCTCGCCGGGACGCTCCAAACGGTCCAGTCGGGCTCTGATCGTCTGGATAGCAGCTAGGATCTGAGTGAGGTCAGTTGGGCCGCCTTGTTGGTCTTGCTCATCGGCCATTATCTCTGCACACTCAACAAACAAGTCAAACGTACTAAAGAAGAGAAATGGAAAGAACTAAAGAACAAAAATGCAAACAAGACGGAAAAGGAAACAAGGCAATATCGAATTTTTTTTTTTTGACTAATAAGCTGAGAAGTAAACACTAAACCAATATCAGGAATGGAAATATCACTTAAATCAGATCAATAACCAAGCAACAAAACCGAAACTCAAATCGCAAATGGGGAAACCCTAAGGCTAAATGCGGCCGGCTCAAACCGCTAACAACCTAGCAGCCGGCTTCTATTCTTCTTCCTCTTGCTAAATGAATGCAATGCAACAGAGTCAAGGTAAACAAATAGCAACAGAAACTATAAGAAACAGAGAGCAATACGTCGGAACAAAGGAGAACAGCCCTAAGCAAATCACTAGAGAGAGATAACCCTAGCGGCCGGCTTCTTACCAATAACCTATAATCCTAAGCAAATTTTTTTTTTGATTTTCAGTTTTATAAAAGCAACACAACAGAAACAAAGAACAACTCAACAGCAATCAGAGCAGCAACAACAAGCAATTCAGATTCAGATTACTTGGACGGTTGAGAACAAAAGACTAGCAACCTAATTTTTTTTTTTGATTTTCGATTTTTAAAGAGACAAAGAACAAAACAGTACTGAAACTAATCAAGGGAGAAGAAATAACCGGTCTGGTCAGGAGCTTTAAAGCTCTGATACCAGATGATGTGAGATGGAGAGGTGATGGGCGGATGGTTGAGGCGAGATGGGTGAATGGGACTTGGAAGCTGGCCTATGGCACTCTCTTCCTCGTCAGTGGGTGGTCGGTGTTGAGCTATGAGTTACTGGGCAACAAGAACACTTCGAACAAACTGAGCAGCAAGCAAAAAGCCAAGAGATCCGGTCCTCCTAAGGGGCAGCCGCGCAGAGGAGAGAAAGAGACCACCTATTCTTAGGATTTTCTTAACTTAAACTTGCGTAACTTTCATTCAACAAAAAAAAAAAGAGTGTTTTAAACAAATTACTTGAAACGGAACATGCTTCACATGAAACCAAACTCCGAGTTGAGGATTTTGTCGTGTATCTATAGAACCGACGATATTCATCCCATGGTCAATCTCCTTGAAGCTACTTGCCCTTCAAGAGAAAGCCCCGTAGCTACTTACATTCTTCACTTGATGGAGCTCATTGGACGAGCTACTCCGGTTTTCATCTCTCACCGTTTGCAAACGCGTAAAAGCGAGGACATGTCTTATAACTCGGAAAGCGTCATTGCCTCGTTTGATCAGTTCCATAAAGATTTCTTCGGATCTGTTTTTGTCAGCACTTACACGGCTTTATCTGTACCCAAGACGATGCACGGAGACATCTGTATGCTCGCTTTGAACAACACAATGTCTCTCATCATCCTTCCTTTTCACCAGACGTGGTCTGCTGATGGATCAGCCATTGTTTCGGACAGCAGCATGATCCGGAAACTGAACAAGAGTGTCATCGAGCTCTCTCCTTGCTCTGTCGGAATCTTCGCCTACCGGAGCAATAGTGGTCGGAGAACAATCCGAGGGACGGCTGCAAACTTCTCATCTTACCAAGTATGTATGCTCTTCCTCGGAGGTAAAGACGATAGAGAAGCTTTAACCCTCGCCAAGCGAATGGCCAGTGACTCAAGGATAAAAATCACCGTACTTTCTCTCATCTCTTATGAACAGAGAGGCAAACAAGCAGCCGATTGGGATCGGATGCTCGATTTAGAACTACTCAGAGACGTAAAGAGCAATGTTCTAGCCGGGGCTGGCATTTTCTACTCCGAGCAAGTAGTGGATGACGCTTCACAAACATCAAAACTATTGAAATCGATTGCAAATGAATATGATCTGTTCATCGTTGGAAGAGAGAAAGGAAGGAAGAGTGTTTTCACGGAAGGGCTTGAGGAATGGAGTTAATTCGAGGAACTTGGCGTGATTGGAGATCTCTTGACTTCACAAGATATTAAATGCCAAGTGTAAGAGTAATTTACATGAACCCTAAGATCTTCAAACATCTGATTAATCACATAATAGAATTACAAAGGAGGGTTAGCGGATTACCTCCATTCATTGTCGTAGAGAGTTCTTGATGAACGGAATCCTGGATGGAATACGGAAAGTCTAGAACTCTGCTTTAGGAGATTAGGTTTCTCTCCCCTTGCCTAAACTTTTGTGTTGTCTTTTAGAATACCTTTATGATGGGCTAAAGGCATATATTTATAGGTGGAGAGAGGACCTAATTCCTCATTAGGATTTCCTTAAGATTAATCTCAACCGTCCATCAAAGTAGAGATTTATTAGGAATTATCTCCTTTATTTCCAATTTAATTGGTCACCAATAAATATAAGCAATAGCATTATTCCTATATAAAACGGATTAATATAAGACCATATAATAGGGGAAGAAATATTTCTTACAGTCTCCCACTTGGTCGTCATTTATATCTATTAATGTTTTCATTATAGGAATCATAAGGCCGGCATAATATGCTATACCTTTATTCGTTATTTGGTCATCATAAGTGTTTTGGCTTAATCTAGTAATCAATGGGAGTCATGACGGTCACACATCATTTTGCAACATGATCCCTTCCATGTACTACTGCATTGACCACCTTCATAGCTAAACCGTAAACATAAGTAGGAGTTATCGTAATGGTCCCTTTATGTCTTTTATAATAAAGACGTATTCTGTTATCATAATTCCAACAACCAATAATGTGTGTGCACAATGGAAACAGAATAAAAGATGTAAAAGTCATTATAGAGCTCAAATGTCATTATAGGCTAAACATAAACAAACAACATAATTTAAACGCTGTCCTCAAGACCCATACTTTCATCATGCTTCATGATATACCATGGATTTTACCGGTTTTAACCATGGTATATGCCTTATTTATCGAGTCTTATGTTATGTTTTGGAGTCTTTTTAGTATGTTTATAGGTTTAGACACATTTGGAGCAGAAGTGGAGATTTTGGAGCTGTTTGGTGTATTTTGGAGATTTGGTCCGAGAGACAGAGTTCACTGTCCAGTTTTGGAGACTGCGTCGATCGTTGCACACCTGCATCGATCGTTGCATATGCGAATGGGCCAGACTCGCCGATTTAGTGAAGAATGCTGATTTTGCAGAAAAGCCCAGATATTTACACAGAAGCCCAAAACGTGTTTTAGCTATTATATAAGGGTTTTTAAGCCATTGTTTAGGCTACGCTTTTCTTAAGTCTTATTTTATTTCAGAGAGAGTTAGGGGCTGATCCTGCTCTCGAAAGAGAGAGGATTTTGAACCCCAGATCTTTACTTTGTTTTATGATATTTGGTTTTCTATTCAAGATGTCTTCTGTCTCGATGAATATGTCTGAGTAGATCACCTGTTAGGTTGAAGGATTCTCATTAGGGATTTCAGAGAATTATAGTTTAAATCAATCTGTAGAGATTTATATCTGCTAGTTCTTTATCTAAGTTGTTCTTAATGCTAAATCTGAAGTAGCTAATCAGAATTATGATGTTAGGTTGATTAATGCAGCGGAAGTTGGTTAATTTAACTAGAAAGAATTTAGATAAGCAATTAAACTGTTCGCAAACGGAAGTTTGGTTTAGGATAATTGTGAACATATCAAACTTGGAATTAATGCTGGTTTAATCTGTTAGTTCTCGCAAACGAAAGTTTGGTTTGCTGCACTTAGACTTAGAGAATTATCGCAAAGGAATTTGGTTAATTCTATATCAGTGTTTGAGTTCTAGAATAGTTATTGATTGGATCTAGATAGATTGATTGCTTGCGTTCCTGATTTCCTGAGAACTCCTGAAACCTAACGCTTCGCTTCCTTGCTCACAAACACTCCTGCTACTGATTTACTTTTCTGCTTTGCCTTTTAGTTTCTAATCAATTTGCTTTCTCCTAGTTTAATCTTTTCTGTTTTTATCTATCGTTGACCAGAGTCCCTGTGGATTTCGATACCCTAAGTACTACAACTACATCACTGTGCACTTGCAGTTAGAATAGGGATTAAAACTCTGAGCCTATCAAGTTTTTGGCGCCGTTGCCGGGGACTCTTTTGAATCCTCGATAGATTTGAACTTAGGGTTTAGACTAGGATTTTCGTTTTTAATTTTTGCTACTAATTTTTTTTCTTTTTCTGTTCTTGCGTTTTAGGTACGCCTGTAATCGCTTTGCATCGATCGACACTGTCCTGTGTGTCGATCGTTGCATTCTCGAGCTTGCATCGATCGACGCTACTCTGCATCGATCGGCACAGTGCGAAAGAATAATGGGAATGATGGAACAGATGTTGGAAAATCAGCAGAATAACTCGTTCTGCGGAGGCTATGGTTCCTATTCATTCACCAGAGATTATGAATCTCCATCATATCAGCCTGTTCCTCCTCAAAATAAACAATATGGTAAGCTGATAAGTATGATGGAGCAGTTACTGGAAAGATATGAAGAGGAGAGGAACTACATAAATGGTCCTGGGTTTCAAGGAAACAGAGCTTATGAGAGCAAGATAGAATCCATGATGGAGCAGTTGCTAGGGGATCAGGCTAAGATTGCTGCAAACTTCGACAGGAAGCTGGAAGCTATACATGGAAATCTGAATGGGAAGTTTGAATACTTGAGCACACATTTGAAGAAGCTAGATGTCCAAGTTCAACAAACAGCTGGAGCAATAGAAAGGCGTAATGAAGCTAGGAAAGCTGAACAGTGTAGATCCATCAAAGCTGTGACCTTAAGGGATGAGATTGAGTTGCTAGGTGAAGAAGAGAGCATAATCTCGGATTTTCTAGATGAATATTGTCTGCCTGATACATGCATCGATCGACACCCCCTTAGTGACGATCGACACGCCATTCTGACGGCAATTTCGAGTTTTTTCGAGAAACAGAATCGCCTTGCATCGATCGACACACATTATGCAACGATCGACACAAAACGCACACATGTCCAGAAACCTGCAACAGTACCAGAACAAGCTTACAAGCCCCCGGTGCCATATCCTAAGGTTCCTAAACCTTCCAGACAAGAGCTAGAAGTGGCTAACTGCATGAAAGTGATGAATAAGAAGGTGAATGAAATACCACCAGTTGAAGCTTCGCGAGTTCATGCAAAGAAGATGATCTCCACTGAAGGTGATCTGGAAGAAGAAGTTCAGATTGGTGGAACTACAGTATCTGATAGTGGAAAGAAGAAGATGGCGGTTCCTCTTGAACCTGCTCTAACATCTTCAGAGCCTGCAACTGCTCATAAGCAGAAAGCTCCAGATATCAGACCTGCACCAAAGGTAAAGTATAAATCACCTAAGCTTAAATCTCCTGACCGCATTGCTTTGAATGCAGGAAAACGCAGTAGACCGCCCAAGCTTCGCTCCCGCCCTGATTCTGATTTCTCTTTCCTTGGAAAGCCTCATGATCATAATGCCTATACACCTCCTTGGATGAAGAGATATTCAGAGAGACACTCAAAGTCTCTGTTGAAACCACCATGAATCCAATCTCTTTCCAATAGTCAAGCTAATGACTAAAAACAAGCGCTGAGTGGGAGGCAACCCACTGTTAGGTTCGTTTTTGTTTTTGTTTCCATTCGTTTTGATTTGGTATTTTTAATTTTTCTGTTTAAGTGTGTTCAGAGCTGAGGGAAACAGGAATAATCACATTGCATCGATCGACACACATTGCACATCGGTCGATGCAGTCGCGATTTACGGTTTAACGAATTGATTGCGGTTCAGACATCGGTTATCTACATAACCGCGAGCGATAATCACCTTGCATCGATCGACACCCTTGTGGCATCGATCGACGCAGGGCGACGACAGGTAAGTATTCTGCAACTTTTCGGTTTGTTCTTCAATTTGATTATTCTTTCACCAAGCTCATGCTTCGATTACACTGGGGACAGTGTAGTTTAAGTGTGGGGGAGGAAGCTACTGACGCACGTTTTTGTTTTCTTAGTTTTTCAAAAACATTGTTTTATTGAGTCAAAATTTGTATGAAACTATGATTTTTCGAGGAAAATTTTCGCTTGAACAGAAACTAAGTGACCATTGGACAGACTTGCAGAGCCTCTATGACTGTTAGAAAACCCAGACACAGATCAGCCTACTGAGGACACCCACATCACTTCAGGTATCAGAGGATCCTTTTACTGACTTCAATTTAATACTGACTTAGATTTCTCACCTAAGGGCTTGGTATACTTTGTGTCGGATTCCCTTGTTAGTTCTGACACAGCCTGTCAACCTATCCTATTTAGTTCCCTTCTCCCCTTCTATAAAGTAAAAAAAAAAAATAATAATAATAAACTGAGGATGAGTTAGTAACTCCGAAGTGGTCATGGGAAGGGTAGCAAACACTATTTTCTCTCATGTGATCCATGGAATGTGTCCAAAGTACACCCCATAACGGGAAGAACACTGATAAAAAAAATAAAATGATACCCAGTGGGGAAAAATCAGTTGTTAAAGAAGGGAAAGAGAAGAAAGGGACTAGAGAAAGATAGTATGGTGGTCTAGAGCTGATAAGGTAAGAATCCATGTGCCCTTTGATCGATACTCCTTAGGTGAGACCGCACTTAAATACTTGCAGAAGTCAGTAGGGTGAATTTGAATGCTTAAATGTGATTGTGGAGTTTACTTAGGACAGTTGCTAAGTGTGGGGGAAGTATATTGTGGTCTTGAGTTCTATAGGGAAGTTTTCATTGGCTTACTAAGTGAATGTGATTGTGAAAGTTCCTAGGACGAAATGAGTTTCTGTGTTTTCAAACCTCTTCGCTTATACTTTGGTTCTTTACTTGCTTGAGGACAAGCAAGAGCTAAGTGTGGGGGAGTTGATATACCATGGATTTTACCGGTTTTAACCATGGTATATGCCTTATTTATCGAGTCTTATGTTATGTTTTGGAGTCTTTTTAGTATGTTTACAGGTTTAGACACATTTGGAGCAGAAGTGGAGATTTTGGAGCTGTTTGGTGTATTTTGGAGATTTGGTCCGAGAGACAGAGTTCACTGTCCAGTTTTGGAGACTGCGTCGATCGTTGCACACCTGCATCGATCGTTGCATATGCGAATGGGCCAGACTCGCCGATTTAGTGAAGAATGCTGATTTTGCAGAAAAGCCCAGATATTTACACAGAAGCCCAAAACGTGTTTTAGCTATTATATAAGGGTTTTTATGCCATTGTTTAGGCTACGCTTTTCTTAAGTCTTATTTTATTTCAGAGAGAGTTAGGGGCTGATCCTGCTCTCGAAAGAGAGAGGATTTTGAACCCCAGATCTTTACTTTGTTTTATGATATTTGGTTTTCTATTCAAGATGTCTTCTGTCTCGATGAATATGTCTGAGTAGATCACCTGTTAGGTTGAAGGATTCTCATTAGGGATTTCAGAGAATTATAGTTTAAATCAATCTGTAGAGATTTATATCTGCTAGTTCTTTATCTAAGTTGTTCTTAATGCTAAATCTGAAGTAGCTAATCAGAATTATGATGTTAGGTTGATTAATGCAGCGGAAGTTGGTTAATTTAACTAGAAAGAATTTAGATAAGCAATTAAACTGTTCGCAAACGGAAGTTTGGTTTAGGATAATTGTGAACATATCAAACTTGGAATTAATGCTGGTTTAATCTGTTAGTTCTCGCAAACGAAAGTTTGGTTTGCTGCACTTAGACTTAGAGAATTATCGCAAAGGAATTTGGTTAATTCTATATCAGTGTTTGAGTTCTAGAATAGTTATTGATTGGATCTAGATAGATTGATTGCTTGCGTTCCTGATTTCCTGAGAACTCCTGAAACCTAACGCTTCGCTTCCTTGCTCACAAACACTCCTGCTACTGATTTACTTTTCTGCTTTGCCTTTTAGTTTCTAATCAATTTGCTTTCTCCTAGTTTAATCTTTTCTGTTTTTATCTATCGTTGACCAGAGTCCCTGTGGATTTCGATACCCTAAGTACTACAACTACATCACTGTGCACTTGCAGTTAGAATAGGGATTAAAACTCTGAGCCTATCAAGTTTTTGGCGCCGTTGCCGGGGACTCTTTTGAATCCTCGATAGATTTGAACTTAGGGTTTAGACTAGGATTTTCGTTTTTAATTTTTGCTACTAATTTTTTTTCTTTTTCTGTTCTTGCGTTTTAGGTACGCCTGTAATCGCTTTGCATCGATCGACACTGTCCTGTGTGTCGATCGTTGCATTCTCGAGCTTGCATCGATCGACGCTACTCTGCATCGATCGGCACAGTGCGAAAGAATAATGGGAATGATGGAACAGATGTTGGAAAATCAGCAGAATAACTCGTTCTGCGGAGGCTATGGTTCCTATTCATTCACCAGAGATTATGAATCTCCATCATATCAGCCTGTTCCTCCTCAAAATAAACAATATGGTAAGCTGATAAGTATGATGGAGCAGTTACTGGAAAGATATGAAGAGGAGAGGAACTACATAAATGGTCCTGGGTTTCAAGGAAACAGAGCTTATGAGAGCAAGATAGAATCCATGATGGAGCAGTTGCTAGGGGATCAGGCTAAGATTGCTGCAAACTTCGACAGGAAGCTGGAAGCTATACATGGAAATCTGAATGGGAAGTTTGAATACTTGAGCACACATTTGAAGAAGCTAGATGTCCAAGTTCAACAAACAGCTGGAGCAATAGAAAGGCGTAATGAAGCTAGGAAAGCTGAACAGTGTAGATCCATCAAAGCTGTGACCTTAAGGGATGAGATTGAGTTGCTAGGTGAAGAAGAGAGCATAATCTCGGATTTTCTAGATGAATATTGTCTGCCTGATACATGCATCGATCGACACCCCCTTAGTGACGATCGACACGCCATTCTGACGGCAATTTCGAGTTTTTTCGAGAAACAGAATCGCCTTGCATCGATCGACACACATTATGCAACGATCGACACAAAACGCACACATGTCCAGAAACCTGCAACAGTACCAGAACAAGCTTACAAGCCCCCGGTGCCATATCCTAAGGTTCCTAAACCTTCCAGACAAGAGCTAGAAGTGGCTAACTGCATGAAAGTGATGAATAAGAAGGTGAATGAAATACCACCAGTTGAAGCTTCGCGAGTTCATGCAAAGAAGATGATCTCCACTGAAGGTGATCTGGAAGAAGAAGTTCAGATTGGTGGAACTACAGTATCTGATAGTGGAAAGAAGAAGATGGCGGTTCCTCTTGAACCTGCTCTAACATCTTCAGAGCCTGCAACTGCTCATAAGCAGAAAGCTCCAGATATCAGACCTGCACCAAAGGTAAAGTATAAATCACCTAAGCTTAAATCTCCTGACCGCATTGCTTTGAATGCAGGAAAACGCAGTAGACCGCCCAAGCTTCGCTCCCGCCCTGATTCTGATTTCTCTTTCCTTGGAAAGCCTCATGATCATAATGCCTATACACCTCCTTGGATGAAGAGATATTCAGAGAGACACTCAAAGTCTCTGTTGAAACCACCATGAATCCAATCTCTTTCCAATAGTCAAGCTAATGACTAAAAACAAGCGCTGAGTGGGAGGCAACCCACTGTTAGGTTCGTTTTTGTTTTTGTTTCCATTCGTTTTGATTTGGTATTTTTAATTTTTCTGTTTAAGTGTGTTCAGAGCTGAGGGAAACAGGAATAATCACATTGCATCGATCGACACACATTGCACATCGGTCGATGCAGTCGCGATTTACGGTTTAACGAATTGATTGCGGTTCAGACATCGGTTATCTACATAACCGCGAGCGATAATCACCTTGCATCGATCGACACCCTTGTGGCATCGATCGACGCAGGGCGACGACAGGTAAGTATTCTGCAACTTTTCGGTTTGTTCTTCAATTTGATTATTCTTTCACCAAGCCCATGCTTCGATTACACTGGGGACAGTGTAGTTTAAGTGTGGGGGAGGAAGCTACTGACGCACGTTTTTGTTTTCTTAGTTTTTCAAAAACATTGTTTTATTGAGTCAAAATTTGTATGAAACTATGATTTTTCGAGGAAAATTTTCGCTTGAACAGAAACTAAGTGACCATTGGACAGACTTGCAGAGCCTCTATGACTGTTAGAAAACCCAGACACAGATCAGCCTACTGAGGACACCCACATCACTTCAGGTATCAGAGGATCCTTTTACTGACTTCAATTTAATACTGACTTAGATTTCTCACCTAAGGGCTTGGTATACTTTGTGTCGGATTCCCTTGTTAGTTCTGACACAGCCTGTCAACCTATCCTATTTAGTTCCCTTCTCCCCTTCTATAAAGTAAAAAAAAAAAAAT
Organism: Orychophragmus violaceus; assembly: GCA_030180135.1. NCBI lineage: Eukaryota > Viridiplantae > Streptophyta > Magnoliopsida > Brassicales > Brassicaceae > Orychophragmus > Orychophragmus violaceus. Next base: position 58,363,367 of record CM058231.1, read on the forward strand.
AATAATAATAAACTGAGGATGAGTTAGTAACTCCGAAGTGGTCATGGGAAGGGTAGCAAACACTATTTTCTCTCATGTGATCCATGGAATGTGTCCAAAGTACACCCCATAACGGGAAGAACACTGATAAAAAAAATAAAATGATACCCAGTGGGGAAAAATCAGTTGTTAAAGAAGGGAAAGAGAAGAAAGGGACTAGAGAAAGATAGTATGGTGGTCTAGAGCTGATAAGGTAAGAATCCATGTGCCCTTTGATCGATACTCCTTAGGTGAGACCGCACTTAAATACTTGCAGAAGTCAGTAGGGTGAATTTGAATGCTTAAATGTGATTGTGGAGTTTACTTAGGACAGTTGCTAAGTGTGGGGGAAGTATATTGTGGTCTTGAGTTCTATAGGGAAGTTTTCATTGGCTTACTAAGTGAATGTGATTGTGAAAGTTCCTAGGACGAAATGAGTTTCTGTGTTTTCAAACCTCTTCGCTTATACTTTGGTTCTTTACTTGCTTGAGGACAAGCAAGAGCTAAGTGTGGGGGAGTTGATATACCATGGATTTTACCGGTTTTAACCATGGTATATGCCTTATTTATCGAGTCTTATGTTATGTTTTGGAGTCTTTTTAGTATGTTTACAGGTTTAGACACATTTGGAGCAGAAGTGGAGATTTTGGAGCTGTTTGGTGTATTTTGGAGATTTGGTCCGAGAGACAGAGTTCACTGTCCAGTTTTGGAGACTGCGTCGATCGTTGCACACCTGCATCGATCGTTGCATATGCGAATGGGCCAGACTCGCCGATTTAGTGAAGAATGCTGATTTTGCAGAAAAGCCCAGATATTTACACAGAAGCCCAAAACGTGTTTTAGCTATTATATAAGGGTTTTTAAGCCATTGTTTAGGCTACGCTTTTCTTAAGTCTTATTTTATTTCAGAGAGAGTTAGGGGCTGATCCTGCTCTCGAAAGAGAGAGGATTTTGAACCCCAGATCTTTACTTTGTTTTATGATATTTGGTTTTCTATTCAAGATGTCTTCTGTCTCGATGAATATGTCTGAGTAGATCACCTGTTAGGTTGAAGGATTCTCATTAGGGATTTCAGAGAATTATAGTTTAAATCAATCTGTAGAGATTTATATCTGCTAGTTCTTTATCTAAGTTGTTCTTAATGCTAAATCTGAAGTAGCTAATCAGAATTATGATGTTAGGTTGATTAATGCAGCGGAAGTTGGTTAATTTAACTAGAAAGAATTTAGATAAGCAATTAAACTGTTCGCAAACGGAAGTTTGGTTTAGGATAATTGTGAACATATCAAACTTGGAATTAATGCTGGTTTAATCTGTTAGTTCTCGCAAACGAAAGTTTGGTTTGCTGCACTTAGACTTAGAGAATTATCGCAAAGGAATTTGGTTAATTCTATATCAGTGTTTGAGTTCTAGAATAGTTATTGATTGGATCTAGATAGATTGATTGCTTGCGTTCCTGATTTCCTGAGAACTCCTGAAACCTAACGCTTCGCTTCCTTGCTCACAAACACTCCTGCTACTGATTTACTTTTCTGCTTTGCCTTTTAGTTTCTAATCAATTTGCTTTCTCCTAGTTTAATCTTTTCAGTTTTTATCTATCGTTGACCAGAGTCCCTGTGGATTTCGATACCCTAAGTACTACAACTACATCACTGTGAACTTGCAGTTAGAATAGGGATTAAAACTCTGAGCCTATCACTTCATAAAGGTCTTTGGAGGTAAAGCTTTCGTAAATATGTCTGCAATCATAAGTTCAGTGCCTATGTGTTCAATGACAAACTTTTCTCTTTTGACATCTTGCTTAAGCGATAGATATTTAAGGTCCATATGCTTGGATCCTTTCGATATCCTATTATGCTTAGAGAAGAACATTGCGGCTTGATTGTCACAGTAAAGAGTTAGAGGTTTGTCAACAAAGCTCAAAGCCTCAAACTCGGACTCGAAATTCCGCAACCATGTTCCTTGAATAGAAGCCTCATAACATGCGACATACTCAGCTTCCATAGTGGATGTGTAAATCAGCTCTGACTTTTGGCTTTTCCATGAAATGGCACCTCCTCCAAGGAGATACACAAAGCCGAGAGTACAGTGCCTTGAATCTTGGCATCCACCAAAATCTGAGTCTGAAAATCCAACCATCTGTGGATGTGTTGATTTTCTGTATGTCAGCATATAATTTCTCGTTCCCTTTAGGTATCTCAAAACTTTCTTTGCAGCTTGCCAATGAGCGAGTCCTGGGTTACTCTGAAATCTTCCCAGCATGCCAACTGCGTGGCTAATATCAGGTCTAGTACAAACTTGTGCATACATCAAACTTCCCACAAGAGATGCATAAGGGTACTTTTGCATCTCATTACGTTCCAATTCATTCTGTGGACATTGCTTCAGATTAAGCTTGTCACCTTTCTGCATAGGAACAATGCTAGAAGAACATGTCATCATACCAAATCTCTCAAGAACTTTATCAATATATGCTTTCTGAGACAGTCCTAATATTCCAAGTGATCTATCACGGAATATTTCAATTCCTATCACATAGGACGCCTCATCCATATCTTTCATGTCAAAGTTCTTAGAGAGGTATGTCTTAGTCTCATGTAATAGACCAAGATCACTACTGGCCAATAATATGTCATCAACATAAAAAAACCAAAATATGAACTTACTCCCACTGATCTTGAGGTATATACATGGATCTACAATGTTCTCTTTGAAACCGTAATTCATAATGGTTTCATCAAACTTTAGATACCATTGCCACGAAGCTTGTTTTAGTCCATAAATTGATTTCTTTAATTTGCAGACCATGTCTTCCTGACCTTCGATTATGAAGCCTTCAGGTTGACGCATATAGACTTCTTCTTGCAAGTCTCCATTAAGAAAGGCAGTCTTCACATCCATTTGATGTAACTCGAGATCATAATGAGCTACTAATGCCATGATAATTCTGAAAGAGTCTTTTCTAGACACAGGTGAAAAAGTCTCATTATAATCGATGCCTTCTTTCTGATTAAACCCTTTGGCTACAAGTCTAGCTTTATATCGTTCAACATTGCCATTACAGTCAAGCTTGGTCTTAAAGATCCACTTATAGCCGACTGCTTTGTGTCCTTCAGGCAATGGAACGACATCCCAAACTTCATTCTTAACCATTGAGTCTATTTCATCTTTACTGGCATCAATCCATTTATCAGAATTAACATCTTTCATGGCTTGTGAATAAGAAACCGGATCTTTAATATTTAATTCCTCAGATTCTACATGATAAAGCACATAGTCATCAGAAATAGCAGATTTCCTCTGACGAGTTGTCTTCTTAATGCTGGTTCCTCTTGTGCTTCATTTATGTGATCATCATTGGCGAGATTTTCATCATGGAGTGGTTGATCATTCACTGGGTATTCCTCATTGTTTAACGGTTCAACAACAAGAGGATTCCCAACATCCGGAACTAAGGGCAAAGGGATATTAACCCTAATTTCCTGAATGACCACTTCTTGAACTTTATCACTCCCACTAATCTCGCCATTTTCATAAAATCTGGCATTAGCGGTTTCTACTATTCTCGTACTATGGGTTGGACAATAAAATTTATATCCTTTAGATTTCTCAGGGTAACCAATAAAGAAACCACTGACCGTTCTGAAATCTAATTTCTTTTCATGTGGATTGTATATTCTTGCTTCAGCTGGACATCCCCAAACTTGGAGGTGTGACAGACTAGGTTTCCAGCCTTTCCACAGTTCTAAAGGAGTCTTTGAAACTGCTTTGCTAGGAACCCTGTTCAAGATATAGACAGCAGTTCGTAATGCATCCATCCACAAGGATATAAGTAAGTTAGCATGACTCATCATGGATCTAACCATTCCCATATAAGTACGGTTACGCCTTTCAGCTACACCATTCTGCCATGGAGAACCAGGCGTTGTGTATTGCGCAAAGATTCCTAATTTTTGGAGAAGTTTGGCAAAAGGTCCAGGATGTCCTGTTTCATCATATCTGCCATAAAATTCACCACCTCTATCTGACCGAATGTTTTTTACCTTTCTATCTAATTGCCTCTCTACTTCAGTAATGAACACTTGTACAGCATCCACAGATTGAGATTTTTCATGCAATAGATAGAGGTAACAATAACGTGAATAATCATCGATAAAGGTTATGAAATACTTTTCACCTCCAAAAGTTGGAACGTCAAAAGGTCCACAAATATATGTATGTATGATTTCAAGAAGCTGTGTACTTCTTGTGGCTCCTCTTTTAGTGTGTTTAGTTTGCTTACCCTTATTGCAATCTATACACTCTTTAGAGTTGGTAAAATCAAGGTCTGGAATGACTCCATCTTTTACCAACCTTTTGATTCTTTCACTGGAAATGTGTCCCAGTCTTTTATGCCACAAGAAATATGAGTCATTTGCACATGTTTTACGATTAAGACCACGTTTATCTTGCAGGGTAAGATGTGTTTCAAAAGTTTGATCAGCCAATTTTAACATGTAAAGGCCATTAACCAATATTCCTGAACCAATTTTATTAGAGTTCAAAAATAAATTGAAACAACCATCTCCTTGAGATGATTTAAAACCAGCCAAATCAAGTTTGCTTACTGAAACTAAATTACGAGAAATAGATGGAACATAAAGAGTCTGAAATAAATCCAAACTAAATCCACTATCCAAAATGAGACGATAAGTGCCAATCTTTTCCACTGGCGCTTTGTCTCGGTTTCCCATAAGTAAGTAGTTTTCACTTGGATTTATGGTCTGGGTTGTAAGGAATCCCTGCAAGGAATTGGTTACATGTACATTAGCACCGCTATCAATCCACCAAGTTTTAGAAGAAACATGAGTAAAGTTAGATTCAGAAAAGCTTACGAAACCCATTAGGTTACCTTTCTTTTCAAACCATTCCTTTCTTTTATGGCAATCTTTCTGAAAGTGTCCATACTTTTTGCAAAATTTGCATCGGTCATCTTTCTTTGCCTTTTTCTTCTCATTAGCTTGATCAGAATCATTCATTTTGGGTGGTGCTCTTTTATGGCTCACTTGATGCCTTTTCCCAGCTTTAGGTCCAGCTCCTTGGACATAATGGGCAACCTTAATGCCTTCACGACCAAGTCTAGACTTCTCTTGGACCAGTTTGTTAGCCAATTCATTAGACGTCCACCTTTCATCAATGGCGTTATATTGATTTGGAACGGTCCATACTGAGGAGGCAGATAATTTAGGATGAACTGGGCAAGAAATGAATCGTCCACACTCATTCCTAAATTCTTCAGCTTAGCCGCAAGGTTGGTCATTTCAATGCAATGTTCACGCATAGACCTTGTGCCATCATGCTTCATGGTTGTAAGATCTGCCATAAGTTTCCCAGCAAGGGATTTGTCTGCAGTCTTAAACCGTTCTTCAATGGCTGCTAGATAAGCCTTAGCTTTCTCTGCATCCGGAAGGGAAGTTTTGATGTTGCTAGCTATTGTCATCCTTAAGAACATAATGCTCAATCTGTTCGCTTTCTCCCACGCTTTATGGAGAACTTTTTCATCCTCAGTACTAGTTTTCGTAAGTGGATCTGGCTCATCTTCACGAAGTGCCAAATCCAAGTCTAGTACTCCTAATGTGAACTCAACTTTCTCTTTCCATTCTGAGAAATTGGTTCCAGTGAGGATTGGAACACCAGAGACCATGGATGACAAATTAGCAGGAAAAGATGCTCCATTCTTGAGATAGAACAAGAGGTAATTAGGCTTCAAAACATAATCAACACTTAAGAAATTGAATGCTTATGACAAGAAATTATAGTTTTCCTGTGGGAATCACTAAAATCTCATGAAAAGTCATTGATTCTTGAGGCTTAATTGAGTAATGTATTAATTTAGACTAAGTTATCTGTGGATATCTTTAATCTTTTCATATACCATCACTCCATAAGTTATTTAATTATATTCATGTTTATAGTATACCTGTGGGTAACTAATTAATACATAATAGATCAAATATACAAATTAATCTAGATTAAAGTCACTGTGGTGATATCTAAACTCTAATTATTTTGCATTTTATTAAGAAATATATATTCTGTACAAATTATATACATATCGTTTTGTACTAATTATGCACAAAACAATCTGTAACTTTTATGAACAAGTCGTTTATGTACTAATAATGCACATGACGAGTTCTGTATAAATCGTTTTTCTGCACAGATTATGCACAGTGCGATTAAATACATGTTTTATATACAGAATAAATTTCATCATTATATTCGCACTAATTATACACGAATTAAGTTCTGGAAAAATAAATCTGTGAAAACTTTAATTCGAAAACGCACAAATATTGCACTTAATGATTTCATTATTATATTCACACTAATTATGCACGAATCAAGATCTGGAAAATTAAATCTGTGAAAACTTTAATTCGAAAAACGTTCAAAAATTGCACTTAATGCAGTCAATGCAGTTAAAAATAATAATAATTTGCACTAAATTTGCCCGGAACAAAAATCTGCAAGAAATCTTAATTTGCAGACACCCGGAAATTGTACAGAATAAGATTTGCGAAAAAACTTTTAAGTCACAGATACACAATATTTGCACGTTACAAAAATCTGCAAGAAATCTTTATTTGCAGACATCCGAAAATTGTACAGATTTTCGAAAAAATTTAAATCACAGATGCTCAAAATTTGCACGCAATAAAATCTGAGAAAAAATCATAATTCCCAGATGCACGAAATTTGCACGCGATGATATCTGAGAAAAATATTATAATTTCCAGATGTACGAAAAATGCGAGAATCAAAATTCGCAGATCCCTAATTTTGCACGGATTCTGTATGTCTGAAAACTCTCTCAAAACGTACAGATTATGTACGCCCGGATTTTGCACAGAGAAAAATATACAGAGATTCAAATATGTAAAAAAATTTAATTTACAGATCTGTTATTTTCAGTGATTCATATCATAATTCTATTATTCTTAATAGATTAAACAGATGTTTATAACCATGCTCTGATACCACATGTAAGAGTAATTTACATGAACCCTAAGATCTTCAAACATCTGATTAATCACATAATAGAATTACAAAGGAGGGTTAGCGGATTACCTCCATTCATTGTCGTAGAGAGTTCTTGATGAACGGAATCCTGAATGGAATACGGAAAGTCTAGAACTCTGCTTTAGGAGATTAGGTTTCTCTCCCCTTGCCTAAACTTTTGTGTTGTCTTTTAGAATACCTTTATGATGGGCTAAAGGCATATATGTATAGGTGGAGAGAGGACCTAATTCCTCATTAGGATTTCCTTAAGATTAATCTCAACCGTCCATCAAAGTAGAGATTTATTAGGAATTATCTCCTTTATTTCCAATTTAATTGGTCACCAATAAATATAAGGAATAGCATTATTCCTATATAAAACGGATTAATATAAGACCATATAATAGGGGAAGAAATATTTCTTACACCAAGCTTCTGTGTTGGTGATTCAGCAACAACATCAGATGATTTAGGGTTCTAAATAATCAGAACTGATAAATTCAACGCCTGATTGTGCATGTTTCTTGTGGGAAAACACATCTCTCGATCAGCTGTAAATGGGCGACGAAATTCCATAGGGACTTCTGGAAACTGCCACGGCCGATATACAGAGTTGTGAAGTCATTATTACCACTAACTTCATGTTACTGTTAGAAATTGATTAGAAAGAAAGAGTTACAAGTAATGATTACATTGTTATTGTAATGTATATATTTTAACCTTCTTTGATCTATGAATAGTTCGACAAGATTATTTTCTTCCGAACTTTTGATGAAAATAGGTTATTATACTTGTTTTAGGTGTCAAACAACCGGCAGAACATGTCAAGTCAGCTCTATTCTCCAAACATGCATTTCTAAGTTTTTGAATGGTAGTAGCGGACAAAGCAGATTAGTCCGCGAGCGGTCAAGACCGCTTTTATTTACCATTCACAATAATTAATTTGGAATAGTGTGGACAAAAATAAAATAAAAATAGTCCGCTGTGGACTAAGTGCGGACTAGTTTTATGAACAAATAAATGCGGTCCGCAGCGGACTATTGTCCACTCCAAAAATGGTGTGGTTTGGTTCGCACTTGAATTCGTCCACTGCGACCGCAGTTACCATTCGAACCCTAAGTTTACTTGATGTACTCATCATTTCAATTAGAGATATAACCAGTCCTCTTAAGTCTAAAATTTTTTTTTTTTTGTTGAATTGTCTAAAGCTACTTACAATTGACAAAAAATATAAAGTTTTCTCTTCCTTTTGCTTTTTCTAGTAACAAGATTTTTTTTTTTGGCATATAAAACCTATTAGTTTAGGTTAGAGAAAATATTTGCAGAGTTTATAACTATGTTTTGTAATTTGTCCTCGTCAAAATTCCTAAAAAGAATGAGAATGTATAAAAACTCTTCTAAGTAATGAAAACTATTTTGACTGCGACACAAAGCATTGGAACTTGGGATCATTAGGGAATTGATAGCAGAAGAAGACATACCACGGATACTGAAAATTTTAATATCTCCGACCAATCGCAGAGATAGTTAAACTTGGAACAATGCGAAATCAGGATTATACACTGTAAAAGCAGGTTATACAACAGTGAACTTCCAACGTGTAGTGGTGCTCAAAAAACATGATGTGAGATGGAGAGGTGATGGGCGGATGGTTGAGGCGAGATGGGTGAATGGGACTTGGAAGCTGGCCGATGGCACTCTCTTCCTCGTCAGTGGGTGGTCGGTGTTGAGCTATGAGTTACTGGGCAATAAGAACACTTTGAACAAACTGAGCAGCAAGCAAAAAACCAAGAGATCCGATCCTCCTAAGGGGCAGCCGCGCAGAGGAGAGAAAGAGATCACCTATTCTTAGGGTTTTCTTAACTTAAACTTGCGTAACTTTCATTCAAAAAAAAAGAATGTTTTAAACAAATTACAACTGAAAGCATATGGGCCATCGAAAATATCAAAAAAACAAGAGAAATAAAACTTAGAACGGAAAAGGAAACTCCTTGGTCGAAATAGAAGAAGGGCCGGCCTGTCTCTCTAATGTACGGGCCTCGGATCACCTCGTTAAAAACCTTGTGAAGAAAACCCATTTGGGACAAAACTTCACAAGGGAAAAAGAGTATCATCTTTATCCTAGAGGCAGACCGGTCAAGGGATCGTCTGACTCGATGCAGAAGATCATGGTCGGTCCGTTCGTCCGGAGTATGGGCCAGGGCGTGGTCTGATCAAATGGGCCACCAGCTTCAGTATGGATCATCCTATGGGCTAACTGGTTCAGGACAGGTTGTCCTTGGTCGAGCTGGCCTAGATGGGTCATGATGTCTTCTAGGCTTGTCCTCGAGATCAGCTGCTCCATGGCATTGTTGAATTCAGCCTGTATTTGTCGCTGTTCCGAACGTGTCTTTGGTACGTCTCGCATGGTTGTAAACAGGTCGGTTAGCTTCTTGGTCGAGCCTGGTCCGTCTTGCTCGTCCAGCTCAGTGTCAGTCAAGCTGATGTCCTCATCATTCCCACCCTCTTGAAGAGGTTCTGGCCTCAGAACGGTATCACCTGCGCAATAAGGAGACAAATCAGAAACATTAAAACTCGACGATATGCTCATCTCACCTGGGAGTTCCAATTGGTAGGCGTTGTCGTTGATCTTTTTCAGGACCCGGAAGGGTCCATCTCCACGCAAGGCAAGCTTAGATTTCCTCTTGTTTCGGAACCGCTCAGGTCGCATGTGAACCCAAACCTAGTCGCCTGGCCTAATGTCGACCTCCTTCCTGTGTTTGTCGGCTTGCTTCTTGTACTTCTCCGTCCTCTTCTCGATATTCTCCTTGACCGCCTAGTGCAGCTTGGTGACGGCCTCGGCCTTGCGCTCTCCATCAAGATTGATGAACTCCAGTGCTGGCAGTGGCTTCAGATCAAGTGGATTATCTGGCTTAAATCCATAAACAACCTCAAAAGAAGACATCTTAGTAGCAGAGTGTTTGGCACCATTATAAGAAAATTCAACAAACGGAATGCAATCCAACCAATTTGACAAATTTTTACCAACCGTGGCCCTTAAGAGGGCTGAGAGAGTCCGGTTCACGACCTCGGTCTGTCCATCTGTCTGTGGGTGACAAGTGGTCGAAAACAGCAGCTTGGTCCCAAGCTTCCTCCACAACGTCTTCCAGAAGTGACCTAGGAAGGTCGGACCACGGTCTGAGACGATAGTCCGGGGCAGTCCGTGCAATCTGACCACTTCTTTGAAGAAGAGGTCGGCTGTCTGGGTCGCATCATTCGTCTTACAACACGGTATGAAATGAGCCATCTTTGAAAACCGGTCGACCACGACGAAGATTGCATCCTTGTTCCTGATCTTAGGCAAACCAAGCACAAAATCCATAGAAATATCGACCCATGGTCGGTTAGGTATAGGCAAATGTAAGTAAAGACCGTGAGGATGTGACCTTGATTTGGACTTAAGGCACGTGATGCACTTGGAGCAGAAATGCTCCTTGTCTCGTTTCTGATGTGGCCAATAGAAGTGCTCGACTAGGACACTCAATGTCTTATCCACGCCAAAGTGTCCCATCAGTCTTCCTCCATGGGATTCTCGGATCAGAAGCTCCCTCATCGATCCTTGAGGAATGCACAGCCGCTTTCCTTTGAACAGGAACCTGTTATGTAGGTAGAAAACTCCCTTCGGTCCATTGCTACATTCCTGAAAAATTTCACCAAAATAAGGGTCAGTATCATAATCTTCTTTAATAAGTTCAATCCCCAAGACTTTGGCCTCCATGGTGCTGATCAATGTGTATCTCCTCGACAGTGCATCAGCTACTACGTTCTCCTTTCCCTTCTTGTACTTGATGATGTACGGAAAGGTCTCCACGAACTCAAGCCACCATGTGTGCCTCCTCTTCAGATTCGTCTATCCTCTCAGATGCTTGAGCGTCTCGTGGTCGGTGTGAATAACAAACTCCTTGGCCAGCAAGTAATGCGGCCAAGTCTCCAAGGATCTAACCAACGCATACAGCTCCTTGTCATAGGTAGGATAGTTGAGCGTGGCTCCACTCAACTTCTCGCTGAAATAGGCGACCGTCCGTCCTCCTTGTGTCAGGACAGCTCCAATTCCTAAACCTGAAGCATCACACTCAATCTCAAACGTCTTATCAAAATTAGGCAAAACCAAAATAGGAGCATGGGATAGCAAATTCTTGAGCTTCTGGAACGCGGTCTCCTGCGACTGACCCCATTTGAACGGGACGTCCTTCTTGATCACGGCTGTAAGTGGGGCTGCCACAGTGCTAAAGTCCTTCACAAATCGCCGGTAGAAACTCGCCAGGCCATTGAAACTCCTGACATGGCCGATTGTGGTCGAGGTTGGCCAGTCCTCAATGGCTTTGACTTTCTCTTGATCAACCTGTAATCCCTGCGAACTTACGACAAAACCTAGAAAGACAAGCTTATCAGTGCTGAAGCTGCACTTCTTGAGGTTCGCATAAAGACCCTCCTGCCGAAGAGTATCTATTACTTTCTCAAGGTTCACCAAATGGTCAGCAAAACATTGACTATAGATTAATATATCATCGAAATAAACAACTACGAACTTACTGATGTAGGCCCTTAAGACCTGGTTCATGAGGCGCATGAACGTACTGGGCGCATTGGTAAGGCCGAATAGCATGACCAGCCACTCGTAAAGGCCTTGCTTAGTCTTGAAAGCCATCTTCCACTCGTCGCCTTCCTTCATTCGAACCTGATGGTACCCACTTCGTAGATCGATCTTAGAGAACACGGACACTCCATGCAGCTCGTCTAACATGTCGTCCAGTCGGGGTATAGGATGCCGGTACTTGATGGTGATATTGTTGATGGCCCGACAGTCGACGCACATCCTCCAAGATCCGTCTTTCTTAGGAACCAGAAAGACTGGTACATCGCATGGACTGAGACTCTCGCGAATGTATCCCTTGGACATGAGGTCCTGTACTTGTTTCTCCAGCTCCTTGGACTCGGTCGGATTCACCCGGTACGCAGGCCGGTTGGGCAAGGCTGCTCCTGGTACGAGATCGATCTGATGCTCAATGCCTCTGATGGGAGGTAGGCCGGCTGGTATCTCGTCCGGAAAGATATCCTTAAACCTGTCCAACAAAGAAACAACTTCCCGGGGCAGCTCAACATCGTTTGCACACGAGTGTAAAGTCTCCCTAAAGATCATTAGTAGCACCTGCATGTTCTGAACAATATCTCTAGAAATGGAATGAGAAGAGATAAGAATATTGGTCTTACGGTTCTTCTTGTCCTTGGCGAGGTGTAGTTGCATTTCATGCACTTCCTGCGGTGTGAGCGGTGCAAGCTGGTACTTCCGTTTGTCATGGACGAATGAGTAATGATTGGTCCGTCCGTTGTGCAAGGACTCCTTATCGAACTGCCATGGTCGGCCGAGCAATAGGTGTCCAACCTGCATAGGAACCACGTCGCATACTACCTGATCGTGATATCATCCAATGCTGAGAGGCACGATTACTTGGTCTGCGATCCGGATCTCCGTGTCATCGTTCAGCCACCGAAGCCGGTACGGCCGCGGGTGCTTCGTCACTTGAAGGCCGAGTTTATCGACCATGTTCCTGCTGGCCACGTTAATACAAGATCCACCATCGATAATAAGACTACATACCTTGTTGTTCACAGTACATCGAGTGTGGAAGATGTGAAGGATTATCGGTGTTTTCCATGGTTTAATTCTCAATTACAACCTAACACAAATCCTTAAACAGATCTAGGTTCTTGCAAAACGAATCATAAAACAAACCTGATCTTTACCTTTTGCAGCGGAGTGATTGGTGGTAATGACAAGATCAGATTAGAGCTGATGAGAATCGGCTCCTCCTCAAGTATCCACACTCTTACAAGCAAGGGATGGCTGCTAGACCAAAGAGATGGATCAGATCAGAAAGAGAGAGTTGGAGAGAGAATGAGACCCGCGGCCACAGAGGAGAAAAATCGCAAAAGCATGAGCTTAGGGTTTCGATTTCTTCCTTCTAATTAACTCTCTAATGGGCCCAAGTCTAATGACTAATGGCTCATTTGTTATTTGGGCCCAAGACACAAATCAGACAAAAGCCTGTATTTTGTCTTGCCCAATTCTCTGATCCAATACAGTAAATGCCATTGCATCTTACCGTATTAATTCCATTTAACTTTCCTGTTAGCTATGGTGTGTGACCCTTCGGGATCATACAATACTGGTAATAAGTCCTAAACTTATAGATCATGAGCGGACTCTAGCAAGTCATCATGATCACCCAGTATTTATGACTTATGTCTGATCTCGACACTTATCATACTTTCTAGAGATAGTACGGTAGATTTCAGGACATTCCCAACAATCTCCCACTTGTACTGGAATCCTACACAGGACATTCCCAACAATCTTCCGATTGTACTGGAATCCTACATTCCCTAGTCCTTTTGTCTTAATATCTCGATCTGGCATAAGGCAAGATGCGTGTCATCCTTATATAGCCAGACCATGTTCATTCTGACAATGCAAACGACTTGGGCAAGTCCGTTTGGGAATGGCCATTCTCTTACCAGCTATCAAGTCTCCGATTGGCCTAGAGATATTACCTCCGTTAAACGGCAGGGACAAATCCCATCTTGTTCCATCACTATGAACTACACAATTCATAATACAACCAACCAAGGTCCGTATAGCTCCCAGTTACGAAACAGCGTTAGACAATGATCAAAGCGTATTACTCCATGTGCAGCCATATGCATGCGAACTCAGGTCTAAGGACTATACTCTATAGTCGTATATGAGAACCTCTTATGACACAGATATTAATATCTTGTAGAGTTCTCATCAGCGGGCCATGTCCGGTCATATGTTCCCCTACATATACCTATGTGTCGACTTTGATGCCGCGCATCTATGACCCCTCGAAACTTGGTCATAAGTCTCAACACAATCTAGTCTCAAGTGGTTGTTGGTGTTCCAATTCAACAACCTTCGACTATGGACATTATGATTTATGTCATTTCGTTAAATATGGGGTTTCAGGATCAAGTCAACTCATGTACTTCGATGACTGATAGGTCAAGAATTAATCCCTATACTAAACTGCAAGTGTACAGCAATGTCAAAGTAGTATATAGGGTTATCGAATCCACAGGGACACTTGGTCTCAAGAGAATCAAACCGTAGGGAGTGAATACTAGAAATAAGCAATGTGATTGTATTGAAAGTAGTGCAAGAAAGTAAATCAGTAGCAGAGATTATTGGTTGTGAAAGCAAGTAATTAAAAGCGTCAAACCTAGGGTCTTCTCAGGAAATCAGACTAGCAGACAGTTCATTCAGCAAGGATCTAATTAAGCACAGTTCTAGAACTCAAAACACAGATATAGAATTAACCAAATTCCTTTGCGATAATTCTCTAAGTCTAAGTGCAGCAAACCAAACTTCCGTTTGCGAGAACTAACAGATTAAACTAGCAATAAGCTCAAGTTTGATATGTTCACAATTATCCTAAACCAAACTTTCGTTTGCGCAAAGTTTAATTGCCCAATTTAATTAGTTCAGATTCCTAAACCCCACTTCCGTGACGTATTTAGCAACCTAAGATCTAGATTCTAATTGATCAGGTTAGAACTAGCTTTAAGCACAATTAAATTGAAGAACATATATAGTTTGAATCCTTAACTGAAATTGAACAAGTCTAGCAAGTCATGAAATCCTATGTGAGAAACCCTAAGTCTAACTAGGAATCTACTCAGACATAGATAATGAAAACATGATCATATGATAAGTAAATTGCATAAAAGAATAAGAGTAAAAGGGGTTCGAAATCTTCTCCAAATACAGATGATGAATTAGGTTCAGATCAGCCCCAAAAGCTCTAAAAATCCTCTGCTCTTAATTATGAAGTTGTGTCTAATAAAAACTCTAAAAACTCTATTATATAGGCATAATCTCGGCTAGGGGCTTCTTTGTAAATATCAGGAACTTCTGGATCAAAGTGCAATATCTTGATTCTTCTAAACCGCCGAGTTTTTGGCCCATCTCGCTGGTGCAACGATCGTTGCTAGAGTGCAACGATCGACACCTTTCTCTGTCTCGGACAGTGAACTCTATCTCTCGGCCAATCACTCCAAAAATCTCCAAAATGCTCCATAATCTCCAATTTAGCTCCCAACCTGATTATACCTGTAAAAGACTCTAAACAAAGACAAAAGACACTAAAACACATCTATATCATGGCCTAAAACTAGTAAAAACCATGATATATCAATGACCCATATATAATGACATGAATCATTTTGGAACGATTATTTTATATCACAGTTAAAAAAATCCAGAAATCATAGATTTCATAAACATAAAATATTATGTTTACATGAACCTTTCAAAACAACTAAGTAAAGCCCTTTACAAACTCCCACTGAAATTAAGACTACATCTTAGTTTCATTCATCCTACAGCTACAGTCCGCGACTCATGCTTAGGCCTAAGGAGTGGCTTCGTTTATAGATTGGCAACGTTCTCATTCGATGAAACTTGTTGATCTACTTAACACCTCTGTCATTTATCTCATGGAATAGGTTATACCTATCCTCAAGGTGTTTGGACCTCTGATGTGCAGCTAGTCTCAACTACGCTGGGAATCACATCAAGTTCAGTGATGAACTCTTCTTTCCAAACAACCTCTTTCGCCGCTTTACAAGCTGCGAAATGTTCAGCTTAAGTCATGGAGTCAGCAACAGTGCCTTGCACCGCCAGACAGACACAAGATATAGCCGGACTGTGACCAGGAATTATCTTTGTCTATTGGAAACTTGCCTTTCAGACTCTATCGACTTGTAGCACCTCACTTTCTCCGTAAACCAAGAACTTATCCTTAGTATTCCTCAAATACTTTAGGATATTCTTTACGGCAATCCAGTGATTCTTTGCTGGATTTGACTGGTCTTTACTTGTCTTGCTTAACATTAAAGCAACATCAAAACAAGTACGTGTCATGGCATACATGATAGATCCAATTGCCGTCGCATATGGAATCCTATCCATGCATTCAAGCTCAGCAGTTATCGTAGGACACTGTATCTTGCTTAACGTAATGCCATGTGACATTGGCAAAAAACCCTTCTTGGATTGCTGATTACGTGTAGGACTTTGTCAATTTAAGAATCCTGACTTTGTCCTACCAGTTCTTTTGGATCTCTATCTTTAGATCCAAAATCCAAGAACATACGTGGCTTTACCCGTATCAATCACAAAACCAACTCCCAATCCAGTCCTTTACCGACTGCAGCATTGGGACGTTATTTCCGAGAATCAGTATGTCATCGACATACACTATGAGAAATGCAGCATCGCTCCCACTTATTTATTAGTAAACGCACAGTTCCATTTTGTTCCTGTTCAAGTCAAAACCTTGACTACTTCAACAGAACGAAGATTCCAACTCCGATATGTTTGCTTCCATCCATGAATGGATCGATGAAGCTAACTTACGTACAGTATAACTTTTCGGAGTCCGGGCTCACTTTCGCTTCTTTGAATTTCGCAGATTCGTCGCTTTCAATGATCATCAGATCATGCGAACTTTCAATGATCATCAGGTTCAACTAATGACGAGAAATCACTCTCGAATTAGTGACTGATTCATTCATATCTGCGAACTTAAGGCTCTACAGGTGTAGATTCTACAGAAATCTGTAAATCCATCCGTTGCTCTCCCTCAACAGGTTGAGCAGCCTCCTGTATTTCTCGAATTTCTTCGAGTTATACTTTTACTCCCACTGTTCTTCTTGGAAAGTAACTTCCCTTCTTAGAAAACAGAATGGACGTAAAAGTAACAAGCCTTAGTTTCCCTAGGACAACCAGCGAAGTAGCACAACTACAAATACTCAGTAAAGACGAATTTGGATCGATTCCAATCCACATTTACGTGGTGTCTTTCAACTGATATTGGTGGAACTATTTCAGCGTAAACTTAGATATTTCTAGAGCGTTATTCTTAAAGAATATCATGGAAGATTCGTGTGACTCATCTTGAATCATTTCTAATAAGATCTGATTCTCTCTCACAGAAACACCTCCAGGTTTTCAGGAGAAATGAGCTGTGAAGCGACTTCACACTCATTCAGATGATCACACCATCAATGACTTAAGTATTCTCACTCGTGATCTAATCCAGAGTCTTAATACTTCTGTCACTCAGATTCTATGCCTCATTTTGGAACTCTTTCGATCATATCAAAGATTCCGACTGGTGTCTCATCAAATGAACACAGTCACACTCACTGAAGTAATCAGTAGAGACAATGAAGTACAGGAAATTTTCTCTGGCATTACTGCTCATCGGACCACATACATGAGTATGTCCAATGTCCAATAAGCCTTTGGGCATTTCTCTAGCTCGGCTAAGATGGGCCCTTTGTCTTTTGGTCCAGTAAGCAGAATTCAAGTCTCATAAGATATCCATTCAAATGAGCCCAAAAGTCCATAACTATGGGGTTTCTGAATCCAATTTACTCTATTTGACCAAAACATTTATGCCAAGAAAAATCAGGTTTAATTCATCAGATTTAAACCAATTTGGTATTTATGTTACATTTAGGCACTCTTTGGTTTAAGATATAAAACCCATTCCTTGAATAGGGTGCTACAATTAACATTTCATTAAGATCAAAAGAACAAAACTTGTCTTTATCAAAATGAAAACATTCAAATTCTTCACAAGAAAATGAAAAACAACTCTGCTTAAAGCAGGTATATTGTAGCAATTACTTAATACAAAACCAAGCCTCAAAGGCATCTACAAGTGAAAACCCTACGGCTGAGGCAGCATCCCAAGCTCCTTCCAGACACGCAGTTCCACTTGCCCTTCCTTCAACGTTCTACTGTTGTTCAGGCTCTGCATATTATAACAAATATCAGTGCCACAATCAGTATCCAATACCTACAAGGTATAACTTGAAGTAATAACATGAATACCTGAGGAAGTAGTCTCATACATCAACTTTAACTCCTCATAATCTTCCATGAATTTAATGCAATCTCTTTTCCAATGCCCAGTCTCTTTACAGTAGCAGCACTTACCAACGTAAGAGGTATCTGACTCGGGCTCAGAAGACACACGCTTGCCATGATTCAAAATCTGGACAACTTTGTCTTCACCCTTGTCAGCGTTAGGTTTAGTAAACCTACCCTTCTCATTCATGAGATTGTACAGGGTACTCTTCACGTTTGGCTCAACTGTCTTGAGCATATCATGCAGTTCAGTCAACGTCTTCGTTAAGCCTTTCTTGATATAGTTCCTTACGAACTTATCATAGCTTGACGGCAGTGACTGCAGAATGATCTCAGTTGCCAATTCCTGGCTAACTGGATAATCCAGTTTCCTCAGGTTATCAATGTAACCCATCATTTTACTGACATGAGGACTTACTGGATGATCATTTGGTAGCTTGCAGCTAGTGAGAGATTTAACCAACTGGTATCTCTCCACTCTTACCTGCTCCTGAAATTTCAATTTTAGGCTGCTGATCATCTCTATTGGCGACTCCATGTTCTCATATTGCTTCCGCAAATCTGAGTCCATGGTAGCCAATATCAGACCACGCACATCTACCACATCATTATAATGCTTATTCCAAGCATTATATACTGCATGAGAGGCATTGGACCCGATCCTCACGGGGAGAGCTTTCTCAAGGACATAGTCCTTTCTCTCCTGCCTGAGGACTAGCCTCAGGTTCCGCGACCAAGTCAAGAAATTTGATCCGTTCAGTTTGTCCATCTCAAGGACAGACCGGATCGAGAAAGTGTTTTGATTGTTTGTGCTCGTCATAGCTGAAATTTAGAGATAAATAGAGTTTTAGTTATTTAGTTCATAAAAGAGTAATCTTAATAACTTATAAGAAAACTCGCATTGCATTCAAAATTTCTTTGTTTAACCTCATAAGAATGCAATGATTCCGAGACCCATGTTCAGCTAAATCCAAAGTGGGCCACTGGCCGTCACCCGGAATTAGCTTTACTTGGTAAGCATACACACAGCTAGTTATAACCAATAACTCTCGGTTGTGAATTGGGCCCAAGGCCCAATACACCAGATGTCTCAAGGCCCGGGACTCCCGATAGCCCAGTCAAGGAAACCAATCTCTTACAGCCAAATAATCACTAAAATCTGGGACTCCCAATGAAATTAGTGACTATATACTACTTTACTTACGCGAAAACAGACACCTCACACTGTAAGCCATATCTGTAATCGAATAAGCGTTAAGTAGCTGACAAGATTGGAAAGACATCCAAGCTTGATATTGTTTTTGAGGATTTTTGAGTTTTATTTCCAAAAATAGAAGATTACTATTTTGGGAAACTTTCTTATTTTAGAAACTTTCTAAATTTAGTAACTTACTAAAAATAGAAATTTCTAATTTAAATATTTCATTAAATATTTTGGGTTGGGTCACAAATTATAGGCCCAATTCTTGGCCAAAGACCATAGAATTTCAGCTGGCCCAATAATTTGTCATAACCGATCCGGTTTATTAATTCTGGTCCAAGACCAAATTAACTATCAAAACCATCGGTTATTTACTAAACTAGACCAGCTCTAAATTATTTGGTCCAACCAAATCAAACTTAGACCAGCCTTCGGTTTAGGTTAAAATTCAATTTTATGAATTTAAATCCGGTTTAACCAGAAATAAAATTATTTCCAGCAAACCGCGATTTGGGTTAACCGCTTGAACCACCAATTAAATTGGATCGGTTCAGTTAAATCCAAAACTGGGAAGAAACACCTAGTGTTTTAGCCAATTTGATTTAACTTGCGGTTTAAGGCTTTAAACACACAATTAACCGCCAATTAAATGGACCGGTTTAATCGGTGTGGTTTTGGGCAACGAACCGCGAAGTTCGGTTTAACCGATTGACTATTCGCGGGACGTAAAATTTAACGGGCCAAACGATCGTATCCATGATCGGATCATGGACCCACGATCCAACCCTAGGCCCATCACGATCGATCATCGATCCATGATCTCACGATCGTGAGTTGAGCCGTGATGATCGCAATCCTTCTATGATCCGATCGTTACACGATCCCATGGCCCATTAACGCACGATTCAAGCCAGCCTTACGATCACGAGATCGATCTCGGCCAACTCCACACGTGGTCCATCTCTCGGCATTATACAGCCCACGCACACACATGACCGAAAGTGATCCACGATCACTCGATCGGTATACTCGGCAATAACTCATTAATTATCGAGACCATATGTATGCGATTAGGGCTAACATCTTGCTATGCAAGAAAACGCTAGCAAACAAATTTGATCCGAGACCAAATTTTCTAGCCGATTTAGGGTTTTAAAAGTTTTTAATCAATTTCAGCATAATTGATTCTCTAAACAATTAAACAGCCCTATGATCCAAATTACAAGAAACTAATGACCTTAGCTCTGATACCACTGAAGGATTATGGGTGTTTTCCATGGTTTAATTCTCAATTACAACCTAACACAAATCCTTAAACAGATCTAGGTTCTTGCAAAACGAATCATAAAACAAACCTGATCTTTACCTTTTGCAGCGGAGTGATTGGTGGTAATGACAAGATCAGATTAGAGCTGATGAGAATCGGCTCCTCCTCAAGTATCCACACTCTTACAAGCAAGGGATGGCTGCTAGACCAAAGAGATGGATCAGATCAGAAAGAGAGAGTTGGAGAGAGAATGAGACCCGCGGCCACAGAGGAGAAAAATCGCAAAAGCATGAGCTTAGGGTTTCGATTTCTTCCTTCTAATTAACTCTCTAATGGGCCCAAGTCTAATGACTAATGGCTCATTTGTTATTTGGGCCCAAGACACAAATCAGACAAAAGCCTGTATTTTGTCTTGCCCAATTCTCTGATCCAATACAGTAAATGCCATTGCATCTTACCGTATTAATTCCATTTAACTTTCCTGTTAGCTATGGTGTGTGACCCTTCGGGATCATACAATACTGGTAATAAGTCCTAAACTTATAGATCATGAGCGGACTCTAGCAAGTCATCATGATCACCCAATATTTATGACTTATGTCTGATCTCGACACTTATCATACTTTCTAGAGATAGTACGGTAGATTTCAGGACATTCCCAACAAGATGTTCTCTCGTTGAACCGTCTCAGGATCAACAAGTGCACTGAGGGCTCTCCTGATCACCAATAGCTCTCAAGAGTCGGGATACTCTATGGGCGTCCCTGTGTCAAGTTCCTCCATGTCTTCATCCTTCTGTTCATCCTGAGATTCGTACTCACCGGCTTCGTTCAGGATCATGATCCTCTGGTTCGGACAGTCTCGAGCCATATGTCCTTTACCCTGACACTTAAAACATGTGATATCTCTAGAATGGGACGTGCTAGGGAGCTTACCTGGGTCTGGTCGGTTTTGCTTAGACATCTCAATGGTCGGCTTCTTGAACCTGGACTCATCCTCAACCGGCTTACCTTTGTCAACGGGCCGTGGAGTTGGCGCGGTCCAAGGTGTGTTGGTCCTAGGCCGGGTTGTGGTCGTGGACTTCTGCTTGTAGTGATACTCAACCTGTATACACAAATGCAACAATTCGGGCATATCATGATAAGGTTGAATCTCTACCTTTTGAGCGATCCTCTCGTTCAGTCCGTCCACGAACTGGGCCATCAGG
This sequence comes from Orychophragmus violaceus, assembly GCA_030180135.1. Classification (NCBI taxonomy): domain Eukaryota; kingdom Viridiplantae; phylum Streptophyta; class Magnoliopsida; order Brassicales; family Brassicaceae; genus Orychophragmus; species Orychophragmus violaceus. The sequence continues at coordinate 58,385,099 of CM058231.1, forward strand.
GTCTCTTTGGAATCGTCAACCTCAAGTATATTCCGCAATTGTTCGAACTCTTCGAAATATTCTTCGACCGTCTTGGTTCCCTGCATCAGCTTACGAAAACTTTTCTGCAAATCTCTATGGAAATGGGTAGGAACATACCTGCGCCTTAGCTGAAATTTCATGCCAGTCCACGTAGTGATCGGTTCGTACCGATGGCGCCTTCGTTCCACAGCGTCCCGGTCCCACCATGACAGGGCATGTCCTGTGAACTGGGCCACTGCTAGAGATATCTTCCTGCCTTCGAGACATCCATAATGGTCGAAGATATGCTCCATCCTCCGCTCCCAGTCTAGATAGGCCTCCGGGTCCACTTTTCCTGCAAAAGTAGGAGGCTTTAGCTTGATATTATTAGGATATGGACGTTGTACCTCTTGTTATCGTATGCGTCCACGGTGATTAGGATCACCCTAGTATGGTGGTCGCGGTCCGTGGCGTCCGTCCTCAAGCTAATCCGTATCGTCGTCCGTGTCGTCCAGTCGGACGTCCTGGAAGTGTCCGGGTCGTTCAGCTCGTCCATGGTACGGGCCTGGTCGACGTTGCTGGTCGTTCCGAGGATGTGGTGCCCCTGGTCCTTGCTGATGCTCTCCTGGCCTAAGCGCCGGGCCGAGGTTGTCGATCTTCCGGCCGATGTTGATGCTCGCCGGGACGCTCCAAACGGTCCAGTCGGGCTCTGATCGTCTGGATAGCAGCCAGGATCTGAGTGAGGTCAGTTGGGCCGCCTTGTTGGTCTTTCTCATCGGCCATTATCTCTGCACACTCAACAAACAAGTCAAACGTACCAAAGAAGAGAAATGGAAAGAACTAAAGAACAAAAATGCAAACAAGACGGAAAAGGAAACAAGGCAATATCGATTTTTTTTGACTAATAAGCTGAGAAGTAAACACTAAAGCGATATCAGGAATGGAAATATCACTTAAATCAGATCAATAACCAAGCAACAAAACCGAAACTCAAATCGCAAATGGGGAAACCCTAAGGCTAAATGCGGCCGGCTCAAACCGCTAACAACCTAGTAGCCGGCTTCTATTCTTCTTCCTCTTGCTAAATGAATGCAATGCAACAGAGTCAAGGTAAACAAATAGCAACAGAAACTATAAGAAACAGAGAGCAAGAAGTCGGAACAAAGGAGAACAGCCCTAAGCAAATCGCTAGAGAGAGATAACCCTAGCGGCCGGCTTCTTACCAACAACCTAAAATCCTAAGCAAATTTTTTTTTTGATTTTCAGTTTTATAAAAGCAACGCAACAGAAACAAAGAACAACTCAACAGCAATCAGAGCAGCAACAACAAGCAATTCAGATTCAAATTACTTGGCCGGTTGAGAACAAAAGACTAGCAACCTAATTTTTTTTTTGATTTTCGATTTTTAAAGAGACAAAGAACAAAACAGTACTGAAACTAAATAAGGGAGAAGAAATAACCGGGATGGTCAGGAGCTTTAAAGCTCTGATACCAGATGATGTGAGATGGAGAGGTGATGGGCGGATGGTTGAGGCGAGATGGGTGAATGGGACTTGGAAGCTGGCCGATGGCACTCTCTTCCTCGTCAGTGGGTGGTCGGTGTTGAGCTATGAGTTACTGGGCAACAAGAACACTTCGAAAAAACTGAGCAGCAAGCAAAAAGCCAAGAGATCCGATCCTCCTAAGGGGCAGCTGCGCAGAGGAGAGAAAGAGACCACCTATTCTTAGGATTTTCTTAACTTAAACTTGCGTAACTTTCATTCAACAAAAAAGAGTGTTTTAAACAAATTACAACTGAAAGCATATGGGCCAGAAACTTGGGCCATCAAAAATATCAGAAAACAAGAGAAATAAAACTTAGAACGGAAAAGGAAACTCCTTGGTCGAAATAGAAGAAGGGCCGGCCTGTCTCTCTAATGTACGAGCCTCAAATCACCTCGTTAAAAACCTTGTGAAGAAAACTCATTTGGGACAAAACTTCACAAGGGAAAAAGAGTATGATCTTTATCCCAGAAGAAGACCGGTCAAGGGATCGTCTGACTCGATGCAGAAGATCATGGTCGGTTTGTTCGGAGTATGGGCCAGGGCGTGGTCTGATCAAATGGGCCGCCAGCTTCAGTATGGATCATCCTATGGGCCAACTTGTTCAGGACAAGTTGTCCTTGGTCGAGCTGGCCTAGCTGGGTCGTGATGTTTTCTAGGCTTGTCCTCGAGATCAGCTGATCCATGGCATTGTTGAATTCAGCCTGTATCTGTCGATGTTCCGAACGTGTCCTTGGTACGTCTCACATGGTTGGAAACATGTCAGTTAGCTTCTTGGTCGAGCCTGGTCCGTCTTGCTCTTCCAGCTCAGTGTCGGTCAAGTTGATGTCCTCATCAAAACAAGTCTGTAAATTCAAAGCTGCCAAGAAGATCAAGCACTATTTGTTGCAAGCGCTATCAGGCTATGTAACATCGGCGAGCCGTCTAGTTGAACGTCAATGCGGATCCGATCCCTCAATGCAGAGATGCGGGGCTGAATTTGAAAATATCAACCACATTCTTTTTGAATGCCCACCGGCAATTCAATGTTGGGCTCTCTCGACAACCCCCACGATTCCGGGCATTTTCCCGAGCTCAACCATGTTTCCAAGCTTCGACTTCTTGTTATTCCGAGCTAAGGAACGAAAAATACCAGATGCAGCAATGGATATGTTTCCGCGGTTGATATGGTATATATGGAAGGCTCGTAATGAACAAATCTGTAATGGCGTAGACGTCTCTCCGGAGTACACAGTGCAACTAGCCTTACACGAGACAAAGGCGTGGGATGTAGCCCAAATAATACCGGAGGCAGAGCAGGATGATAACAGTTCAGAGCAGATTCATCAACCGAACAACGAGCAGATTCAAATAGTCCACCACCTCAAATGTCAAGTAGACGCATCTTGGGTGAGCAAGACATTGATAACAGGGATGGGATTTGCCCTCTTACGCAGCGGCCGTCTAATCCTATCAGGTAGTAGAGGCTGTTCAGATATCAAATCTCCTATACATGCGGAAATTGAAGGACTTTTGTGGGCTATGAAGGAAATGATTAGAACTCATCAAGCGACAATGACTTTCGAGACGTATTGCAAACAATTCGTGAGAATCATTGAAAAAGAAGAAGATTGGCCCGCGTTAGATGCTGAACTAATGAATTCATATTTCTCAAAGAATCGTTTACAGATTTAAGCTTAAATTTTATTTTTTCGTTCTTTAAACATCCGTGCGGATGCTCTTGCTAAAGGAGCACGATCACGTGACAGTTTTTTCTCTCTTGTAATTCCGGTGAACCCAAATTGGCTAGCTAACACTAGCCATATTGTCCATGGATGAATAAAAGATGATTTTGTTGCCAAAATAAAAATAAAATAATGAATACATAAATACATTTATCTTTAAACAAACGGATATTTCTCACGTATGTTGTTGTTGAACTACCATTACATAAACCTAGAGTTGAGATCTCTAACAGCAAGCAAATCACTGATGACACCTAATTCTGTGAGTTGAATGTAAGAATATTTATATTTTTATGTGTTGTATGCAATGTTCGAAAAATCGCTAGGCGCTAGTCGGGCGGTAAGGTTGGGCCTAGCGCCTAACGAAAAAATCGGGGATTAAACGGGGATTACGCGGGGCGGAATTTTAAAATTTTTATCTATAATATTATTTATTAAATTAAAATAAGCATATGATATGATGTTAAATAATAAAAATCATTATTAGTTTTAGTAAAAGTATTATCATTTACAGAAATTAAAATTTACATTATTTCATAAGAAACAAAAATATTGTATTTAAATTTATAACACTTAAAATAATATTCAATGTAAATATTACATATGTGACATATAAATTGGTAAAACCCAATTATTTTGACAGCCCATTAACCTAGTTATTATTATTTTCTATGCAAAGCCCAATTAATGTAATGAATATGACGATGGAATGAAAAAAAAAGGTCATTTGTAGAGTCCCACATCGACTAATGTCGAAAGAAAGAGCATGAACCTTTATCTATAAATACAGACGGCTTCCCTTCCTCTCTAACAGCAAGTGTGTTCTACTAAGATCAATACTTGCCTAAGTTTAAATTTATTCGGCTCGTGGGTTTGTACCTAATGGGCCAAATATTCAAAGCGCAAAAATTTACGCGGCCTGTTTATTATAAATCGGCCGATTAGTCGGGTTTTTTGGTCAAACGCGGCGCATTGACTTTTTAACCCGATTTGCTCCTCCGCCCGGCGCTAGGCCACCGTCGAGCGCCTGCGCGGCCGCCTAGGCGGCTAGGCGGCCGCGTTTTTGAACACTGGTTGTATGTATCCGTTGGTTTGATATAAAAATAAATTTATGTTAATGTTACGAATTCTAATACAAAAGGCGTTGATATCGTGATATTGTGTGAAAAACAATCCTAACTATTAGAACAAATAAATAGTAATATCCTAGTAAAAAAATATATTTATCACAATCATAATATTTATAATCACATAAAGGAACAATTGATGATCTTCCCCATAAAAATATCAAATAGAATAGGTCAAAGAAAGGAAAAAATCAACTGATGAATTGATTTCGTATTCATTCTAATCTATCATGGATTCATAGTTAGTCTCTACTCATCTCTAAAAAATTATTTGTGGTTGAACTAAAACAAATCTAGATTCATCCTAAGATAGTTCATGATTGAAAAAAGATAATTTACATTTGATACACTATTGCCGTTTCGTGCTCTCTCCAAACCAACATGAGATCAGAAACCTTGGGGATTAATGGCTCAATGCCACTTTCTCAGCCTTGAATGATCTACATGCCACTCTATGATCTATATGCCACTCGTTTTTAATGAAATGACGAAACTACCCTTAATTTTTTAAAAATAAAAATTCACCATCCATATGGTACAACTGCCCCCAGATGTACCAGTTGTACCAACTGTCATAATAATCCTCCAGTTGTACCAGTTGTACCGCACATAGGAGGATTCGAACTCTGGACGCGACGCACGCTCAGGAACGCGCGCGACCACTGAGCTACCGTTTGTTTTACAAACCTATACCGATTCAATGCTATTTAACCCTGACAAATCATTATTGACAATTTATTAAGAGTAAAATTGTAATTTTAGCAGAAAATGGCATTTGAGATTTTTTTGGAGAAGTTTGTGGCATACCAGCCTTGGACTCAAACTTCAGAGAGCAATCAAACGGTGGTTGCTACTCTAGGGTCATCCATCATAGACTTCAGGATCCAAAATTTCCTTACGTTATTTGCTACTTGCTTGCGCAACTTCATACTATTAACCAGAAGACTAGACCACAAACAATTCTTTATACGATTTTGAAAGAACTCTTCATCTCCCGTTTACATATTTTTACAGACCAGCCACGTGGTCTTATTCTAGTTTGAGCATTATAAAATTTTCAGAATTTCCCGTTTTGCTTATAACGAGCCATGTTTTTTGTTTAATGAAGAGTGGATATCCGTTACTCTCCTCATTTTGGATGGCCCCTTTTATTGTGTAACTGTCCATCCTTTTTGATGGATACCTGTTGCATTACTTCGTTTATGATTTGACTTGATATTGACCATTTGGAAAACTACTGATGTGGTTTTAGTGTTTCCCCATAAAGCTGCTACTACTCGCTTTACATAGCAGCCGACCAAAACTTTTTTCGTTTGTACCGAACTCTAAGGATTGTAAACAGAGTTTCAACTCAACTACATTTACCTTTAGCTACGAACTACTTTCAACGAGTCTTAAAACGCTACGGAAGACCAACAACGTTCCACAAAATGAGTTTTGCGTCTGTCTCTACTGTTCCCAATTCTGATCAACCATTACCATGTAGATCGTTAGGCATCGCAGGCTCAACTATGTGTTGGTGTGGGGAATGCATTGAAGTAGGATATGGTAGAACTCGTGCTAACCTTCATCGGAGGTGGTTCAAATGTCCACAAGCTAGCCGGTTAGATCAAATAAGATTCCTCTTCCGTTCTACTATTTTTTTTCCCTAGACTTGCTTTTAAAAAACACTTCGTTTTTAAAAAACAGTTCCCAAGTAAAGGTCACGTTCGCGAGTGGGTTGACGATGCAATTATGAAAGAAGATGACAGGGTTTCAAAGGATATCAAGAAAATGCAATAGGACATTAGAGTTTTAGAAAATTGGTCGAACCAAGTTCGAGACGAATTAGCGTTCAAAATGGCTAGAAAGATCTCCGTTGAGGTCGCAAGGAAAAACAGCTCTCTTTCTACAAAGAGGCATGTGCAGGAAAAGATGAACAAACTGCAAATTATCTGGGTTGCAGCAGTGTCTTTTTGAGCAGCCGCTTGGACTTTTGGCCAGTAAAAGGAACACATATATCATGGGTAATTGTAGTGCTTTTTATAATAGCTTAGGATTCGACACCAGTAGCTTCTTAGTGTACTCTTTGTCTTCTTCTGTACCACTACCTTTTTTAGCTAATCAACTTCAACTCTTGTTATTTGGTTTTGTTCTTCGTTTCCTATGTAAATTGATGCAATTATGATGGATACCCTATTTATCCTATTGAACGCACATATATGCATTCAAACCTGACTAGTCGTTAAAAAACTACAACTACACATATGGATACTCAAGTTATATTTTACATGTTATATATGGCCATGGATACTCATGTACCTGTGTTATCAATTTTAACTCATATTTTCTAGCCATTCTTTTGTTCAATTTGTCGTTTTTCTCTTTTTTGCTACTCTAATCGTTACTTGGATTGGACGCATGTACTCCTACACTGTTTTTTATCTTAAACATGGAATTAAGTTGTTTAAAATATTATTCTTTTAAGTCTAAAGCAATATATAAATATGTTATGTCCGCTCATATAACCATCTGTCCACACTTACCCTTCGCATTACCCAAGATGAGTTCAGTGAATCCCTACCCCCTCATCGTTCCCTCTCTGAATATACTCGACTTGCCAGCCGCATTAAGGAGGTCAATACTGGAAAAAAATGCTAGCGAGAACATACGCGAACCCTTTCAAATCAGAGCTGTATGCAAGACCCTTCGTGATGATGCTGATCACGTGGATACCTTATTCCAGGTTGACCTTACAAAGACTCACCACGATTATCAAGGGATACTCCATCTGGAACGCGTATGTCTAGATGCGAAGAATCCAACAGCAATGTTCTTGAAAGAGATATCAGATTTCATGTATACGGATGAAAGAGTCGATGCCTTTGCCCGCCTCAAGCACTGCGCGGTCCTCGGAATCAAGTCCGCCATATATTGCTACAAAGTCATACGCTGTTCCATATTTCCTGAGCTGGATTCAGGTTCAACGATTCCTATTCTCTCTCGTTTTGCTATCTGTGTGCTTAGAAAGCATGTCCGACAATTTCAGCAGATGGCCCATGAACATCTCCGCCACTCTAACCGCGATATCTGGCTCTATTAACCATTGTATAATTGCATCATGCCCGTGCTCTGTTTATCGCAATTGGCTTGACTTCCTAAACGAAAACGTTAAAGGTCTCGGTATGTGTGACCTCTGTTTTTGGTCCATTGAAACTTCTGTTTTCTTCCGTGTAATTCCTAGGACTTTCTTCAAATGGGTCGAGCTCATTGACTGGGAAGAAAATGCGGAACTAAATGAAGCACATGACCAAAATGACACCATTTTTTAGGCCGCTATGGTCGATGGGGTAGTTGATTATGAGCAAGGTGCCGCCGTGTTGGTCGGCGTTAATGGGCAAAATGCCATTCCTGCGGTTTGAGGCGCTTAGCGATCATGTTTTTTAACTCTCTAATAATTATCATCAAACAGTATTGTTACTTTTTGTTATGCTATCCACTACTATATGATGGATATGTAAACCTGTTACTAATGCATTTTCAGACTTCTTCTTCATGTCCTATCCAATATAGTATTCCTTAACTATCCATTTTACGAAAATCCGTTATAATCATCACTCCTTATAGAAACATACTATCCACAAACTCACCAACATATATAATAACATCCTTTAGTCAACCTCACAACTTTTAAATTATAATTGTCAATCTAGTAATTACTTGGAAATTCGAAAAGTTATACGCTCTTCATTAATTAAAGCTTACTTTATGTGTCAGAATGCCTGCGTCAATGCTTTTCAGGCACTTCAGTAGTCTAATAGCAGTTTTTGTACTCTACCCAATACGAATGATACAATTTTTTTCTCCAGATTCAAACAATTTAGTTACACGCCTTTCAAACTGTCATTATCTCACTTTTCTCCTTACCGATTATTATATACCAAAAAAGCCCTTCACGAACTATCCACTTTACACATATGGATATAGAACCACTTCTTATCCATTATCCGTTACCATCTCTCTTTAATTTTTCTGTTTACTTAATCAAATTCTCATTTAAAAAGGTGTTGTTAGACGTAATCTATAACTTTTTAAGCATCAGTTCGTATATTTTATCTACAAAAGAACATGTTGGATACCATTTAAAGTATTCTATCTCCGGAACCTATCCATTTGTAACCTAGCATGTTGCCACACCAACATCGACGATCGTTCCTTTGCATTTTTCTTTTTTCAGTTAACCCTTTCCCAAGCACCCGCTTATCCAATTATCCAACAAATTAGAATTATTTTTTTTAAATTAATAATTAATAAATACATTTGTTTCTCTCTCACTCATTAAAGGACTACTCCCTTGCTCTATATTGAGTACCCCTATATATGTCAGTCAGGCCACTTCGTTAGTCAAATCACTTTTTATAGTTTCTAACACGACACCAGTTGTTACTCAAACTTTCTAGTTACACTCCAATTTATCTATCTATTTAGCCAAATATCTTCATTAACTTTTTATAAACGACTGACTATATTGGATCTCGTTTGACGATCCAGTCAATGTCCATTGTGTTTTCTAAATACACTATTGAGATGGATATAGAACATCATCATATCCACTGTAACATAAACGTTTCGGTTTACCTACTTCACTAACTACAATTATTTAAAAACCTATCTAATAAAATGACTTCAAAACAATATGCACTATACATTATGCCTTCATATTTTTGAAATATGTATCCATTACCAATACTTGTCCTAACCACATTTTTAATACCTATTTATCCAACTAATTCAATTTTTTTTCACGTTCACCCTTCGTTAATTATTCATGATGTTTTGAACACAATGTCATTAGTAGCCATGATTATAAACTCATGGATACACATTGTATCCATCAAATATATTACATGGATACTATTTACGACATCTTCCTAATTTTAATGGATAGGAAATAGAAGTAACAGTTTTCGCACCTATCGCCACTATTCTCACCCATCATCGTGTGAACCCACCAACAATCATCCAGATCGCTGCAGCTCCAAGAATCACGCCAAGTGTCAACTTGTTTTTGTTAAACCGCACGCACGTGGTACACCAGCATCTCACCAATAGCCATTGCCTCATCATATGATCGTTTAGATATGAAAACCTTATACTCGGCGTTGCAGCCTCTCCCTGCGCACCAGTTAAGAATAATATACATTAGCTCGGCATGGGGATACATATCCCTCACTTCATGTAATATTGCTATAGCTGTCTCAAGATCGCTCAAATTGAATGTAGTGCGCAGGCTTTCGGTGTACATCGCATACGGATTTTTGTGCTCTACGCACTTCCTGTAGAATTTGTAATACCACGAATATTGTTTGTCTGAAAACCAAGTGAAGTCATGCCGCCTGTCCAGTCGGACTCTTGAATACACTTCTGGTGAACAAACCGCATTTACACCCTCAGGGCCTGCCTTAAGTAGATTCGCACAAGCATCAACCCTGTTTTCTGTGACCCTAGCTGCGATTTCGGCCAGTAGCGAACTTGGTAACCACATTAGCCAAACTTATTGTAAATCTCTGCTTATGCCCAGTTATGGATCTTTTAATTTTTTATTTTTCTCTCAAACCCAAACCTTCTTGGAACCCCCCCCCCCCCCCCCCCCCAAAAAAAATTGTTTTTATTTTTGGATAATGGCGCGTGACCCCCAAAACAAGCATAGGACGTCTCTTCAAAACTCTACACATTTTCCAGTCAGTAAACGTCCTTTTTATTTAGTCAAACCCTACTTCTGATGATTTGACCAGTTCTTCTAACAGTTGGCCACTACATATTACCTTTAGCTTAATATCTAATGCATTGCGTAACCGATTTAAGCTTTAACATATCATACTATTGGCGGGAGAGTGTTTTGAACAATCTTCATGGATGGCTCATTCTCCATTTCACTATTCATATTTAAGACAACTACCATCCTAACTTTTCCCTTCTATCCATCCAATTATTACTTGTTAAATGGAATTACTATAGCCAATATTTCTACATGTTTAATTCAACTCTTTTTATAAGTAGTCTACCCACAGAAGAAGATCACCACTTAACCAGATCCCTTTCCCACTCTGTTATTTCCCCTCCCACAGTATGAGTGATGCAGCTAACAAAATTTCCTACAAATGGGGACAGTTTGTCTCCGGTATCAGGACAGTTGTTCAAACCACTCATCAATTAGGTATTCCTATGAGCTGCGATTGCAAGTCTTCATTGTTAATAACAACCTCTACATCACCTGGCAGTGAAGGAAGGCGCTTCTATACATGTCCTTACGAACTATCTGACGTATACTTCTTAATTAAATTTCATCATACTTATGAATTTCTATATATTTATTTTTTGGCATTTACCACTGTCTCCCTTCGGATTCATAGGGTCCAGCTCATAGATGTGGATTTAAAAAGTGGTGGGACGACGCAATTACTGAGGAAATTGAAAAGCTGAACCTCGAGGCTCGCCTGAAAGACGAATCAAACAAGTCTCAAATATCATGATTAACTGATAGGGTCGACTTTCTGCTTTCGAAGATTCAAGACCTTGAAACAAAATTAACCGATATGCGTCATTTACTGTATTGAATTTGTTAAGTTAGCCAAACAATTAAAAATTCTCCCCCATATGGATATAAGTCTATCCATGCTTTGTTTCCTGCTTTTGTATTCATCTACTTATATAACATGTTCCAGTATCATCTTCAAAACTAATCTTCTCAATTGTTTAAACACTATCCATCGAGAAGTTGTATTTTTTCTAAATTGCTAAATGAATATCGACAAATACATTTCTCACAAGCAACCCACCTGAAAATACAATAGATGTATAGTACCGCATCTCAAACTTAGTATTGTATCGATTAATATTTATTGCAAATCTCAATGCTCATCTATGTTTAGTTATTCTCGTTCATCCATTGATGTTACTCGAGATAAGACCAATTTATATTCCCCAACAATACCATATTATCGACCCCACGCTAATCACATTACATTGTTAAGTAGTCCACTATCCATTTTCTACACTCCATGTATGTCCATAAGTTAACCAGATTATACATTTCATTGGCTTCGTCCCTATCTATTATCATTTTCGCTGTCCATCATTCACTATATTTAACAATCACCTATCCATATGTGTTTCGCTTTAGCTATAATACCTATACATTATATGACCAATATAATATAATTAAATTAAATTGCAAATTTACGAGTTTTGCAATCTAGATACCGCGTCCAATCAAGTTAGTACTATTTATGGATAAGTGTTTGTGTTAGGGAATTTCTATTCAGACATGGAAATTAAAACGTTGCTCCCTTTTGGCATCCATAAATAATATATGTCTACGCATTCACTCTCTCCACACACATAATACAGATCATTAAGAATGAGTAGTGCTAACCTTCTAGACCTTCCGGCGGAAGTAAGAAGAATAATCCTCGCGAAGAATGCGAGTGATCATATTCGAGAACACTTCAAAGCCCGAGCTGTTTGCATGACCCTTTGTCAACAAACACCGATCATGTGGATACTGTTGGAATTGTGTCCAGTAATCTCGGTACTGTCTCTAGAAAGTAAGAGTATGTCAATGATCAGACATAAGTCATATAATGCTGGGGGTCATGATGGCTTGCTAGAGTCCGCTCATGATCTATAAGTCTTGGACTTATTACCTTTATTATATGATCCCATATGGGTCACACGCCTAAGCTAACGGGAAAATACGAAGGAACGGTTTAGCAGAGGTACGGTAAAAGTGCTAGGCATTTACGGTACTTGGAGAGACTAAAGGGCCTGATTAAATCCAAGGGATTTAATCAGAACTGAGAATTGGGCCCAAAAGCCCATGAGAACTAAAGGGAGTTTTAATGAATAAAACTTGACCTAAAAGCTCTCTAATTCTTCAGCTGATTTGCGCCACCCACAGCCTCTCTCTGCGCCTCCTCTCCTGCTCGGTCTAGCAGCCATTTCCTTGTGAAGCGTGTGTGAGCCTTTGGAGGATTCATCTCTCGGTGTTTCTCTGATCTCTGACCTGTTCTCTCCTTCCGCTGCAATTAACAGGTAAAAGGTGAGATCTATCATTGTTTCTATCCAAGAAGAACCTAGATCAGCATGTTTAGGATAATCTGAATCTGAGAATTGAATCAGGATAGATCTAAACATTCCATCAGTGGTATCAGAGCTTTAGGTTCTGGTTTTTCTTGTTTAGATTCATGTTTAGGATTGTTTTTCTTGTTTAAAAGTGTTTTTGAATCAATCTACTGATAAGAGAAATCACTTAAGAAACAAGAATTGAAATCTAAACACACATGAAAAATCGCAAACCGAGCTATATGACTCGGCTTGCGTCGGATCGTCCGGATCGCAACGGACGCACGAACCGATCGGTAACGATCGTGCTGCGTGGTCGCGTTGTGATCGTCGGATGGATCGCGAACGATGGCTGGACGATGGGCCGATCGGACGCGACGCACGGATGGATCACGTCGCGTGATCCGATCCGATCCGAATCGGACGTGATCGCACGATCATCGGCCATCCCGACCAACGTCCTGCCCGTCCCGCTCGCGTTGCGTCCCGATCACTCGGCGATCGTGGAAGCAACCGACCCGAGCAACCCGTCCGCGAGCCGAACATCGTCCGTCCCGTCCCGAGCGTCTCGATCTCGGATCGAGCGTGCGGCTTGACGGCTGACGTGATCGCGTGAAACTTACGATTAGGTCGTAATCGGTTCACGTGATCAATCGGTTCGGTTCGGTTAATTGGTTCGGTTTAAAACTTGATTAAAATCAACGTCACGGTTTAATAAACAGATTTAATAATTTTATTAAGTCTGGTTAAACCGGGATAAGAAATCCAATGTCGAAAGAATTATTGGATTTAGTGCCTAAACCAGGAATTTCTAATTTGATTTGGTTGGACCAAATAAATTGAGAAAATCCGGTTGACAATTGTGGTCATCGTAGTAATTAAAATTTGGTTAGACCAATTTTAATGAACCAGACCGGTTATGTCATTTAATTGGACAATTGGGTCATGTCTTGGACATGGACCAATTCTTGGGCCTCGGGCCAAGAAGTTAAAACAATTGGGCCAATTATTTGAGTCTTTCTTCAGATTAATTTAAAATTTATTTTGTAAAATTATAAAGTCGATTTTAAATTAAATTTTCCGAAATTTTGAAATTAGAAAGTTTCTTAAAATAGAAGTTTCTAGATTTGCATGATTCGGATTTTAAGAAATTTCTAAAGTTAGAAAGTTTCCGGTTTTAGAAAGTTTCCAATTTTAGAAAGTTTCCAAAAATAGTAGGTTTCAAAAAAATGGAAAGTTTCCCAAAATAGTAATCTTCTATTTTGGGAATGAATTTGAATAAACCTACGAACCTCAAATAATATCAAGCGTTGGATGTCTTGTCCAGGCTATGTCAGCTGTCGAAGCCCATTCAATTGTATTCATGACCTTACAGTGTGAGGATGTCTACTTTTGCGTGGATAAGACGGTTTGTGATTCATAAATGTCATTGGGAGTCCCAGACATTAATGATTACATGACTGTATAGTCTGGTTTTCTTGACTAGGCCATCGGGAGTCCCGGGCCTTGAGACATCAGAGTGGATTGGGCCTCGGGCCCAGATTCACAACCAAGAGTTATATCACGGATATAATTAGCCGACATAGGGCTTACCGATATAAGCTAAGGTTGGGTGACGGCCAGTGGCCCACTTTGATCTTAGTTATATGTGGATCTTGGAATCATTATATTCTATTGAGGGTAACTTAGGTTATTGAATATAATGCGTGATTAATCATATTAAATTTAATACGAGATTAATCATATTGAACATATTAACTAAAATCCTTTTATCTTAATTTTCAGTTATGACTAGCACAAACAATCAAAACACTTTCTCGATCCGGTCTGTCCTTAAGATGGACAAGCTGAACGGATCAAATTTCTTGACTTGGTCGCGGAACCTGAGGCTAGTCCTCAGACAGGAGAGAATGGACTATGTTCTTGAGAGAGCTCTCCCCGTGAGGATCGGGTCCAATGCTTCTCATGCAGCATATGATGCTTGGAATAAGCATTATAATGATGCGGTAGATGTGCGTGGTCTGATATTGGCTACCATGGACTCAGACTTGCGGAAGCAATATGAGAACATGGAGTCGCCAATAGAGATGATCAGCAGCCTGAAATTGAAATTTCAGGAGCAGATAAGAGTGGAGAGATACCGGTTGGTTAAGTCTCTCACTAGCTGCAAACTACCAAATGATAATCCAGTGAGTCCTCATGTCAGTAAAATGATGGGTTACATTGATAACCTGAGGAAACTGGATTATCCAGTTAGCCAAGAGTTGGCAACTGAAATCATTCTGCAGTCACTGCCGTCAAGCTATGATAAGTTCAGAAAGAACTATATCAAGAAAGGCTTAACGAAGACGCTGACTGAACTGCATGATATGCTCAAGACAGTTGAGCCAAACGTGAAGAGTACCCTGAACAATCTCGTGAATGAGAAGGGTAGGTTTACTAAACCTAATGCTGACAAGGGTGAAGACAAAGTTGTCCAGATTTTGAATCATGGCAAGCGTGTGTCTTCTGAGCCCGAGTCAGATGCCTCTTACGTTGGTAAGTGCTGCTACTGTAAGGAGACAGGGCATTGGAAGAGAAATTGCATTAAATTCATGGAAGATGATGAGGAGTTGAAGTTGATGTATGAGACTACTTCCTCAGGTATTCATGTTATTACTTCAAGTTCTACCTTAAAGGTATTGGATACTGGTTGTGACACTGATATTTGTGATAATATGCAGAGCTTAAGCAACAGTAGAACGTTGAAGGAAGGGCAAGTGAAACTACATGTCTGGAAGGAGCTTGGGATGCTGCCTCAGCCGTAGGGTTTTTCACTTATAGATCCCTTTGAGGCTTGGTTTTGTATTAAGTAATTGCTACAATGTACCTGCTTTAAGCAGAGTTGTCTTTCATTTTCTTGTAAGAATTTGAATGTTTTTCATTTTGATAAAAGACAAGTTTTGTTCTTTTGATCTTAATGAAATATTAATTGTAGCACCCTATTCATGGAATGGGTTTTATATCTTAAACCAAAGAGTGCCTAAATGTAACATAAATACCGAATTGGTTTAAATCTGATGAATTAAACCTGATTTTTCTTGGCATAAAGTCTTGGTCACATAGAGTAAGTCGGATTCAGAAATCCCATAGTCATGGACTGTTGGGCTCATTTGATAAAATATCTTATGAGACTTGAATTCTGTTTACTAGACCAAAAGGTAAAGGGCCTATCTTAGCCGAGCTAGAGAAAAGCCCAAAGGCTTATTGGACCTGGAACATACTCATGTATGTGGCCCAATGAGCAGTAATGCCAGAGAAAATCTCCTGTACTTCATTGTCTCTACTGATTACTTCAGTGAGTGTGACTGTGTTCATTTGATGAGACACAAGTCGGAATTCTTTGACATGGTCGAAAGAGTTCCAGAATGAAGTATAGGATCTGAATGACAAAAGTATTAAGACTCTGGATTAAAATCATGAGTAAGAATACTTAAGTCATTGATTATGTGATTATCTGAATGAGTGTGAAATCGTTTCACAGCTCATTTCTCCTGAAAACCTGAAGGTGTTTCTGTGAGAAAGAATCAGATCTTATTAGAAATGATTAAAGATGAATCACACGAATCTTCCATGATATTTTAAGAATAACGCTCTAGAAATATCTAAGTTTACGCTAAAATAGTTCCACCAATATCAGTTGAAAGACACCACGTAAATGTGGATTGGAATCGATCCAAATTCGTCTTTACTGAGTATTAGTAGTTGAGCTACTTCGCTGGTTGTCCCAGGGAAACCAAGGCTTATTACTTTTACGTCCATTCTGTTTTCTAAGAAGGGAAGTTATTTCCCAAGAAGAACAGTGGGAGTAAAAGTATAACTCGAAGTTTTCTTAGGGAAACCAAGGCTCGGTACTTTTTACGACCATTCTGTTTTCTAAGAAAGGAAGTTACTTTCCAAGAAGAACAGTGGGAGTAAAAGTACAACTCGAAGAAATTCGAGAAATACAGGAGGCTGCTTAACCTATTGAGGGAGAGCAGCGGAAGGATTTACAGATTTCTGTAGAATCTACACCTGTGGAGCCTGAAGTTCGCAGATATGAAAGAATCAGTCACTAATCCGAGAGTGAATTCTCGTCATTAGTTCAGCCTGATGATCATTGAATGTTCGCATGATCTGATGATCATTGAAAGCGACGAATCTGCGAAATTCAAGGAAGCGAAAGTGAGCCCAGACTCCGAAGAATTACATTTTGTGTAAGTTGGCTTCATCGATCCATTCATGGATGGAAGCAAACATATCGGAGTTGGAATCTTCGTTCTGTTGAAGTAGTCAAGATTTTGACTTAAGCAGGAACGAAATGGAACTGTGCGTTTACTAATAGATAAGTGGGAGCAATATTGCATTTCTCAAAGTGTATGTCGATGACATACTGATTCTCGGATATAACGTCCCAACGCTGTAGTCGGTAAAGGACTAGCTTGGGAGTTGGTTTTATGATTGACATGGGTAAAGCCACGTAGTTCTTGGATTTTGGATCTAAAGATAGAGATCCAAAAGAGCTGGTAGGACAAAGTCAGGATTCTTAAATTGACAAAGTCCTACACGTTTTGAGCAATCCAAGAAGGGTTTTATGCCAATGTCACATGGCATTAAGTTAAGCAAGATACAGTATCCTACGATAACTGCTGAGCTTAAATGCATGGATGAGATTCCATATGCGTCGGCAATTGGATCTATCATGTATGCCATGAAACATACTTGTTTGATGTTGCTTTAATGTTAAGCAAGACAAATAAAGACCAGTCAAATCCAGCAAAGAATCAAGTTTCCTAAAGTATGTCCTAAAGTATTTGAGGAATACTAAGGATAAGTTCTTGATTTACGGAGAAAGTAAGGTGCTATAAGTCGATAGAGTCTGAAAGGCAAGTTTCCAACAGACAAAGATGATTTCCGGTCACAGTCCGGTTATATCTTGTGTTTGTCTGGCGGTGCACGGCACTGTTGCTGACTCCATGACTTAAGCTGAATCTTTCGCAGCTTGGGAAGCGGCGAAAGAGGTTGTTTGGAAAGAAGAGTTCATCACTGAACTTGATGTGATTCCAGCATAGATGAAACTAGCTGCACATCAGAGGTCCAAACACCTTGAGGATAGGTATGACCTATTCCGTGAGATAAATGACAGAGATGTTAAGTAGATCAGCAAGTTTCAACGAATGAGAACGTTGCTAATCTATTAACGAAGCCACTCCTTAGGCCTAAGCACGAGTCGCAGACTGTTGCTGTAGGATAAGTGAAATTAAGATGTAGTCTTAATTTCTGTGGGAGTTATTAAAGGGCTTTATTTAGTTATTGTTATGTTCTTGTAAAACATTTGAGATGTTTAATAATGAAATTATTATTTCAAGATTATTTTAACTGTGATGAAATAATCGTTCCAAAATGATATGAACCATTTTATAGGTCATCGAAGTAAATGACTTAATCTTGAGTCATCGAAGTCATTTAGCTTGATCATGAGACCCTATATTTGATAGATGGCTTATATCATCTTGTCCCTAGTCGAAGGTTGTTGAAATTGGAACACCAACAACCGTGTGAGACTGGATTGGTACGTGACTTATGACAAAGTCTCAGTGTGTCATAGATGCGCGGCATCAAAGTCAGTACATAGGTGTATGTTTGGGAACATACGACCGGACAAGACCCGCTTATAAGAACTCTTCAGGATATTTATATCTGTGTCATAAGAGATTCTTACTACGACTATAGAGTATAGTCCTTAGACCTGAGTTCGCATGCATGTGACTGCACATGAACTGATGCGCTTTGATCATTGTCTAACGCTGTCGTTATGCGATAGCTATAAGGACCTTGTTTGGGTGTATTACGAAATGAGTAGTTTACAGTGATGGAACAAGACGGGATTTGTCCCTTCAATATAAATGGAGTGAATATCTCTAGGCCAATCGGAGATTTGAATACTGGAAAATGCATGGCCATGCTCAAACGGACTGTCCCGAGTCGTTTGGATTGTCAGTATCAAATCAGAGTCCGATGAACAAGATTAGGCTTTATAAGGATGACACTAATCTTGCCTTATGACTAATCGAGATATTGAGACAAAAGGATTATGAATACAGAGATTCCAGTACAAGTGGGAGATTGTTGGAATTGTGTCCAGTAATCTCGGTACTGTCTCTAGAAAGTAAGAGTATGTCAATGATCAGACATAAGTCATATAATGCTGGGGGTCATGATGGCTTGCTAGAGTCCGCTCATGATCTATAAGTCTTGGACTTATTGCCTTTATTATATGATCCCATATGGGTCACACGCCTAAGCTAACGGGAAAATACGAAGGAACGGTTTAGCAGAGGTACGGTAAAAGTGCTAGGCATTTACGGTACTTGGAGAGACTAAAGGGCCTGATTAAATCCAAGGGATTTAATCAGAACTGAGAATTGGGCCCAAAAGCCCATGAGAACTAAAGGGAGTTTTAATGAATAAAACTTGACCTAAAAGCTCTCTAATTCTTCAGCTGATTTGCGCCACCCACAGCCTCTCTCTGCGCCTCCTCTCCTGCTCGGTCTAGCAGCCATTTCCTTGTGAAGCGTGTGTGAGCCTTTGGAGGATTCATCTCTCGGTGTTTCTCTGATCTCTGACCTGTTCTCTCCTTCCGCTGCAATTAACAGGTAAAAGGTGAGATCTATCATTGTTTCTATCCAAGAAGAACCTAGATCAGCATGTTTAGGATAATCTGAATCTGAGAATTGAATCAGGATAGATCTAAACATTCCATCAGATACTCATTCTCGAATTAACCTTATCCAGGAGGGCCTTCCGAAGGAGACCAAAGAGGTATCACCCTTTTGTACAATGCTTGCTTGGATGCCAATAACGTATCCGCTATGTTTCTGAAGAGCATATCCGACTTTATGTACACATACGATGGAAGATTAGAAGCTTTTGAAAAGATTAAAGATTCTGCCATCGCATGTTGCATATCTGCTATATATTGCTACGAAGTAATCCAGCGATCTATTTACCCATCCTTAGACTCAGGTTCGACTATCCCATTTCTTCCCCGTTTTGTTATCCGTGCTCTTAGGAGGCATGTGAGGAAATTCGAACGCTACTCCTGGCCTATCGGAATAGCTGTCGATCTCGCTCACATAAGGGATGAAACTGACCTTGGAAGTTTAAGTTCATGCCCTTGCTCCGTTTATAGATATTGGCTTAGTTTCACCGATGAGAATGTCAAAGGTTCCGGCATGTGTAATGCTTGTTTCTGGACTATCGAGACAAATGTCTTCTTCCAAATAATCCCCCAGACTTTCCTTGAATGGCCTGAGATAGAAGACAATCCACTCAACGGTGGTTGGCCTGATATAGAGCACAACATTGGTGGTTGGGGTCAAGATGCAAACGGAGGTGGTTGGGGTCATGGCGCAGTACACAACGGTTTGGAACAAAACGACGGACAGGAAAACGCAGGCGGCTGGGAAGATGGTGGCGGTTGGGGCAACGTCGCAATGTAAAACGCTGGCGTTTATGTCGTTTGGGACGCTTAAATATTTTGATTAACTTTTTTTGCCTAAGTATGTTTAATATTAATTATAA
The DNA here is from genome assembly GCA_030180135.1 of Orychophragmus violaceus. Lineage (NCBI taxonomy): Eukaryota > Viridiplantae > Streptophyta > Magnoliopsida > Brassicales > Brassicaceae > Orychophragmus > Orychophragmus violaceus. Next base: position 58,405,198 of record CM058231.1, read on the forward strand.
CTATGATTTTATTTTTTGTTACCTTATCCATCAATAGATCAAGGTATCCATCCAATATTAATTTAAACATATCCACTATCTACTAAATTTAACGATTTCTGTAAATCCTATAAAATATAAGATTAAGAATAGTTGAACTTTATTAAAAAAAGCCAACTTCATACCCCTCACACCACTTCTCGAGAAGCGGACTTTTCGAACTCCCTTTCTTGTTTGCCGTCAAATCATTGTTACGACTTCCAAGGCGTGTTTATGCATGATAACAAATTTATAATAAAAATATTTAATCTACGGATTCTAATATTTTGGAACATTCTCTTTTATCAATCACATACTCTTACACGTGTTTTTGTAAAAACTATCCATAAACGTGTCGTGTCGATTTGACTTTCATATTTACTTTCGTCATCCTCGTTTTTGTACAAATACAAATAAATTAAAGCATATTCCAACGTAATTATCACAACCCCTCGAGACCACAACCCTTATACCCGTTAGATATTTATAACCATTTCCAAAGGAAGGCGATCATTATGTACAATCAATAACAGGGAAACACATAAATTAATTAATTCTTTGATAAAACAAAACTCTCTTTGTGTAAACTTTCCCAATCGTGGATAGTTTTTTCTGTTAGTACGCATTTTCCCTATCCATTTGGTTTTGTCCATCTTATGCCGTCCATTGCTATATTATTTCGTCATCCATTCGTTTTCCTAAGAATTAACTATATAAACGTTGTAAAGTCAACATACTGTCTATCGATATTTTAAAGACACCTTGATCGAGGCACTTTATCACTTTCAAATCTGTTACAGACTAGCCAGACATCTTTCTCTGACATATCCCCTCCTATCTAATCAATCACTTTAACCCCTACTTCCTAATAGTTTATGACTAATTAACTATTTATCACTATTCCGATTTATCATTCCTAGTCGATCGTCAATTGATACATTGATCAATATCGCTATCCGTCCGAATGTACATATGTTCTAAGTAGGCAAAACCAATCCATAAAATTATTCATTAAAAAAGGGTATGTATCCATAACCTAACTTCATTTTTACGTATCCACCCATAACAGAGATATACACCTATCAAATTAGTATCCCTAAAGTCCCTAATGTCCATGGCCTCTCTTCAATTTTCCTATCCACCCCTAATAGATATGTATACCTATCAAAGTAGCATGGCATATAATTGATGTTATCAAACAGAAGCCAAATAGTCAAAGTTCGAAAACACAAACATTTTCTCACGTCTCAAAGACCTAAACACACAAACCATAAAACACACAAGTCATACTGAATAGTTAAAAGCTCATTTGTAAATTTGTGGGACTATCCACTGCTTATAAATGTCCATCGCATATTCTTGTCGAAACTGGTCCACGAATTGATCTGTCATCGCCTCCATTCCATCTGATCTGGCTAGGGCATACAGCTCATGAAACTTCAATGTAACAGGTCCGCAATCGCCTACTCGATCATTCGTGTACACCGTCTGCAAGCGACTCCATGAATAAGGCGGTAAACTCCCTTTCAGTTCCTGTTTACCCGCCTTGCTTTGTTCCCTTGGCTTCAAACAATAAGTATCAGGGTCCGGCTTGAAAAAGGCATCCACAATGTAAGGCAACATATCTAGAATTGGTGCAAGGTTTTTAGCAGCTTTGGTACCACGGTTATGGATTGGCAACCGGTCTAGTAGTTTGACAGTTCGGAATTCAATATTAATAACAACTCCGACCCAGTGATCTCCGTCCCAATTCATTGGAACGTAAGCCGAGGACACATCTTCAAACCACCTTGCCTTAACACGGCTATGTGTCCACTCGCCGTATACATAATCCTTCATGTGTTCGTCCCAATGATTCTCTCGCTTATCTTTGGACTTGATGAAGCTCCTATGTCGCCCTTGCAAATGGATTGAAAACTAAGGGGGGAAGGAAGACCACCCTCTCCGCTGCGAAGTACCTAGCATGTTTCATGTATATGTACTCTGCAAGTACATGCATATGCTGAAGTACCCTGATACCATACATGTTAATAACATATGGCAATATATATAACAAATTAACAAAATACTAACCGTTGTGTTTAAATATTTCTTCGGCTCTGCAATGTCAAGCAATAATTGGTTATCTATGTTCACCTCCCCAAATATCAAGTTCTTCAGGTCGTATTTCCTACAAATTTTGCGGAAATTAAGTACATCTAACATATTTAACATTTCTATAAGCACAGTTATTTCTTACCTCGTAGGAAAGAGTTTCAGCGTTTCCTGCCAGGCGTTCTTATGCTCAAAAAACATATCTTCGCTTTCCTTTAACCCTGCAAATACCCGAGCAAGCTCAACCTCGTCATTCGATGGAGTAAGTTTAACGCGCTTTGGTGGAGGAGAAGAATCGCTTAGATCCACCGGTTCTTCAGTGCTAGCAACCAATACTTTCCTTCTTTTTACGGCCGTTGTTTTTTTTACCATTGTTCCTCGTTTCGTTAACTTCTTTAAATGCTATGTCTACTGCTTCCTGTCAAACAGACAAAATATGTCCTGGAAACTGTCGACCAACTATTTAAAAAATATTATTAAACTACCTTGGATTGTTTCTTTGCCGTTTCTCTCTCCTGTCCATCTCCGTTTATAACGTGGTTTATGGAACTGTCCTGTTTATCTTCTATGGGTATGTCATTTTCTTTTTGTTCCAACGGAACCTCGGAGTCACTTTGGCAATTATTATTACAAAATATATCACTCGGCTCATGTCCACCATAATAGGTCACAAAAAAATATTCTCACTTCTATTACCGTTGATTGTTTCTCTTTAGACAAAGACTTTTGTCCACCTGACAATCCAGCCTGATCGCAGCAGCTGTCCATTTTGCTTTCGATGGATCCGCCATCTTTATTTCCTTCAACAGGATGTCCAGTATCACTCTGGCCAAAATATATACCCTTCATTAGTTATTTCCAAATTAACGACTTATGTACAACAGTTTCTCCTTCACCAGTTACTCAAAAGCATTCAAATGTATCCATAAATAAACTGATATTGAGGATCCTCTTCACTTTCCTTGGTAGTACAAACTTGACCCTCCGTGGATAGTTTCTTGCCAGCTACTTCCTCTTCTCTATCTCCCTCAAAATCATAATTTAAGGAAGTCTCCAGTTTGCTTTCCATGTGTCCATCTGTTTGTTTAGGCGCGTTGGAAGCAGTATCCACTTGGATTTCAATGGATACACCGTCAACTATTGCTTCACTAGGAAGTTGTCTGTTAACCTGTTCAACATTGATACAAAATAATTTGCGCTTCTCTACTTAAAACATATAATTACCATATATAGCAAAGCAGATAATACATCAGTTACTCCAAAGCGTTCGAATGTATCCATAATAAACCTGATGTTGAGTATCCATTGCACTCTCTTTGGTAATACACACTTGACCCTCCGTGGATAGTTTCTTGCCAGCTACTTCCTCTTGTCCATCCCCCACACATTCATGACTTAAGGAAGTATCCAGATTGTTTTCCATGCGTATGTCATCAATCTTTACTTCACATGGAATCTCGGAGTCCCTCTGTATATTATTAGTACAACATAAATAACTCGCTCATGTCAACATGAATAGCTTACAAAAGTTTTTCTTTTTCTTCAATTACTGTAGTTTCTTTATTTCCAGACGAAGACATCTGTCCATCCACCAATTCAGCATGATTGCAGCAGCTCTCCACTTTGCTTCCTATGGATACGCCATTTGGATTTTCTTCATCAGGATGTCCAATACCATTCTGGCCAAATTGTAAACAAATAATTACTTATTCCTAATTAAGTACTTACTAACATCAGGCTTCCTTAACTTGGTGTATCATCCTTTACCGTTATTTGTTTTTCAGCAGCCATCGCTCCATTTTTTTTAGCCTCGTCGGAAGCAGCATCCAATTCACCCGATTTTTTGTTATTACCCTGCCAAAATGGATACAAATAATTTGGACTTATCTACTTAAAAGCATTCAAATGTATCCATAAATACATGATGCTGATCCACTTCACTCTCTTTCGTATGACAAACTTGACTCTCCGTGGATAGATCGTCGGGTTTTTCCTCCACAGGACTGCAACTTTTGGACTAGCCATTCTAGATTCCAACAAGTAGTTTTCATTTATTAAAGCGTTAAGACCAAGGAGAGGAAAACATTATGAACAATCAGTCTAACCCCATAACTAATGGATGCAAACCCCCCCCCCCCCCCCAAAAAAAAACAAACTTTCAAATGTATCAGCAGATCACCTGGTTTAATGGATGCAACACCACACTGTTTACTACCGCCCCCTTTCCAAGTGTTTCTAGGCTTTGAGCTGCATACAAAACATCTTTCGAGTGCTTTTGATCCTCCCCATCTGTGATCATTCCCACATGCTGCTTGTCCTTACCAACAATTGATTCATCCCTTGTTTTACAAGGATCAATCGTGTCATCCAACTGAGTACAAAAGTTGCCAATGTTAAATTCAGATCCCAGATTTTCTTGATCGAATAAAGATTCATCAACACAATTGTTAACTTGAGAAATAATAGAATTCACATTATCCCAATTAGTGCCCTCGTCGGTGGCAGGACATCCAAAAGTCCGATCACCAACTCCAGAATTAACATTCTCCGACACTCCATAATTATATTTTTCCGTCTTCACCTTTTTTGCTGGACCTAAGAAAACTTTCTTCATTCCTGTCAAAGTGTACTTTTGAACTGGGTTGTTTAGACGTTTACTTGGATGCAACCTACAATCCTTTGACGTATTTTTTCGCTTCAACCATGTTACCTCCTTTTCCAAACTTTCGATTTTCTTCTCCACCCAACTCTTTCATTTGTCATTAAGAACAGAGCCGGCCTCACTGCTGGTCCCATCTTCAGTAGCAAGTAACGAGAGCTTTCTCTTTTTTTTTTGTTCTCCACAATAGTCTTGGGTACGTGTCCAATCCCATTTTCAATAGCAAGTAATGGGAGCTTTCTCTTTTTCTTGTTCTCCACAATAGCCATGGGGACGTGTTCAATAAGCTTCTGAGAAGAATCTCCACCAGGCCACTCATCCTTCTTAAAATCGTGATTACCATCCAGGAAGTTTTCAAAAAAAACTACCTACTTATCTTTTATCTCGTCTATCCACTCCCCCCAACCTTCTCCTAATGGCCTCACTTCGGGTTTTAAATAAGGAACCACTTTTACATGTACATATTAAACTAGCAAATCTAAATGGATAAACTGATTCATTTAAATATGGACGATACGAATATACCCATACCTCTGCTCCAAACTCAATGTCTAGTACAGCCTCACTACTAATCCAGTTGTTTTTCGGGATCTTTTCGAAAGAACTATCCATGAAGTTCATAGTTGATTCATGGTCAGACATCCTCTCCAAGAATCCTAGAATACAACGGAAAACTAGAAGTTGAAATGCAAGTGGGAATCCATAAACGACCTTCGCTTGCTGCTGCAGCTGCGTTCTGAATGTTTTAACAGGATCTTCACCAAGTTTACCAGTTCTCGGGCCAGGTTTCATTGAATTAATTGTTTTAAGAAAATACTCTCTTCCCCATGGATCGCTCAAAAAAGATTCCACATCGCTAAGCATCTCAACAAATTCCGGTGTTGCCTTTGCAACCTGGTTGCTACTTATAAGCACTCTAACAATACATATCAGCGCAAGCTTCAGCCTTTTAGATCCATCCATCTGTGTATCACCAAGCATTTCAAGTATGTCTATAATCTTAACACATTGGTAGCCCTTCTTCTTGCTCTTACTCATATTGCCAAATAATTCTTCCCACTCAAAAGTGCTTCTCGCCACCACCATACTCCTCACTTTTACGACCAAATTGTGATTATAATATGGATATTTTAAATTTGTTAAAATGGTAGTCTCAAATTAGTCGCTAAATGTAGTGACTCCCTCGGTGACTAATTAGCGACTAAAAGAACCAATGTGAATGCTAATTGATATGAAAATTGTGACTAATTTGGGACTGTTTTGTGACTATATTCACGACTAATTAGCGACTAATAACTTGATTAGGGGGAAATGGTAAAACCATTTTGGTTTTTGGTTTTTGACGATTTTGTTTGTAATAATGAATTTTAAATCTAACAAAAATCTTTATAAGACATAAATTACTTATAATGTACTTAAACCATGAAGTTAATGTGAATAAAGCTTCAATTCACTACATTGTCTTAGAGAAACAACAAAATATCCAAACATTATAGGTGAGTCTGAAATTATGGAAATCTAAGGAGAAGAGTGAGTTGGATCAGATTGGGCAGCGCTGAAGTCAAGGTATCCCAGGTCAGTCTTGCGAAGATATTTTTCCATTATGATCAAGTCCTTCCGCTCAGCTGCTTGTGGAGCTAGCTCAGCGGCCTGTGCTTCTATTTGGTTAGCTTCTTCGAGCTATTGTTGGAGCGAGTGATAAGATGACGAAGAGCTACCTGGATACTTGTGCTTGTCGGTGACGTGAGACTCTCCGAGATTTCCAATACCATAAGCATGGCCTCTATCATCCACGATAGTTGACTGGGAGACGGAAAAGAAAGTTAGACAATTAACAAAAGTGAAAATGCAAATGCTTAATGAAAACGCAAATGCTTATTGAAAACTCAGAAGCATAGTTACATGAATAAAGAGTTTGTTGTACTCGTCAGTGGTTATCTCTCGAGGTCGCGAAGTCCCATCTGAAGTCTCTTCCTCGAAATTGAACAGCTTCTCTTTTAGGTTCTTCTCATACGTCCCTGCGATCTTCTGCGCCTTCAGATCAACATAAGTCTCATCTGGTTTTGTGTGGGTCTTCAGAAAAACTTCATCGATACTAACTTGTTTACCCAAATCTTCTTCCTGAAAATGAAACAGTTAATGACAAAAATATAAACTTATAGAAGCAGTAGATAGAGGTATGTAGATTACTATTTCTTGGTGGATTTGTTGAAAAGACTTCGTCACAGTAAAGTTCTTGTGAAGACCAAGACCGCCACGGTCATAATTCCGAGCAATAGATGTAGTCTCACTCCTCTGTAACTCATCAGTGTCCCAATAGGTGCACATTTCAATCAAAATTGTCTCGCTGATCAAGGTAGATTGCACATGAGCAGTGTGAGCTTTGCTGACCATATCTTTCATCCGCCTCTGACAAATCGCCTCGAAATGTGTTTAAATTTTTCATGTTATTAAGGGATCCCAGCTGTGCTCTTTCTACAGCACAAGAAGAAGATCATATCAGTAAAGAGAAGAGTAAAAACGCAGATATAAAGGCTAATGGAGAAGATACAGTTACCGAACATTCGATGAAGTATCGCTCCACTCGCGGCCGAGGCAAACAACTCCAACTGTATTATGCACCATCAAATTTGTTTGTAAAGATATTTATAATCTTCCTGACCAAAACAGACATGTCATGATCAAACCTACACACAAAGAAAAGAAAATTTATGAAATCAGAAGGTAAGCGATTACATCTCTTACATGAACTACAACCTACTTACGTGAACGAACTAATTAACATCTGAAAGCAAATATTATCAACTAAACGACAACCTACTTACGTGGTTATCTTACTTGTTGACACTGAACTACAACCTACTTACATGATCAATTATTTCATTCAGATTTTGAAAACAGTCAAGTTATATGATGATCAAAATTCACAGACAAATATAAAGCAATTGAAAGTTACTGAGTTACCAAGCTGATGGGTTCAGACTCTGAAATCTAACAGATTCACAAACAAAGAAGAGAAACTATCAAACCCTAATGCATCACTCAACACTCAGCTTGAAACAAACCACAACAAATCAAACAATAAAACTTAGAGAGGAAGAGATTGAAACTTACCATGTGGTTTTTGGCGGCTGAGGGAGTAGTGGAGACAGGACAATTGTCCACAAATGACGGTCTGGCACCCTTAGCAGCGACTCAAGATAGCGGAGTTGGTCTTCCTTGAGGATTTGAAGAGCTTCACATCTGAGGTTAAGGATTCAAGGAGGTTTTTGGTGGTGACATATGATCTGCAAACATTATCAAAAATATTGATGTTAGTCACAATCGCATACACTAAACACATGTTACACTGACAATGCCTAAGCTACGTTTCTAAAGAAAACCACACACAGAAAAGGGACAAGGATTTTGAGGATAAACTCAGACCAAACACATAAAATCGAAGAGCTTACTTGAGAACTTGAAGAGCTTCACATCTGAGGTTGAGGGTTTGCCGAGGGACCTTGAGATTGAGAGGTGTGTAGTGGACCGGTGGAGTTTTTGTCGAAAAGTTGGGTTGGCGATGGAAAGTGGCGGACGTGCAGCTGTGTTTGGGTGAGAGGGACACGCCGTGGAGGAGAGAGGTCCGACTCTGTAGTGAAATCATACTTCTCTAGTAGCTCTGAAGGCCTAATCGGTGTAAATGTGGAAGGGTTCGATCGAGCACCTCGCCCTCGACCTCTTCCTCTTCCTTTTCCTCCAACAAGAGACCCAACTCTTCTTTTCTTTCTTCTTCTGCCGGTCATTGGAGAGATCGATTTAGGGTTTCTGGGAAATTTTTGTTTGATTTTGAGAGAGGATAAGAAAACGAGAAATCGAGAGAGGATAAGAAAATAAAGAATCGAGAGACTGGGAAATTTGTGTTTGTTTTTCTCAAATGATGACTGAGAATAGAGGAAGAGATCGAGGAAGAAGAAAAATATCGACGAAGAAGAAATGAACTTCGGGACTTAGAAAATTTTGGGAAATAAGGGATTTGATTTAGGCAAAATATTTGCCGGGTTAAACTAAATTTTTTGGTCCGAAAGTTTTTAGTTTACGCGGGTTAAGGCAAAATTTCAACATAATTAACATGCTAATTAAGAGAAATAAAGAATAAATCAACATAGTTATTCAAAATTAAGAGAAATAAAAGACAATCAAGGATTTTACATAATTAACAAGTCATTTAAACACATTAGTATGGTTGTTCATCATCGTCATCGTCATTCATTTTCTGGTTCCGCATTTTCGACATCGTATTTAAGATTGATTGGGTTTACTCGTTGTACCAAATTCTCGACTATGAGATCTTCAATTGTAGTCATCATTACATGATCATAATTTTCTTGTTGCAAAAGAGTCGGTTCTGTGTTGACATATTCGCATGAAATATTTTTCTTCGGGTTGACTTTAACAACATTGAGCCACAAATGCTTTGGTTTCTTCTTGTATGGGTACAAGATATAACAAACTTGATCCGCTTGAGAGGCTGAACAAAAATAAATAGTAGAAGTTATAATTGATAGGGTCGTACCACTTACACTTAAAGAGTGTGATTATCAAATTAACCATCCCGTCGTACTTTAGTTGTATTATATCTGTTAAGATCCCCTGGAAATCAGGTTCATCAGATGCATCACTATAATTCTCTCCTTTAACACATGCACCATAGTTACATGTCTTTCATCCCTCACAGTGATTGTGTGTATGAAACAAAGATCCTCTTGTAAAATATATAGGCCGGTTCTAGCCTTGTTCACGGATACATGCACTATCTCTTGAACCAAATGAGGAAAATGATGTGTGGGGTTCAAGTACGTAACCTGCATATATATATATATATATATATATAATATCAGATATATAGAAGTATAGATACATACATATATAATATATATACACTTAAGAATTATTATTCAGACATACAAAATCTTTTACCAGTAATGATATTCATCAGCTCATTTTGCGGAGAGTTCTTTTTCGGAGAGATCTTAAAATTTTGCAGAAATAAACTCTTCAAACATAATGTTTATGACCAACATGTATATGTGACCAACACATATATGAAACTGACACATAGTGGATTATGTTGAAAATTAAATTACTGTATGCCATATTATACCTCTCAAATGTCTGATAATAATCGCAATTTCGCAAAACATATACATATGTGCATCGATAGTTTGTCTCTAAAAGCCAGAGTTCATGCATTTCCCCGCTTGGACGACCAACGTGAGTAAATATAATAGGTACTTCAGGGAAATGATATTCAGAGAATTCATCTTCAATGAATCTTGTTAACCTTAACAAATTAGTTAAAAGAAATTTAGAATAACTAGCATTTGTCTCCATATGTGATTAATTATAGTGTTTAACTTGATTTCGTTTGTATATTCTAGGCAAAATAATGCTTTGTTAAATAAGCTACCTACTCATTTAGATATGATTGAACAATCGATCATGTTGGATATCTTTTGTTTATTGTTTTCCCTTTCCACTTTTTGAAAAACCTTTCAAATGGGTAAATCTACATGTATTGCATGGGGCCTCCTAATTCAAATTCATAGGGAATATGTATCGACATGTTCTCCATCACGTCGAACAAATGATGGTGGAAATATCTTTTCCAAATTGTATTTGATTAGAAGTATGTTTTTGTTTTAGAATTTGGACGCAACTTTTCGGCAAAGTTCTTGAACAAAAGTCACGGAAAAATCCTCCGAACCCTACAATATATATAAAGTGATGTAAGATCAGAATGGAGGCTGATCTCACAAGGCTTTGATGGAAACATGCTGCTGGTTGTGTAACTCTTTCAGCCGGTTCAGAAGATGGATTGAAGTGATATGAAGATGGATCCTTTGCAACTGGTTGTGTAACTCTCTTTGCAATGGACAAGAAATTGTATGGAAGTGATGATGGATCGAAGTCGCCACAAAACTCTATGGACATGAGCTTTGATAAGACAGAATCTCTCTAAGGCTTGAATCACACAAACACTAGAAAGACAGATTACTTATTGCTTTGAATAAAACTCTGTTGATCTTTATTGATAGGGTTAAAAGAATACACGCCTGACCAGGGGACTTTATAGAATCAGTCCAAGCAGGTTTGCCCTTATAGGGGTCTTGGAAACAAAGTAAACTCGAAAATTACAAAGATAAACTAAGGAAACAAAATACATAATCAAAGGTGCTAAAACAAGAAAGCTGCAATAAGAAAAAGATCACAAGTTAAGCAAATAATTGTTTGAATTGATTTTACCTCTCTGTGACCGTTGGGAAGTAGTTTAGGAAGGTTTGAAGTAGGCTCCTCTTTGAATTGCTTGGTGTTTCTGGTTTGGAGAAGCCTTGCTTGCTGTTTTGCTTTTAGGTGGCTGAAATGCTAAACAAGGTAAGTTCTTGTTTATATTTCATTAAGGGCCATTCCTGTATGTGTTTGTTTGGACCGTCCTTCCCATCTGGATTCAGCTTGGCTTGAAGCTGCTTGTGATCTCCAAGTGTCTTGGTAGTAACAACTTCGGCTGGTGTGATGGTGAGTTGATCAAGCTGGCTGGTGATGTCTTCAAGCTCTTTCTGGTTGATTAAACTCTCCACAGCTTGGTTAAACTCTCTTTGCAACACTCTTGTACCGGACCTTGTCCTTGGTGCAACTCTAACCACAGGAATTTGCTCAATTGTATCTTGGCTAGGATCCATGTCCTCATCATCTCCTCCCTCTTGAGAAGGTTCTGACCTCATAACTGGTTCCTCTGCATCATAAGGAGCTAAATCAGATACATTGAAGCTTGAGGAGATATTAAACTCACCAGGCAATTCAAGTTCATAGGCATTGTCATTGATGCTCTTTAGGACTTTGAATGGGCCATCTACCCTTGGTGCAAGCTTGGATTTACTCTGATTTGGAAACCTCTCAGTCCTCATATGAAGCCAAACCCAGTCTCCTGGTTCAAAGGTTACTTCCTTCCTGCCCTTGTCTGCATACTTCTTGTACTGGTTGGTTTTCTTCTCAATGTTTTCCTTAACCCTCTGGTGGATCTTTCTGACCATCTCTGCCTTGCTTGCTCCATCCTGGTTTGCTTGCTCATGCTGGGGCAGTGGTGTAAGATCTAAAGGAGTAATTCATAGGTCTCGTTTTATCCCTATTCTAACTGCAAGTGCACAGTGATGCGAATGTAGTACTTAGGGTATCGAATCCACAGAGACTCTAGACTCTTGCGATAGATTATAGAATTTCAGGTTAAGCTAGGTAGCAATAGAGAAAGCAGTAAATCAAAGCAGCAGAAAAGTAAATAAATCGGTTTGTAAGAAATCAGGGAAAAGCGTCAGGTCAAGGGAGTTCTCAGAAAATCAGGAACATAGGCTAATAAATCAATCAATCGGGATCTAATTAAGAACTGTTCTAGAACTAGAATCACAGAATTATAACAGACCAACTTTCATTGCGAATATTATCTATGTCTAACAATCCTAGCAAACCAACTTTCGTTGCGAGTTCTAGAGATCTAAACATGCATTAATCTCAAGTTCTTTCGTTCACAGTTCTCCTAAACCAAATTTCTTTGCCAATAGTCAAATTGCTCATCTAGGTTCTTTCTAGTTAATCAACCAACTGTCGTTGTGGAAATCAATCTAATATCAATAATCTAAGTGGCCAGTTCAGATCAAGCATTAAAAACAACCCTAGATGAAGAACTAACAAATATGAATCCATACAGATTTATCAACCTATAATTCCATGAAATCCCTCGTGAGAATCCCTAAACCTAACAGGTAAACTACTCAGACATGATCATCGAAACAGAAGACATCATGAATAGAAAACCAAATATCATAAAACAAAATAACGAACTGGGGTTCAAAATCCTCTCTCTTTCAATAACAAGATCAGCCCCTAACTCTCTCTGAATGTAAAATAGTGCCTAGCCTAAACAATGGCTTAAAACCTAATATATAAGTCTAAACACGTTTTTGGGCCTTTTTGTAAGTCTGGAAAGTTTCTGGGCAAAAACTGTAATTTCACCAAAATACAGATTTTTGGGCGCAGAACCCTGGAATCACCTTGCGTCGACCACTGCACAGACTGCAACGATCGTTGCAAGGTGATTTCGCAGCCAGTGAACTCTGTGAGATCTCTAAAAGTGCAGAATTGACCCAAATGCTTCCAAAACGTCCAATTAGCTCCAAATGTGCCTTAAACCTATAAAACACCTGAAAAGACTCCAAAACACATAGAAAAACTCGATAACAAAGACATATACCATAATTAAAACCCTAAAATCCATGTTATATCAACTCCCCCACACTTAGGTTTTGCTTTCTTTCAAGCAAACAGAAAACCAAGATCAGGAGAAGAAGTTTGAAAACTTCAGAAACTCGTTTCATCGTAGGAGCACCACACTCAGATTCGCCTTAGTAAGCCACATGAAAATGAACCTGCAGATATCAAGACCAACATATACTTCCCCCACACTTAGCAATTATCCAGAGTAAACTCCACAATCACATCCAGAGCATCCAAATTCACCATACTGACTTCTATAAGCTATTAAGTGCGGTCTCACCTATGGGGTATCGATCAAAGAAAACATGGACTCTTACTCTGTCAGCTCTAGACCACCGTACTATCTTTTTCTGGTTCCTTTCTTCTCTTTTCCCTTCCTTAGCAACTGATTTTTCCCCATTGGGTATCATTTTTTTTTTATCAGTGCTCTTCCTGTTATGGGGTGTACTTTGGACACATTCCATGAATGCACAGTAGGTGATAGTGGTAGCTACCACTCCCGCGACCACTTCGAAGCTACTAGCTTATCCTCAGTTATCTCTTTTTTTTTTTTTACTTTCAAGGAAGGAGGGAAGGGAACCATAATCAGACAGGTTTGCAAGCTGTGCCAGAACCAACAGAGGAATCCGACTCAAAGTATACCAAGCCCATAGGAGAGAAAATTAAGTCAAGTTAAAGGTGAAGTCAAGTAATGGATTCTCTGAATACCTGAAGTGATATGGGTGTCCTCAGTAGGCTGGTCTGTGTTGGGTTTTCTAATAGTCATAGGTCATCTGCAGCTTATCCAATGGTCACTTAAGTTCCTGCAAGTGTTGTAGTCTCCTCAAAAAGTCCTTGTTTCCTACTCAATTTTGACTCAATAAATCAAATTTTGGACTGACTCTAAGAAAACAAAAGCGTGCGTCAGTAGCTACCTCCCCCACACTTGAAACACACTATCCCCAGTGGTGTCAAGCTCAGGATTGGCGAGAAAAATCGGAATTAAGAGAATCCGAAAAGAGTCAGAACACTTACATGTCGTCGTATTGCGTCGATCGATGCCACAAGTGGTGCCGATGGATGCATATCGTGAATGCGCGCGGTTATGTAGATAACCGGTGTCTGAACCGCAATAGAATCGGCAAACCGTAAATCGCAACTGTATCGACCGATGCATTATGTGTGTCGATCGATGCAGTGCGATTATGCCTGTTTCTCTCGGCTTTGAACACACAAAAGCAGAAAATCAAAAACACCAAATTAAAAACGAAAAATGAAAACAAAAACGAACCTAACAGTGGGTTGCCTCCCACTCAGCGCTTGTTTAAAGTCAGTAGCTTGACTATGCGATAGAGATTAGACTCATGGCGGTTTCAACAGAGACTTGAGAGTCTCTGTGAATGTCTCCTCATCCAAGGTGGTGTATATGCTGCCGGATCATGAGATTTTCCAAGGAATGAAGGAGTAGAACCAGGGTGGGAGCGAAGCTTGGGTGGGATTCTGCGTTCCTGCATTCAAAGCAATGTGGTTAAGAGGTTTAAGCTTAGATGGTTCATGCCTTACCTTTGGTGGGAGATGTTTGGAACTTTCTGCTTATGAGCAGTTGCAGGCACTGAAGATGTTAGAGCAAGATTAAGAGGAACTGCCATCTTCTCTTCTCCAATAGGAATCTCTGGTTCCACTTCCACACTGAAACTCTGTCCATCGATGGTGGATTTGTTCAGCTTATCCATCTTGAACCGCAAAGGATTGTCTCCCAGGTGGAGATCAAGCAGACCACGTCTCACATTAATCACAGCTCCAACAGTAGCTAAGAATGATCTACCAAGTAGCAGAGGATCATCAGGCTCAATATTATACTTTAGCACCACAAAGTCTGTTGGAATCAAGTAGTTCCCAATTCTGACTTGAACGTCCTCAAGAACTCCTTCTGGATATCTCTTTGATCGATCAGCTAAGATAAGAGAGATCCTAGTAGGCTGGAAATCCATCAGACCTAATCTCACAGCCACAGAGTATGGCATGAGATTCACACAAGATCCTAAGTCACACAGAGAACGCTTGAATCTGTCCTTAGAGATGGAACAGTAGAGCACAAAGGCTCCTGGGTCTAGTATCTTTTCTGTAATCTGAATCAGCTTCTTTTCCATCACTTTCATGCAGTTAGCCACTTCTAGCTCCTGTTTAGACAGTTTAGGAACCTTAGGATATGGCACAGAGGGCTTATAGACTCGTTCCAGGACTGTTGCATGTTTTTTATCCCGTCTGGGATTTGTGTCGACCGATGCACGTTGTGTGTCGATCGACACAAGGCGATTATGTTCAAATTCATCAGACGTATCGGGGATGCATCGATCGACACCGAGGGTGTGTCGATCGACGCATGTCTCAGACAGACAATATTCATCCAGAAAATCCGAGATTATGATCTCTTCTTCTCCTAGCAAGTCAATCTTATCTCCTGTGATCACAACATTGACGTATTGCCTCTGTTCAGCTTTCCCAGCTTCATTTTGCCTTTGTATTGCTCCAGCTGTCTGTTGAACTTGGACATATAGCTT
This sequence comes from Orychophragmus violaceus, assembly GCA_030180135.1. Taxonomy (NCBI): domain Eukaryota; kingdom Viridiplantae; phylum Streptophyta; class Magnoliopsida; order Brassicales; family Brassicaceae; genus Orychophragmus; species Orychophragmus violaceus. Next base: position 58,420,813 of record CM058231.1, read on the forward strand.
CTTCACATGTGTGCTCAAAGATTCAAACTTCCCATTCTGATTTTCATACAATGCATCTATCTTTGAGTTGAAGGACACAGTGATCTGTTGTTGTCCCTCAAGAAACTGGTCCATCATGGTTTCCAATTTGCTCTTATATGTAGGTGCAGGCGGTGCTTGGTAAGAAGAAACACCATAGTTCCTCGAGAAGGAGTTACTCTGTTGCTGGAAGGGTTTCTAAAAAGCAGATTCCTGATTGTAGAATCCAGTCCCTCCAACGCAGTTGATAGCTTTTTGCGCATACTTTCCAAGTAGAAGACTATGCAGAGAGTCAACTTTGTTCTTCAGCCCAGCTATCTGCGAGCTGTCAATCCCTAAGCTGAAAAAATCATTCCGACACATCGTCCTTACGGATCTCTTAGTCTTCTTGGTGATTCCGCAAAATGTGTCGACCGATGCAAGAAGAGCGTCAATCGATGCAATGCGAAATCTATGTCGATCGACACACAGGACCGTGTCGATCGATGCAAGCCAATTCTGTCGAACATGACCTGCAAAACAGAGAAAAACAGAAAAATAAATCAGTAAAATAAAAACGAAAAACCTAGTCTAAACCCTAAGTTCAAATCTATCGAAGACTCAAAAGAGTCCCCGGCAACGGCGCCAAAAACTTGATAGGTCTAGTTTTATCCCTATTCTAACTGCAAGTGCACAGTGATGCGAATGTAGTACTTAGGGTATCGAATCCACAGAGACTCTAGACTCTTGCGATAGATTATAGAATTTTAGGTTAAGCTAGGTAGCAATAGAGAAAGCAGTAAATCAAAGCAGCAAAAAAGTAAATAAATCGGTTTGTAAGCAATCAGGGAAAAGCGTCAGGTCAAGGGAGTTCTCAGAAAATCAGGAACATAGGCTAATCAATCAATCAATCGGGATCTAATTAAGAACTGTTCTAGAACTAGAATCACAGAATTATAACAGACCAACTTTCATTGCGAATATTATCTATGTCTAACAATCCTAGCAAACCAACTTTCGTTGCGAGTTCTAGGGATCTAAACATGCATTAATCTCAAGTTCTTTCGTTCACAGTTCTCCTAAACCAAATTTCTTTGCGAATAGTCAAATTGCTCATCTAGGTTCTTTCTAGTTAATCAACCAACTGTCATTGTGGAAATCAACCTAATATCAATAATCTAAGTGGCCAGTTCAGATCAAGCATTAAAAACAACCCTAGATGAAGAACTAACAAATATGAATCCCTACAGATTTATCAACCTATAATTCCATGAAATCCCCCGTGAGAATCCCTAAACCTAACAGGTAAACTACTCAGACATGATCATCGAAACAGAAGACATCATGAATAGAAAACCAAATATCATAAAACAAAATAAAGAACTTGGGTTCAAAATCCTCTCTCTTTCAAGAACAAGATCAGCCCCTAACTCTCTCTGAATGTAAAATAATGCCTAGCCTAAACAATGGCTTAAAACCCTAATATATAAGTCTAAACACGTTTTTGGGCCTTTTTGCAAGTCTGGGAAGTTTCTAGGCAAAAACTGTAATTTCTCCAAAATGCAGATTTTTGGGCGCTGAACCCTGGAATCACCTTGCGTCGACCACTGCACAGACTGCAACGATCGTTGCAAGGTGATTTTGAAGCCAGTGAACTCTGTGAGATCTCTAAAAGTGCATAATTGACCCAAATGCTTCCAAAACGTCCAATTAGCTCCAAATGTCTTTAAACTTGTAAAACACCTGAAAAGACTCCAAAACACATAGAAAGACTCGATAACAAAGACATATACCATAATTAAAACCCTAAAATCCATGGTATATCAATAATAGGCTTAAAACCATAGACAATCTCAAATGGTGAGAGCTTAGTAGCAGAATGAGGCACGCGGTTATAAGCAAATTCAATGTAAGGTAAACAATCAAGCTAGTTCTTTAAGTTTCTACCAACCGTCGCCCTTAACACGGTGGAGAGTGTGCGGTTCACAACCTCAGTCTGCCCATGTGTTTGAGGATGGCATGTTGTTGAGAAGAGTAGCTTTGTTCCTAACTTTTTCCACAATGTTCTCCAAAAGTGGCTGAGGAATTTGGTGTCCCTGTCAGATACAATGGTCCTTGGCAAGCCATGAAGCCGCACCACCTCTTTGAAGAACAGATCAGCAGTTTGTGTAGCATCATTTGTTTTGTCACAAGGGATGAAATGAGCTATTTTTGAAAACCTGTCTACTACTACAAAGATAGAATCCTTGTGTCTGATCTTTGGAAGTCCTAGAACAAAATCCATTGAAACATCTACCCAAGGCATGTGACCTGGATTTAGCCTTAAGGCAAATGATGCATCTGGAGCAGAACTTCTCTACATCTCTTTTAAGATGTGGCCAGAAGAAATGTTCAGTAATGATGCTTAAGATCTTATACACACCAAAATGCCCCATCAGTCCACCACCATGAGCTTCCCTTAAGAGCAATTCTCTCATTGATCCCTGAGGTATGCAAAGCCTCTTATCTATGAACAGGTACCCTTCATGATGATAGAATAAGCCCACGGCTCCCTTTGTGCTTTCTTTGAATGTTTCTGCAAAATCAGGATCAGTAGCATACTGATCTTTTAAGTGTTCAAAACCCATTACCTTTGCCTCCATGGTTGTGATCAGTGTATATCTCCTGGATAAAGCATCAGCCACAATGTTTTCTTTCCCCTTTTTGTATTTGATTACATAGGGAAAATATTCAACAAACTCCAGCCATTTTGCATGCCTTCTCTTCAGTGTTGTCTGACCTCTAAGGTGTTTGAGTGTCTCATGGTCAGTATGAATGATGAATTCTTTGGAAAGCAGGTAGTGTTGCCATGTCTCAAGTGATCTAACTGTAGGAATTGTGTCCAGTAATCTCGGTACTGTCTCTAGAAAGTAAGAGTATGTCAATGATCAGACATAAGTCATATAATACTGGGGGTCATGATGGCTTGCTAGAGTCCGCTCATGATCTATAAGTCTTGGACTTATTGCCTTTATTATATGATCCCATATGGGTCACACGCCTAAGCTAACAGGAAAATGTGTAGGAACGGCTTAGCAGAAGTACGGTAAAAGTGCCAGGCATTTGTCGTACTTAGAGAGAGATTAATGGGTCTGATTAAATCCAAGGGATTTAATCAGATTGGTATTTGGGCCCAAAAGCCCAAAAGGGAAAGAGAAGGGTTTTATAAACTAAAACCCAAATCTCTTTCTCCCCTAACCCTAACCCAGCCGCGCCTCTCTCTCTCTTCCTGCGCCTCCTCAGCTCGGTCTAGCAGCCTCTCTTCCTGCTTGGTGTGCGTGTGTGAACCTCTGGAGGAGTTATCACTTGGTGGCTCTCTGATCTCTGACCTGTTCTCTCTTTCCGCTGCATAAACAGGTAAAAGGTGAGATCATATATGTTTCTATTCAAGAGAACCTAGATCCGCATGTTTAGGACTGTTTAATCTGAAGAACTGAATCAGGATTAACAACCAAAACATTCTTCAGTGGTATCAGAGCTATTGGTTCTGGTTTTTCTTGTTTAGAATCTCGTTTAGGATTGTTTTTCTTGTTTAAAAAGTGTTTTGAATCAACTACTGATAAGAGAAATCACTTAAGCAACAAGGAATTGAAACCTAAACATATTTGAAATCGCAAAAACCAAGCTATATGACTTGGATTGCGTCGGCCGAGTGATGATCCGATCGACCAAGCCGATCGCACGTATCGATCAAGGATCGATGGCGTGGACCGCGTTGGCTGATCGGATCGATCGACCGTGAGGCGTCACGTCCGATCGCGGAAGAGATGGGCCGATGATCGCATGGATCGTGCGATAGCCGATCGCATGGATCGCGCCTCGTCCCGATGCATCGTCCCGCGATCGTCTCGGCATCGTCCCGTCCCGCCTTTCCCGTCCCGATCACGCGGCCCAACCGTCCCGACCATTCGTCCGCCGGGGAAGCATGATGGCTTGCGGCTGGACGATTGTTTCTCGACCGGTTAGGGTTTTGGCGTGTGATGTTTCGGTTCGGTTAACGGTTCGGTTTAAAATTTGATTAAAATCAAAACGTCTCGGTTTAATATGAAGGATGTTTTGGTTGTTAATCCAGATTTAGTTCTCAGATTCAACAGTCCTAAACATACGGATCTAGGTTCTCTTGAATAGAAACATATATGGATCTCACCTTATACCTGTTTATGCAGCGGAAAGAGAAGGTATATCAGAGATCAGAGAGCCACCAAGTGATAACTCCTCCAGAGGTTCACACACGCACACCAAGCAGGAAGAGAGGCTGCTAGACCGAGCTGAGGAGGCGCAGGAAGAGAGAGAGAGGCGCGGCTGGGTTAGGGTTAGAGGAGAAAGAGATTTGGGTTTTAGTTTATAAAACCCTTCTCTTTCCCTTTTGGGCTTTTGGGCCCAAATACCAATCTGATTAAATCCCTTGGATTTAATCAGACCCATTAATCTCTCTCTAAGTACGACAAATGCCTGGCACTTTTACCGTACTTCTGCTAAGCCGTTCCTACACATTTTCCTGTTAGCTTAGGCGTGTGACCCATATGGGATCATATAATAAAGGCAATAAGTCCAAGACTTATAGATCATGAGCGGACTCTAGCAAGCCATCATGACCCCCAATATTATATGACTTATGTCTGATCATTGACATACTCTTACTTTCTAGAGACAGTACCGAGATTACTGGACACAATTCCAACAATCTCCCACTTGTACTGGAATCTCTGTATTCATAATCCTTTTGTCTCAATATCTCGATTAGTAATAAGGCAAGATTGGTGTCATCCTTATAAAGCCTAATCTTGTTCATCGGACTCTGATTCGATACTGACAATCCAAACGACTCGGGACAGTCCGTTTGAGCATGGCCATGCATTTTCCAGTATTCAAATCTCCGATTGGCCTAGAGATATTCACTCCATTTATATTGGAGGGACAAATCCCGTCTTGTTCCATCACTGTAAATTACTCATTTCATAATGTACCCAAACAAGGTCCTTATAGCTATCGCAGAACGACAGCGTTAGACAATGATCAAAGTGCATCAGTCCATGTGCAGTCACATGCATGCGAACTCAGGTCTAAGGACTATACTCTATAGTCGTAGTAAGAATCTCTTATGACACAGATATAAATATCCTGAAGAGTTCTTATAATCGGGTCTTGTCCGGTCGTATGTTCCCAACATACACCTATGTACTGACTTTGATGCCGCGCATCTATGACACATGAAACTTGGTCATAAGTCACATACCAATCTAGTCTCTCACGGTTGTTGGTGTTCCAATTTCAACAACCCTCGACTAGGGACAGGATGATATAATCCATCTATCAAATATAGGGTCTCATGATCAAGCTAAATGACTTTGATGACTCAAGATCAAGTCACTTACTTCGATGAACTATAAAATGGTTTATATCACTTTGGAACGATTATTTCATCACAGTTAAAATAATCTTGAAATAATAATTTCATTAAACATAAGAATGTTTTACAAGAACATATCAAATAACTAAATAAAAGCCCTCAAACTCCCACTCAAATTTAGATTACATTTCAATGTCTCTAATGCCTACAGCTTCAGTCAGAAACTCGAGCTTAGGCCTTGGGAGTGGCTTTGTCAACGGATCAGCGACATTATCATCTGTCTGAACTCGGCTGATCTTGACTTCCTTTCTATTAATGATGTCACGTATCAAGTGAAATCTTCTTAGAACATGCTTGGATTTCTGGTGTGATCTTGGTTCCTTTGCCTGAGCAATAGCACCATTGTTATCACAAAACAGTGCCAGAGGCTCAGCCGCATCTGGTATCACACCTAGTTCAATAATGAACTTTCGTATCCAAACAGCTTCCTTCGCAGCTTCCGAGGCGGCGATATATTCAGCTTCTGTAGTGGAATCAGCAACGGTGTCTTGCTTGGAGCTTCTCCAACTGATTGCACCGCCATTCAGACAAAAGATATAACCGGACTGTGACCGGAAATCATCTTGGTCTGTCTGGAAACTTGCGTCCGTGAATTCACTGACTTTAAGCACATCACTTCCACCGTACACCAAGAAGCAGTATGTCATCGACATACAGAATAAGAAATACTATTTTTCTCCCACTAGTTTTCTTATACACGCATTGTTCTTCTTCGTTTCTGATGAAGTCAAATTGTTTGATCGCTTCATCAAAACGAAGATTCCAGCTCCTCGATGCTTGCTTCAATCCATAAATGGATTTATGAATCTTGCATACTTTCCCAGCATTCTTTGGATCTATGTAACCGTCAGGTTGCGTCATATACACATCCTCTTCCAGAATACCATTCAGGAAGGCGGTTTTCACGTCCATCTGCCAAATTTCATAATCATGAAAAGCTGCAGTTGCTAGTAGAATCCGAATAGATTTCATCATAGCCACTGGTGAATAGGTTTCATCGTAATCCACACCGTGAACTTGTCTGAAACCTTTTGCCACCAACCTGGCTTTATAAATCTGGACATTTCCATCCACGTCAATCTTCTTCTTGAAGATCCATTTGCACTCGATGGCTTTTACACCAGCGGGTAAGTCAACCAACGAAAACACTTGGTTGACCGACATGGAGTCCATTTCGGAATCAGTGGCCTTGCGCCACTTCGAGGAATCAGGGCCCATTATGGCTTGATTGAAGTTCGATGGTTCATCACCATCAATGATCAAAAGATCATGACAGTCAGTCACGAGGAATCCTTGATATCTCTCGGGTTCGTGACGGATCCTCCCGGATCTTCGAACTTCAGGTACTACAGGTTCAGGCTCTACAATTTCTTGTAGGTCCTCCTGCTGTTCTTCCTCATTAGGTTGAGCAGTATCCTGTTCATCTTGAATTTCTTCAAGCAGTACCTTACTCCCACTGTCTTTCTTAGAGAGAAACTCTCTCTCAAGAAAGTTACAATCCCGGGCAACAAAAATCTTGTTCTCGGAACGTAGATAGAAGTAATAAGCCTTGGTTTCCTTCGGATAACCAATGAAGTAGCATTTATCAGACTTTGGTGTAAGCTTATCTGAGACTAATCTCTTGACATAGGCTTCACAACCCCAAATTCTTAGATAAGACAGCACTGGAGCCACTCCAGTCCATAATTCATATGGTGTCTTTGCTACTGCTTTCGATGGCGCTCTATTTAGAGTGAACACTGCTGTTAGCAGAGCATATCCCCAAAGGGATATTGGAAGGTCTGTGTGACTCATCATAGATCGAACCATATCCAATAAGGTCCGATTTCTCCTCTCAGACACACCATTCCATTGAGGTGTTCCAGGAGGAGTGAGTTGGGAGACGATCCCACACTCTCTTAGATGATCACTGAATTCTTGGCTTAAGTATTCTCCTCCTCGGTCGGACCGAAGAGCCTTAATGCTTTTGCCAAGTTGGTTCTGTACTTCATTTTGGAATTCTCTGAACTTCTCAAAAGATTCAGACTTATGTTTCATCAAATAAACATATCCATACCTACTGAAATCATCAGTAAAGGTAATGAAGTACTGATAGTTTCCTCTTGCATTTGTGGACATTGGGCCACACACATCAGTGTGTATCAGGCCCAATAAGTCACTGGCCCTCTCGTTAGGTTTATTAAAGGGGGCCCGTGTCATTTTGCCCATCATGCAGGATTCGCATTTCTCACATGACTCAAAGTCAAATGATCCAAGAAGTCCATTCGAATGGAGCCTCTTGATGCGTTTCTCGCTGATGTGCCCTAAACGACAATGCCATAGAAACGTTCGGTTCTCCTCATTAGGTTTGAACCGTTTGGTATTAATGTTATAAATTGGCGCGGATTGATCGAGTATGTAAAGCCCATTCGTAAGAGGGGCAGAACCATAGAACAAATTGTTGCGATTGAAGGAACATAATTTATTCTTAACTGAAAAATCATAACCTTCCAAATCCAACAAAGAAATTGAAATAATATTTCTGCTCATAGCAGGTACAAAATAACAATTATTGAGTTCTAAAATCAATCCCGAAGGTAAAGACAACAAGTATGTGCCTACAGCTAGTGCTGGAACTTTCGCTCCATTCCCAACTCGTAGCTCCACTTGTCCTTGCTTCAGCCTTCTACTGTTGCTGAGTGCCTGCATATTAGTACAAATATGAGCCCCACAACCAGTATCCATAACCCATGAGGTATTATCAGAAGTAGTTGTATTAACTTCTATAACAAAAATACCTGTCGAAGAAGTCTCGAGAGTCTTCTTCTTCAATTCCTTTAGACCTTCTTGGAATTTCTTACATTCTCTCCTCCAATGCCCTGGTTCTTTACAGAACCTGCATATGTCAGTTGGCCCAGCCTTGGACTTGGGCTTGGGCTTTGGCGTGTCCTTGTCCGCGACTTGGACAGCCTTGGCCTTTCCCTTATCCTTAGCAGAGGATTTCTTAAACCCCTTGCCCTTTTGCACCATAAGCACATTGGGGTCCTTGGCGGTTTTCCTCAAGTTGGGCTCTGCAGTCTTGAGCATTCCGTGAAGCTCAGGCAATGTCTTACTCAAGCCATGCATGTTAAAGTTCAGAATGAACTGATCATAGCTTGCAGGTAATGACTGCAGAATGATGTCGCAAGCAATTTCCTGGCTGATAGGGCAGTCGAGTTTCTGAAGATGATCGAGATAACCCATCATCTTCAAGACATGAGGACTCACTGCCGCATTCGCAGCCAACTTACAGTCTAAGAGGTTCTTAACTGTCTGAAACCTCTCAGTCCTTGCTTGCTCCTGAAAAAGCGATTTCAGGCTTGCCATTATCTCAATTGGTGACAATACACTCTCGAACTGCATTTGCAGCTCAGCAGTCATTGTCGCCAACATAAGGCAATACACATCATTTTCATCTGACGAATGCTTTTCCCAAGCATTATGCAGAGTCCTGGCGGCATTGTTAGCAGGCCTCTCGGGGAGAGGATCACGAAGGACATAATCCTTCTTCTCCTGCTTGAGGACCAGCCTCAAGTTCCTTGACCACGTCAGGAAGTTCGTTCCAGTCAGCTTCTCCTTCTCGAGAACAGACCGGATTGAGAATGTGTTTTGTGTGCTTGTAGTAGTCATAGCTGAAATATATAGATAAAAAGGTTATTAGTTAAAATGTTCAATATGATTAATCTCGTATTAAATTTAATATGATTAATCACGCATTATATTCAATAACATAAGTTACCCTCAATAGAATATAATGATTCCAAGATCCACATATAACTAAGATCAAAGTGGGCCACTGGCCATCACCCAACCTTAGCTTATATCGGTAAGCCCTTTGTCGGCTAATTATATCCGTGATATAACTCTTGGTTGTGAATCTGGGCCCGAGGCCCAATCCACTCTGATGTCTCAAGGCCCGGGACTCCCGATGGCCTAGTCAAGAAAACCAGACTATACAGTCATGTAATCATTAATGTCTGGGACTCCCAATGACATTTATGAATCACAAACCGTCTTATCCACGCAAAAGTAGACACCCTCACACTGTAAGGCCATGAATACAATTGAATGGGCTTCGACAGCTGACATAGAATGGACAAGACATCCAACGCTTGATATTATTTGAGGTTTGTAGGTTTATTAAAATTCATTCCCAAAATAGAAGATTACTATTTTGGGAAACTTTCCATTTTTGGAAACCTACTATTTTTGGAAACTTTCTAAAATTGGAAACTTTCTAAAAACGGAAACTTTCTAACTTTAGAAATTTCTTAAAATCCAAAACCCGCAAATCTAGAAACTTCTATTTTAAGAAACTTTCTAATTTCAAAATTTCGGAAACTTTAATTTAAAATCGACTTTATAATTTTATAAAATAAATTTTAAATTAATCTGAAGAAAAGACTCAAATAATTGGCCCAATTGTTTTAACTTCTTGGCCCGAGGCCCAAGAATTTGTCCATGTCCAAGACATGACCCAATTGTCCAATTAAATGACATAACCGGTCTGGTTCATTAAAATTGGTCTAACCAAATTTTAATTACTACGATGACCACAATTGTCAACCGGTTATTTACTAAACCGGATTTTCTCAATTTATTTGGTCCAACCAAATCAAATTAGAAAATCCTGGTTTAGGCACAAAATCCAATATTTTGACTTTGGATTTCTTATCCCGGTTTAACCAGAATTTAATAAAATTATTAAATCTGTTTATTAAACCGAGACGTTTAATTTTAATCAAATTTTAAACCGAACCGAACCGAAATTGTCACGAACCAATTATGGTTGTGACCTATCTCCACGATCACCATGCCCAGCCGCAAGCCGCACACGACGATCCGAGATCGAGACGGCTTCGGACAATGGCCGGACGAGTGATCGGGACGCGAGGCAACGATCGGGACGATCCGAACGTGCGGGTCGGGTGCTTGCTTCACGCGATCGCCGAACGATCGGGACAGCAGCATCCACGCGACGGGACGAGCCGCGATCGGGACGCGATCCATCCGACGATCGGGACGCGACCACGCAACACGATCGTTCGTCGATCGGTTCGTGCGTCCTCTCCCGATCCGGACGATCCGACCCAACCGGCCAACTCTCGGCCGATCGCAAAAACCGAGTCATATAGCTTGGTTTTGCGATTTCTAATGTGTTTAGGTTTCAATTCCTTGTTGCTTAAGTGATTTCTCTTATCAGTAGTTGATTCAAAGCACTTTTAAACAAGAAAAACAATCCTAAACATGAATCTAAACAAGAAAAACCAGAACCAATAGCTCTGATACCACTGAAGGATGTTTTGGTTGTTAATCCAGATTTAGTTCTCAGATTCAACAGTCCTAAACATACGGGTCTAGGTTCTCTTGAATAGAAACATATATGGATCTCACCTTATACCTGTTTATGCAGCGGAAAGAGAAGGTATATCAGAGATCAGAGAGCCACCAAGTGATAACTCCTCCAGAGGTTCACACACGCACACCAAGAAGGAAGAGAGGCTGCTAGACCGAGCTGAGGAGGCGCAGGAAGAGAGAGAGAGGCGCGGCTGGGTTAGGGTTAGAGGAGAAAGAGATTTGGGTTTTAGTTTATAAAACCCTTCTCTTTCCCTTTTGGGCTTTTGGGCCCAAATACCAATCTGATTAAATCCCTTGGATTTAATCAGACCCATTAATCTCTCTCTAAGTACGACAAATGCCTGGCACTTTTACCGTACTTCTGCTAAGCCGTTCCTACACATTTTCCTGTTAGCTTAGGCGTGTGACCCATATGGGATCATATAATAAAGGCAATAAGTCCAAGACTTATAGATCATGAGCGGACTCTAGCAAGCCATCATGACCCCCAGTATTATATGACTTATGTCTGATCATTGACATACTCTTACTTTCTAGAGACAGTACCGAGATTACTGGACACAATTCCAACATAATAAACAGATTTAATAATTTTATTAAATTCTGGTTAAACCGGGATAAGAAATCCAAAGTCGAAAATATTGGATTTTGTGCCTAAACCAGGGTTTTCTAATTTGATTTGGTTGGACCAAATAAATTGAGAAAATCCGGTTTAGTAAATAACCGGTTGACAATTGTGGTCATCGTAGTAATTAATTTTGGTTAAGACCAATTTTAATGAACCAGACCGGTTATGTCATTTAATTGGACAATTGGGTCATGTCTTGGACATGGACCAATTCTTGGGCCTCGGGCCAAGAAGTTAAAACAATTGGGCCAATTATTTGAGTCTTTTCTTCAGATTAATTTAAAATTTATTTTATAAAATTATAAAGTCGATTTTAAATTAAAGTTTCCGAAATTTTGAAATTAGAAAGTTTCTTAAAATAGAAGTTTCTAGATTTGCATGTTTTGGATTTAAAGAAATTTCTAAAGTTAGAAAGTTTCCGGTTTTAGAAAGTTTCCAATTTTAGAAAGTTTCCAAAAATAGTAGGTTTCCAAAAATAGAAAGTTTCCCGAAATAGTAATCTTCTATTTTGGGAATGAATTTTTAAAATAAACCTACGAACCTCAAATAATATCAAGCGTTGGATGTCTTGTCCAGGCTATGTCAGCTGTCGAAGCCCATTCAATTGTATTCATGGCCTTACAGTGTGAGGGTGTCTGCTTTTGCGTGGATAAGACGGTTTGTGATTCATAAATGTCATTGGGAGTCCCAGACATTAATGATTACATGACTGTATAGTCTGGTTTTCTTGACCAGGCCATCGGGAGTCCCGGGCCTTGAGACATCAGAGTGAATTGGGCCTCGGGCCCAGATTCACAACCAAGAGTTATATCACGGATATAATTAGCCGACATAGGGCTTACCGATATAAGCTAAGGTTGGGTGACGGCCAGTGGCCCACTTTGATCTTAGTTATATGTGGATCTTGGAATCATTATATTCTATTGAGGGTAACTTAGGTTATTGAATATAATGCATGATTGATCATATTATGTATAATATAAGATTAATCATATTGAACATATTAAATAATAACCTTTTATCTTATATATTTCAGCTATAACTACTACAAGCACACAAAACACATTCTCAATCCGGTCTGTTCTCGAGAAGGAGAAGCTGACTGGAACGAACTTCCTGACGTGGTCAAGGAACTTGAGGCTGGTCCTCAAGCAGGAGAAGAAGGATTATGTCCTTCGTGATCCTCTCCCCGAGAGGCCTGCTAACAATGCCGCCAGGACTCTGCATAATGCTTGGGAAAAGCATTCGTCAGATGAAAATGATGTGTATTGCCTTATGTTGGCGACAATGACTGCTGAGCTGCAAATGCAGTTCGAGAGTGTGTTGTCACCAATTGAGATAATGGCAAGCCTGAAATCGCTTTTTCAGGAGCAAGCAAGGACTGAGAGGTTTCAGACAGTTAAGAACCTCTTAGACTGTAAGTTGGCTGCAAATGCGGCAGTGAGTCCTCATGTCTTGAAGATGATGGGTTATCTCGATCATCTTCAGAAACTCGACTGCCCTATCAGCCAGGAACTTGCTTGCGACATCATTCTGCAGTCATTACCTGCAAGCTATGATCAGTTCATTCTGAACTTTAACATGCATGGCTTGAGTAAGACATTGCCTGAGCTTCACGGAATGCTCAAAACTGCAGAGCCCAACTTGAGGAAAACCGCCAAGGACCCCAATGTGCCTATGGTGCAAAAGGGCAAGGGGTTTAAGAAATCCTCTGCTAAGGATAAGGGAAAGGCCAAGGCTGTCCAAGTCGCGGACAAGGACACGCCAAAGCCCAAGCCCAAGTCCAAGGCTGGGCCAACTGACATATGCAGGTTCTGTAAAGAACCAGGGCATTGGAGGAGAGAATGTAAGAAATTCCAAGAAGGTCTAAAGGAATTGAAGAAGAAGACTCTCGAGACTTCTTCGACAGGTATTTTTGTTATAGAAGTTAATACAACTACTTCTGATAATACCTCATGGGTTATGGATACTGGTTGTGGGGCTCATATTTGTACTAATATGCAGGCACTCAGCAACAGTAGAAGGCTGAAGCAAGGACAAGTGGAGCTACGAGTTGGGAATGGAGCGAAAGTTCCAGCACTAGCTGTAGGCACATACTTGTTGTCTTTACCTTCGGGATTGATTTTAGAACTCAATAATTGTTATTTTGTACCTGCTATAAGCAGAAATATTATTTCAATTTCTTTGTTGGATTTGGAAGGTTATGATTTTCCAGTTAAGAATAAATTATGTTCCTTCAATCGCAATAATTTGTTCTATGGTTCTGCCCCTCTTACGAATGGGCTTTACATACTCAATCAATCCGCGCCAATTTATAACATTAATACCAAACGGTTCAAACCTAATGAGGAGAACCGAACGTTTCTATGGCATTGTCGTTTAGGGCACATCAGCGAGAAACGCATCAAGAGGCTCCATACGAATGGACTTCTTGGCTCATTTGACTTTGAGTCATGTGAGAAATGCGAATCCTGCATGATGGGCAAAATGACACGGGCCCCCTTTAATAAACCTAACGAGAGGGCCAGTGACTTATTGGGCCTGATACACACTGACGTGTGTGGCCCAATGTCCACAAATGCAAGAGGAAACTATCAGTACTTCATTACCTTTACTGATGATTTCAGTAGGTATGGATATGTTTATTTGATGAAACATAAGTCTGAATCTTTTGAGAAGTTCAGAGAATTCCAAAATGAAGTACAGAACCAACTTGGCAAAAGCATTAAGGCTCTTCGGTCCGACCGAGGAGGAGAATACTTAAGCCAAGAATTCAGTGATCATCTAAGAGAGTGTGGGATCGTATCCCAACTCACTCCTCCCGGAACACCTCAATGGAATGGTGTGTCTGAGAGGAGAAATCGGACCTTATTGGATATGGTTCGATCTATGATGAGTCACACAGACCTTCCAATATCCCTTTGGGGATATGCTCTGCTAACAGCAGTGTTCACTCTAAATAGAGCGCCATCGAAAGCGGTAGCAAAAACACCATATGAATTATGGACTGGATTGACTCCAGTGCTGTCTTATCTTAGAATTTGGGGTTGTGAAGCCTATGTCAAGAGATTAATCTCAGACAAGCTTACACCAAAGTCTGATAAATGCTACTTCATTGGTTATCCTAAGGAAACCAAGGCTTATTACTTCTATCTACGTTCCGAGAACAAGATCTTTGTTGCCCGAGATTGTAACTTTCTTGAGAGGGAGTTTCTCTCTAAGAAAGACAGTGGGAGTAAGGTACTGCTTGAAGAAATTCAAGATGAACAGGATACTGCTCAACCTAATGAGGAAGAGCAGCAGGAGGACCTACAAGAAATTGTAGAGCCTGAACCTGTAGTACCTGAAGTTCGAAGATCCGGGAGGATCCGTCACGAACCCGAGAGATATCAAGGATTCCTCGTGACTGACTGTCATGATCTTCTGATCATTGATGGTGATGAAACATCGAACTTCAATCAAGCCATGATGGGCCCAGATTCCTCTAAGTGGCGCAAGGCCACTGATTCCGAAATGGACTCCATGTCGGTCAACCAAGTGTTTTCGTTGGTTGATTTACCCGCTGGTGTAAAAGCCATCGAGTGCAAATGGATCTTCAAGAAGAAGATTGACGTGGATGGAAATGTCCAGATTTATAAAGCCAGGTTGGTGGCAAAAGGTTTCAGACAAGTTCACGGTGTGGATTACGATGAAACCTATTCACCAGTGGCTATGATGAAATCTATTCGGATTCTACTAGCAACTGCAGCTTTTCATGATTATGAAATTTGGCAGATGGACGTGAAAACCGCCTTCCTGAATGGTATTCTGGAAGAGGATGTGTATATGACACAACCTGACGGTTACATAGATCCAAAGAATGCTGGGAAAGTATGCAAGCTTCATAAATCCATTTATGGGTTGAAGCAAGCATCGAGGAGCTGGAATCTTCGTTTTGATGAAGCGATCAAGCAATTTGACTTCATCAGAAACGAAGAAGAACAATGCGTGTATAAGAAAACTAGTGGGAGCAAGATAGTATTTCTTATTCTGTATGTCGATGACATACTGCTTCTTGGAAACGACGTTCCAATGCTGAAGTCGGTAAAAGACTGGCTTGGAAGTTGTTTTTCCATGAAAGACATGGGTGAAGCCGCATACGTTCTTGGAATCAGGATCTACCGGGATAGATCTAGAAGGCTGATAGGCTTGTGTCAAGATTCATACATTGACAAAGTCCTACAAAGATTCAGCATGAAAGATTCCAAGAAGGGCTTCACGCCAATGGTACATGGCACAACACTAAGCAAGAAGCAGAGCCCTACGACGGCTGCTGAGCTTGAGCGCATGAAGAATATTCCTTATGCATCTGCAATAGGATCTGTCATGTATGCCATGATCTGTACTCGTCCTGATGTTGCTTATGCATTGAGCATGACGAGTAGATACCAGTCAAATCCATGTGAAAACCATTGGATTGCCGTAAAGAATATCTTGAAGTATCTAAGACATACTAAGGATAAGTTCTTGGTGTACGGTGGAAGTGATGTGCTTAAAGTCAGTGGATTCACGGACGCAAGTTTCCAGACAGACCAAGATGATTTCCGGTCACAGTCCGGTTATATCTTTTGTCTGAATGGCGGTGCAATCAGTTGGAGAAGCTCCAAGCAAGACACCGTTGCTGATTCCACTACAGAAGCTGAATATATCGCCGCCTCAGAAGCTGCGAAGGAAGCTGTTTGGATACGAAAGTTCATTATTGAACTAGGTGTGATACCAGATGCGGCTGAGCCTCTAGCACTGTTTTGTGATAACAATGGTGCTATTGCTCAGGCAAAGGAACCAAGATCACACCAGAAATCCAAGCATGTTCTAAGAAGATTTCACTTGATACGTGACATCATTAATAGAAAGGAAGTCAAGATCAGCCGAGTTCAGACAGATGATAACGTCGCTGATCCGTTGACAAAGCCACTCCCAAGGCCTAAGCTCGAGTTTCTGACTGAAGCTGTAGGCATTAGAGACATTGAAATGTAATCTAAATTTGAGTGGGAGTTTGTGGGCTTTTATTTAGTTATTTGATATGTTCTTGTAAAACATTCTTATGTTTAATGAAATTATTATTTCAAGATTATTTTAACTGTGATGAAATAATCGTTCCAAAGTGATATAAACCATTTTATAGGTCATCGAAGTAAGTGACTTGATCTTGAGTCATCAAAGTCATTTAGCTTGATCATGAGACCCTATATTTGATAGATGGATTATATCATCCTGTCCCTAGTCGAAGGTTGTTGAAATTGGAACACCAACAACCGCGTGAGACTGGATTGGTATGTGACTTATGACAAAGTATCCGTGTGTCATAGATGCGCGGCATCAAAGTCAGTACATAGGTGTATGTGGGTTACATACGACCGGACAAGACCCGCTTATAAGAACTCTTCAGGATATTTATATCTGTGTCATAAGAGATTCTTACTACGACTATAGAGTATAGTCCTTAGACCTGAGTTCGCATGCATGTGACTGCACATGGACTGATGCACTTTGATCATTGTCTAACGCTGTCGTTCTGCGATAGTTATAAGGACCTTGTTTGGGTACATTATGAAATGAGTAGTTTACAGTGATGGAACAAGACGGAATTTGTCCCTCCAATATAAATGGAGTGAATATCTCTAGGCCAATCGGAGATTTGAATACTGGAAAATGCATGGCCATGCTCAAACGGACTGTCCCGAGTCGTTTGGATTGTCAGTATCGAATCAGAGTCCGATGAACAAGATTAGGCTTTATAAGGATGACACTAATCTTGCCTTATGACTAATCGAGATATTGAGACAAAAGGATTATGAATACAGAGATTCCAGTACAAGTGGGAGATTGTTGGAATTGTGTCCAGTAATCTCGGTACTGTCTCTAGAAAGTAAGAGTATGTCAATGATCAGACATAAGTCATATAATACTGGGGGTCATGATGGCTTGCTAGAGTCCGCTCATGATCTATAAGTCTTGGACTTATTGCCTTTATTATATGATCCCATATGGGTCACACGCCTAAGCTAACAGGAAAATGTGTAGGAACGGCTTAGCAGAAGTACGGTAAAAGTGCCAGGCATTTGTCGTACTTAGAGAGAGATTAATGGGTCTGATTAAATCCAAGGGATTTAATCAGATTGGTATTTGGGCCCAAAAGCCCAAAAGGGAAAGAGAAGGGTTTTATAAACTAAAACCCAAATCTCTTTCTCCCCTAACCCTAACCCAGCCGCGCATCTCTCTCTCTTCCTGCGCCTCCTCAGCTCGGTCTAGCAGCCTCTCTTCCTGCTTGGTGTGCGTGTGTGAACCTCTGGAGGAGTTATCACTTGGTGGCTCTCTGATCTCTGACCTGTTCTCTCTTTCCGCTGCATAAACAGGTAAAAGGTGAGATCATATATGTTTCTATTCAAGAGAACCTAGATCCGCATGTTTAGGACTGTTTAATCTGAAGAACTGAATCAGGATTAACAACCAAAACATCCTTCACTAACAAGTGCATAGAGCTCCTTATCATAGGTGGGATAGTTGAGAGCTGCTTCATTGAGTTTCTCACTGAAATATGCTACTGGTTTTCCACCTTGTGTCAAGATTGCTCCAATGCCTGTACCTGATGCATCACATTCAATCTCAAACATTTTATCAAAATTTGGAAGTACCAGAATAGGTGCATGGGTGAGGCTGTCTTTGAGCTTGTTAAAGGCTGCTTCCTGAGCTGGTCCCCAACTAAAGGCAGTGTCCTTCTTGATAATTGAGGTTAGAGGAGAAGCAATGGCACTGAAGTCTTTAACAAACCTCCTATAGAAGCTTACTAAACCGTGTAAGCTTCTGACATGTCCAATGGTGGATGGAGTGGGCCATTCTTGTATGGCTTTGATCTTCTCCTCATCCACTCTAAGTCCCTGTGAACTAACAACAAAGCCTAGGAAAACTAATTGATCAGTGCAAAACGTACACTTCTTCATATTAGCATACAATCCTTATGTCCTAAGTGTTGCCATCACTTGCTCCAAATGCACTAGATGATCAGAGAAGCATTGGCTGTAAATAAGTATATCATCAAAGTATACTACAACAAACTTACATATGTATGCTCTCAAGACATAGTTCATGTGTCTCATGAATGTGCTTGGAGAATTGGTTAGTCCAAATGGCATGACAAGCCATTCATAAAGACCTCTCTTGGTTTTGAAGGCTGTCTTCCATTCATCTCCTTCTTTCATTCTGACTTGGTGATACCCACTCTTCAAATCTATTTTGGAGAAGATGGTTGCCCCAACTAAGCTCATCCAGCATGTCATCTAGGCGTGGAATGGGATGCATGTACTTGATGGTGATGTTGTTTATTGCTCTACAATCCACACACATCCTCCATGTTCCATCCTTCTTAGGCACTAACAAGACTGGTATTGCACAAGGGCTTAAGCTCTCTCTCTGATGTAACCCTTGGACATAAGGTCTTGAACCTGTTTTCTAACTCTTTAGCTTCTTCAGGATTGACCCTATGAGCTGGTCGGTTTGGAAGAGGAGCTCCTTGTACTAGATCAATCTGATGCTCTATGCCACGTATAGGAGGAAGTCCTGCTGGAATCTCATTAGGAAAAACATCAGAAAACTTAGTTAGTAGTTCAAGTATCTCAGAGGGTAGCTCATGTTCTCCTTCTGTTCCTGTGAACAAGCTCTCTTTGTAAACCATTAGTAACACCTTTGCATTTGATTCTAATGATTTAAGCACAGTACTGGGTGTCACATACAAGCTGGTCTTACTTACCTTGCCTCCTTTGTCCATAGCCTTTTGAATTTCAAAGACTTCCTGTGGGGTAAGTGGTGCAAGGCTGTGCTTTTTGTTATTGTGCATGAAGCTGTAGTAGTTGGTGCAGCCATTGTGGAGCGTCTCCTTATCAAATTGCCAAGGTCTCCCCAATAGAATGTGGCCTGCCTGCATAGGAACAACATCACAAACAACCTGATCTGCATACTTCCCTATACTGAATGGTATGGTCACTTGTACTCCAATCTTAAGCTCTGTTTCATCATTAAGCCATTTCAGCTTATATGGCCTGGGATGCTTGGTTGTCTTGAGCCCTAAATTCTGCACCAAATACTGACTAGCAACATTAGTACACGACCTTCCATCAATAATGAGACTACATACCTTGGATGCCACAGTGCATCTAAAGTGAAAGATGTTCTCTCTTTGGAGAGTTTCTGGTTCAAACATTGCACTTAAAGACCTCCTGATTACTAAGAGCTCTCCAACATCTGGATAATCAATGGCTTCTTCTTCTGAATCCACTGGTTCTGCTTCATCTTGAGATTCATACTCTTCATTATCCTTGAGAATCATAATTCTCTGGTTAGGACAGTCCCTTGCGTAATGCCCTTTTCCTTGGCACTTGAAGTAGGTGATATCTCTGGCTCTCTGATTTTGAGGCTTGTTTTGCTCAGCTTTGACTTTAGCAGCTTCTGTGGTGGTTGGTTTGAACTTGGATGTCTCACCAGCCTTGTTTCTGTCAAAACTCTTTTGTGGCTGAGGCGTCCATGGTGCTTTGCTTCTACTTGTTGAGGCTGTCTTCCTCTTAATGTGTTGCTCTGCTTGAACAGCCAAATGCAGAAGCTCTTCAAGATCTCCATAGGGCTGCCTTTCAACCTTCCTTCCAATCTTGTCATGTAATCCATCCAAAAATTGAGCCATTAGAATCTCTTCTGAATCTTCAAGCTCCAAACGGTTCTTCAGTGTCTCAAATTCTTCAAAATATTCCTCTACTGACTTGGTTCCTTGGGCAAGCTTTCTAAATCTCTTCTGCAGATCTCTGTGGTAATAACCAGGTATATATCTCTTCCTCAGCTGGTACTTCATGTCTGCCCAAGAATTTATCTGTCCATGTCTATGCGTTATCCTCTCAGCAGCTTCTCTATTCCACCAGGTCAGAGCATTATCTGTGAGTTTTGCTGCAGCTAATGCCACGCTCTTAGCATTAGAATATTGGTAATACTCAAAAATATACTCCATCCTCATCTCCCAATCCAAGTATGCTTCTGGATTAACCTTTCCAGCAAAGGTTGGAGGTGACAATTTGAGCTCTTTTCCTCCATGTTTGTCTTCACCAAAACCTCTATCTCTGGACCTCCCTCTGTGTCTGTCTCTGTCATGCCTTCTATGTAGTAGAGGATAAGGTGGTGGGTGATCAGCATCATCTTCCAGACTTGGCATTGTTGGGAATGTCCTGAAATCTACCGTACTATCTCTAGAAAGTATGATAAGTGTCGAGATCAGACATAAGTCATAAATACTGGGTGATCATGATGACTTGCTAGAGCCCGCTCATGATCTATAAGTTTAGGACTTATTACCAGTATTGTATGATCCCTAAGGGTCACATACCATAGCTAACGGGAAAGTTAAATGGAATTAATACGGTAAGATGCAAAGGCATTTACTGTATTTGTACAGAGAATTGGGCCAGACAAAATACAGGCTTTTGTCTGATTTGTGTCTTGGGCCCAAAATCCCAATAGGCCATTAGGATAATTCCTTGGGCCCATATAAGGGATAAGAGGCGCAGACTAGGGCTATGCTACACCCCTATCTGCGATTTTGAGGCAGAGCCGTCTCTCTCTCTCTGATTCATTCCAGCTTGGTCTAGCAACCTGATCCAAAGCTTGTAAGCGTGTGGATACCCAGGAGGAGCCGGTAATCATCTGCTCTAAGTGATCTCGACATTACCAATCAATCCGCTGCACTCTAAAAGAGGTAATGATCCTGATCTGTATGATTCAACTGCAAATCACCTAGATCTGAGTTATGTGTGCTAGGTTGTAATATGTGAATTAAACCATGAACACACTAATAATCCTTCAGTGGTATCAGACCAAGGTTGTTAGTTTTTTGCTTTTTGGATCTTTGTATGAATTGATTTTGACTTTGATTAATAATCATAAGTGTTTGTTATGATTCGATAATGGAAAAGTCAAATTCATTATTTGAAATCGCATGATAAGAATCGCTTGTTGATTTTATATTAAGGCAATCATAATCGCTTGATAATTAAGAAACGATTTGATAAGTTGTAATCACTTGTTGAGGATCGCTTTTGTCTTTAGTGATGTCATAGTCGATGTTGATTTCGTTTGATAATCATAAGTTGACTTTGCTTTATAATTGCTTAATAATCACGATCGATTTTGTTTAAGTGATTTGGAAAAATCGTTTTGTCTTCTTGTGCAAAGCTTGATACGATTGTTTGATTATTAATGATAAGAATCGAATTGTTAGGTTTGTCAATGTCAAAATGGTTTTGTCTTCTTCTGTATGTCTTGTTACGATTTTGTGAAAGACAAAATCCCTTTTGAATTATTTGAATCGATCGAATTGTTTAATTAAATATCAATTGGCATGTTAAGAAAATCAATTGGTGAATTAAGATTCATACGATTAAGAAAGGGTCAAAAACGTTTTTGATTCTTTAATGTATGAATCATTAATTATTTAATTAATGTATGGTTTAAGCCGTTAACCCAAATCGCGGTTTGCTGGAAATTATTTAATACAATTGGTATTATTTAATTTCTGGTTAAACCGGATTTAAAATTCAAAATTGAATTTTAACCTAAACCGAAGGCTGGTCTAAGTTTGATTTGGTTGGACCAAATAATTTAGAGCTGGTCTGGTTTAGTAAATAACCAGTTGGATTTAGTAGTTAATTTGGTCTTGAACCAGAATTAATGAACCGACTCGGTTATGTCAAATTATTGGGCCAATTGGAATTCTGTGGTCTTGGGCCAAGAATTGGGCCTATAATTTGTGACCCATCCGAAAAATTTAATAAAATATTAAATTAGAAATTTCTATTTTTAGTATATTTCTAAATTTAGAAAGTTTCTAAAATAAGTAAGTTTCCCAAAATAGTAATCTTCTATTTTGGAAATAAAACCTAAAATCCTCAAAACCAATATCAAGCTTGGATGTCTTGCCCAATCTTGTCAGCTACTTAACGCTTATTCAATTACAGATATGGCTTACAGTGTGAGGTGTCTGTTTTTGCGTAAGTAAAGTAGTATATAGTCACTAATTTCATTGGGAGTCCCAGACTTTAGTGATTATTTGGCTGTAAGAGATTGGTTTTCTTGACTGGGCCATCGGGAGTCCCGGGCCTTGAGACATCTGGTGAATTGGGCCTTGGGCCCAATCCACAACCGAGAGTTATATGGTTATAACTAGCTGTGTGTATGCTTACCAAGTAAAGCTAATTCCGGGTGACGGCCAGTGGCCCACTTTGGTTTTAGTTGAACATGGGTCTCGGAATCATTGCATTCTTATGAGGTTAAACAAAGAAATTTTGAATGCAATGCGAGTTTTCTTATAAGTTATTAAGATTACTCTTTTATGAACTAAATAACTAAAACTCTATTGTCTCATAATTTCAGCTATGTCAAGCACAACAACACAAAACACTTTCTCGATCCGGTCTGCCCTTGAGAAGGACAAACTGAACGGATCAAACTTCCTGAACTGGTCCAGGAACCTGAGACTTGTGCTCAGGCAGGAGAAGAAGGCTTATGTCCTTGAAAGAGTTCTCTCTCCTAGACCTGCGAATAATGCCGCACAAGCTGTGAAGAATGCTTGGGATACGCATTCTTCAGATGCTAATGACGTGGTTTGCCTAATGTTGGCGACAATGGCTCCCGAACTGCAGATGCAGTGGGAAGGCCTGACTTGTCCCATGGAACTGATGGCAAACCTGAAAGCGTTGTTTCAGGAGCAGGCTCGTACAGAGAGATTCCAAACTGTAAAGAATCTCTTGGACTGTAAAATGGCTAAGGATACAGCAGTGAGTCCACATGTTCTGAAAATGATGGGTTATCTCGATCATTTGACTAGACTCGACTGTCCTATAAGCCAAGAGCTTGCTTGTGATATCGTTCTGCAGTCTCTTACTCCTACATATGACCAGTTCATCTTGAACTATAATATGCATGGGTTGATAAAGACTTTGCCTGAGCTACATGGTATGCTCAAGACTGCAGAACCTAATCTGAAGAAGGCCAAGGAGCCGTCTGTACTCATGGTGCAGAAGGGCAAGGGTTTTAAGAAATCCGCTGCAGACAAGGGAAAGGGCAAGGCAGTCGAAAAGGCCAAGCCCAAGCCCGTGTCTAAAGCTGGGCCTTCTGATATCTGCCACTTTTGCAAAGAGGCAGGGCATTATCGCAGGGACTGTAAGAAATACCAGGAAAGTCTGAAGAAGAAGAAGAAGTCCTTGGAGACTACTACTTCAGGTATTTTTGTTATTGAAGTAAATACTACTACTTCTGATAATACCACATGGGTATTAGATACTGGATGTGGGGCTCATATTTGTACTAATATGCAGGCGCTCAGCAACAGTAGAAGGTTGAAGCAAGGGCAAGTAGAGTTGCGGGTTGGCAATGGAGCGAAGGTTCCAGCACTGGCCGTTGGCACTTACTTGTTGTCTTTACCTTCTGGATTGATTTTAGAACTTGAGAATTGTTATTTTGTACCTGCTATAAGCAGAAATATCATTTCAGTTTCATTATTGGATTTGCAAGGATTTGATTTTTCTATTAAGAATAAATTGTGTTCCTTTAATCTCAATAATATGTTCTATGGCTGTGCCCCTCTTATTAATGGGCTGTACATGCTGGATCAATCTGCTCCAGTATATAACATTAATACAAAACGGTTCAAATCTAACGAAGAAAATGAAACGTTTCTCTGGCATTGTCGTTTAGGGCACATTAGTGAGAAACGCGTCAAGAGGCTCCATTCAAATGGACTCTTGGGCTCATTTGACTTTGAGTCTTGTGAGCAATGCGAATCTTGCCTAATGGGCAAAATGACACGGGCTCCTTTCAACAAACCCACAGAAAGGGCCAGTGAACTATTGGGCCTGATACATACTGACGTATGTGGCCCAATGTCCACAAATGCTAGAGGAAACTATCAGTACTTCATTACATTCACTGATGATTTCAGTAGATATGGATATGTCTACTTGATGAAACATAAGTCGGAAACCTTTGAAAAGTTCAAAGAATTCCAGAATGAAGTACAGAACCAGCTTGGTAAAAGTATTAAGGCTCTTCGGTCGGACCGAGGAAGAGAATACTTGAGCCAGGAATTTCGTGATCATCTGAGTGAGTGTGGGATCATCTCCCAACTCACACCTCCTGGAACACCTCAGTGGAATGGTGTGTATGAGAGAAGGAATCGGACATTGTTAGATATGGTCCGATCCATGATGAGTCACACAGACCTTCCTATATCCCTTTGGGGATATGCTTTGCTGACCGCAACGTTCACACTGAACAGAGTGCCATCAAAGGCAGTAGCAAAGACACCATATGAGATATGGACTGGAAAAACTCCAGCAATGTCTTTTCTCAGAATTTGGGGTTGTGAAGCCTATGTCAAAAGATTAATCTCAGACAAGCTTACACCAAAATCTGACAAATGCTACTTCATTGGTTATCCTAGGGATACCAAGGCTTATTACTTCTATCTGCGATCCGAGAACAAGATCTTTGTTGCTCGGGATTGCACTTTTCTTGAGAGGGAATTTCTCTCTAAGAAAGATAGTGGGAGTAAGGTACAACTTGATGAAATTCAAGAAGGACAGGAACCTGTTCAACCTAATGAGGAAGAACAACAGGATGAATTACATGAAGCTGTAATAGAACCTGAACCTGCAGTACCTGAAGTTCGAAGATCCGGAAGGATCCGTCAGGAACCTGATAGATATCAGGGATTCCTTGTGACTAATTGCCATGATCTTTTAATCATTGACGGTGATGAACCCTCGAACTTCGCAGAAGCCATGATGGGCCCTGACTCCTTAAAGTGGCGTGAAGCCACTGAATCCGAGATGGACTCCATGTCTGTCAACCGAGTGTTTTCACTGGTTGATTTACCCGCTGGTGCAAAAGCCATCGAGTGTAAATGGATCTTCAAGAAGAAGATAGACGTGGATGGAAATGTCCAGATTTACAAGGCCAGGTTGGTGGCAAAAGGTTTCAAGCAAATTCATGGTATAGACTATGATGAAACCTATTCACCAGTGGCCATGATGAAATCAATTCAGATTCTCCTAGCAACTGCCGCTTATTATGATTATGAGATTTGGCAGATGGATGTGAAAACCGCCTTCCTGAATGGAATCTTGGAGGAGGATGTGTACATGACACAGCCTGACGGTTACATTGATCCTAAGAATGCTGGGAAAGTATGCAAACTTCACAAATCCATTTATGGATTGAAGCAAGCATCGAGGAGTTGGAATCTTCGTTTTGATGAAGCAATAAAGAACTTTGACTTCATCAGAAACAAGGAAGAACAATGTGTGTATAAGAAAACTAGTGGGAGCAAAGTGGCGTTTCTTATCCTATATGTCGATGACATATTGCTTCTTGGAAATGATATTCCAATGCTGAAGTCTGTTAAAGACTGGCTGGGAAGTTGTTTTTCCATGAAGGACATGGGTGAAGCCGCGTATGTTCTTGGAATCCGAATCTTTAGAGACAGATCTAAAAGGCTGATTGGACTTTGTCAAGATGCTTATATAGACAAAATCCTGCATCGATTCGGAATGGATAAATCCAAGAAGGGCTTCACGCCAATGATACATGGTGCTACACTAAGCAAGGATCAGTGTCCTAAAACACCTGATGAGCTTAAGCGCATGAGTAGGATTCCTTATGCTTCGGCTATAGGATCTATCATGTATGCCATGATCTGTACTCGTCCTGATGTTGCTTATGCACTAAGCATGACGAGTAGGTACCAGTCTAATCCAGGTGAGAGTCACTGGATTGCCGTAAAGAATATCCTGAAGTATTTGAGGAATACTAAGGATAAGTTCTTGGTTTACGGAGGAAGTGAAGTGCTTGAAATGAGTGGATTCACGGATGCAAGTTTTCAGACAGATAAAGATGATTTCCGGTCACAGTCTGGTTACATCTTCTGTCTGAATGGCGGTGCAGTAAGTTGGAAGAGCTCCAAGCAGAGCACCGTGGCAGATTCCACAACTGAAGCTGAATACATCGCTTCTTCAGAAGCTGCGAAGGAAGGAGTTTGGATAAGGAACTTCTTGATTGAACTCGGTGTATTCCCAAATGCTACTGAGCCACTAGCACTGTATTGTGACAACAATGGTGCAATTGCTCAAGCTAAGGAACCGAGACATCATCAGAAATCCAAACATATTATGAGAAGGTATCACCTGATTCGTGATATAGTGAATAGAGGCGAAGTGATGGTCAGCAGAGTTCCCACTGATGAGAACGTGGCTGACCCATTGACAAAGCCACTCCCGAGACCTAAGCACGAGTTGCATACTGCTGCTGTAGGAATTAGAGATATTCAAATGTAATCTCTTTTTGAGTGGGAGTTGTGAGGGCTTTATTTTAGTTATTTTGATTGGTTCATGTAAACATTTTTTAAATGTTAATGAAATTTTTATTTCTGGATTATTTTTAACTGTGATATAAAATAATCGTTCCAAAATGATCCATGTCATTATATATGGGCCATCGAAGTACATGAGTAGACTTGATCCTGAAACCCCATGTTTAACGAAATGACATAAATCATATTGTCCATAGTCGAAGGTTGTTGAAATTGGAACACCAACAACCACTTGAGACTAGATTGTGTTGATACTTATGACCAAGTTTCGAGGGGTCATAGATGCGCGGCATCAAAGTCGACACATAGGTATATGTAGGGGAGCATATGACCGGACATGGCCCGCTGATGAGAACTCTACAAGATATTAATATCTGTGTCATAAGAGGTTCTCATATACGACTATAGAGTATAGTCCTTAGACCTGAGTTCGCATGCATGTGGCTGCACATGGAGTGATGCGCTTTGATCATTGTCTAACGCTGTTTCGTAACTGGGAGCTATAAGGACCTTGGTTGGGTGTATCATGAAGTGTGTAGTTCATAGTGATGGAACAAGATGGGATTTGTCCCTGCCGTTTAACGGAGGTAATATCTCTAGGCCAATCGGAGACTTGATAGCTGGTAAGAGAGTGGCCACTCCCAAACGGACTTGCCCAAGTCGTTTGCATTGTCAGTATCAAATCTGGTCCGATGAACATGGTCTGGCTATATAAGGATGACACGCATCTTGCCTTATGCCAGATCGAGATATTGAGACAAAAGGATTAGGGAATGTAGGATTCCAGTACAAGTGGGAGATTGTTGGGAATGTCCTGAAATCTACCGTACTATCTCTAGAAAGTATGATAAGTGTCGAGATCAGACATAAGTCATAAATACTGGGTGATCATGATGACTTGCTAGAGCCCGCTCATGATCTATAAGTTTAGGACTTATTACCAGTATTGTATGATCCCTAAGGGTCACACACCATAGCTAACGGGAAAGTTAAATGGAATTAATACGGTAAGATGCAAAGGCATTTACTGTATTTGTACAGAGAATTGGGCCAGACAAAATACAGGCTTTTGTCTGATTTGTGTCTTGGGCCCAAAATCCCAATAGGCCATTAGGATAATTCCTTGGGCCCATATAAGGGATAAGAGGCGCAGACTAGGGCTATGCTACACCCCTATCTGCGATTTTGAGGCAGAGCCGTCTCTCTCTCTCTGATTCATTCCAGCTTGGTCTAGCAACCTGATCCAAAGCTTGTAAGCGTGTGGATACCCAGGAGGAGCCGGTAATCATCTGCTCTAAGTGATCTCGACATTACCAATCAATCCGCTGCACTCTAAAAGAGGTAATGATCCTGATCTGTATGATTCAACTGCAAATCACCTAGATCTGAGTTATGTGTGCTAGGTTGTAATCTGTGAATTAAACCATGAACACACTAATAATCCTTCAGGCATATCATCATCAGTATCTTCCTCAGCTCTTTCCTGATTCTGTCCAATAGGTGCAATAGGTGCTTGTCTCTGTTCAAATGTAGTCATGCGTGCACTTATGCTCTGCAAAGCCTCAAGCAAGTGAGTCATGGTGACTTGGTCGTTTCCTGCTTCCTCTCCCATGGTGTGTTCTGCAAATTTTCAAACTCAGAATATCAATGCTCTTTAGTGTTAAAGGTTGCAAGGTATTGAGAATTCAAAAAAAAAAACGAACAAGCAGAACAAGTTTCCTTTTCTTATGTCACACACGTTTTAATAGAATAGGAAAAAAGTAGAAAATTTTGGCCTTTTACTTTTTGAATTTGAAAGTACTTAAACAAATATGGAAAAGTAATTTTTTTTTGCTTTTTTTGAATATTGGTTTCGAAATCTAACAAAACAAGTAAGAAAACTAATAAACTCTAACAAATCTTTTTGGTTTTTCAATAGGAATTTCAGATCAAACAGGAAATAAACTCTAAAACAAGATGAACTCTTTTTATCTTTTGCTTTTGTTTTTTTTAAGAAGAACAAGAACAGAAAAACTAGATGAATGCAGTAACAATTTTTATGGGTTTTGTTTGATGCAAAACATAAAACAGAATGAAAAGGCAATGATTCTAACAGGGAAATACTAAACTTTTTCTTTGGTTTTCGATTTGGATTGCAAAACACAGAAACTCAGAGATGAACACAAAGCAGAACAAACTAATGGGATAGAAACGAATTGGATAGAAAACACCTGATGTTTGAGCCGTGCTCTGATACCAGATGATGTAAGATCAGAATGGAGGCTGATCTCACAAGGCTTTGATGGAAACATGCTGCTGGTTGTGTAACTCTCTTTGTAATGGACAGGAAATGGTATGGAAGTGATGATGGATCGAAGTCACCACAAAACTCTATGGACAAGAGCTTTGATAAGACAAAATCTCTCTAAGGCTTGAATCACACAAACACTAGAAAGACAGATTACTTCTTGCTTTGAAGAAAACTCGGTTGTTCTTTATTGATAGGGTTAAAAGAATACACGCCTGACCAGGGGACTTTATAGAATCATTCCAAGCAGGTTTGCCTTTCTAGGGGTCTTGGAAACAACGTAAAACTCGAAAATTACAAAGATAAACTAAGGAAACAAAGTACAGAATCAAAGGTGGTAAAACAAGAAAGCTGCAATAAGAAAAAGATCACAAGTTAAGCAAATAATTGTTTGAATTGATTTTACCTCTTTGTGACCGTTGGGAAGTAGTTTAGGAAGGTTTGAAGTAGGCTCCTCTTTGAATTGCTTGGTGTTTCTGGTTTGGAGAAGCCTTGCTTGCTGTTTTGCTTTTAGGTGGCTGAAATGCTAAACAAGGTAAGTTCTTGTTTATATTTCATTAAGGGCCATTCCTGTATGTGTTTGTTTGGACCGTCCTTCCCATCTGGATTCAGCTTGGCTTGAAGCTGCTTGTGATCTCCAAGTGTCTTGGTAGTAACAACTTCGGTTGGTGTGATGGTGAGTTGATCAAGCTGGCTGGTGATGTCTTCAAGCTCTTTTTGGTTGATTAAACTCTCCACAGCTTTGTTAAACTCTCTTTGCAACACTCTTGTACCAGACCTTGTCCTTGGTGCAACTCTAACCACAGGAACTTGCTCAATTATATCTTGGCTAGGATCCATGTCCATCATAAAGAAACAACAAATGGAAGTAGCCGCTTCATAAGAATATGACAGCCTTGACTCTTCATCCCATAAAACTTTGCATTAGCCATATCATCACAACTATCTAAGTCTGAAGCATAACCATATGGGAATTTGACCTCATGTTTCACACATTCCAATAAACTTGTTCTGGTTTCGTTTATCAATGAGTAGGCTGGTAAAGGAGCTCTACCCTCATTATCAACAAGTATGTATGGTCGATAACATAATTTTTCTATATCCAATCTTGATGGGATGGTGTCTTTTGATTTACCCTAAATACGCATAAGATTATTCATGATGTTGTCAAAACAATTCTTTTCTTTATGCATCAGATCGATATTATGTCGAAGATTGAGGTCCCTCCAGTACGGTAGCTCCTGGAATATGCATTCTTTGTGCCAGTTATTCTTATTCCCAAAGCCAGGCTTCTTATTTTCATGACCGTTCCACCAACATCCTTAGTTTTCGGTGGATTTACACGACCTAATTTGTACTAGTAAACTTGCTCAACGGTTAAAGACTCAGGTGGATACTCTTTCCTAGCATCATTTCCCTTCAAAAAGTCTCTTTGTAAATCCTCACTGGATGATCATGAGGAAGAAATATTTGGTGACAATCTAACCAACACGTCTTTCTTCCATTCGGCACATAAAAAGACTTTCTCATCGATGCAAATTGGAAAAGACCTTTGGCCATGGGTGGTCCATCCCGATAACATGCTATACGCCGAAAAATCGCTTATCGTCCACAACAGAACTCATTTTAAATTAAAATTATTGATTCAAGGACACATTGTATGCATCAACACCAGTAAACCACCAATCTTTTAACTCTTCAATAAGAGGCTGGAGGAATATATTGAGACTACCTCGTGGATGATTTGGCCAAGAATTCATAATTGTAAGAAACAAGTACTTCATATTCATTCATATACCAGGGGGTAAATTATATGGAGTCAAGATCACAGGCCACAACGAATGATTACGAGACACGCCAAATGGATTGAACCCATATGTCTGTATTCCAAGATAAACGTTTCGTATTTGTTTGACAAACATGTTATGTTGATTTCGAAAATATTTCCACTCCGCCGCATCAGACGTATGCCACATTTATCCCTCCTTTGATTGGTTCTCGGCATGCTATCTAATTGCCGCTGTAGTATTCTTGCTTCAATTCATTCTCTTTAATTTTTCAGCAATAAGCATATACCACATACAAATACATGGTACAATTGTCCTATGTTGTTGCTCGTTAGGCTTCCATCTTACGTAATCTTTCGAGAATATCATACAACTGTTGATGCAAACATCAATTGCATGACATGGGATGCCTAAATTGCACTTCAATTTTTCTGTCATGTAATGCAAATCGGTTTCCTAGTTTCCTTCTGGTAAATAATATAAAATTTCGCAAATCCACTAACCTTTCACTCATATTATGATGTCTTATTTTGCATGACCGGAGCAGCTAAGGATAACTGCGAGTAAACTTCAGGACAACTATCATATAATGGATTTTCACTCCTTTTAACAAGTCATAGAGTTTTTTTTTTGAATGATTACGTGCAAGTTCTTCTACATTCTGATAACTACCATGTTCTTCTACATTATGATAACTACCATACTGATGATAATTATCAAAATTAATGTTATCGAGAAATGAATCATTCACCATATCCACAAATCGATATTCTACTACATTACCCACTTCTTCACTCCCACTTACCCACGTCGTATCAACATAACTTGTTTCTAAACCCATATCAAGTTCTTTTCATTTCTTATACCAAACATAATAATCTGGCATAAATCCAATCTTATAAAAATGCTTCCAAATTATTTTCCCCGACATAATTGATTTGTCGTTCTTGCAAACACTACAAGAAAAGGGGAACATACCGTCATTGCTCTGCGCAAGAGACTGGCTAGTTGCAAATGTCATGAATTGATGTTCCACCCCCGCTACAAATTCTCCCGAGAAATTCCATGACGCTTCATTGAACATCTTATACATCCACTCCCGACCATTAGTATAATTGTAATTTTCCAACATTTTTTTACTTACAAAAAAATTTCTCTCAACTTTTTCAATTTTTTCGTGTTTCTACGATTGAGGGAAAGGAAAGTCTGAGGTTTGCATATATAGACTTTTTGAAATTGTTTGCGAATAATTTGCGACTACGAATAACAGTCGCAAGAAAAAAGGTACACCAAACCCAAAACGATTAAAAGTGTCTTTGTAGCAGTTTTTACGATTAGAAAGTTACTACTTAGCAACCCGCCGAATTTGGTCGCAAAATAGTCACTAAATTTGCGATTGTTTAGCGACTTAGGTTTCGCGAGTAACTATTAGTCGTAAATTAGTTGTTAAACTGCGACTAATTTACGACTTAATTTTTTGGTCGCAATTTAGCGATAGATTGTAGACTAATTTCTATTAGTCTAAAAACCAGTCGCAAATAAGTCGGTAATCAATCGCTAAATTTAGTGACTTTAAATGTAGTCGCAACTTGTAGTCGCGAAAAGCTTGTTTTCTTGTAGTGGAAGTAAAATTTACCATCATTGCTCAGCTCTAGAGGCTGTGTATTTGCAAAGTTCATGAATTGCTCCATCCCTCCTAGAAACTCTGATGAGAAATTTCTCGTCCCTTCATCGATATGCTTATTCATTCACTTCCTATAATTAGTATAATTGTAATTTTCCGACATCGATCCACTAAAAAGCCTTGTTTTGCTCAAATGCTTTTTCATTTTTCAAAAGTATTGCTAATAAGAATCATCGGAAGAAATGTATAAATATATAGAAATTTTTGCGACTGATTTGCGACTGGCATGCGACTGAATTGCGCAAAAACAGGTACACCAACCAAAGAACTTTAAACGTGTTTTAAATTTCGGCGATTAACCGCACATTCGTACATTAATCAACAAATTTCGAGTAATTTACGACCACTAATTTTTAATCGCAAAAACAAGTACAACAACCAAAGCAATTATTACGCGTGTTTTTAATTTTCACGATTCACCACACAGTCGCAAAATAGTTGCAAAGTTGTGACTGTTTTAAGACTATTTTTTAGTCGCCAATCGGTCGCAAACGTACGACTAAAATGTGATGGTTCATTTTGGTCTTAAATTAATGACTGATTTGTGACTATTGTTATCCGGTCGAAATATAGTCGCTAATCAATAGCTAGGTAGTCAGGGCGTCATAAATCGCAATCAGTAAATCTGTATTTCCGTGTAGTGAGGGACAATAGATCGCTGTTTGAAACAGATTGTTATAAGGTTTTGCAAGTAGCACGGTTGTGATTGACTCCTCCGCATTTGGAACATCTGTTAGGGGTTGATCAATGGGTCTTCTCCTTCTGAAAACAACATTGCAAAGATAGAAATTAGAACAATTATAAGAGTACATGTAAATACACATCAAAGGATAAGGATTTTGCCTGGTATTCGCCGATGGATGGATATGTTCATCCATTAGCTTATCAACCTCGATGGAAACTTCATGCTTGTGTGCCGCTGATTTCTTACGTCTACAACTGAAACACCTAGTCAACATAGACCGTATACAAGAGACAAGATCTACAATGGGTTCGCTCCTACCATCAAGTGACGTATTATTCAATGTCTCGGTTATATTGCTTGTCATAAGATTGTAACGTTCTCCTTTGAAGTATGCTCTGGTCCAGTGTCCAATGCCTATATTGTCAAGATACTTAGCACATTCTGCGTTGTTGTTACGTATACGATTGTATGTTTCACGGTAGGCACCAATCATGTATTCATTCCCGGCCAACTTGACCAGTTGCGCAAGACCTGCGGATTTAAACCTGGTTTTAACATTTCTATGGACGTGCTCTAGACATGCTCCATGGTGAGCTCGCGGGAAAATCTGTTGGGAATGTCCTGAAATCTACTGTACTATCTCTAGAAAGTATGATAAGTGTCGAGATCAGACATAAGTCATAAATACTGGGTGATCATGATGACTTGCTAGAGCCCGCTCATGATCTATAAGTTTAGGACTTATTACCAGTATTGTATGATCCCTAAGGGTCACACACCATAGCTAACGGGAAAGTTAACAAGGAATTAATACGGTAAGATGCAAGGCATTTACTGTATTTGAACAGAGAATTGGGCCAGACAAAATACAGGCTTTTGTCTGATTTGTGTCTTGGGCCCAAAATCCCAATAGGCCATTAGGATAATTCCTTGGGCCCATATAAGGGATGAGAGGCACAGCCTAGGGCAATGGTACACCCCCCTGCAATGAGCTGTGAAACGACTTCACACCATCAATGACTTAAGTATTCTCACTCGTGATCTAATCAAGAGTCTCAATACTTCTGTCACTCAGCAAGTTTCAACGAATGAGAACGTTGCTAATCTATTAACGAAGTCACTCCTTAGGCCTAAGCACGAGTCGCGGACTGTAGCTGTAGGATAAGTGAAATTAAGATGTAGTCTTAATTTCAGTGGGAGTTTGTAAAGGGCTTTATTTAGTTGTTTTGAAAGGTTCATGTAAACATAATATTTTATGTTTATGAAATCTATGATTTCTGGATTATTTTAACTGTGATATAAATAATCGTTCCAAAATGATTCATGTCATTATATATGGGCCATCGAAGTACATGAGTAGACTTGATCCTGAAACCCCATATTTAACGAAATGACATAAATCATAGTGTCCATAGTCGAAGGTTGTTGAAATTGGAACACCAACAACCACTTGAGACTAGATTGTGTTGAGACTTATGACCAAGTTTCGAGGGGTCATAGATGCGCGGCATCAAAGTCGACACATAGGTATATGTAGGGGAGCATATGACCGGACATGGCCCGCTGATGAGAACTCTACAAGATATTAATATCTGTGTCATAAGAGGTTCTCATATACGACTATAGAGTATAGTCCTTAGACCTGAGTTCGCATGCATGTGGCTGCACATGGATTGATGCGCTTTGATCATTGTCTAACGCTGTTTCGTAACTGGGAGCTATAAGGACCTTGGTTGGGTGTATTATGAAGTGTGTAGTTCATAGTGATAGAACAAGATGGGATTTGTCCCTGCCGTTTAACGGAGGTAATATCTCTAGGCCAATCGGAGACTTGATAGCTGGTAAGAGAGTGGCCACTCCCAAACGGACTTGCCCAAGTCGTTTGCATTGTCAGTATCAAATCTGGTCCGATGAACATGGTCTGGCTATATAAGGATGACACGCATCTTGCCTTATGCCAGATCGAGATATTGAGACAAAAGGATTAGGGAATGTAGGATTCCAGTACAAGTGGGAGATTGTTGGGAATGTCCTGAAATCTACTGTACTATCTCTAGAAAGTATGATAAGTGTCGAGATCAGACATAAGTCATAAATACTGGGTGATCATGATGACTTGCTAGAGCCCGCTCATGATCTATTAGTTTAGGACTTATTATCAGTATTGTATGATCTCTAAGGGTCACACACCATAGCTAACAGGAAAGTTAACAAGGAATTAATACGGTAAGATGCAAGGCATTTACTGTATTTGAACAGAGAATTGGGCCAGACAAAATACAGGCTTTTGTCTGATTTGTGTCTTGGGCCCAAAATCCCAATAGGCCATTAGGATAATTCCTTGGGCCCATATAAGGGATGAGAGGCACAGCCTAGGGCAATGGTACACCCCCCTGCGATTTTACCTGAGCCGTTTGCTCTTTCTCTGTTGGTTCCAGCTTGGTCTAGCAGCCTGATCCAATAGCTTGTAAGCGTGTGGATACCTGAGGAGGAGCCGGTAATCATCAGCTCTTGCAGATCTCGATATTCCATTGATTAATCCGCTGCAATCATAAGGTAATGATCCTGATCTGTTTATGATTCAACTGCAAATCACCTAGATCCTAGATAATTATGTGCTAGGTTGTAACCTG
Source organism: Orychophragmus violaceus (assembly GCA_030180135.1). Taxonomy (NCBI): domain Eukaryota; kingdom Viridiplantae; phylum Streptophyta; class Magnoliopsida; order Brassicales; family Brassicaceae; genus Orychophragmus; species Orychophragmus violaceus. The sequence goes on from CM058231.1 coordinate 58,456,775, forward strand.
ACAATTACACCATGAATCACATAATCCAACAAAATCCTACCCTTTGCTTTGTATATTGACTGGCATCTGTCCGATATGAATGTCAATGTGGGGCTGTCAGCAATAATCTTTTCAAGCATGAAAAAGAAATATGTCCGGGACTCCTCATTCTCTTTGTCCACGATACAGAACGCAAGTGGAAAGACTTGGAAATTAGCATCCTGTCCACTTGCAGTTAGTAGAACTCCCCCGTATCTACCGCTCAAATGTGTACCATCCACAATAATCATTCTGCGCAGCTTCGAAAAACCTTTTATGGATGCGCCAAATGCTAAGAACAAATATAGAAACTGCTCGCAGCCTAATGCGTCTACCTCGGTCTCGAGATCAGCAATCGTGCCAGGGTTAGCGAGTTTTAGCATATGCAAAAACTCTGGTAGCTTCCTATAAGATCCATCATCTGTACCTCGTATCATCGTGAGTGCCTTCGACCGTGCACGCCAACACTTGTTATACGGTGTATCGATACGTAGATCCTTCATCAATAATGCTTTGAGTCCAGTTGGTTTCGGACCAGATGTGGGGTATGAATATTTATCTTTGAAAACAGTGGCAATGACCTTTGTCGTCCCAAGTTTCCAGTACTTATTCCTAGTATCAGTACAGCAAGAGTGATGTACCTCTGCCTTGCGCACCTCCCAATATACAATATTCTTCGTCTCATGAACCATAACACGCCAGTTGCAAGTCTTATCCGGGCAATGGATAACAACTTTGTGAAGAGTGGACACATGTTTGATGTAATAAAACTTGTTCTTTATCGCATGGATTGCTAACCATACCAAACAATCGTCTTTGCTCTTGAAAAGTTTACCCTTGTACAGATCATCACCCATTGAGTCTAAATCTAAGTCAGAGACAGGATCTCGTTGATAATTGTTGTCGTCCACCATTGGCGGGATATCAGCTTGTTCCTCGTCGGTAGGGTCTGAGTTGCTACCAGATTCAGTACCGCTCCACCTGTACACGTATTCTTGCTGTACAAGACAAGACTCACTAGTCTTGCGTTTGGATCTATTACCTACTCCAAGGTGGATTTCAGACATCACATCCACTGCATCGGAGCCTCCATATTCATCATCGATGAGGTTGGACCAAAACTCACGATCCACATTGCCAACATCCACGGGTACCTCATCTGACGTTCCATTCTCATCATCATCTGGCGTGCATTTTTCTTCTTCAACTCCTACTGCCATATCAGCATCACAATATGGATGGTCAGACACCGGGTGATTAACGGTTTCGGTATTCGTGGATACATCTTCTTGGCTATCTATCAAATCGAAACTGAATGGGTCCCTTTGTCTGGAACGTGCTCAACAGAACTTTCCACTAATGTAGTGGGAAATAGGGGGTTGGGGAGCTTTATTTTATTTATCCCGGAGTCACTGATGACCTTCTCTTTGCTAGATTTATCTTGTAAAACGGACCTGGATTGAGGCATGTTACTAGAGACGTAATTAATTTCTATATCCACTAAATCGTCGCTTGGTGGATTGTTTGGAAGCGCTTTTCTTAATATATTTTCGCTGGTGAGGTCATCTTTTTGACTATCACTGTCTAATAATTCAAAATTGAATGGTGGCTTGTTGTTTGGAAAACGTTCGTCCCTACTGTCTGTTAAATTAGCGGTGGATGGATAGTTTGAAACAGAAGAAATAAATGTTGGTTAATTGGGGTTTTTTTAGGATCGAAGTTATTGGAAAACAACGAGGGACTGAGTAACATACCACATTCGACCGATGAATGGTTTCGAGGGTAGTTGGTATAAGTTATTGACGCCGAACGCTGGTCTAAAACTGCATCGACAAATTCTTGTTTAACCAATGGCCTTATGAATGTAACAATCAATCCATCAGAGCGTTTGACTGGAGGTGAACTAGTACGAAACATCGAGTCCAGCGCTTCAACAGTATCGTCGTCAAGCATGACCGGAGAGTCTCTGCTACCGGACGGAGTTGTATCACAAAATAGTCTCACATGCGTCATGAAACTCCCTCGGTGAGCTAGCTTGGACGCTTTTTCTTTGCAGAATCGCCTTCTTTCCTAAATATCTTCCCCAGGGACAGGAATAGCTTCATTGAGCGGTTAAAAGACAGAATATCCAGGAAACATGATAGCCTGAAATCTGTTGTTACCATGATAGGCAGAGAGCTGTCATTGCAATTAGAGGATAAGGTAAGAGCAGGCGAGTAACTGAGCTTTGGCTTCGAAGCACCTTCCAAACCAAACTCTGAACAAACAAGGACGACGAGCTCTTTTATCTTCATGTGCAGCTTCATGGGGACGACCCGAGATACCCTTTCTATGTCTACGATGAATCTCCAGGCTCCGTCGCCGGTGACCAGCCAAGAGCCGCAAACTACTACACAATTCATATTTTCGTCTGGATAATCTTCGGTGTCCATGAGTTTCGAGCAAGTATAGACACACACAAACCTTATGGAGACACACACACATGTGTAACTATAAAACAGTTAACAATCTACCTGTATCTCTTCCGTGTGTGATACGAATAGTACATAAATTAGATACTTTATAATATACAATTTTTGTAAAGTAATAAACTAATATGAATACTTGATGAAATCCAACACTCCTTGATCATGGCTTCATCGTTATACCTAACTCTTCTCATAAAACCTCAAACCTTGTTGTGTTTAAGGGCTTCATCAATATGTCTCCTATTTGAAATTCTCCTGGACAAGACTCAAGTTTGATCTTTTCATTTTGTTCAGCCTCTCGTACGAAATGATATTTGATGTCGATAAGCCTGATTCGACAATGTTGAACTAGATTCTTTCCGATTGCAATCGCTGACTTGTTATCATAGATGATCCTTACACCTTTCTCTGCCTTGAATCCAATCTCATTCACCAGCCTCTGTAACCATATTTATTGGTTTGCTGCTGAGCAAACAACAATGTATTCCGCCTCGGCCGTTGATTGAGCAACCGTCTTCTGCTTGCTAGAATCCAACAAAATGCACCTTAGTCAATAGTAAAGACATAGCTACTAGTACTATTCTTGTCCTCAACTGATCCGCCCCAATCGCTATCATAAAATCCCACCAACTCTGGTTCTTCTACTCGCTTGAAATGAATCCCATATGTCAAAGTACCCTTGACATATCTAAGAACGTGTTTGGCTTCTTGAAGAACTTGCTTTAATGGAGATGTCATGTAGCAAGACAAGTAAGAACTCGCATACATTATATCTGGTCTAGAAGCACAAAGATATAATAAGCCTCCAATCATGCTTCTATACTTCGTAACATCTCTAAGCTTTTCATTCAAGACCTCCTCTGTTTTGTCGTGAGGAGTCAATGGCGTTCACAAGCGTTTGCAATCTTGCATCCCAAATTTCGTCAAGAGCTTCTTTGCATACTTATCTTGTGAGAGAAATATACCTTCTTCGTTATGTATCACTTCCATACCAAGGAAGTAATTTATTCTCCTAAGTCTGTCATCTCGAACTCACTCTTCATCTCCTCTTTAAATTGTTCAATCTTCTTCATGTTTCTTCCAGTGACTATGATGTCATCAACATACAAACTAACCACCAATATATCCTCCAATGTCTTCTTTACATCGAGTGCTACATCACTGATACTACTTTCAAAGCCATTCTTGACAAAGTAACCGTCAACGCACTCATACCATGCTCTATGTGCTTGTTTCAAGCCATAGAGCGCCTTGTGGAGTTTAAGAACTTTTCCTTCCTTTCCTTCTTCTACAAATCTTGATGGTTGTTCAATATAAATCTCCTCTTCCAAGTTTCCATTTAGGAAAGCTGATTTCACGTCCATTTGGAAGAGTTTACATTTGTGTGAGCCACAATCGCCATTAACGATCTTATTGTATCGTATCTTGAAACTGGTGCAAAGGTTTCAATATAATCCACACCATATTCTTGTGTGATTCCTCTAGCCACCAATATCGCCTTGTGTTTGATTGCTTCTCCACTTGCATTAGTCTTCAAACGAAAAAATCCATTTGCACTAACCACATTTTTATCGCTTGGTCTCTCCACGACTTGCCACGTCTTTTTTTTTTTCTATCATTCTCAACTCTTCTCTCATGGCTTCTATCCAGTTCACATCATTCATTGCTTCCTCCAAAGCCTGAGGTTCTTCAGCCATCATAAGACACATCTCATGTATATGAGCCATCTCTTAAACTTAATTTGTTTGTTGCATCAAATCATTGATCTATTTGAATCCTCCTGGACCAACTGATGTTTCTCCTTCAAAAGGTGTTTTTAATTCCTCTATTTGAGATTTGTAGTTGGTTGAATGCATTACTTACTTGTTCTACTTGAGCGTTTATATCATTATTTTCTCCATGATCTCCTTGTTCCCTTGGAGACTTGATCTTGAATTGTGAGAGAACCGATTTCTTCACTTCCTTCTTTTCCCAATTCATTATCTTCTCTTCATCAAACGTCACGTCTCTTGATACTTTGATCTTCTCTTCACTTACTAAAAACACTCTGTATCATTTTGATTCATTTCTATAACCAACGAATATCCCTTGCTTGGATTTAGCATCAAGTTTCCTTCTCTTCTCATTTGGAACATGTACGTAACATATACACCAGAATATCTTCAAGTGATTTACACTTGGTTTCTTCCCACTCCATACTTCTAATGGATTCACACCTTTCTCCAATGGCTTAGATGGTAACATATTTTTCAAATAAGTTTATGTTGCAATAGCTTCAGCACAAAACTTGTTTGATAAAATCCTCTCCATGAGCATCGATCTAGCCATTTCCACAAGGGTACTATTTCGTCTCTCCGCAACACCTTTCTGTTGTGGAGTATAGGGTGTTTTTACTTAATGATCTACGCCACTCTATTGACATAGCTTGATGAATTATTTTGATAAGAACTCACCACCTCCATCCGTTCTAAGCCACTTAATCCGAGTTTCTGATTGATTTTCCACATGAGGATTGAATATCTTGAATTTTGAGAGCACTTCACTTTTGCTCTTCATAAAATACACCCATGTCATCCTTGAATAATCATAAATAAATTTTAAGAAGTATTTGCTTCCATTTATTGATTCAGTTTGCATTAGACCACACACGTCGGAGTGTATGAGTTCTAATACATTGCTTGTATTGCTTTGATAACTTCTTGGAAAACTCCTCCTTGATAGTTTTCCCTTCTCACAAGACTCACATATCCCTTTTATTACTTCAAAATTTGGAAGATCTTCTACAATTTTTAGCTTTTTCATTGTCTCCATCTTGTCATACTTTACGTGACCAAAACACTTATTCCATTGATTTGTCTTTTCTTCCTTCTCTTCAAATGCAACCTAAACACCTTCATTTGATTTTTTCCAACGTATTGGAAATCTCTTGTATTCCATCTTGATATCCAATATCTTTCTTCTGTTTAGATCTTGAATCATGCATTTATTGTCTTCAAAATTAACCTGATATCCATTAGATATCATTTGCGAGACAGTTAGCAAAATTCTTGGTAGTTCAGGTACAAGAAGTACATCTTTGATGACATGTAATCCCTTATTCGGAGAGACTCGTACATATCCTTTGCCTTCTGACAAGACTTTCTCACCATTTCCAACTCTTATGGTGATTCTCTTGCTACGATCCAAGGTACTAAAGTATCATGCATCTTTAGACATAAGATTGATGCAACCGCTATCCACCAACCATGTCTCTTCACAAAATTTTGAAGCTTCTTCTTCCTCAATGTCACTAAAGAGAATATGAAATTCATCTTCATTGTCATATTTTGACTCTTATAAACTTAGATGTGCTCTTTCACTTTGTCTAAGTTTACAATCTTTAGCTATGTGCTCTGGTCTATCACACACATAGCATTTTCTTTCGTTTTTGCACTCTTTTGCGGGACACCTCTGTTCTTCTTTTTCCAACAATCTATATCATTGTGATTGTTTCTTTTGAACACGCCACACCACTTTTTATTCTTCTCATGTCGTTTCTTGTCTTTCTTGTTTCCTCTTTTCGAACCAAGCTTTTATCCATAAAACGCACCCTCATTGATACGTTCTTCTCGAAGACTTAAGCGCTTTCAAAGTACCTATCATCTCTGTCATAGAGAGAGTTGATAGATCATTTGTTTGTTCAAGGACAGCAACGATGCTGGCATAATTTTTGGCAAGGAGATAAGGACCTTTGGACCAATTGGTAATCGGTCTTATCTTCACGATGAACTCTTAGTTGATTACTCATGTTAATCAACTTTGTTGTGAATTCATTTATGGTTTCACTTTCCTCCATCTTAAAATTCTAACATTCTCTTCTCAAGGTCTGAAGATTAATCATCCTTACTTGTGGACTTCCTTGGAACTCAATTTCCAAAGCGTTCCAAACTTCTCTTGTGCTTTTTGCAGGAGCTATTCTTGGAAATATTGAATCTGAAACTACACTTTGAAGGATCTGAGGAACCATCACATCCTTCATCACTCGATCATCTCTTTCTTTGTTTAATACTGGTGTCGTCAGGACACGTACTCAACGTAACTTCCTTTTCAATAACATTCCACAACTTTCATATTTTCAAGATGGTTATCATCTTGATTTTCCATAAGTTATACGATTCACCATTGATGATTGGAATAACTTGATGTATTTTTGGCTCCATAGATATGATACCATGTATAACTTTGAACTCTCAAAGTTGTTAAGGATCGGACAACATAGATTTTACTTTGTTTTTGTCTCTCTCTCTCTCTCTCTCAGTTTTTTCACTACACGAAAACTGTTGAATAGCCACGAAAATATTCTTGGCTATATGCCATAATTCGTGGCTATTTGACCAATAGCCATAGATAGCCACAAAACAATTTCGTGGCTATGAACTCGTGGATATTTCTCGAACGTGGCTATTCGTTGGCAACGCTTCCCCGACATAGCCACGAATAGCAAGAATTTTATTTCGTGGCTATAAAAGCCACGAATAGCCACAAACATAACCGCAGATAATGCTACGAAATAGCCACGACGTAATTTGTGGGTATATCCACGAATAGCTACATACTTATGGTTGACAAAAAGCTACATATTTATTCAGCTATCTTATTAAAAAAAATAGTCAAAATAATTATTTGTATACAATTATTTTGTTATAAAAATAACAAAATTTAAAACTAATTAATTTATTTCTAAATTTCATTAAAAATGAATAAATTTAATAACAATATACAAATGATTTGATAATACAATAAATTAACTAATTACACACAAAGAAATTAAAATAAAATAAAATAAAAAATAGCTTCAACGCAGCCGCGAACCAACCAGAGGAGGAGCTGTTGTGGGAGTGATGGACGGCGTAGTGGTGATGCGTTACAGATGGCAGATGAGTGACGGACGGCGAGCAGTGACAACAGAGGCGTGAACGGAAGAGGCTGAAATACGGCAGAGGAAGCTTTGAGAGCGGAAGGGTAGACGAGAGAGACGCAGAGGATGAGGATAAGATGGTGTGACTACCAATGTACATGAAGGAGAGTTTCAGAAACAAATTGAAATTTGGATCTGAAATTGCTGGAGGTTAGGATAAAGAGGATAAGGGGAGAAGTGTAAAAAAAAGATCTTTTTTTACAACAATAATAAAAGAGACTAACAGTCCAAATTTGATGTGAGATATAGATCTAACGGCTAGGAAGGTGATCCTTGTGTATAATAAAAATCATTATGAACCGTTGATAGCTTTTAATCAATGTTGGTACTGGATTTCCCTCTAGGAAATCCGGTCCATAAACTATAGAATTGAAGGCCCGTAATCACGAGTCCAGTTCACTGATTAACGAGCAAGTTTGATTGTGGTCCAAGGCCCATTTGGTTATAAAAAGACGTAGGCCTAAATGGTCCGAGGCATGAGATGATCGAGCTCGAGCTCAATGGGAGAAGATGTCGAAAAAGAATAACCAGGTCATTGTCGGTTAAAACGACTTCCGCAAATCCATGAGATCGTTGCTGATGCAAGGCCGAAAAATCGGAACAAGAAGATCGTGGCTGGAAGGCTATTTAAAAAAGAGTATAAGCTAATTCAAAGGACATTCCAACCCTAATCAAGAACAGTATGACTAGATAGCTCAAAAACCTCTCTTTGTACTCACTTTTCGATTGTTTAAATTCGATCTCGACATTCAGTCTCAATAATATCTTTGATTCATAGGAAACCTATATCGTTATATATATAAAAGTCCAAATCCACGAATACAAATCCTTGGTGTGAATCTTCGATTTCACATTTGGCGCCGACTGTGGGGACACTCTGTAGTTTTTCCTGTCTCAAGAATCAGATCTAAGGTTCGATAGATCGAGATTAATCCCGACCAATCTGGCTCTCCCAACGCCACTCCACCAGTCGACCACCAGCAGGTGGTCGGCAACGTCCCTCAAAACACCGCCAGGGTAAGTATCACGGGTCAGGCCGACGCTGTGTTGACGAGCTCAATCTCTGTCTCCACGACTTCGGCACCAATCAGCTCGGTCGCTCAAACAATTGCGACGAGCCAGACTCCGAAAAACGTTCTGTCTGGAACCAACGACTCAAGCAGGAACTGGGTCTGGATGAGGAGCGATTCAACTTCTGCCTCCGCATCAGGAGGCGGATCCGGAACGCTCAGATGCATTCCGCCGCGACCACCTGCGCCTCCGCGGCAAAGCCCGGACGACCTCGCTGAAATCCGTTTAATGCTTAACCATTTTGTGAGTCGAATGAGAAGTAACGAGGCTAATGCCCGAGTCCAAGAAGTCGCAAATCGTGCTTTAGCTACACAGCTCGCCGAACAAGAACGGCGCATTAACGCCCGTTTCGAAGAGCTCACTAATCAAAACCAAGGAGAGCGATCAGTATATCATCAACGACCTCCCATAAGCCCTCCGCCTCGGACAAGCCTGGATTTCTCTCAATTGGTAACACCCCTGGAACGTCGGGAAAAATCGCTGGCACATCAAATATCGGTTTTTTCCCTATGACGACCCCTATAGCTACGCCGACTCCATTTAGTCCGTGCACCATGGTCACGGATCCAAGCGGATCGGGAATTCGGACACTACCCGGACCACCTCCCCTGCCGAATAACTCCGGCATTAGGCCAAGGCAGCTCGGGGGCTCAACTTTTGCTTCGAGCTCTGGGTATCCCACCGGATCAAGTCCGATGCAATTCTAGAAGCCTCGAGTTGACCAGACAAGATCGATTCCGACGATCGATCTAATCGACCCGATCTTTCCCGGCAACCGTTAACTCAACCGCAAACACAGTTCGCACCTATATTGGGAGACAAACACGATATGCTAAGGCATTATATTGAGCAAGCCAATGCCCAATTCATGAGCCTAAGCTCGAAAGTTCATATGGCCACAAGCGCGGCATCCGACATCGATCGAGTGATCGAAGAAACGCGCCAAACGCCGTTTACAGACCGAATCGCTTTCGAAATGATCCAAGAGATCAAGAAAACAAAATTTCCTGAATTCTCGGGGAAATAGGACCCCAAGGCCCACATCAGAGCATTCAGACTAGCGATGTCTAGGGTATATCTGACCGACGAGGAAAGAAAGCCTACTTTCTGCAGACTCTTCGCCAAAAACCTATCGGGCTCAGCCCTCGAATGGTTTGCCGGACTGGAGGAGAAATCCATCGATAACTTCACCCAGTTCATGATGGTATTCCTCAAACAATATTCCGTCTTTATCGAGGTCAAAACAACGGAAGCAGTCCTATTTGGCATATCTCAACGACCCGATAAAACACTTCGTTCGTATATCGACCGATTCAAGGAAATAAAATCCAAAATCGCGAACCCAAATGACGAAGTGGCGATAGAGGCACTAAGACACGGACTGTGGTACTCAACCAAATTGCTCGAGGAAATAACCGTCCGCGAACCGCTCATACTCGATGATGCCCTTCATCGCGCATCGGCTTTCGCCCGCCTCGAGGACGAAACTACAGCCCTCAGAGAGAAACACCGGAAAGAAAGGAACCAGTCGGGCTCACAGAGCTCGAACACCAAGAAAGATTCTCGTAAATCCGGGACCATTATTGCGGTCGAAAGCCCGAAGAGCTCGAGAAAATTCAAGATCGACAAGGAAAAATTCTGCGACTTTCATATAAAACGAGGCCATTCGACGGAAGAGTGTTATACTCGAGCCCAAGTCGAAGCCCAAAAACGAGGGTCCGAAAATAACCAAGAATCCGAAATCGAGGAGAAAACTCCTGACAAAAAGGAAACAAAATCGACCAAAGAGTCGAACACTCAAAAGCCTTCTCAGAATAAACGAGAACGATCCAAAGATGCAGGATCTCCCGAACCTCTCCCCCAGGGCTCGCGAAAACGAGTCGAGGTCATCCTTGGCGAACTCAGTTTATGCGGTACTCCAGGAGTGTTGGCATTATCCCGGCCTCCAGCTCCTATTAAAAGTTTACGCTCACGAATCAATCTCCCTCGCCTCTGCGGGAGGGGGGGGGGGTGTTGGAATTATGTCCAGTAATCTCTGTACTGTCTCTAGAAAGTAAGAGTATGTCAATGATCAGACATAAGTCATATAATACTGGGGGTCATGATGGCTTGCTAGAGTCCGCTCATGATCTATAAGTCTTGGACTTATTGCCTTTATTATATGATCCCATATGGGTCACACGCCTAAGCTAACGGGAAAATACGAAGGAACGGTTTAGCAGAAGTACGGTAAAAGTGCTAGGCATTTACTGTACTAAGAGAGACTAAAGGGCCTGATTAAATCCAAGGGATTTAATCAAAATGGGAATTGGGCCCAAAAGGCCCAACAAGACTGGACAAGGGTTTTTAATTAAAATCTTGCCCTAGCTCTTTTTCCCCAAGCCACTTCTGCGCCACCCTCCTCTCTCTCTGCGCCTCTCTCTCAGCTGGTCTAGCAGCCAAATTTCCCGGTGTGCGTGTGTGAGCCTTTGGAGGATCCATCCCTTGGTGGTTCTGCTGATCTCTGACCCGTGCCTCCTCTTTCCGCTGCACAAAAAGGTAACAGGTGAGATCCTTTATGATTCTGCAAGAGAACCTAGATCTGGCATGTTTAGTAGGATCAATTAATCTGATAATTGAACCAGGAAACACTAAACGAATCCAACAGTGGTATCAGAGCCATTGGTTCTGTGGTTTTTCTTGTTTAGAATCATGTTTAGGATTGTTTAAGAAGTGTTTTTGAATCAACCTACTGATAAGGAAAAACACTTAAGAAACAAAGAATTGAAACCTAAACAAACAAGAAATCGCATGATCCAATCTATATGAATTGGTATGCGTCGGATTGTGATCGTTGAAGGATCACACGTCCGTATCGGCATGACGCACGGACCGATCGTGGATCGTGTCGCGTGGTCATTACCGACCGGCGATGATGCGCACGACCGAGGTGGACCGAGAGGAGCGATGGACGATTACGATCGCGAGATCCCGTCCCGATCGTCGCTCGCTCACGTCCCAATCGATCGTCCCGACGCACGCCAAGGCTGTCCCGATCGCTCGGCGATCGCGTGAAGCCACCGACCCGAGCTCGACGATCGATCGTCCCGTCCCGTCCCGTCCCGTCCAGCTGACCGTCTCGATCTTGGATCGCTCGAGTGCGGCTTGCGGCTGGGCGATGGTGATCGAGGAGCTAGGTCACGACCATGATTGGTTCGTGACCAATTCGGTTCGGTTCGGTTTAAAATTTTATTAAAATTAAACGTCGCGGTTTAATAAACAGATTTAATAATATTTATTAAGTTCTGGTTAAACCGGGATAAGAAATCCAAAGTCGAAAAATTGGATTTTGTGCCTAAACCAGTGATTTTCTAATTTGATTTGGTTGGACCAAATAAATTGAGAAAATCCGGTTTAGTAAATAACCGGTTGACAATTGTGGTCATCGTAGTAATTAATTTTGGTTAGACCAATTTTAATGACCCAGACCGGTTATGTCATTTAATTGGACAATTGGGTTATGTCTTGGACATGAACCAATTCTTGGGCCTCGGGCCAAGAAGTTAAAACAATTGGGCCAATTATTTGAGTCTTTTCTTCAGAATTAATTTAAAATTTATTTTTATAGAATTATAAAATCGTTTTTAAATTAATAAGTTTCCAAAATTTTGAAATTAGAAAGTTTCTTAAATTAGAAATTTCTAGATTTGCAAGTTTTGGATTTTAGGAAATTTCTATAATTAAAAGTTTCTAATTTTAGAAAGTTTCCAAAATTAGTAGGTTTCCCAAAAAGAAAAGTTTCCCAAAATAGTAATCTTCTATTTTGGGATGAATTTTAATAAACCTACAAACCTCAAATAATATCAAGCGTTGGATGTCTTGTCCAGTCTATGTCAGCTGTCGAAGTCCATTCAATTGTATTCATGGCCTTACAATGTGAGGGTGTCTACTTTTGCGTGGATAAGACGGTTTGTGATTCACAAATGTCATTGGGAGTCCCAGACATTAATGATTACATGACTGTATAGTCTGGTTTTCTTGACTAGGCCATCGGGAGTCCCGGGACTTGAGACATCAGAGTGGATTGGGCCTCGGGCCCAGATTCACAACCAAGAGTTATATCACGGATATAATTAGCCGACATAGGGCTTACCGATATAAGCTAAGGTTGGGTGATGGCCAGTGGCCCACTTTGATCTTAGTTATATGTGGATCTTGGAATCATTATATTCTATTGAGGGTAACTTATGTTATTGAATATAATGCGTGATTAATCACATTAAGTATAACACAAGATTAATCATATTGAACATATTAACTAATAACCTTTTTATCTTATATTTCAGCTATGACTACTACAAGCACTCAAAACACATTCTCAATCCGGTCTGTTCTCGAGAAGGAGAAGCTGACTGGAACGAACTTCCTGACGTGGTCAAGGAACTTGAGGCTGGTCCTCAAGCAGGAGAAGAAGGATTATGTCCTTCGTGATCCCCTCCCCGAGAGGCCTCCTAACAATGCCGCCAGGACTCTGCATAATGCTTGGGAAAAGCATTCGTCAGATGAAAATGATGTCTATTGCCTGATGTTGGCGACAATGACTGCTGAGCTGCAAATGCAGTTCGAGAGTGTGTTGTCACCCATCGAGATAATGGCAAGCCTGAAATCGCTTTTTCAGGAGCAAGCAAGGACTGAGAGGTTTCAAACAGTTAAGAACCTCTTAGACTGTAAGTTGGCTGCAAATGCGGCAGTGAGTCCTCATGTCTTGAAGATGATGGGTTATCTTGATCATCTTTAGAAACTCGACTGCCCTATCAGCCATGAACTTGCCTGCGACATCGTTCTGCAGTCTTTACCTGCAAGCTATGATCAGTTCATTCTGAACTTTAATATGCATGGCTTGAGTAAGATATTGCCTGAGCTTCACGGAATGCTCAAGACTGCAGAGCCCAACTTGAGGAAAACCGCCAAGGACCCCAATGTGCTTATGGTGCAAAAGGGCAAGGGCTTTAAGAAATCCTCTACCAAGGACAAGGGAAAGGCTAAGGCTGTCCAAGTCTCGGACAAGGACACGCCAAAGCCCAAGCCCAAGTCTAAGGCTGGGCCTACTGACATATGCAGGTTCTGTAAAGAACCAGGGCATTGGAGGAGAGAATGTAAGAAATTCCAAGAAGGTCTAAAGGAATTGAAGAAGAAGACTCTCGAGACTTCTTCATCAGGTATTTTTGTTATAGAAGTTAATACAACTACTTCTGATAATACCTCATGGGTTATGGATACTGGTTGTGGGGCTCATATCTGTACTAATATGCAGGCACTCAGCAACAGTAGAAGGCTGAAGCAAGGACAAGTGGAGCTACGAGTTGGGAATGGAGCGAAAGTTCCTGCACTAGCTGTAGGCACATACTTGTTGTCTTTACCTTCGGGATTGGTTTTAGAACTCAATAATTGTTATTTTGTACCTGCGATAAGCAGAAATATTATTTCAATTTCTTTGTTGGATTTGGAAGGTTATGATTTTTCAGTTAAGAATAAATTATGTTCCTTCAATCGCAACAATTTGTTCTATGGTTGTGCCCCTCTTACGAATGGGCTTTACATACTTGATCAATCCGCGCCAATTTATAACATTGATACCAAACGGTTCAAACCTAATGAGGAGAACCGAACGTTTCTATGGCATTGTCGTTTAGGGCACATCAGCGAGAAACGCATCAAGAGGCTCCATTCGAATGGACTTCTTGGCTCATTTGACTTTGAGTCATGTGAGAAATGCGAATCCTGCATGATGGGCAAAATGACACGGCCCCCCTTTAATAAACCTAACGAGAGGGCCAGTGACTTATTGGGCCTGATACACACTGATGTGTGTGGCCCAATGTCCACAAATGCAAGAGGAAACTATCAGTACTTCATTACCTTCACTGATGATTTCAGTAGGTATGGATATGTTTATTTAATGAAACATAAGTCTGAATCTTTTGAGAAGTTCAGAGAATTCCAAAATGAAGTACAGAACCAACTTGGCAAAAGCATTAAGGCTCTTCGGTCCGACCGAGGAGGAGAATACTTAAGCCAAGAATTCAGTGATCATCTAAGAGAGTGTGGGATCGTGTCCCAACTCACTCCTCCTGGAACACCTCAATGGAATGGTGTGTCTGAGAGGAGAAATCGGACCTTATTGGATATGGTTCGATCTATGATGAGTCACACAGACCTTCCAATATCCCTTTGGGGATATGCTCTGCTAACAGCAGTGTTCACTCTAAATAGAGCGCCATCGAAAGCAGTAGCAAAGACACCATATGAATTATGGACTGGAGTAGCTCCAGTGCTGTCTTATCTTAGAATTTGGGGTTGTGAAGCCTATGTCAAGAGATTAATCTCAGACAAGCTTACACCAAAGTCTGATAAATGCTACTTCATTGGTTATCCGAAGGAAACCAATGCTTATTACTTCTATCTACGTTCTGAGAACAAGATCTTTGTTGCCCGGGATTGTAACTTTCTTGAGAGGGAGTTTCTCTCTAAGAAAGACAGTGGGAGTAAGGTACTGCTTGAAGAAATTCAAGATGAACATGATACTGCTCAACCTAATGAGGAAGAGCAGCAGGAGGACCTACAAGAAATTGTAGAGCCTGAACCTGTAGTACCTGAAGTTCGAAGATCCGGGAGGATCCGTCACGAACCCGAGAGATATCAAGGATTCCTCGTGACTAACTGTCATGATCTTCTGATAATTGATGGTGATGAACCATCGAACTTCAATCAAGCCATGATGGGCCCAGATTCCTCTAAGTGGCGTAAGGCCACTGATTCCGAAATGGACTCCATGTCGGTCAACCAAGTGTTTTCGTTGGTTGACTTACCCACTGGTGTAAAAGCCATCGAGTGCAAATGGATCTTCAAGAAGAAGATTGACGTGGATGGAAATGTCCAGATTTACAAAGCCAGGTTGGTGGCAAAAGGTTTCAGACAAGTTCACGGTGTGGATTACGATGAAACCTATTCACCAGTGGCTATGATGAAATCTATTCGGATTATACTAGCAACTGCAGCTTTTCATGATTATGAAATTTGGCAGATGGACGTGAAAACCGCCTTCCTGAATGGCATTCTGGAAGAGGATGTGTATATGACACAACCTGACGGTTACATAGATCCAAAGAATGCTGGGAAAGTATGCAAGCTTCATAAATCCATTTATGGATTGAAGCAAGCATCGAGGAGCTGGAATCTTCGTTTTGATGAAGCGATCAAGCAATTTGACTTCATCAGAAACGAAGAAGAACAATGCGTGTATAAGAAAACTAGTGGGAGCAAGATAGTATTTCTTATTCTGTATGTCGATGACATACTGCTTCTCGGAAACGACGTTCCAATGCTAAAGTCGGTAAAGGACTGGCTTGGAAGTTGTTTTTCCATGAAAGACATGGGTGAAGCCGCATACGTTCTTGGAATCAGGATCTACCGGGATAGATGTAGAAGGCTGATAGGTTTGTGTCAAGATTCATACATTGACAAAGTCCTACAAAGATTCAGCATGAAAGATTCCAAGAAGGGCTTCACGCCAATGGTACATGGCACAACGCTAAGCAAGAAGCAGAGCCCTACGACGGCTGCTGAGCTAGAGCGCATGAAGAATATTCCTTATGCATCTGCAATAGGATCTATCATGTATGCCATGATCTGTACTCGTCATGATGTTGCTTATGCATTGAGCATGACGAGTAGATACCAGTCAAATCCAGGTGAAAACCATTGGATTGCCGTCAAGAACATCCTGAAGTATCTAAGACATACTAAGGACAAGTTCTTGGTATACGGTGGAAGTGATGTGCTTAAAGTCAGTGGATTCACGGACGCAAGTTTCCAGACAGACCAAGATGATTTCCGGTCACAGTCCGGTTATATCTTTTGTCTGAATGGCGGTGCAATCATTTGGAGAAGCTCCAAGCAAGACACCGTTGCTGATTCCACTACAGAAGCTGAATATATCGCCGCCTCAGAAGCAGCGAAGGAAGCTGTTTGGATACGAAAGTTCATTATTGAACTAGGTGTGATACCAAATGCGGCTGAGCCTCTGGCACTGTTTTGTGATAACAATGGTGCTATTGCTCAGGCAAAGGAACCAAGATCACACCAGAAATCCAAGCATGTTCTAAGAAGATTTCACTTGATACGTGACATCATTAATAGAAAGGAAGTCAAGATCAGCCGAGTTCAGACAGATGATAACGTCGCTGATCCGTTGACAAAGCCACTCCCAAGGCCTAAGCTCGAGTTCCTGACTGAAGCTGTAGGCATTAGAGACATTGAAATGTAATCTAAATTTGAGTGGGAGTTTGAGGGCTTTATTTAGTTTTTGGTATGTTCTTGTAAAACATTTTATGATGTTTAATGAAATTATTATTTCAAGATTATTTTAACTGTGATGAAATAATCGTTCCAAAGTGATATGAACCATTTTATAGGTCATCGAAGTAAGTGACTTGATCTTGAGTTATCAAAGTCATTTAGCTTGATCATGAGACCCTATATTCGATAGATGGCTTATATCATCATGTCCCTAGTCGAAGGTTGTTGAAATTGGAACACCAACAACCGTGTGAGACTGGATTGGTATGTGACTTATGACAAAGTCTCAGTGTGTCATAGATGCACGGCATCAAAGTCAGTACATAGGTGTATGTAGGGTACATACGACCGGACAAGACCCGATTATAAGAACTCTTCAGGATATTTATATCTGTGTCATAAGAGATTCTTACTACGACAATAGAGTATAGTCCTTAGACCTGAGTTCGCATGCATGTGACTGCACATGAACTAATGCGCTTTGATCATTGTCTAATGCTGTCGTTAAGCGATAGTTATAAGGACCTTGTTTGGGTGTATTATGAAATGAGTAGTTTACAGTGATGGAACAAGACGGGATTTGTCCCTCCAATATAAATGGAGTGAATATCTCTAGGCCAATCGGAGATTTGAATACTGGAAAATGCATGGCCATGCTCAAACGGACTGTCCCGAGTCGTTTGGATTGTCAGTATCAAATCAGAGTCCGATGAACATGATTAGCCTTAATAAGGATGACACTCATCTTGCCTTATGACTAATCGAGATATTGTGACAAAAGGATTATGAATACAGAGATTCCAGTTCAAGTGGGAGATTGTTGGAATTATGTCCAGTAATCTCTGTACTGTCTCTAGAAAGTAAGAGTATGTCAATGATCAGACATAAGTCATATAATACTGGGGGTCATGATGGCTTGCTAGAGTCCGCTCATGATCTATAAGACTTGGACTTATTGCCTTTATTATATGATCCCATATGGGTCACACGCCTAAGCTAACGGGAAAATACGAAGGAACGGTTTAGCAGAAGTACGGTAAAAGTGCTAGGCATTTACTGTACTAAGAGAGACTAAAGGGCCTGATTAAATCCAAGGGATTTAATCAGAATGGGAATTGGGCCCAAAAGGCCCAACAAGACTGGACAAGGGTTTTTAATTAAAATCTTGCCCTAGCTCTTTTTCCCCAAGCCACTTCTGCGCCACCCTCCTCTCTCTCTGCGCCTCTCTCTCAGCTGGTCTAGCAGCCAAATTTCCCGGTGTGTGTGTGTGAGCCTTTGGAGGATCCATCCCTTGGTGGTTCTGCTGATCTCTGACCCGTGCCTCCTCTTTCCGCTGCACAAAAAGGTAACATGTGAGATCCTTTATGATTCTGCAAGAGAACCTAGATCTGGCATGTTTAGTAGGATCAATTAATCTGATAATTGAACCAGGAAACACTAAACGAATCCAACAGGGGGGGTGTACGGGCTATACCCCCTAGAAGAGTTGACTTCATCTTCGGCGGCTCTAAGCTATGCCGAGACTCTATCAATTCGATTAAAGCCCTCCAAAAAAGAGTCGAGACGGAAAAACGGGAGAAGATCCCAATTCAAGGTCCAGACCATGAGATCACTTTCTATGAGAGCAAAACACTCGAACTCGACAAGCCGCATTACGATGCGCTCCTCGTATGCTTAGTAGTCAGGGATGTCGAACTTTCAAGAATAATGATCGGCACAGGAAGTTCGGTAGACGTCCTTTTTTACGACGCATTCGAAAAGATGGAGTTCGAAGATTCCTAGATTGTCGAAGGACAGAGTTCGTCTTGGTAGATCGAACTAATATGAATACTTGATGTGGAGGCACACACATGTGTGTAACTGTAAAACAGTTAACAATCTACCTGTATCTCTTTGGTGTGTGATACGAATAGTACATAAATTAGATACTTTATAATATACGATTTTTCTAAAGTAATAAACTAATATGAATACTTGATGAAATCCAACACTCCTTGATCATGGCTGAATCGTTACACCTAACTCTTCTCATAACATCTCAAACCTTGTTGTATTTAAGGGCTTCGTAAATATGTCTCCTATTTGAAATTCTCCTGGACAAGACTCAAGTTTGATCTTCTCATTTTGTTCAGCCTCTCATACGAAATGATATTTGATGTCGATATGCCTGGTTCGACGATGTTGGACTAGATTCTTTCCGATTGCAATCACTGACTTGTTATCATAGATGATCCTTACACATTTCTCTGCCTTGAATCCAATCTCATTCATCAGCCTCTGTAACCATATTTATTGGTTTGCTGCTGAGCAAACAACATTGTTTTCTGCCTCGGCCGTTGATTGAGCAACCGTCTTCTGCTTGTTAGAATCCAACAAAATGCACCTTATCCAATAGTAAAGACATAGCCACTAGTACTATTCTTGTCCTCAACTGATCCGCCCCAATCGCTATCATAAAATCCCACCAACTCTGGTTCTTCTACTCGCTTGAAATGAATCCCATATGTCAAAGTACCCTTAACATATCTAAGAACGTGTTTGGCTTCTTGAAGAACTTGCTTTAATGGAGATGTCATGTAGCGAGACAAGTAAGAACTCGCATACATTATATCTGGTCTAGAAGCACAAAGATATAATAAGCCTCCAATCATGCTTTTATACTTCGTAACATCTCTAAGCTTTTCATTCAAGACCTCCTCTATTTTGTCGTGAGGAGTCAATGGCGTTCACAAGCGTTTGCAATCTTGCATCCAAAATTTCGTCAAGAGCTTCTTTGCATACTTCTCTTGTGAGAGAAATATACCTTCTTCGTCTTGTATCACTTCCATACCAAGGAAGTAATTTATTCTCCTAAGTCCGTCATCTCGAACTCACTCTTCATCTCCTCTTTAAATTGTTCAATCTTCTTCATGTTGCTTCCAGTGACTATGATGTCATCAACATACAAACTAACCACCAATATATCCTCCAATGTCTTCTTTACATAGAGTGATACATCATTGATACTTCTTTCAAAGCCATTCTTTACAAAGTAACTGTCAATGCACTCATACCATGCTCTGGGTGATTGTTTCAAGCCATAGAGCGCCTTGTGGAGTTTAAGAACTTTTCCTTCCTCTCCTTCTTCTACAAATCTCGATGATTGTTCAATATAAATCTCCTCTTCCAAGTTTCCATTTAGGAAAGCTGATTTCACGTCCATTTAGAAGAGTTTCCATTTGTGTGAGCCGCAATCGCCATTAACGATCTTATTGTATCGTATCTTGAAACTGGTGCAAAGGTTTCAATATAATCCACACCATATTCTTGTGTGATTCCTCTAGCCACCAACATCGCCTTGTGTTTGATTGCTTCTCTACTTGCATTAGTATTCAAACGAAAAATCCATTTGCACTAACCACATTTTTATCGCTTGGTCTCTCCACGACTTGCTACCTCTTGTTCTTTTCTATCATTCTCAACTCTTCTATCATGGCTTCTATCCACTTCACATCATTCATTGCTCCCTCCAAAGCCTGAGGTTCTTCAGCATCATAAGACACATCTCATGTGTATGAGCCATCTCTTAAACTTAATTTGTTTGTTGCATCAAATCATTGATCTATTTGAATCCTCCTGGACCAATTTATGAGGACATCAAGTCATCATCAACCAAGGAGCATGCAGAGGACATAAATCAACCAACCAAGATCCTTGGAGAGAATCAGTTTGAGCCCACCATAGACATATGTGCATGTCATGGAGTATATCTACCCAACCAGGAAGACTTAAGTAACAAATCAACCTGTTCCAAAAACTTAACTCATCAAGGAATTATCACGAAGTGGAGGTGTTTCAAAATCTTTCCATATGAAGAAGATATGCAAGTTACAACTCAGAAGAATTTCAAGGAACCCGCTGGAGACCAACTGTCACTTATTGGAGAGTACAGATCGGACCAGGATGAATCAAGTTCTAAACCAACTTGTTTTGGAAACCTTACTCAACAGAGATTCAGTGAGAATTGGATTCGGTTCAAAATGAATTATGGTTTAAAAGTTATTCAACTTCTAAAATAGGAGATGCTACACTTGCCTTATTTAGAGCCTCGCGGCTTTAATATCAAACAGCTCTTTCCTCTTCTATGTGGCTGCATTTTGGACGTGATATACATCATTCAGAATGTCCCTAAGGTACGAAATTATCTCCCCAAATTGTCAATATACAAGAGCCAACGAATTTCCTTATTTGGTAAGCTAAATCATCTCCAACGGCCATATGGCTTAAATGTAGATTATTTGTTCCTTTGCTTAGTTTTTATCTTTCAATTGTATTGAGCACTATA
Organism: Orychophragmus violaceus; assembly: GCA_030180135.1. Taxonomy (NCBI): domain Eukaryota; kingdom Viridiplantae; phylum Streptophyta; class Magnoliopsida; order Brassicales; family Brassicaceae; genus Orychophragmus; species Orychophragmus violaceus. The sequence goes on from CM058231.1 coordinate 58,477,950, forward strand.
TAAGCTCATCCTAGTCTCATTTGTAAATCACCTTTCAATCATTTCAGAATTAATCTAAGTATTTCTTCTTTTCAAAGTGTTTGTTCTTTGAGAGAGAGTTGTTCCTTCTTAGAGTTTAGTGAGTGATTCACTATACTTTAGGAGTTTCGGTTCAGACTATTTTTGAGTGATTCAAATAGTTTGTTCTTAGATTGAGAGAGTCAATCAAAGCCACTGAGCAAGAGAGTTGCTCAATTACCTCCTCCATTCTTCCGCACATCAAGCTTGTTGATCACTTTGATAACCATTTGTGAATAAGGTTGTGGAGTGATTTCCGATCTTATATCATTTGGTATCAGAGCTTAAAAGCTCCTATCCAGGTGTGTTTGTTCCTTTATCATTGCATTTTGTTTCAGTTTTCGTTGTTTCTTCTTATAATATAAAAAAAAAACTATTAAAAAAAATTGTTTGTTTCCTATCTCTTTGTTTTTGTTTGATTTGTTTTGTTCTCATTCTTGTTCTTATCAAATCCAAAAAAAAAAAAATTGATTCTTTTGCCTTTCGTATTTGATTCATTTCCATTTTTTTAAAAAAACATAAAGTTGTTTGAGTTGGTATTCAGTTTCCTTAAATTAATGTTTTGATTGCATCTAGTGTCGTTTGTTTTCTTCTAGTTTACATTTTTCACTTGCATTCTTATAAGCTAAAAAAAAAAAAAAAAACCAAAAGAAAGAACTAACATTGCATTTTGTCTTTCATCGTTCATAGTTTACAACCTGAACCATTGAAGCATTTAAGCCATTATTCTCTCACTACAAGAAAACAATCATTTCGCGATGGAAAATATCGTCGCAATTCCATCGCAAATGGCATATACCGATGGCTTTGCGAGGAAACCATTTCCGTCGCAAATCGCTTATCGCAAATTTATTTTCCTCGCAAATTCCTCGCAAGTTTGCGATGGAATGACTTTCCTCGCAATGCACCCGCTAATCACTCGTAAGTTCCTCGTAACCATTTTCCACGCAATCTCTTTTTCCACGCAATTCTATCGCGAATTTGCGATTAATTTGCGAGATAAAATATACTCACAAGTACTCGTATAACCTCGCAAATGCATCGCCAATATTTTCGATGACATTGCGATGGAATTTCTTAATATCCTCGTAATTCCATATTTATATTTGCGACAGATTTGCGATGGAAATACGAAGAACCATCGCAAATCCCTCGCAAAGTTTGCGAGGGATTTGCGATAGTTCTCCTTATTTCCATCGCAAATCTGTCGCAAAGTAATTAAAATCGATTTTTTAAAAAAAAATACAAAATTTAAATAATTAATTTTTAAATTTTTAAAATTAAATTAATTTAATATATATATAAGTATTAACTTAAAATTAATATTAAAAACAACATTGTTGTTTTAAAACATAACATAATACATTAAAAAAAAACAAAAAAAAAAAACTAAAAAGTAGTAGACGGTCCGGTTCCAGATCCAGATTCGGTTTCAGCTCCGGCTTCGGCTCTGGTTCCAGCTCTGGATTCTCCTGAAGAGCGGTTGTCATCATCGAACCGATTCGAACTTGCGCAGCAACGCTATTGTCATCATCAAACCTGTAAAAAAAATATTTTAAAATTGTTGAAAAAATAAAATAACACTAATCTCATCTAACTAATTAATCTAAATTTATAACAATAAAAATTAAGACTAATCTCATTCAAGTGTAAATTCCAACTAACTAATCCACCTAAAACTAATTAATTTAGCACCAACTTTTTCATTGGACCGCCAAATTTTCATGAAATCATTCAATTTTTTCGATTTTTTTTAAATAAAATTTTCATATTGCGATGGATTTGCGATGAACCCTCGCAAATCCATCGCGAAATCAAAATTTTCTTTAAAAAAATCGAAAAAAATTGAATGTTTTTATGAAAATTTGGTGGTCCAATGAAAAAGTTGGCGCTAAATTTTGCGTTGGAATTGCGAGGGTTCCATTACAAATCCGTCGCAAAATAAACAGGGCATAGATAGGGTATGGAAGGGGTTTTGATTTTTTTTATTTTGCTTTGGAAATGCGACGGTTCTCTCGCAAATCTGTCGCAAATTGCGATGGAATTGCGAGAGAACCGTTGCATTTCCAACGCAATTCCATCGCAACATTTATTTACACAAGTAAAAAAAAATTCTACAAAACAACATTACATTTTATATAAAAAATACTTATTCTGAATTATTATCAGAATAAATAGATTCTTTAGTTTACTCATTAGTGTCCGCAGATCAGTCATCAAAACTCTTCAAAGTTCGTCAAGCCATAAAACGAAACGTATATCTTCTTCGAGCTATAGACTTCAAGGTAGTCTTCCAACTTCTGAGCTAAGCGAGGTCATATATGTGTAGTCAACATGGGGAGACGGCCACTAGGGTTCCATTGATTCAATGGCGATGATAGACTGGTCTCCTTATCTTTCATTCTGCATTGCCATGTTATCAATTGCCCCGACTATACGACCTCTTGGATTCACTTTTATCAAACATAACCATGCAGACGTCGCTGATTAACATCCTCGCTCGGATAAGGACATGAACATACCACTTGTTTAATGCTAAGTGCAATGCCAGATAAATGAGATTCGAATCTTGAAAAGCGTCACTGTTTAACGCGCTCATGACGTTTAATAGCACCCCTAAGTTGTCTGTGCGGACTCCACGAAAAATTGTTGCGATCAAACTCAATCACATAGGAATAAAATGCATTTCAAACCGATAATGTTCGTATATGTGCACTTCTATAATCTTTTACAAGATGTCGTAGAAGTCGTTTTCATCCTTGCACGTGAATTGCATATGTAATTCTGATTAATTGCATCATCTCACATAATCTTGTAATCATCCTGCATAAATCACGATTGTTTGTACTTTTCGTACTCTTTCTCTTAGTAAATTCGGTGTAAGCTTCATCGCATTTGCATATCAAATATACTTCAAAATATACGTGATATGATTTTATCAGTAAAAATATATATAAGAATGATTTTGGAAAAAAAAATAGACTACCTTTCGATATGATGCTTTTGTTCACAATTTCGTAATATGTACATTCAAAGCCGCACAAAATCACAATTTAACTGACTTTCTGTGAACTTTACCTCCCTGCGTTATTTCACCCTTCGGAAGCCCCTTGCAAAGAAAATAGTCTCGCAAATCCATTTTATAGTATTTGCAAGGGCATCCTTTAAATGGAAAATATAAAGTCTGTTTGCATTAGTTTTCATTCTTAGTGTTTTTACGAGCTTTATTTTCGAAAACCAGAAAAAAAAGAAAAAAAAAGAAGATTTTTGCTTTGTTTGATTCGATTTTCAAAAAGAAAATACCATAAAAGTGTTATTTCCATTCTTAAAACATTTGCAAAGTCAAATTCTTTCAAGAAAATTTTAAAAAAGGAGTGTCTTCCCTTGTTTGATTTCTAAGTTTGTTTTTACTTGGTTTCAAAATCTTTACTTGTCCTGAATTAAGAGAAACATGTGTTCAGCCTTTTTAAAAGGAAAGTCAATACTCTTATTCTTTGAAATCTCTTGTGTTTTTCAAAAAAAAAAAAACAGTCTTCCTAAAATTGATTTCAGTTTCTGATCTTGTTAGAAGAAAAAAGAAACGTGTGTTAAGAAGCTTGTTGTGTAGATTGCTTGAGATTTGAACATTACCTACACTTGTTCTACCCTTAAGTTTCAGGAAAATCCAGAACCTATTCATACACTTTGTTTGATTTATTTCAGGAACTAAAACATGGAAGATGAAAATGGAGCAAGTGTTTATACTACCTCAGAAGTTGATTGGGGTGATGAAGAGCACTCATGGAATGGAGAAGAAGAGTTCTCTGAAGCATCTTGGACAAAAGAAGCAGCATCAGAAGCTAGCTTTGATGCAGATGCTAACTCATGATCTATGGAGATGACCCGGGAAGTTGAATCCTGAACCTTGAAGCCACCAGACTACTCCCATGAAACCAGACACCCAACAAGAATGGTACGAAGAAGAAGAAGCTAATTCAGAGAGTTTGACTATTGGAGATACCTGAGAGTCTCAGAACCTGACGATCAACTCTACCAAGACGAGGTACAATGTAGAGTCAAAGACAATGAGGAAGAGTCATGGGAAGAAGATCAATCTGACCTTGAAGCATCCTGATAATAGCAAAGAAGAAAATGAGCTTGAAGAAACAGATTCCCAATTCAGTTTAAGTAAAGCTGAGACAGAGACAAGAAAAGAGCCCACTGAAGAACATGGCAGAACAACACCAATTCTAAAATCAGTGAAGGAGAAGAATACCAAGGTGAGTTTTGTCAAGAAGAACCATACAACATACATTTTTCAGGACGTGTTCAAGGACCAGAGGCTTACTTAAGGTGGGAAAAAGATATGGATGACTGGTTTCTAGAAAATCATGTTCCAGAAGAGGAGAAGACAACCATTGCTGAAGAAACTCTCATTGAAGAAGCATATCTAGAGTGGGATAAGGATGCTTACCTCAGGCTTGAACTTGAGCTACCAGACCACACTTGGGAAGAAATGAAGCAACTTCTATGCAAGGGGTTTGTAGAAGATATCTCAACAGACCCATACTACTCAAGGTGTCAAATTCCTCAAGAACCAAGAAGGTGGATCACAATTACACCACCAACAAAGACTGTCATCCCTAAAACAAGAAGGAAAACGTCCAGCAAAAAGAAGCCACAAGCTTCCAGGGTTAGGAAGGAACAAGTAGAGCAAGCAGTGCAAGAGAAAAGTACCAATAAACCACAAAAAGAGGTCAATGTCTCTAGTACCCTACATAAGCAACCAGCAGCACCACACCAAGGTAAGTTTTCTACACCACACCAAGGTAAGTGTTCTAACTCTAATAAAGTTAAAAATCAGACATGTTATAGATGCCATAAGAGAGGACACTATGTTGTACATTGTCCACTAAAGATTGTTAAATTACTAGAAGAGAAAACTGAATTATCCAAAACCAGTGATAGTTTGATTCAATCTAATTTGGTAAATTCTAATTCTAGTATAATGCACTTGTCTTTGTCAAAGGGATTTGATGCAGGAGCATAAGAGATGGACATAAAAGAGAAAGTACAAGACATTGCCATCACACTAAGTACCAACACTAGACAATGTACTAAAGAAGAGGAGAGCATCAAAGACAAACCACCAGACCAAGCTAAGAACATTGAAGGTGTTAGACATGTAAGTCTCTCTTTGACTCCATTTATTTCTCATGAAGCCACAATTGTGTTGAAAAGTATACTAAACATACAAGAGCATGAGGGAAAAATCTGCTTAAAACACATAGTAGAAAGTTTATCTGAAACTAGTGCTAAGGAATTAGAATCAACAAGTTTATCTTCTCATAGAGAACCTCTAATGCACTTGTTTCTTGCCCAAAGTGTCAATGTTGTTTCAGGAACAAAAGGAGCAAAACTCAAAGGAGTTACAACGGAACAGAACCTATTGCTTGAACAAGTTCAGAATATGGAGGCATCACCAATAAAATGTCAGTGCCAAAAGGACCAGCGAAGAGGAGTGATACTGGATTATTTTCTCCAAGGAGAACCACCTGATGTCCCTTACATCACCATACCACAAAACAATCAAGGTAAGGTTATAGACTCTCAACTTAGGATGAAGGCTAACTTGCTTTCTCTTGGTGCAGATTGTTTAGTTTCGAGGTCGAAACTTCATCAAGAGGGAGACTATGATGAGGACATCAAGTCATCATCAACCAAGGAGCATGCAGAGGACATAAATCAACCAACCAAGATCCTTGGAGAGAAGCAGTTTGAACCCACCATAGACATATGTGCATTTCTTGGAGCATATCTACCCAACCAGGAAGACTTAAGCAACAAATCAACCTGTTCCAGAAACTTAACTCATCAAGGAATTATCACGAAGTGGAAGTGTTTCAAAATCTTTCCAGATGAAGAAGATATGCAAGTTACAACTCAGAAGATTTTCAAGGAACCCGCTGGAGACCAACTGTTACTTATTGGAGAGTACAGATCGCACAAGGATGAATCAAGTTCTAAACCAACTTGTTTTGGAAACCTTACTCAACAGAGGTTCAGTGAGAATTGAATTCGGTTCAAAATGAATTATGGTTTAAAAGTTATTCAACTTCTAAATCAGGAGATGTTACACTTGCCTTATTTAGAGCCTCGCGGCTTTAATATCAAACAGATCTTTCCTCTTCAATGTGGCTGCATTTTGGACGTGATCTACATCATCCAGAATGTCCCTAAGGCACGAAATTATCTCCCCAAATTTTCAAGATACAAGAGCCAACGAATTTCCTTATTTGGCAAGCTAAATCATCTCCAACGGCCATATGGCTTAAATGTAGATTATTTGTTCCTTTGCTTAGTTTTTATCTTTCTTTTTTTTTGAATGAATCTTAGTTTTTATCTTTCATTTGTATTGAGCACTATATAAGATCATCCTAGTCTCATTTGTAAATCACCTTTCAATCTATTCAGAAATAATCAAAGTATTTTCTTTCTTTTCAAAGTTGTGTTCTTTGGAGAGTTGTTCTTCTTAGAGTTTTGTGAGTGATTCACATCCTCTTAGGAGTTTCGGTTCAGACTATTCTTGAGTGATTCAGATAGTTTGCAATCTGATTGAGAGAGTCAATCAAGCCCACTGAGCAAGAGAGTTGCTTACCATCACTTTTCATCTCACAAATCTATCCAATCATCCACCGGCTTGCTAGAGAGAGTTCTACAACCAGCTAGCATCCCTCATCTCTCCATCATTGTGAGATCAAGGTTTTGATCTTACATCATCCCTTTCCTTGACATTTGAAACAGGTTATGTCATGGCTCCTTTGGGACTTATTCTGTTCTGTTTGAGGTGTCTTAGATGACATACTGATATATAGCCATTGCTTATCTGATCATATCCAACATCTAGAACAGGTTCTAGACACGCTTAGGTTAGAAGGCTTATATGAGAACTTAAAGAAATGTACCTTTTGCACTGATTAATTGGTGTTTTTAGGATTTGTTGTGAGTTCACATGGATTAAAGGTAGATGAGGAGAAGATCAAAGCCATCCAAGAGTGGCCAACACCATCTACAATCGGTCATGTGAGGAGTTTCCATGGTCTGGCTAGTTTTTACAGAAGATTTGTGAAGGATTTCAGCACAATAGCAGCACCATTAACCTTTGTGATAAAAAAGAACACAACCTTTGTGTGGGGACAAGCTCAGGAAGAAGCTTTCAACAAGCTCAAACAATGCTTAACCCATACACCTGTTTTGGTACTCCCTAACTTTGACATTCCATTTGAGATTGAATGTGATGCTTCTGGAACAGGAATAGGAGCTGTTCTAACTCAAGGAGGGAGACCAATAGCTTTCTTTAGTTAAAAGCTCAGTGGTTCTACACTCAATTACCCTACTTATGACAAAGAGCTTTATGCTTTGGTGAGGTCACTTGAAACTTGGCAACACTACTTACTATCTAAAGAGTTTGTGATTCATACAGATCATGACACGTTTAAACACCTAAGGGGACAAACTAATCTCAAGAAGAGACACGCAAGGTGGCTGGAGTTTGTGGAGACATTTCCATACATGATCAAGTATAAGAAAGGCAAAGAAAACATTGTAGCTGATGCACTTTCTAGAAGGCATACACTCTTATATCTACAATGGAGGCTACGATCATAGGATTTGAACACATCAAAGGTGTGTATGAAGCTGATCCAGACTTTCAAGAAGTCTACAAAGAAACCACCAAGGCAGCCTTTGGAGTATTCTATCAACATTATGGGTTCCTCTTCAAGGACAGAAGGCTATGCATTCCTCAAGGATCCATGAGAGAGCTACTGACCAAAGAAGCTCATGGAGGTGGTTTAATGGGTCATTTTGGCAGGGACAAAACGTTGGGTGTTCTTAAGGAGCACTTCTTCTGGCCACACATGAGAAGAGATGTGGAGAGGCATTGTGCTAAATGCATCACTTGCCTAAAGGCTAAATCCAGGTTACATCCAAACGGTTTATACTTACCATTGCCTATTCGTAATGCACCTTGGGTGGATATCTCTATGGATTTTGTTTTAGGGCTACCAAAGATCAACCACAAAGATTCTATCTTTGTAGTTGTGGACAGGTTCTCAAAGATGGCTCACTTCATTCCATGTAACAAGACCAATGATGCTGTGAAAATAGCTGATTTGTTCTTCAAAGAAGTGGTGAGGCTACATGGAATACCAAGAACCATTGTGTCTGATCGTGATACCAAGTTACTTAGCCACTTTTGGAAGACACTTTGGAGGAAGTTGGGAACAAAGCTGTTGTTTTCAACTACTTGCCATCCTCAAACTGATGACCAAACAGAGGTAGTGAACCGCACACTCTCAACTCTATTGAGAGCCATGGTTGGTAAGAATTTAAAGACTTGGTTATCTTGCTTACCCTACATTGAGTTTGCTTATAACCATGCTACACACCCTGCTACTAATCATTCTCCTTTTGAAGTTGTCTATGGGTTTAAACCCACTACTCCTTTAGATCTTACTGCACTGCCACAGGCTACCTATTCAAGTCCAGAAGGAGCAACCAAGGCTGAGATTGTTAAAAAGCTTCATGAGAAGGTTAAACAAAACATGGAGAAGAAGGCTGAACGAGTCAAGCAACAAGTTGATAAGCACAGGAAGGAAGTGATATTCCAACCAGGAGATTGGGTGTGGCTGCACATGAGGCATGAACGGTTCCCAAACCAGAGGAAGTCCAAGCTTGCACCAAGAGGAGATGGACCATTCAAAGTGCTAGAAAGGATCAATGACAATGCCTATAAGCTGGAGCTTCCAGGTGAGTTTCAGATATCTTCTACCTTCAATGTCACTGATTTGTCTCACTACAATGCAGATAAAAAAGAAGAAGTTCTGAGGACAGAACCTTTCCAAGGGGGAGGGAATGATGAGGTCATTGAACCAAACCAACCACAAGTACCACTTGTTAGAGCTTGACCAAAGACAAGATCAGGAACAAGAGTGCTAAGAGAAGAGTTCAACAAGGCAGTGGAACATCTACTCAACTTGCACCAGCCTATCTTAGAAGCTTATGATCAAGAACAAGCAGATTGCAACAAGGGAAAGCTATTCAACATTCACTGCCCATTCATCAAACAAAGAGAGTACAAAGGAGCTTACCATGTTTACCCTTCTCCCAACGGTCTAAAACATCAACTAAACCGTCCAAAGCGCAAGCTAAGGTAAGTATTTGAATACATTCATTTTGCTTATGTCTCTAACGGTTCTTTTCTTTGTTTGGGTGTGTTTTAACTTTCCATAAGAGTCTGTTTTCGTTTTTATTTGTCTTAGAGTCCCAGAGTTTGTTTTAATTACATTGTATTTTGCTTAAAAGACCCCTAGAAGGGCAAACCTGCTCAGACTATTTATAAAGTCCCAAAATCAGGCGTGTACTCTTTACCCTAGATGAAATAAACGCAACCTTTTGTCCAGAGAGCATTCTGAACCTGTTTGAATTCTAGTCTGAGTTCTTGAGAGATTGTGAGAAGCATCTCTTGTTCGTCTTATCAAAGCTCCTGCCCATAGAGCTTTGTGGCGACCATCGATCCATTTGCACTTCCATTCCATTCATTAAATTAAGCAGAGAGTGTTACACAACCAGCTGCTTCATCTCCATCATCTACCATCTTCAATCATTCATTGTTCAAGGCTGAGAGTGTTACACAACCAGCAGCTTTGGATCCATCTTTGTTTGTGCCTCCATCACCAACTTATGTTTCTCCTTCTTCAAAAGGTGTTTTTAATTCCTCTATTTGAGATTTGTAGTTGGTTGAATGCATTACTTACTTGTTCTACTTATTAAAATGAAGACACAAGATAGTTATCAATGTGCAAAGTTAGGGCACATTGATATGTTCATAAAAGGTTAAACCGGATCACATGTTTCCTTTAAGGAAGACATGAGACAATGTGACCGTTTGAAGAAACAACAAAAAGAGCTCAGGATCAGATGGAACATAGCTCAAGACATGATCAGACTGACCACAAGGACAGGTCACTATCACCCAGAACCAAGGCGCATAGCTGTCCCTTTCAAGTAACCCGGATTGGACTACCTCTCTCCTAAAGGGTTCTTGTTTTCATTCTACTTATGTATATTGATTTGTTTATGCTTTAACCTAGTTGTAGCTTTATATATACCTGTTGTAACACTTATGAATTAATATCAAGAGAGTTATTCTTCTCTTTGAGCCGCAACCCAAGTTTCTCTCTCTAACCGGCTAAGAACCCTAATCCGGGTTTCTAAGCTTCTCTCTTCCATTCTCTCTTCAATCTAGCTACTCTCTCAATCTAAACTTCATATTCTAACATGGTATCAGAGCATTAAGCTCCTGTACCTATTCATTTCCGCATACTCTGACTTTTTAAACTCTCTTTTTCTTGTTCTTGTTCATCTTGTTCTTGAAACTGTTCTTAAAATCTCTTAAGCTCTCAAGCGTCTCTCTTTGACTTGTTTAATTCTGTGTGTGTTCTCTGTGAGTTGAGAATTCTTTTGTTATAAACATCCTGCCTTGAAAACTCCCTCCTTGCTACAAATCAGTCTTGGCAATGGAGAACTCAAGGGTAATCATTCATGTGATTCTTAAGGGCGCCAACTACATTGTTTGGGCCAGAATGGTGAAGTCTGCACTTGGAGGCAGAGGTTTGTGGAAGTACATCATGAGGAGTACAGCTCCACAGAAGGTGTTGAAGGCTGAAGCTAAGGTTGGAACCGAGGCAGAAGCTAAAGATGATGTTGAGTCTCATGAAGAGGCGTCTGAAGCTGATGAAGAAGCATGGATTCAAGGGGATCATAATGTTCTCTCCATACTTCAAAGCTCACTTGACCAACACCTATTGGAAGCTTACTCATATTGCGTGACTTCCAAGGAGCTGTGGGATACTATTGAAAAGGTTTATGGAAATAAATCAAACCTGAGCCGAGTCTTTGAGGTTAAGCTGGACATCAACAATCTCCAGTAAGAAGATATGGAGTTTAAAGCTCACTTTGGGAAGTTTAGCTCACTGTGGGCAGAGTTGGAGATGCTGAGGCCACCAAGTAGTGATCCTCTAGTGCTAAGTGAAAGAAGAGAGCAGGATAAAGTCTTTGCTCTTCTGCTCACCTTGAACTCATCTTACAATGGGTTGATTAAGCACATTCTAAGGGCAGACACTTTACCTTACTTGGATGATGTGTGTGGACAAATTCAGAAAGAGCAAGGCTCATTTGGGCTGTTCAAAGGCAAAGGTGAGCTGGTAACCGCCAACAAAGGGATGTATAAAGCTGGTGAGAGAAAGAACTATAGAGGTGACAAGAGAGGAGTCTTGATGTGTGAGTTTTGCAAGAAGAGTGAGAACTTGAAAGATAGATGCTGGCGCCTTCATCCAAACCTCAGACCCCTCACAACAACCGGTTTAAAGATCAAAGGGCAAACTTCTCTTATGGTGCAGCTGGACCAGGTTCTTCGTCAATGCAGCAATGTGATGAAGGAAGAGAAATGGTGGTCCATCAAGCTCCAGCCATAACTGATCAGAGTGATGTGGTAAGAAGGTCAGACCTTGAGGCTCTCATCAAAGCCCTCAAGGAAAACTCTGGTATGGTTCTTGGTACTTCACTCTTTGCTTCAAATAAAATCAGACCTTTGATCATTGATTCAGGAGCCTCTCATAATATGATCAGTGACCCTAAGTTGATAGAAAATTTTAAACCAGCTTTAGGATGTGTAGTGATTGCAAATGGTGATAAAATTCCAATTCAAGGCATAGGAAATCTGAAATTGTTTAACAAAGAATCTAAAGCTTTCTTTATGCCCAGTTTCACATCTAACTTAGTATCTGTGAAAAGAATAGCCACTGATCTAAATTGAAATGTTGTTTTTAGTCCTAATGATGTTGTGTTTCAGGATATTAATACAAGTAAGTTGATTGGGAAAGGTGTGACAAAGGATGAGCTCTACATGATTGAAGACACCAACCCTTCTTCTGAATTATCTACTGCTTTATCTACTGCTTTATCTATCTGCTTTATCTACTGCTTTATCTACTTGTGTTATTACCTTCAGTTTCTTTTAGGAATGATGATTGTGAGGCTTGTATTCTTGGGAAACATTGCAAATCTGTTTTTCCAAGTTCTAAAACTACTTATGAGATTTGCTTTGATCTTATTCATTCTGATGTGTGGACTGCTCCTTGTGTATCTAGAGAGAATCATAAGTACTTTTTCACTTTCATTGATGAAAAATCTAAATACACTTGGATAACATTGATGCAAACTAAGGATAGAGTGTTAGAAGCTTTTATGAACTTTCAAAGTCATGTTACTAACCATTTCAATGCTAAGATAAAAAAATTTAGATCAGACAATGGTGGTGAGTATTCAAGCAATGCTTTCAAACAACACTTGTCCAAACATGGGATTCTTCATCAAGCAAGCTGTCCTTACACTCCACAACAAAATGGAGTGGCTGAGAGGAAGAACAGACATTTAATGGAGGTGGCAAGGTCCATGATGTTCTACAAGAATGTTCCCAAGAGGTTTTAGGGAGATGCAGTGATGACTGCATGCTACTTAATCAATAGAACTCCCATAAGAGTTCTTAAGGATCAATCTCCATTTCAGGTATTAAACAAAACCAATCCATTAGTTGATCACTTACGTGTTTTGAGTGCATTTGTTTTGTGTTAATACCAGGAGAACAAAGAGATAAGTTGGATGCCAAGAGCACCAAAGCAATGTTCATTGGATATTCCACAACACAAAGGGGATACAAGTGTTATGTGCCTGAAACAAGGAAGGTTTTGATCTCAAAAGATGTGAAATTTATGGAGACAAGAAGTTTCTATGATGAGAAGAATTGGGATAGCTTGAAGGATCTTCCCACATCTCAATCAGACCGAGCTGCTAACCTAAGGATGATCATGGAGAGTCTTGGGATTAGCATACCTCAGCAACCAGCCAAAGCAAGTCTTACTCCTTCAGTCCCTGACTTACCTTCAGAAGCTCTACAACATCCCCATCTTGATCATGAGGGGGACACTCATGAATCAGATCAAGAACCGCAAGAATCTGATTCATAAATACATGATCAAGCTGGTGTTGAGGAACATGAAGAACATGAGATAGAAACTGAGAATGAAGAGATTGAACAACCGGTTCTGAATGAGCAGCCAGTTCAGGTCTTAAGGAGGAGTACAAGGGAAAGAAAGGATCCATCAGAATGGAAAAAGACTAGAGTGTACTTCAACAGCAATACAGTAGCTCATCCGCTTCAAGCAGTTTTCACTTTGGCTCATGTACCTTTGGAACATCAAGTGTTCATTGGGAAGTTGGATAAAGAACATGTACCAACAACCTATGAAGAGTCCAAAGGAGATAAGAGGTGGATGCAAGCTGTGAATGAAGAGACCAAAGCAATGGAAAACAATGAGACTTGGTATGAGGCAGAACTTCCTAAAGGAAAGAAGGCAGTGAGTTATAAGTGGGTGTTCACTATCAAGTATAGAAGTAATAGAGAAGTGGAGAGATACAAAGCAAGGCTGGTAGCAAGAGGTTTCACTCAAACCTATGGAAAGAATTACTTGGGTACTTTTGCACCAGTAGCTAAGCTTCACACAGTTAGGATCATCTTGTCTTTGGCAACAAACCTTGATTGGGAGCTTTGGCAAATGGATGTCAAGAATGCATTCCTTCAAGGGGAGCTTGAAGATGAGGTATATATGACACCACCTTCAGGTCTTGAGGATATTGTTAAACCAGGAAAGGTGTTGAGACTCAAGAAGGCTATCTTTGGATTAAAGCAATCACCAAGAGCTTGGTATCATAAACTAAGTTCAACACTTATGCAAAGAGGATTCAAGAAGTCTGAAGGAGATCACACCTTGTTCACTCTTCAAGATTAGGAAGGTATCATTGTCATCCTTGTTTATGTTGATGACATTATCATATCAGGAAGCAACAAGTCAGGTATACAAGACACTAAGGCTTATCTTAAATCTGTTTTTGATATAAAAGACCTTGGTGCTCTAAAGTACTTCCTTGGGATAGAAGTTTGTCGATCTAATGATGGACTCTTCTTATCTCAAAGGAAGTACACACTTGATTTGTTATCTGAAGCAGGAAATCTAGGATCAAAACAGGCTAAGACACCTCTTGAGGAAGGATACAAAGTCATAAGAGAGGGGGAGCTTGAGGACAGACCATTTGAAGACATTACCCAGTATAGAAGGATGGTTGGTAAGCTCATTTACTTAACCATAACCAGACCTGATTTATGTTTTGCATTGAACCAAGTAAGCCAACATATTCAAGCTCCCAAGATGCATCATTGGAATATGGTTGAAAGGATACTAAAATACCTAAGTGGTGCTCCCGGTCAAGGCATTTGGATGGGTTGCAACCAAAGCACAGAAGTGGTTGGGTATTGTGATGCTGATTGGGCAGGAGATAGAGTGGACAGGAGGTCTACTACAGGATATTGCACATTCATTGGAGGCAACCTTGTTACTTGGAAGAGTAAGAAGCAGAAGATAGTCTCTTGTTCAAGTGCTGAAGCTGAGTATAGAGCCATGAGGAAGCTAGTAACCGAGTTGGCATGGATCAAAGCTATTCTTGTGGATTTGGGAATTGAAACCTCAAAGCCAATCACAATGCATTGTGACAACCAAGATGCTATTCACAATGCCTAAAATTCAGTCTTCCATGAAAGGACCAAGCATATAGAAGTTGATTGTCACAAAGTTAGGCAAATGATTGAGCAAGGAGTGGTTTTGCCATGTTTCACAAGGAGTGAGGATCAACTTGCGGATATATTCACCAAGTCAGAAGGTCTGTGAGTCCATTCATTCAAGGCTAGGGCTTATGGACAGTCCTCAAATGCATTCTCCTAAGCCTTGAGACTCATACTCTTTTTCCCTAAGTATAGTTTTATCCCAAGAGGTTTTCTATGCTTAGGTTCTTAATGAGGTGAGTCTTCATGGTTCCAAGCTTGATCTCAAATCCCTCGAGAGTCAAGCTTGAGGGGGAGTATTGAAATGAAGACACAAGATATTTATCAATGTGCAAAGTTGGGGCACATTGATATGTTCATAAAAGGTTAAACCGGATCACATGTTTCCTTTAAGGAAGACATGAGACAATGTGACCGTTTGAAGAAACAACCAAAAGAGCTCAGGATCAGAACAGTCTGAAGATGGAACAGAGCCCAAGACATGATCAGACTGACCACAAGGACATGTCACTATCACCCATAACCAAGGCGCATAGCTGTCCCTTTCAAGTAACCCGGATTGGACTACCTCTCTCCTAAAAGGTTCTTGTCTTCATTCTACTTATGTATATTGATTTGTTTATGCTTTAACCTAGTTGTAGCTTTATATATACTTGTTGTAACACTTCTGAATTAATATCAAGAGAGTTATTCTTCTCTTTGAGCCACAACCCTAGTTTCTCTCTCTAACCGGCTAAGAACCCTAATCCGGGTTTCTAAGCTTCTCTCTTCCATTCTCTCTTCAATCTAGCTACTCTCTCAATCTAAACTTCATATTCTAACACTACTTGAGCGTTTATTTCATTATTTGCTCCTTGATCTCCTTGTTCCCTTGGAGACTTGATCTTGAATTGTGAGAGAACCGATTTCTTCACTTCCTTCTTTTCCCAATTCCATATCTTCTCTTCATCAAACGCCACGTCTCTTGATACTTTGATCTTCTCTTCACTTAGTAAAAACACTCTGTATCATTTTGATTCATTTCTATAACCAACGAATATCCCTTGCTTGGCTTTAGCATCAAGTTTCCTTCTCTTCTCATTTGGAACATGTACGTAACATATACACCCGGATATCTTCAAGTGATTTACACTTGGTTTCTTCCCACTCCATACTTCTAATGGATTCACACCTTTCTCCAATGGCTTAGATGGTAACAAATTTTTTAAATAATTTTATGTTGCAATAGCTTCGGCACAAAACTTTTTTGATAAAATCCTCTCCATAAGCATCGATCTAGCCATTTCCACAAGGGTATTGTTTCGTCTCTCCGTAACACAGTTCTGTTGTGGAGTGTAGGGTGTTGTTACTTCATGATCTATGTGTTGGGAATGTCCTGAAATCTACTGTACTTGCTCTAAGTGAAAGTCGTATAGTCGAGATGAGACAATAACATAACACTAGGTAGTCATAACGCTTTGCTAGAAGCCACTTATGATCAATGATTTGAGAACTCATTGCTAGTGTTATATGATCCTACAGGGTCACACACCTAAGCAAACTGGGCGTTAAAGATGAGGTTGATCATTAATGTAATGATCCAGTGAATGCATATGTGATATGCATTCGATATCAATGTTCTGGGATAGCATCGATCGTTGCAGATAGTGCATCGATCGATGCACTCGCGGATTAATCAGATTAATTCGGTTTAATGGTTGGTTAATTCCGTTGTGGTTTGAGCCGACATATATAAGATATATGGTCGACCTAAACTCGTCCCTAACATAATTCACAGCCACCAGAACACAGATAGAAACCTCTCTGGAGATCAGATCTCTGTAAGGTACTAGCATCCGTGCGGTCCAGTTTGTGTGCGTGTGGATACCAGTAGAGGCGCAGCACTTGAGGCGCTTCGTGATCTCGATTACTTGCAATACTTCTGCTGCATATTCACCAGGTAACTTCGAGATCTGATAGATTCAATTACATGAACCTTAGATCCTAGGCTCGGAATTCAGACTAGGGTTGCTAATCCGGATTAGAACTGCTAGAAATTCCTTCAGTGGTATCAGAGCCATAGGGTTCCATTGAATCTGTAGCATGATGATTAGATTAGTTGAATCTAGATCTTTGTATAATTGATACAAGCATGCTAAAACTCGTTTTGATCAAAGTAACCTAGTTTAGGGTTTTGTTCGAAAACGTTTTAAGGTTTTTCGCATAGTGTCGATCGTTGCCAATCGGGCATCGATCGACACAGAGCGAAAACCCAAATAAATTTAGGGGTTTTTCGCATGGTGTCGATCGTTGCCAATCCGGCAACGATCGATGCAGGGCGAAAACCCGAATAAACCTAGTTTTCGCCTAGTGTCGATCGATGCAATTGTTGCATCGATCGACACAGCCTCGCGAGATTGTTGGATCGGTTCAATTGGATTGGACCGGTTATCGAGCTTGGTTAATAATGGTCGAACACTGTGAATGGTTTAAATGCGATTAGTTGGATTAGGTTGGCATCGACCGATGCTAATGTAGCATCGATCGACGCTGACCGGTATTCAAAACCGGATCAATTGGATTGATCGGTTATCGCGGATTAATTAATTATAAGAATTAAAACATAGTAAAACTGAACTTTTTAAATGGTTCCGTTCCTCAACCAAATATCAAGTGTACTTGATGTCTTTCCAATCTTGTCAACTGTCAAGACCCATTTGATTGTGCGACAGACTTGCAGTGCAAGATGTCCACAATTTCATGAGTAAGACAGAGGTAATCGCGTTGATGGATTTGCAGTGCGAAACATCGACAATTACGTGACTGAAGAGATTGGTTTACTTGACTGGGCCATCAAAATCGTTTTGGGCTCAGAGACATCAGGTGGATTAGACATAAGATGTCAGTCCACAACCAAGAGTTATATTGGATATAACTAGCAAGGTTGTTGCTTACCTAGATAGCTGAATTTGGGTGATAGCCAGTGGCTCACTCAAGTCCAGTGAAACATGGGTCTTGGATCATTATATTCATCTGAGGAAACATTGTTTGAATATAGTGCGAGTTTTCTTAAATGTTAAGAATTCTCATTTCTTGAACATCATAACTAAACTTTTTCTTTTCTATGTTCTCAGCTATGACTAACACTCATAACAACTCTTTCTCCCTGCGATCCGTCCTTGAGAAGGACAAGTTAACTGGATCGAATTTTCTCGAATGGTATCGGAACTTGAGAATTGTTCTCAAGCAGGAGAAAAGGGACTATGTCCTGGAAACTGTTCTCCCTGAAAAACCGAGAGCCAATGCTCCACATGCAGAAAGGAATGCTTGGGATAAGCATTCCAATGATGTGGTCGATGTGAATTGTCTCATGTTGGCTACCATGAACTCGAATTTGCAGAAGCAATACGAGAACGTGGAGTCGCCCGTGGAGATGATCACTAGCCTGAAAAGTATGTTTCAGGAGCAAGCACGAATTGAGAGATACCAGACGGTCAAATCACTCATTGAATGCAAGCTACCAAAGGACAGTCCAGTCAGCCCTCATGTCATTAAGATGATGGGTTATATTGATAACCTAGGGAGGCTGGATTGCCCCATTAGCCAAGAGTTGGCTACTGACATCATTCTGCAGTCACTGCCGTCAAGTTATGATCAGTTTGTTATGAACTATAACATGAATAACTTGACAAAGACATTGACTGAGCTGCATGGCATGCTCAAGACAGCTGAGCCAAATATCAAGAAGGGCACTCCTAATGTACTTATGGTACAAGGGGGTAAGAAGTTTAAGAAACTTGGCAAAGGTAAGGGAAAGGGCAAGGCAGTCCCGGTTGAGAACCAGGACACGCCGGCGCCAGCCCCAAAGCCCAAGCCGGGCCCATCTGAGACTGATAAGTGCCATTACTGTAAAGAGCTTGGGCATTGGAAGAGAATTTGCAACAAATTCTTGGAAGAGAAGAAGAAGAAGAAGACTTTCGAGACTTCATCTTCAGGTATTTATGTTATAGAAGTAAATGTTACTACTTCTGGTTCTACTTCATGGGTATTGGATACCGGCTGTGGTGCTCATATTTGTACAAATATGCAGGGCCTAAGCAACAGTAGGAAGTTGGAAAAGGGACAAGTGGACCTGCGCGTGGGGAATGGAGCAAGAGTTGCTGCATTAGCCGTAGGAACATATAACTTGTCTTTACCTTCTGGTTTGGTTTTAAAACTTAATAATTGCTACTATGTACCTGCTATAAGCATAAATATTATTTCCATTCCTGTTTTGGATGTGGAAGGATATCAGTTTTCAATTAAGAATAAATGTTGTTCTTTTGATTACAATGATGTATTTTATGGTAGCAGCCCATTAGAGAATGGGCTTTATGTTTTAAACCAAACCGCACCAATCTATAACATTAACACCAATAGATTCAAATCAAATGACACGAATCAGACTTTTCTTTGGCATTGTCGTTTGGGCCACATAAACGAGAAACGGATCCAAAAGCTCCATAGTGATGGGCTTCTGGGCTCATTTGATTATGAATCATGTGAGAAATGTGAATCTTGTTTACTAGGCAAAATGACTAAGGCCCCTTTCAACAAACCAAATGAAAGGGCCAGTGACTTATTGGGCCTTATACATACAGATGTATGCGGCCCAATGAGCACAAGTGCCAGAGGAAATTTTCGATACTTCATTACCTTCACTGATGATTTCAGCAGGTATGGCTATGTCTATTTAATGAGACATAAGTCGGAATCTTTTGAAAAGTTCAAAGAGTTCCAAAATGAAGTACATAATCAACTTGGCAAAAGTATTAAGGCTCTTCGATCAGATCGTGGAGGAGAATACTTGAGCCAAGAATTCAGTGATCATTTGAGAGATTGTGGAATTGTTCACAACTCACTCCTCCTGGAACACCACAATGGAATGGCGTGTCTGAGAGGAGAAATCGGACTTTATTAGATATGGTTCGGTCAATGATGAGTCTCTCAACTCTTCCATTATCCTTTTGGGGATACGCTCTAGAAACGTCTGCGTTTACACTTAATAGGGTTCCGTCAAAATCAGTTGCAAAGACACCACATGAGATGTGGACTGGAAATGTTCCGAGTGTGTCTTTCCTGAAGATTTGGGGTTGTGAAGCTTATGTTAAGCGATTAATTACAGATAAGCTCGAACCTAAATCAGACAAGTGCTACTTCGTTGGTTATCCTAAGGAAACCAAGGCATACTACTTTTACAACCAATCCGAGAACAAAGTGTTTGTTGCTCGGCACTGCGTTTTTCTTGAGAGAGAATTTCTTTCCAAAAGAAACAGTGGGAGTAAAGTACAACTCGAAGAAGTTCGAGAACCGCAGGAAAATGCTCAACCCGTAGAGGAAGAGCAACAGTTGGATCTACAAAGAGTTGTAGAGACGGCGCCTGTGGAGCCTGAAATTCGCCGATCCGAAAGGATCCGTCACGAACCCGAGAGATATGGATTTCTCGTAACCAATTGTCATGATTTGTTGATCATTGACAGTGACGAGCCAGCGAATTTTGAAGAAGCGATGATGAGCCCTGACTCCGAAAAGTGGCTGAAAGCCGCTGAATCCGAAATGGGATCCATGTCACAGAACCAAGTATGGACTTTGGTTGATTTACCCGATGGTGCAAGACCCATTGAGTTTAAATGGATTTTCAAGAAGAAAATTGATGTGGATGGAAATATTCAGATATATAAAGCAAGGCTAGTGGCAAAAGGTTTCAAACAAATTCATGGTATTGACTATGAAGAAACCTATTCACCTGTCGCCATGCTTAAATCCATTCGGATTCTCCTAGCAACAGCTGCTCATTATGATTATGAGATCTGGCAGATGGACGTGAAAACAGCTTTCCTTAATGGAATTCTGGAAGAGGATGTGTACATGACACAACCCGAAGGTTTCATCGATCCAAATGCAGCTAGGAAAGTATGCAAACTTCATCGATCCATTTATGGATTGAAGCAAGCATCTCGGAGTTGGAATCTTCGTTTTGATGAAGCAGTCAAAAAGTTTGATTTCATCAGAAGCGAAGAAGAACCATGTGTTTACAAGAAGACTAGTGGGAGCGCAGTTGCATTTATCGTGTTGTATGTAGATGACATACTTCTTCTCGGAAATGACGTTCCGTTGTTACAGTCTGTTAAGACTTGGCTCGGAAGTTGTTTTTCAATGAAAGACACGGGAGAAGCCGCGTATATTCTTGGAATAAGAATCTATAGAGATAGATTAAACAAGTTGATTGGACTGTGTCAAGACACTTATATCGATAAAGTCTTACACAGGTTCAAAATGCAAGATTCCAAGAAGGGCTTCATACCAATGTCTTATGGCATAAGTCTCAGCAAGAAGCAGTGTCCTGAGACACCTGCTGAGCGAGATCGCATGAGTCGGATTCCCTATGCCTCGGCGTTGGGATCCATCATGTATGCCACACTCTGTACTCGTCCAGATGTTGCTTGTGCTCTAAGCATGACGAGTAGATACCAATCGGATCCAAGTGAAAGTCACTGGACAGCAGTCAAGAATATTTTGAAGTATTTGAGAAATACTAAGGATAAATTCTTGGTGTATGGAGGAAGTGATGAGCTGGTAGTAAGTGGTTACACAGACGCAAGTTTTCAGACAGACAAAGATGATTTCTGATCGCAATCTGGTTACATCTTCTGCCTGAATGACGGTGCAGTCAGCTGGAAGAGTTCCAAGCAGGACACTGTAGCAGATTCCACAACTGAAGTTGAGTACCTTGCTGCCTCTGAAGCGGCAAAGGAGGCTGTTTGGATCAAGAAGTTCATCACTTAACTTGGTGTGATTCCTAGTATTTCTGAGCCAGTGGCTCTGTATTGTGACAACAATGGAGCCATTGCGCAAGCAAAGGAACCTAGATCACACCAGAAATCCAAACACATAGAAAGGAGATATCACCTTATCCGTGATATTGTGAATAGAGGAGATGTGAAGATCAGCAGAGTCCCAACGGATGAGAATGTTGCTGATCCACTGACCAAGCCTCTCCCAAGGCCTAAGCACGAGTTTCATACCACTGCTATAGGCATTAGATTTCTTAAGATATGATCTTGATTTCAGTGGGAGTTGTATTTGTTTTAGTTATGACATGATGTTCACAAAGACATAATAGTTATGTTATTTTAATGAAATGGTTTCAGCATTATTTAATTGTGTTAATTAAATGTATATAATGTCCCAAAGTAATTTATGACATTTTATAGGCCATCAAGTATGTGACTTGATCATGAAACCCTATAAGCAATAAATGACATAAATTATAATGGTCCCTGGTCGAGGTTATTAACGTGGGACATTAACAACCACGTGAGACTAGTATGTGAGGTGACTGATGACCATGTTTCATGGAGTCATTGATAAGTGTATTAAAGTCAATCACATAGATATGTGTTAGAGAACACATGATCGGACTTGACCCGTCAATGAGAACTCTACAAGATGTTATATTAGTGTCATAAGAGTTTCTCATTACGACAAAAGAGTTTAGTCCTAAGACCTGAGTTCATCATGTCCTCTCTCATATGGATTGGTTCGTCTTGACTTTGTCAAACGTCAGCCGTAACTGGTGATTATAAAGACACTGATTAGGCGTATCATGAAATATGAAAGAGACATGGATGGGACAAGATGGGATTTGTACCTCCTATATAACAGGAGTTAAATATCTCTGGGCCTATCGAAGATTTGATACTGGAAATGCGTGGCCGCGCTCAAACGAGGTGATTGTCAGTCGTTTGTTTTTCATCAGTACAAATCTTGATTCGATAAACGTAATCTGGTTGAATAAGGATGACACAGTGCTTGCCTTATGCTAGATTGAGATATAGCTACAAAGGGATTAAAGGAATAGATGATTCCAGTACAAGTGGGAGATTGTTGGGAATGTCCTGAAATCTACTGTACTTGCTCTAAGTGAAAGTCGTATAGTCGAGATGAGACAATCACATAACACTAGGTAGTCATAACGCTTTGCTAGAAGCCACTTATGATCAATGAGTTGAGAACTCATTGCTAGTGTTATATGATCCTACAGGGTCACACACCTAAGCAAACTGGGCGTTAAAGATGAGGTTGATCATTAATGTAATGATCCAGTGAATGCATATGTGATATGCATTCAATATCAATGTTCTGGGATAGCATCGATCGTTGCAGATAGTGCATCGATCGATGCACTCGCGGATTAATCAGATTAATTCGGTTTAATCGTTGGTTAATTCCGTTGTGGTTTGAGCCGACATATATAAGATATATGGTCGACCTAAACTCGTCCCTAACCTAATTCACAGCCACCAGAACACAGATAGAAACCTCTCTGGAGATCAGATCTCTGTAAGGCACTAGCATCCCTGCGGTCCAGTTTGTGTGCGTGTGGATACCAGTAGAGGCGCAGCACTTGAGGCGCTTCGTGATCTCGATTACTTGCAATACTTCCGCTGCATATTCACCAGGTAACTTCGAGATCTGATAGATTCAATTACATGAACCTTAGATCCTAGGCTCGGAATTCAGACTAGGGTTGCTAATCCGGATTAGAACTGCTAGAAATTCCTTCACTATGCCACTCTATTGACATAGCTTGATGAATTATTTTGATAAGAACTCACCACCTCCATCCGCTCTAAGCCTCTTAATCCATGTTTCTGATTGATTTTCCACATGAGGATTGAATATCTTGAATTTTGAGAGGACTTCTCTTTTGCTCTTCATAAAATGTCATACTTGAATAATCATAAATAAATTTTAAGAAGTATTTACTTCCATTTATTGATTCAGTTTGCATTAGACCACACACGTCGGAGTGTATGAGTTCTAATACATTGCTTGTATTGCTTTGATAACTTCTTGGAAAACTCCTCCTTGATAGTTTTCCCTTCTCACAAGACTCACATATCCCTTTTATTACTTCAAACTTTGGAAGATCTTCTACAATTTTTAGCTTTTTCATTGTCTCCATCTTGTCATAATTTACGTGACCAAAACGGTTATGCCATTGATTTGTCTTTTCTTCCTTCTCTTCAAATGCAACGTAAACACCTTCATTAGATTTTTTCCAACGTATTGGAAAGATCTTGTATTCCATCTTGATATCCAATATCTTTCTTCTATTTGGATCTTGAATCATCCATTTATTGTCTTCAAAAATAACATGATATCCATTAGATATCATTTGCGAGACAGTTAGCAAATTTCTTGGTAGTTCAGGTACAAGAAGTACATCTTTGATGGCATGTACTCCCTTATTCGGAGAGACTCGTACATCTCCTTTGCCTTCTGACAAGACTTTCTCACCATTTCCAACTCTTATGGGATGAACCGGCCGTAAAATAGTTTGATCCGATTTGGTCCGGTTAACCAGGTTCAATCTAATTTCGGTTCAGTTTCCCATTTTAATCCGGTTTAATCCCAATTCCAATTTCATTCTAGTTTAGTTCGATTTATAATCGGTTTAGGCAATTGGGCTGGTTATGGATTGGGCCTTCTTCATTCTGGGTTTGGGTCCGGGTTGACCTGGTCAACCGGTTGACTTTGACCTGAGTGTTGACTTTCAGTCAACCAAACTTCAAGTGGCCATAACTTGTTCGTCCTAAGTCCAATTCGAACGAAATGAAAGCCTAATTCACTTCTTTTTCCGTCATCTTCCCAGATCTGATGTCCGTTTGGGCTATTGGAACTTAAAAATTACTATTTTACCCCTTCTTTGGCCAAGGTGAGGACCGGTTGTGATTTCCCTTGCTATATCTTAATTCCGGACAATAGTTCTTCGTTAATACCTTCCTTCCTAGGTAGTCTGGGGTAGTAGAGCGCTCGATGTGATTGATTGAATAACGTAAAACTGCTAGGTTATCGCTTAAACTGAAAACGTTGCTTGTGCTTGATGGATATGTGTGAAGTAGAACTGTGGTAGGGCCCCCGAAAGGGTTTTGAGTGGCAGGACGCGTATAACGAGGTTGGGTACGCGTCCTTTGAATCGTCGCACGGGGTTTTGGGCGAGCTTCCCACCATTTTGTTGAGCTTCGGGCTGATGATGAGCTTCAGGCTGTTTTGTTTGAGCTTCGGGCTGTAGGGTCCATGAGTGTGAGGGATGTGGGGCCTGGTAAGAACGAATGGACATAGAATTGTGTGGTGAAGCCTTCGGGCATGATTGCAAGGTGATATTATCCTAGGACTTTTGAGTCATAATTGTGTGGCGTAAGCCGGGATCACGGGTTCCTTAAATCCGCCCTCGCTGTGTAATTGTGTTTGAAACAATTACTCAATTTTCTTTTCCTTTCATGTCCCCCTTTTTCTTGCAGGTCCGGAGGCGGGATTGATCGGTTGAGTGACGTTATTGATGGATTTATATACGATGGAAGCGCTGGGTTCCTGGGACCAGTTGGAAAGGCGGGCCGGTTGGACCGAATCCAGTTCGACGGGTGCCAGAACGCCACGTCTCCAGTTTGTCGGGAGACAGGTGTTACAATTTGGTATCACAACCTAGGTTAAGGTCCCCCAATGCCGTCTTGGGGGATCAACTTTCGTTTTTTACAGAAAAACCGAGTTTTCAAACTTTTCGAAAGTGTTTGCGAAATTTTATAAAACGGTTATCTTGCGAAAGGCTTTTTCAAGAACCAATTATATCCTCGGTTATTCTCCACGTCGGTCCTAGTCTAGATAGAATTTTTCCTTGCAGGTTGGGGTCAGTGTCTTCAAACCTCAGTGGTGCTACTGCCCCTAAGATGCGTGATAAGATGTATGTCGTGATGTGTGCTGTTGAGGTATGTTGGGATGTATGTTGCGGTGTGCGCCTACATGGTAGTCGGTACTCATGAGGTGTGTGTTGAGTTCATCGTCTTTTCGGAGCATTGTTCAGCCAGGCGTGCGAGGGTGATCAGGATGTGGAGACATTCACCAGAGAGGCTACTGAGGGAGAGTAGCAGTGAGCTGCAAGGGATACATGAAGTGTTAAAGGAGTTGCAAGAGGCGTTGTGGGAGCTGTAAGGAGTGCTGCAGGAGCTGCAAGAGGTCGATGGAAAGACCGGATTGCAATGAAGCCATAGGAAGCGGCGGAGTTCTAATTGGAGTAAGCGGCAGGAGTTGTTCGTGATGTTTGGTGCACAAGGAGCATTTGGAAACCGTCCAAATCTATTCTAAGTATGGAATCTTGGAATCAGATTTTTGATATCAACTTTGATGAGGTTATGGACGGCTCGTTGGAAGATATATCAGGCTGGAAACTGAAAGAGATCTTTGTGGCATGGTGGGCTCAAGATTCCACGGTGGAACCAAAAAGGAAACGGTCTGCCTTGGAGTTCTGTGCGGATTACTGGAGCAGCTAATGGAGTTCCTCAAGAGGGAAAGAAGATCGCAGAAGCGTTTTTGAAAGTGACATTGTGGCATTTGGAATTGCCTAGTAAGCCAGACTTCTGTTTGTTGCAAGTGCGAGTGGACAGAGCAGGTTGTTGGAGATGGAAACCCAACAGGAAGAGTGTTAGGTGATAGGTGTCAGGTTTTATCCTATTTCTAACTGCAAGTGCACAGTTCAGTAGTCGTAGTATATAGGTATCGAATCCACAGGGACTCCGTATTCAATAGCTCAAGAACAGGAAATTAAACTAGGAAGAAAGCAATGTGATTGAATTAAAAGAAATGCGAGAAAGTAAACAGAAAGCAGAGATTGTTAGTTGTGAAAGCAAGTTATTAAGAGCGCTAAGTCTAGGGCGTTCTCAGGAAATCAGACAAGCAGACAGTTCATTCAGCAAGGATCTCATTAAGCACAGTTCTAGAACTCAAAACACAGATATAGAATTAACCAAATTCCTTTGCGATAATTCTCTAAGTCTAAGTGCAGCAAACCAAACTTTCGTTTGCGAGAACTAACAGATTAAACTAGCATTAATTCCAAGTTTGATATGTTCACAATTATCCTAAACCAAACTTTCGTTTGCGAGAAGTTTAATTGCTCAACCTAATTAGTTCAGATTCCTAAACCCCACTTCCGTGACGTATTTAGCAACCTAAGATCTAGATTATAATTGATCAGGTTAGAACTAGCTTTAAGCACAATTAGATTGAAGAACAGATATAGTTATGAATCCTTAACTGAATTTAAACAAGTCTAGCAAGTCATGAAATCCTATGTGAGAAACCCTAAACCTAACAAGGAATCTACTCAGACATAGATAATGAAAACATAATCATATGATGAATAAATTGCATAGAAGATAAAGAATAAAAGGGGTTCGAAATCTTCTCCAAATACAGATGAAGTAAAGGTTCAGATCAGCCCCAAAAGCTCTAAAAATCCTCTGCTCTTAATTATGAAAGCGTATGTAAATAAAACACCAAAAACTTAATTATATAGGTCTAATCTCGGCCAGGGGCTTCTTTGTAAATATCAGGAACTTCTGGATCAGAGTGCAATATCTTGACTCTTCATAAACCGCCGAGTTTCGGCCCATTTCGCTGGTGCAACGATCGATGCTAGAGTGCAACGATCGACGCATTTCTCTGTTTCGGACAGTGAACTCTATCTCTCGGCCAAACACTCCAAATATCTCCAAAAAGTGCCATAATCACCAAATATGCTCCAAACCTGATTATACCTGTAAAAGACTCTAAAAGAACACAAAAGACACTAAAACACAATTATATCATGGCCTAAAACTAGTAAAAACCATGATATATCAAATCCCCCACACTTAGCCTTTGCTTGCCCTCAAGCAAAACAGAGAACTAAAGCTTGGTGAAGAGGTTTGAAAAATCTTCAGAAACTCATTTCATCCTAGAAGCTACAATACTCAGATTCCCCTTAGTAAACCACTGAAAGAATCAATCACAGGATATCAAGACCAACATGTACTTCCCCCACACTTAGCAACTGTCCTAAGTAAACTCCACAATCACATTCAAGCATTCAAATTCTCCCTACTGACTTCTGCAAGTATTTAAGTGCGGTCTCACCTAAGGAGTATCGATCAAAGGGCACATGGATTCTTACCTTATCAGCTCTAGACCACCATACTATCTTTCTCTAGTCCCTTTCTTCTCTTTCCCTTCTTTAACAACTGATTTTTCCCACATTGGGTATCATTTTATTTTTTTTATCAGTGTTCTTCCCGTTATGGAGTGTACTTTGGACACATTCCATGGATTGCACAGGAGATAATAGGGGTCTCTACCACTCCTGTGACCACTTCGGAGTTACTAACTCATCCTCAGTTTATTATCTTTTTTTTTTACTAAAAACACCAAAAATTTAAGTAGAAAAACACCAGTACCTAATGGTGGGTTGCCTCCCACCCAGCGCTTGTTTAAGGTCAATAGCTTGACCGGACGGACAAGAATTTTCAGGCACCAGGAGATCCCAACAGAGACTTTTTCGGTCTCTGTCCAAGTCTCCTCATCCAAGGTGGCAAGTAGGCTGTTGCAGAATGCTCATGTCCAAGAAAAGATGGAGTAAAATGTGCTCCAGGATCTAAAATCACAGTGTCATCAGACTGCTCATCGTCTGCATCCCTTATGGTGAATGTCTGCCCATCTATCAGTGGTCTTCGCAGCTTATCCATCTCATAACGCAGCGGCTCATCTCCCAGATGGAGGTCTATCAGGCTGTTCTTAACATCTATCACCGCTCCTGCTGTAGCCAAAAATGGTCTTCCAAGCAGCAATGCTTCATCCGGATCACAGTCATATTTCAGCACTAAGAAATCTGTTGGAACTAAGTAGTTTCCAACTCTCACCGGTATGTCTATCATGAGTCCTTCAGGAACTCGTATGGACTGATCAGCTAGGACAAGAGAGGTCCTATTAGGAGTAAAATCTAGCATACCCAGCTTCTCTGCCACAGAGTATGGCATCAAACTTCCAGCAGCTCCTAAGTCACATAGAGAACGCCTGAAACTATCCTCAAAGATTGAACAATCAAGTACAAAGACTCCAGGATCAGGCAGCTTCTTCGGGATCTTGGTTAACAGAACATCACTAATATGCTGAGGAACTATAACCACCCAGTCTCTCAGCTCTTCATCTAGAGGCAGCATCTTGTTCAAATACCTCTGCACACATGGATGATAAGGTGGATCATCAGAAGTTGGAATTTCTTCCAATTCTTCACCAATCTCCTCTAGCTTCTTAAGCTCTTCAATTTCTCGCTTAATCACTTCAAACACTGAGGAGTGTTGTCTAACAATCTGCGCATAAATCTCCTGTTGAGAGATCTCAGAGACTCCAGAGAATAAGCCATCAAGCTCTAAATCTGCATCAATACCATCATCACTCAGCGAATCTGTCTGTTCACGACGTGCATCGATCGACACTAAGTGTGTGTCGATCGTTGCAATGCTGCAATTTCCACCCGAGAGTTTTTCTCCAAAATCCAGGATTTCTTCTTCCTTCACCAATTCAGCTGTACTTAGCTCAAAATTTTCACCTAGGTGAGATCCATCATTAACATACACAGACCAGGCCTTAATATGAGTGTCTGCTAGCCCTTTTCCCTTTATTGAGCTGGAAATCTGGTTTACCTGAGTATCCAACTGCTTCATGTGAGTGTTCAGGGACTCAAACTTCCCATTGAGGTCTTCATAGACAGCATCTAACTTCTTGTTGCAGTCCACATAAATCTTGGTATGACTCTCCATTAGTTGTTCCATCATAGCTTCCATTCTACTCTCATGAGCTGTAGGTGCAGGAGGAGTCTGATAAGATGAAGATCCATAGGTTCTCTGAGTACCTTGTCCAAAGGTCTTCTGAAAACCACTAGTCTGTCCAGAATTAGATGAGTTGCTGTTGAAAGCACTTTTCTGTCCTCCATTGAAGAATCTGTTTCCTTGTTGATTACCAAATCTATTACCTTGAAATCCAGAACCTCATATGTAATTCACACCTTCCTCCTGAGTGTCCTCCTCAGTTTGAATTACCTCTACATCTTGGGCAAAGTGGACAGCTTTCTTACCTGCTAGGAGGTTGCAAACTGTGTCCAGCCTTGATCTAATATCAGCTATATCAGAGTTCTCTACACTTCCACCAGATTTCTTCCTCCTCTCATCCATAGTCTTGCAGCTGTTGCTGCCTATTAGATTCTCAATCAATTGCTTAGCCTGCATAGGAGTCCTGGTGTTGAAGTTAGCATTACTGGAATTGTCCAGTGCAGACTGATATGGAAGATCTATGCCTCTGAAGAAGATGCCAATCAACTGAACCTCAGTGAATCCATGGTGTGGGCAGTCACGCTGATACTGCTTAAATCTCATCCAGGCAGTCTTTAAAGGCTCCACAGCTCCTTGTGAAAAGGTGAGTATGTCCTGTCTGGACTGGTCTGAGCGCGCATCATCATAGAAGTGACGCAGGAACTCACTCTTTAAAGCTGCCCAAGTAGTGTACTGAGCAGGTGACAGCTGCTTTAGCCATGCACTAGCGTCTCCAGCAAGACTGTGCGGAAAGAGCTTAAGGAACAG
Organism: Orychophragmus violaceus; assembly: GCA_030180135.1. Taxonomy (NCBI): domain Eukaryota; kingdom Viridiplantae; phylum Streptophyta; class Magnoliopsida; order Brassicales; family Brassicaceae; genus Orychophragmus; species Orychophragmus violaceus. The sequence continues at coordinate 58,508,190 of CM058231.1, forward strand.
ATAGTCCGGGCAGACTCCATCATACTTCATGCCAGTGACTACGTCCTCAAACGAATCAATGTGATCCATAGGCTGCTCCGTTGGGTAACCATGAAATGCATTCTGTCTCATCAGCGAGTAGTAGATGGTTTTGATCTCAAAATCATTCCTCTCAAAAGCAGGAAGCACTAAAGCTGACCGGTTTCTATGAAACTCATCCGGTCTGTTGTAGTCGGCTAAAGTCCTTTCATGGACAACCATCTGTCTACCTTGGGCCTGTCCTTGACCCTGGTTCTGCTCCTGTTGCTGTTGCTCAGGAGGATCAGGGATGACATTCCCTTCAGCATCAACCCTTTGCCAAGCAGCATTGTATGGGTTGTTATCTCGTTCCCTCAGGGTACCTTCAGCATCACGTACCAGAATCAAACGCTCTCGCACCATCCTTTCTCTTCTTTCTCTTCTGTTGGTTCTCTCTAAACGTCCAAGTTCTTCAAGATCGAGATTAACTAAGTCCAAGTTCGGATTACTTCTAGTTTTCTGCGTCTGCATAAACTGTCTGTAATCGTCCGGCAACGATCGATGCTATCAGTGCAACGATCGCTTCAATCTCTGAATCGCCTAGTGACGATCGATGCTAAGGGTGAAACGATCGACGCAGTGCGATATTGGTACCTACGACAGAGAGAAAACAGAAAAAATCAGTAACTAAAAAAAACAAAAACAAAAACGAAAAGAAAACGAAAAATCCTAGTAAAACCCTAGGTTCTAGGCTATCGAAGACTCAAAGAGTCCCCGGCAACGGCGCCAAAAACTTGATAGGTGTCAAGTTTTATCCTATATCTAACTGCAAGTGCACAGTTCAGTAGTCGTAGTATATAGGTATCGAATCCACAGGGACTCCGTATTCAATAGCTCAAGAACAGGAAATTAAACTAGGAAGAAAGCAATGTGATTGAATTAAAAGCAATGCGAGAAAGTAAACAGAAAGCAGAGATTGTTGGTTGTGAAAGCAAGTTATTAAGAGCGCTAAATCTAGGGCGTTCTCAGGAAATCAGACAAGCAGACAGTTCATTCAGCAAGGATCTAATTAAGCACAGTTCTAGAACTCAAAACACATATATAGAATTAACCAAATTCCTTTGCGATAATTCTCTAAGTCTAAGTGCAGCAAACCAAACTTTCGTTTGCGAGAACTAACAGATTAAACTAGCATTAATTCCAAGTTTGATATGTTCACAATTATCCTAAACCAAACTTTCGTTTGCGAGAAGTTTAATTGCTCAACCTAATTAGTTCAGATTCCTAAACCCCACTTCCGTGATGTATTTAGCAACCTAAGATCTAGATTCTAAGTGATCAGGTTAGAACTAGCTTTAAGCACAATTAGATTGAAGAACAGATATAGTTATGAATCCTTAACTGAATTTAAACAAGTCTAGCAAGTCATGAAATCCTATGTGAGAAACCCTAAACCTAACAAGGAATCTACTCAGACATAGATAATGAAAACATAATCATATGATGAATAAATTGCATAGAAGATAAAGAATAAAAGGGGTTCGAAATCTTCTCCAAATACAGATGAAGTAAAGGTTCAGATCAGCCCCAAAAGCTCTAAAAATCCTCTGCTCTTAATTATGAAAGCGTATGTAAATAAAACACCAAAAACTTAATTATATAGGTCTAATCTCGGCCAGGGGCTTCTTTGTAAATACCAGGAACTTCTGGATCAGAGTGCAATATCTTGACTCTTCATAAACCGCCGAGTTTCGGCCATTTCGCTGGTGCAACGATCGATGCTAGAGTGCAACGATCGACGCATTTCTCTGTTTCGGACAGTGAACTCTATCTCTCGGCCAAACACTCCAAATATCTCCAAAAAGTGCCATAATCACCAAATATGCTCCAAACCTGATTATACCTGTAAAAGACTCTAAAAGAACACAAAAAGACACTAAAACACACTTATATCATGGCCTAAAACTAGTAAAAACCATGATATATCATTAGGAAAACACTATGGCAGATTGGCAAGAAGCTGCAAGGGGGAGAAAAGGAGGGAAAATTTAAATGGGGAAGGAAACCTACATGATGGCGCTTGGAAAACACCACAGCAGGATCGGAAGGTACGATACCTCGAGCTAGAAGTCTGATTGGAGGACGGTTTGGAAATCAGAGTGCGCAGCAGAAGCTTGGTGGGTTGTTCCCCACATGCCAGGTAAGCCATAATGGACATGGTTATCCTTATCTTCCACCAAGGATAAACAAGGATGTCAACCTGTGCGACAGTCATCGCCATAGAGCAACGTAATGGAAACCGTCGAAGAGAATACATTTGGAAGTGGATGATGCATTGTGGCACGGTAATAGAAACCGTTGAGAAGAACTGGTTTGGAAGCGGAGCATTTGTTCAGCCTTAGAACCACTCGAAGGATGAGTGTTGTTTATAAATGTTGGAAGCATTAGCTATGACACTGGTCGTTCCCTTTGTCATATTGCTAAACGTCAGTATTGACCAGTCTCAAGGACAGTTGGAACTCGTTCGAGTCAAGCGGGAAATAGAATGTGTTAGTTCTTCTTAGCAATGGAAGCTGGAATAGTAAATCATCCCCTCAAGTTGGAAACCGACCCTAATGGACATGGGCGGTAGCATGTAGCGTTTGTGTTGCACTCTGAAAGCTACTGTTGGATTGGTACCAAGGAGATGGACACTTCAGAGCGTGATTTGAAATAAGGAGGGGGGAGAAGCAGTCTTTTGGATTCAAGGATAAAATCTCTTCAAGCGAGTAAGCGGCCAAGTTCAGTTTTGGTTCAGAGAAGTTTGCGGAGTGGTTGTTGGTAAAGAGTTGCAGTGGAGATCTCTCGCCTCTGAATTCGGGACGAATTCTTTTGAAAGGGGGGAGAATTGTAACATACCAAAACCCAAAGACCAAAAATTTTGAATAAAAAGAAGGAAAGTCCAAGGCCCAAAAGCCCTTTTTCTTTTCCAAAACCCTAGTCTCCTTCTTATAAATAGGAGCTTCCACCCTTTGAGAAAAGCAGAAGAAGAGATTCCCGGCGAAGCCCTGCTCCCATCCCGTCGCAGCCACCGCCTCCAGAGACCAGATCTAGGGCTCCTCCATCGTTTGGAGTTGAAGGTAATTCTGAAAACCCATTTTCATATCTGATTCTCCTTAGGCCGAACACTAAAATCCCCATATCTTTTTATCCGTGATGAATCTGGGAAATCTGAGACCACAATCGCGTTCTTCTCGTCGAGACGAAGCCGTAGCCGTTAACCGCTCTTCCATTGGCCTCCGGACGTGCCTGCAATGACCAGGAGAAGGTCGGCCGGTTCATGACATGCCGCCCACGCGCCGCCGCACGCGCCGGCGTTGTCGTCCACGCGCCGCCGCCTTCCGCTGGGAGCTGCCGCCATCCACCGCCGCCCGATTGGAGCCGCCGTCCGCAGGAGGTCCGTCGGCGGTGGAGCCGCCGCCGAGTCAACTCGGCCGGCGACCAAGTAGACTCGGTTGACCGGGTCGTTGACCGGGTCGGGTCGGGCCGTTGACCGGTTCGGCCGGTTTGATTCAATTTGGTCCAGTTAACCAGGTTCGATCCAATTTTGGTTCGGTTTCCCAATTCAATCCGGTTTAATCCCAATTCCAATTTCATTATGGTTTAGTCTAGTTTAGGATCGGTTTAGGCAATTGGACTGGTTATGGATTGGGCCTGATTCATTCTGGGATTGGGTCTGGCTCCGGGTTGACCGAGTCAACCAGTTGACTTTGACCTCACTGTTAACTTTTAGTAAACCAAACTTCAAGTGGCCATATCTTGTTCGTCCTAAGTCCGATTCGAACGAAATGAAAGCCTAATTCACTTATTTTTCCGTCCTCTTCCCAGATCTGATGTCCGTTTGGGCTAATGGAATTTAAAAATTACTCTTTTGCTCCTTCTTTTGCCAAGGTGAGGACCGGTTGTGATCTCCCTTGCTCTATCTCAATTCCGGATGATAGTCCTTCGTTAACACCGTCTTTCCTAGGTAGTCTAGGGCAGTAAAGTGCTCGATGTGATTGATTGAATAACGTAGAACTACTAGGTTATCGCTTAAACCGAAAACATTGCTTGTGCTTTATGGATATGTGTGAAGTAGAAATGTGGTAGGCCCCCCGAAAGGATGTTGAGTGGCAGGACGCGTATAACGAGGTTGGGTATGCGTCCTTTGAATCGTCGTGCGGGGATTTGGGCGAGCTCCCCACCATTTTGTTGAGCTTTGGGCTATTTTGTTTGAGCTTCGGGCTGTAGGGTCCATGAGTGTGAGGGATGTGGGTCCTGGTAAGCACGGACATATAATTGTGTGGTGAAGCCTTCGCTGGGTAATTGTGTTTGAAATAATTACTCAGTCTTATTTTCCTATCCTGCCCCCCTTTTTCTTGCAGGTTTGGTCTCAGGATGTATCGGTCGAGTGACGTTATTGGTGGATTTGAATATGAAGGAAGTGCCGGGTTCCTGGGACCAGTTGGAAAGGCGGGCCGGTCGACCGAATCCGGTTCGACGGGTGACTGAACACCGCATCTCCGGTTTGCCGAGAGACGGGTGTTACAAATTTGATCTGAATTTTTTGGTCAATGGGAAAATTTGATCTGAAGTTGGTCAATCGTGTACATGTTATAGGAATTAAAGGGATGATCAAGACACGTGGACGGTTCAGAATATAGATGGAATGAGCGGTTCAGATTAAAGAAGGAATTGATCTGAATCAACAAAAAGAGAGACTGCGTAGCTTTACAAAATCAGAAAATATTATGTGAAATATTTCATCTTCTTCTTCCTTTTCTCTGTAATCAACTTGTTCATCTTGTTTGAATATCTTTTTCTTCTTTCTTTATCTTCTGCAAATGGATTAGGAATTGTTGTTTTATGAACATCAATTTCCTCTATCAAAGGTATCAGTAGCCATTCGTTTCTTGGAAATCGTGTTCGGCAAGTTATCAAGAGATGAGACCTCGTGATATTAAAGATGTGTGGAGAAATCAAGTCGATGCAGCATCTCAGCACACAAATCGATTTGGCTTTGCGAAACTCTCTGAACCAGGTACGCCGGTACCTCCCAAGCTTCAATTTCCTAGATTCAGTGGTTATAAGATACAAGATTCTGTCATGTGGAACAACATTTTGAAATGGATAATACACCGGAGAAATACAAAGTCTGGCTAGTATCGATCCATTTAGATGGTTTGGCCGTAACGTGGCATAGTTCGATGGTGTACTCTGATTTCGGTAGGGCTGATGTGATTGATTGGGCTTCTTATAGGCTCTTGTTACAGGAACGATTTGATGATTCCATCACAGAATTATGTCAGTTGCAGAAAATTGTAGGAATAGTGGATTATCATGACAAGTTTCAATTGATTAGCACTAGAGTAAATCTACCATAGAGTGTTTTGGTGTGTGCATTTCTATATGGTCTAAATATAGATACTCAGTTGTATGTTCGCATGTTGCAGCCCCAAACAGTTCGCCAATGTTTAGTGGTTGAAAGATTATATGAAACTGCTCATCCGTGGAAACCGGTTTCTTCAAGTGGTACCAGCTCACATTTCAGCAATGTTAATAACGGCAGTAATACTAGTGTTGGGAAAGGATTGTTAACATATATTGCAGACAATGAAGCTTTGACACCAAAGATGGTTATTACTGACAATCCAAAAGAGAGTGAAACTGAATCAGAAGCTGAGTTACTGAAGTTGCAGGAACTAAATGCCATTGTGGACTATCCTATTAATTTTGCGTTGCTTCGAACGCGAGTGCCCTTATCTCAGGTTTCTTTGCTTACGGAAACAGAGAATCTGCTGGGAGATAAAGAGTTGATGGGAATAAAGGAAAGCAGTGTGAATGTGGCACAGCGTTAGCCGCAAGGTTCACCCGTTTGGTCACATTCTGAGATCAATAACAATGCAAAAACATGCGAGGATATGGAGGTGACTATGATTGTTTGGTCTACATGCTTAGTATATGTTTCTCTGCTTCATGGATACTTTTCTCTTGAATCAGCTACCTTAAGTGCACAAACACAGAATACTATACTTCATCACAGCAAGATTTGGCCATTTGTTGTTCGTTTGTTAATCTTGTTGGGTAACAACAATTTGGTTTCAACTTCAATGAAGAGGAAGTTATGCAAAACTTGGTGGTTTAATTACAAGAAAAGCACTATGGCTAGAGCTTATAAAGGGTGTTTTTTGCATTTGTATTCTGAATATGTGGACATGAGTCTACATGTGAAGTTAGCTGGACAAGGATTGATATTGAGAAAGGTGTTGGATCTCCTAGGATCTAGGGTTCGTTATATTGAATCACTAACCTCGTTCTTACCTTGTTACTGGCAGCAGAATGAATGGTGAACGAGATCAGTAGCGACACAGGTGCCTCGCCTCTACCAGATACACACGCACACAAGCTGGAAACGGGATGCTAGTGCCGGATATATGGGATCTGAGAGTTTCTGGTGTTTCTGCTCTTTCTGTCAAGAAAAAGTGGACGGCTCATGTTCTAGGTCGAAAACCATCAGGTTTTATTCGACCTAGAATTACACATAACGGGCCAGACTCGTTTGAGTCATAAAATCGAAAAACCCTTTCAAAACCCGAACTGTGTCGACCGACACACAAGTTGTGTCGATCGACACAACACCATTCGACACAATATGATCATTACCATAATGATGATTCCCATGTCTTAGCTTCCAGTTTGCTTAGGTGTGTGACCCTATAGGATCATATAATACTGGCAGTAAGTATACAACTTACAGATTGCAAGAGGCTTCTATCAAAATATTGCAACCGCTCAGTATTATACGAATGTCTGATCTCGACACACAACTATCATCAGGAGTGAGTACAAGTGTGATTTCAGGACACTATCCCAACAATCTCCCACTGGTACTGGAATCAACAATTCCTATAATCCTTTTGTCTTTGTATCTCGATTTGGCATAAGGCAAGATTAGTGTCATCCTTATTAAGCCAATATCGTGTTTATCGAACTCCTGATCTCATACTGAACATTACAAACAACTGAACTACAGTTCGTTTGAGTGCGGCAACACATTTTTCTCAGTATTAAATCTTCGATAGGCCCTGAGATATTTATCTCCCGTTAATCAGGAGGGACATATCCCATCTTGTTCCATCCCTATTTCAATGCACACTTCATGATATACTTGAACAGTGCCGTTATAGTCGCCAGTTACGGGTCGACGTTTGACAAAGTCAAAGTGTACCAATCCATATGCAAGAAAGCATGATGAACTCAGGTCTGAGGACTATACTCTATAGTCGTAATGAGAACCTCTTATAACACATATATAACTATCTTGTAGACTTCTCATCAGCGGGTCATGTCCGATCATATGTTCACCAACATATATCTATGTGACTGACTGCGATAATCATATCATTGGCTCCATGAAACTTAGCCAAAAGTATCCTCACAATCTAGTCTCTCGCGGTTGCCATTGTCCCACTTTGACAACCTCGACTAGGGACATAACCCAATTTATATCATCTATGACTTATAGGGTTTCATGATCAAGTCCTCAACTTGATGACCTATAATATGACATAAACTTATTTTGGGACCATTATTTAGATCACAATAAATAATGCTGAAATCAAATTTCATTAAACATATCTAAAAGAATGTTTTACAAGAGCATCTTATTAAAACTAAAACTCCCACTAGAATCAAGATTACATCTTAAGATCTCTAATGCCTACAACAGTCGTATGAATCTCATGCTTAGGCCTTGGGAGTGACTTAGTCAGAGGATCAGCGACATTCTCGTCTGTCGGAACTCGGCTGATCTTCACATCACCTCTATTGACGATATCACGAATCAGGTGATATCTCCTCTCTACGTGTTTGGACTTCTGGTGTGACATGGGTTCTTTCGCCTGAGCAATGGCTCCGTTGTTGTCACAAAACAAATCCACTGTCTCTAAGATACTTGAAACCACACCAAGTTCAGTCATGAACTTCTTGATCCAAACAGCTTCCTTTGCCGCTTCAGAAGCAACAACATATTCAGCTTCCGTCGTGGAATCAGTTACGGTATTCTGCTTAGAGCTCTTCCAGCTCACTGCACCGCCATTCAGACAGAAGACATATCCAGACTGTGATCGGAAATCGTCTCTGTCCGTCTGAAAACTCGCATCAGTGAATCCATTCACTACAAGCTCTTCACTTCCTCCATACACCAGTAATTTATCCTTAGTATGTCTCAAATACTTGAGAATATTCTTGACAGCTGTCCAGTGAACTTCACCTGGATCAGATTGGTATCTACTCGTCTTGCTTAACGCGTAAGCTACATCTGGACGAGTGCAGAGCATGGCATACATAATAGATCCTATTGCAGAAGCATAAGGAATCCTATTCATGCGCTCCCTCTTAGCATGTGTCATCGGACACTGCTTCTTGATGAGACTAATGCCATGAGACATCGGTATGAAGCCCTTCTTGGAATCATGCATCCTGAATCTGTGCAACACCTTATCAATATAAGTGTCCTGGCACAATCCAATCAGCCTGTTCATTCTATCTCTGTAGATTCTGATTCCAAGAATGTACGCGGCTTCTCCCATGTCTTTCATGGAAAAACAACTTCCGAGCCAAGTCTTAACAGACTGAAGCAATGGAACGTCATTACCGAGGAGGAGTATGTCATCGACATATAGTACAAGAAACGCAATTCTGCTCCCACTAGTCTTCTTGTAAACACATGGTTCCTCTTCGTTCTTGATAAAACCAAATTGTTTTACTGTTTCATCAAAACGAAGATTCCAACTCCGTGATGCTTGCTTCAACCCATAAATGGATTTATGAAGCTTGCATACCTTTCCAGCGTTCTTAGGATCAACAAAACCTTCAGGCTGTGTCATATACACATCCTCTTCCAGAATACCATTCAGGAATGCGGTTTTGACATCCATCTGCCAAATCTCATAGTCATAACACTACAAGAAAACTGAGTATTGATAGCAGATCACGATAGCACGAATTCATAAACTGTTATTAAAAGTAGCAAACTGAGATATCAACTCTATTATAGCATTTAATCAATGCTAAGCAAAATTTTAGGGATTTTTACTAAGCGGGAAGACAATGTAACACTTAGTCCGCCAAAAATTTAGTGAAAATTTTAGTTTTACACCAAAATTAAAGTTTTTGAGAATTTTTTTGTCTGAGTCTTTTTTCACATTGAGATAAAAAAACAAAAGCCACACATATGCAAAACATGACTCTCTCTCGTCTCTCTCTCGTCTCTTGACTCACAAAACCTAATCTCACTGGAGTAATGAAATAGTAATTGGAAGTACACACCTTCTCCCGTTCGTTAATGGCGAGAGGTCTAAACTTATGATGCATCAATGGCAGAAAGTCTTCGACTTTTCTCTCGAGCTCAGTCGCTCGGGATTCACTTCCTATCCGATTCAACCAAGCCGCCAAAATTTCTCACGATTGTTCTGTAATCTCGCCTTTGTTCCTGAGACTGTCGATGGAAAAAAGTATAAGGAGCTTTTCAATAGAAGAATGGCCATGGCAGGACTCAAATCTCATCACCGAATTGGTAATTGTGCTAATTGAATCGAAATTTGGATGCTTTTTATTACTTGACATAATAAAAATCAATGTCTTTGAACAATTGCGATTGTATCTTCAGCTTTGGGAGTTTCAGCTGCACAAGAAGCTAAACCGCAAGAGCGAGAAGAGTAACAAGAGAAGCTGTTGGAGATGCAGGAAAACAAGGAGATTAACAGCATCATCGAAATAAAGGAGGCAGAGAAACTGTGATCACATCCATCCAGTGAAGATGGTAAATAGATTCATCTCTGTCGATGGAAGAAAAATAGTTTTATTGGCCTCTCTCTTGCTTGATATGTTGATTCTTGAAGTGGTTACTAGTACACTATCCTCGGAGTAAAGAGAAAAAATGTTCGGAGCTCTGAAACGCGAAGTTTTTCTGGTACTGAGGAAGCTATGATTGCCGGTTCAAGAGATGTTGGTGTGTCTCCTTCGATCGTTGGTTCATTTCCCAGGAAAGAAGCTGCACTTGTTGAGGTAATGTCGTCGTCACTAATATTATATGTAATCACTAAATGCTCTCATTTTGAAGCTGGACAGTGGATTTTGTAGCTTTAAGCATGGCCGAGAATTTAGACAAACCATTGCTGAATCCTGATACTTTCAACAGAGAAGGAATTGACTTGGTAAAGGATGTGTGGTTCCTTTAATATTTCAATCTAATACTTGGATTCATAGTGGCAAAAAGGGTTTGATGCTTGAGCTTGACAGGGTCTATTGCCATTGGAGGAGGTTTTTGAGAACCTAAGAACATCTCCTGGGGGTCTTTTATCAGGAGATGCTAAACAAAGATTGAAGATATTTGGTCCTAACAGACTTGAAGTGGAGTTTTGATATTAGATTGTCGTCCCCAGTCCTGATGTCCGTGGACACCAAGAGATTTTGGAACTCTACCTCCAAGACAAACCTATGTCAGATGATGTCGATGTTAAAGCAATTGCTCGTGGAAATCCTGGATTCAATGGTGTTGGTGAGTATCTTTAATGTATAATTACATTTTGTCATTGAGCTATGACTTGCTACATTTTCCCTAATCTGACCGAAACAATTTACAGATCTTGCAAACCTGGTAAATATTGCTGCCATAAAGGCAGCTGTTGAAGGGGCTGAGAAGCTATCTGCCGAACAGTTGGAATTCGCAAAAGACCAAATAGTTATGGGTACAGAGAGGAAGACAATGTTCGAATCAGAGGACTCAAAAAAGGTATATCAAATACTCGAGTATAGATGTTTTATGTGGATTCAAAACATGATGTGACCTCTCGCTTGTTTCTTGTCCTCTTTAGCTCACTGCCTACCATGAATCTGCAGGTAGAGGCAATATGTGGAAGATGTTCTTGAGATACATGTGAAAGCCTTTGACATGTGTTATGGAAGCTGCAGCAATCATGTCCATTACACTGGCCAATGGAGGAGTAAGCTATCATGAACTAAGGTATTAATCATCGAGTTCATTGATTCTTGATGCTCTTTGATGGGTGTAATTTTTCATGTAGATATTTGTAATTGCTGATATCATCATCTCAGGTTCGAAGAGATGGTAAGTGTCTACTCTAGTACTACCTGCACACAAGGAGAGAGATCGTACTCTATGATATCTGATATCATCATCTCAGGTTCGAAGAGATCGTATCGGCCTCTACCTTTTCCTTGGTGATATCCAAATCGACCTCTGCCTCTTCCTCTCCATTGAGATCGACCCCCTTGTCCTCTTCCTCTGCTAGATCCTTGGTAATGTTGTGATTCTATGTCGGCATACATAAGCTTGTTATTATCTTCTTGCGGTTCTTCTTCCTCTTCACCAATTCTTTCATCATAGGATTTTAGACGTCCTATGATATCTTCAAAGCTTGTTACGTTAAGATCTAGTACCTTCTCGAGAGCTGCTACTATGTGTATGATTTTTTTCCGAGGGAGGCTCGACATAAATTTATTAACTAGCTTAGGTTCTTCTATTTCTTCTCCTAGCGCAGCTGATTTGGAAGATATTTCTGACAAATTACCCATAAAATCATCGATCTTCTCATTGTCCTTCATCTAGAGTCGATCAAACTCAGCCATTAGGGTTTGTAGTCTTGCTTCTTTAACTCTTTCGGCGCCTAGATGTCTAGCCTTTATGGCTTCCCATACCTCTTTGGCTGTTTCTAGGTCTCCAACTTGTAGAATAACAGCTTCGCCATGTCATTCTTTGTTTCATCGATGTTACCCTTCTCCACAACTTCCCATGATTTATGGACCTTGAACAGGGTCTTCATTCTCATAGACCATACCGTATAGTTGCTTGAACTCAACATGGGACACTTGATGTAGGAAGACCCCCCCTCCTTTGTCATAGGCACCGTCAACTGTTTCGGTTTCTCGTCGTCTGATGCCATCGTCGATTTCAAAAAGGCTCACAATTCTATTGCAAGCTCTGATACCAAATATTGTCTTTTAGGTTAAGTAAGCGCAGCTATTAATAAGTATAACTCTCTTATTTGTATTAAAGAAAATCACTTAAAACTTTAAGCTCAGATCTTATACGTTATGCTACAACTTAGTATAACCCCTAATTTAGATAACTCATGAAGATATTAGATATCTTCCTAAATTTGTTAGATAACTTCCTAAATCTATTTGGATAACTTTCTAAATAGATATGTATATTTAGATAACTCCTAAATATATTTAGCTTTATCTCTTAAGCTATTTCAAGTTTATCACAACCATTCCTTCACATTCACGTCACGAGACTCGCTAATTGAAATCAGTTTGTTGGAATCATCTTCACCATCCGAAGAATATCGGTTTCTTTTCCTCTTGCTCATCGATTCTTCCTTCTTTTCGGCTTATGCGATATCCGCCTCTCCACCTAAAAATCCCGTCGAAACACCAAAAGTCAAAACCGGAATAGATAAGAGAAGAGTTCAATGAAAAAACGATTAAGAGAGATAAACACCATAACAGCTTTGAGTCCAGTGGTGGTACACGCTCAGCGATATTTGCATGGAGTTTGTCGGGTTTAAGCTTGTTGGCTAATTTCTACCCTTCATCTTCTTCTGCAACAAAAAGATAGTTCGTCGGAGGAGGATTTGTGCGGCCATGGGGTCAATATTTGTTAGACATGTAAATAGACTAATATGTAATGGGTGGATACGAAAGGTTAGGGAATTCAGATATTCGATTCGCCTAAAGTGGATTTGAGGGGTGAGTAAAGATATTTGATAATTTGGTAGGCGAGTGAAACGGTCTAGTGTTTGATCTTGTTTCTGGCTTTAGAATATTCCAGGCATCAAAATTAATGTTGATACGAAAACAATGCTTATTCAATCGTACGTCATAAAGGGCCTTTTTGGGAATATGACCCATTAATATAACGTAGGCATAGTTCGTAAATGAAGCTAAGGATATCAACATATGAAATTTGATTTTATCTGATGTGGTAGAATGAGAGGAGAATAAAAAACTCTTACATTATATATATGATTAGATGCCAGTATATATCATTTATAAGATTCTATGCCTATTGTAAAAGTTGTTAACTATCAATACCACTTTTCTTTTGATATAGATGATAGATGTATGTAATCATATTTAAAATGCAACCCTGATTGGGCTTAGGACTCTCCTTTTCAATTACAGTTTCTCCTCTTCTTGAAAAGTGTGATTAGCTAGGGTAAACACTTTCCCTTACCTCGATTTCACCCTGTTTAAGGTCCAAAAAGCTTCTTTTCAAGTAAATCTCGGTGTGTCATTAGTGTTTGTTCATCCGTTCTACAGTCAAAAGGTAGATCTTAGTGCCTTTAAGTCTCATTTATTATTTCTGGTTGGGAGTTTGGTTGTGATATGTCTGTCGCCATGGACAAGGCTTTAATGGCCCTTTCGCTCGATGATGAAGATGCTCCATTCGAAATGCCAGACGAACCAGGATTTTGCTCTACTGAAGATAATCGTCTGAGTTTACTGGGCAGAACTCTAAACCCAGAATGCCAGAAAATGTCTTCTCTTATAGTCAATACGCCAAGGAAGATGGAAAAAGAAGGCAAATGTCGTGGGGTAGCTCTGTCAAATGAGCGATTTCAAATATTCTTTCGAATTTGACATGTTGGATGTTCTGTAAAAAGGAGTACATACCTTTAACGAATGGGTTATAGTATTCGACCGTTGGGTCGAAAATCCCCCAGAAGATTTCCCGCAGTTAATCCCCTTATGGGTTCAAATCAGTAAATCCCCATCAACAACTACACAGCGCTAGCCATCACGGCTCTGGGAGAACTTATTGGAAAGGTAGATGTGGTAGCCGTTGATCCATCTAAGCCACATACTCAACCTTTTGTCAGGGTTAAGGTCATATTCAATGTCGCCAAACCTCTCAGAATGTCCAAAGTGCTCAATCTTCCTAAAGGTGGTTATGCTACCATCCACTTTCATTATGAAAGAATTCAGAAGAGATGCTTCTCATGTCAAAGATTAAACCATGAGTAGAAAGTGTGCCCCTTATTGGTAAATAAGCGTCAAGAAGCAGCCTAGGTCAGAAAACAAAAAGTTTGAGAAAATCCCATTCCAGCTGCTGTTCTTGTCGAAGGAGACCAGCTTTTGGTGTTCTTAAGGAGAGCTAAGTTGAGCTCAATCCCTCTACAGGTAGACCAAAGATAGCTGCTGAGGTGTTAGAGGAAATGAGACTCTATTTACTCACTGCGAATGGCGAGGACAAAATCATCAGGGAAGAAAGGGTTAAATCTTCAGTTAAGGAAGCGGAAAAGATCCCTTGAATAAGAAGATGGCTTTAAGCCTTGAGCCTTTGCCTTTAATCACCAAAAAATTACAGAAGGAGAAGGGTATAGTTTTTGATTATGCAGAATCATAATCTTCCAGTAAAAGAACAAGTTTAGTCCACCGGCCAGATAAGCTCATGAGGGATGCTATCAAATCTGGTTCGGATTTATGTTGGGACAGTGATCCTCATCTGATGCAAGAGGAAAGCGAGGATGATAATTTCAGGAGTTTGATGAGACTGAGTCTTGATGGCTCAACGGTTTTCAGAACGGGTTCTTTTGAGCCTAGTTCTTTTGGGGTTATCAATACAAATTCCAAGCTTAGAAGATGTCCCTTCAAAGCCGTCAGACAGTAGTATCAATCGAGGTTTGCCATGTCTGTTCCGTCTCTATTTCACAAAGTTTCAGATAATCAGAAAGGAAAGGAGATTTCAAGAGGTTCAAAAAGAAAGAAAGTGATCAGAGCTGAGGAGCTTGAAGTCACTTGGAAGAAGACAAACCTCAAGGTGGTCCCAAATGAGGGATCGCCAAAGTCTTTATGAGCATAATAAGCTGGAATTGCCTTGGCTTGCGGTGGCCTCAAGGTCTGATAATTCAACGTCTGCGGGAGATGCGTCAAAAACAGTTTTCGGAGATTTTTTTTCTAATGGAGACTAAGCAATGTAGGAATGTTCTAGTTGATCTTCAAGTTTGATTAAGTTATGATAGAGTTTTCACAATTGAGCCTAGAGGTTTGAGTGGTTAACTTGCGTTGTTTTGGAAAAGTTCTATTAAAATCGATGTAAAATTCTTGGATAAGAATATTTTGGATCTTCAAGTACAGTTTGAAGCTTTAACATTTTTCATCTCTTGTATATATATGGAATCCCTTCTCAGGATGGAAAGAGTTTGGTTTGGGAGAGACTTAACCGTATTGGCATCAACAGGAAAGATGTTTGGTGTTTAATAGGGGACTTCAATGAGATTCTGGACAACGGTGAAAAGATGGGTGGACCCTTGTGACCCGAGTCTTCTTTTCATCCTTTTCGTGACACGATCAAGATATGTGAAATGGAAGAACTTACCAGTCACGGAAACAGGTTCACTTGGGGAGGAATGAGGTGGAAGAAATGGATCTAATGTTGTTTGGACCAGTGCTTTGGTAACAAAGTGTGGCTGTCTCAATTTCCTCAATCCAATCAGTCTTTCTTGGATAAAAGAGGTTCGGATCACATGCCATTTTTGGTGAAGCTGGTGGAATGACATGACGTTTATAGAGGTCAGTTCAAATTCGATAAAAAATCCCTTTTCCAGCCGCTTGTGAAGGAGGAAGTGAGTAAAGCTTGGAACCTTACTTCGAGTGAAAGAGATGTCAAGGTTTCCGAGAGATTGAGAAGATGTAGACGCTCCTTAAGCAAGTGGAAAAAACACAGAATCTTCAATGCTAAAGATAGGATTCACTTATTGGAACAACAGTGAGAATCCTTCCAATCAAGAGGTTATCACTCTAGATTCACAATCAATAATCTCAAGAGAGACCTGATGCAAGTATACCGTGAAGAGAAGCTTTATTGGAGACATAAAAGTCATCTGAAATGGTTGAAGAATGGAGATAAGAACTCGAAAGTTTTCCACAATCCTGTTAAAACAAATAGAGTAAGGTTGAGACTCAATAAAAGACTCGGAGGGATTGGAGCATTGTTCGGAAGCAGCTAAAGGCGAGGTGGCAGTGCATTACTTCACTGATCTCTTCAAGCATTCTAATCCGCCTTCATTTGAGCAGTGGTTTGAAGGGTTTTAACCCAGAGTCAATGATAGAATGCTTGTCTCACAGCCTCTATTTCAAAAGGTGAAATCAGAGATGTCGTGTTCTCAATCAAGCCTTCCAGCGCACCGGGACCTGATGGGATGACGGGCTTGTTCTTCCAACAATATTGGAAGACGGTGGGCCACAAGTGATTAAAGAAGTCACCAACTTCTTCGAGACCGGAGACTTACCTAATGATTGGAATCAGACCCACCTCTGCCTTTTTCCAATGATTACTAATCCGGAGTTGATGGTTGATCTAAGACCAATAAGTCTTTATTCAGTTTTAAACAAGATTATCTCAAAGATTATGGTCAAGATATTTCAGCCTCTACTACCTGGTTTAGTCTCAGTGAATCAGTCAGCTTTTGTAAGTGATAGACAAATCTCAGACAACATTCTTATAGCACATGAATCTGTCCACGCCTTGAGAACCCACCCTCGGATATCTTCTCAATTCATTGCCATCAAAACAGATATGTCTAAGGCTTTCAACAAAGAGGAATGGAGCTACCTGCACAGTCTCCTCCTTGCCTTAGGCTTCGACGTAAAATGGGTGAATCTGATTATGACTTGCGTGTCCTCAGTTTCATACTCAGTTCTTATAAGTGATCAGCCATATTGTTTAATTACTCCTTAGAGAGTCTTGAGACAAGGCGACCCTCTTTCGCCGTTCTTATTCATTTTGTGTACTGAAGGTCTTTTGCACCGCTTACAAGGCTGAATTGGATGATCGGATTACTGGTCTACATTTCTCGAATGAGGGACCTTCGATTCACCATCTACTTTTTGCAGATGATAGCATGTTCATGATCAAAGCGGACCAAAGTGAGTGTCTAGAGCTTCAGAGTATTCTAAACAGTTATGACAAAGCTACAGGACAATGTATCAATTTCCAAAAGTCGGCTATCTCTTTTGGGTTGAAGGTGGCAAATGACATTAAGCAGGAAATTAAAAACATCATGGGCATCTCAACGGAGGGTGGATTGAGAAAATATTTAGGCCTTCCTGAAGTTTTCATTGGCTCCAAAGTCGATCTTTTGGGTTACCTTAAAGAGAGGATGTCGTCAAGTTTCTCTGCTTGGTACTTAAGGAAACTATCTTGTGGAGGCAAAGAAGTCATGATCAAGGCAGTAGCTTCATCTATCCCGGTTTTCACAATGTCGTGCTTTAAGCTTTCTAAATTTGTTTGTGCCAATCTTGCTAGTGCCATGTCGAGTTACTGGTGGAATGCAGATGATCATTTGTGCAAGATCCATTGGATATCGTGGGAGTTCAATGATGATGATCATTTGCATTTTTATACTTAACATTGCATTTGCATTTTAAGCAATATTCTGATGAATGCGAACTAATTACGTCTCTTGTGGAACATATCAACGAGTTCAGTGATGAGAAGAGCATCTTGAGAATCTTTCTTCTTAGTACTAGAGCTTGAGGACTTGGAATCAATATCCTGCTACTGATACTTGCATCCTCCACGACAGTGACTGGGTGATAATTCAAATTGAGACTCTGCTTCTTTCAATCTTAACTGTGTTTTACATTTTATCACTTTAATTGTGTTTTCGATTTAATCTCTAGGCTTGCAACTGCTCAGTCAATACACACAAAGTATAACCCTGATGGTTTCAAGGCCACCTACAATGGCTAGTACGTGTGTCTTTCTTTTATCCAGGGAGCTCAGTAACAGTGACACTGATCTCATTGGTTCATGGGATCGAGCTTCTCCTTCTCTATGAAAAGGTGAACCTTCACACATAAATCTCTAATTATTACCTAAGTCGTAGAGCATGTGACTCAACAGTTTCGTGGGCATTCAAATATCTTTGTCTACGTTGCAAGACATTGAGTTTGTTGCGGTTTCTCTCTTTCAGGCCCTTCAAAAAATCAAAACGTTCTTTTAAGAGTTATTGGCTCAGTTGATAAGTATTTTTCATGGCTGATGTCATAAATGTTGTGTTGGATCTGATTTTCTATTTTGTTTGGCATTAAGCTGTAGATTTGTTTGGTGATTTTCAGGAAATGCTTTTTTGCTTCTTCTGCTGCTCAACTCACCAGCTACTATGAATATTCTTAGTTCATTTGCCCAGGAAAAGTCCTCAAGCAATAAAGAGGATACAGGGGCTTGCCCCATTTTCCAAGTGGATCCTGCAACTGTGTTTATTGCTCTGCTTTGCTAGCACAGGTATGGTATTTATCTATACACTTTTGCAAATTGATTGGATCAGAATATGGTGATTACCTTACCTATCTCCCCCATAAGTGTAGTATAATTAATTCTAGCTAAGTAACTGCACCTTGTTGCGTATTTGAGGAATCATGGGGAAAGTTAGACAAGACAAAAGCGATGTTATTGGCGATAGATGAAGAATAATGCATGGTATGTGTTATAGTTGTTACTTAAAGTTAAAGGAATGGCTTCTGGCAGGTACTGGTACTACTGTATAACGACCCGCTTCGCATAAGCAGCATCGCTCCGGTGTCTTTGATGTAACGATCATGTGGTTGCCACACAATAAGAAAGTGTTTCAGGTGGAAAATGAATGAATGTGTGGAAATGAGGAATAGTCCTGAAGAACACTGAAGAAACGATGTGTAACGAGCTAAGGCAAACATCAGAAACCAGATTAGAAGACTGCATGCAATCAGACTATACAATAAAGGAACATCATGTGAAGGATAAAGGATGCAAGAAACAAATTTAGAGATAGATGCACTTCTTCTGTACATTTGAAAACATGTAAACCTTTAGGTCTTCTCTTATTAGAAAATCAAATTCAAATGTCGACAATGCTTTAATATTATCCATTGTATTGCCTACTTCCTACTCGCTCTTAGTGGCATATTAATAGTACATATTTTATCTTGTGTAATTCCCAAAGAAGACAAAAAAATTAAAAATTAAAAGAGGCAGAACAATATGAATTCGTGGAAGGAAAAATATCATTGGGTGGCAGAGAGCAGATTGATTTCTATCTCTCGGAGGTTTTTTCCTTTAGTCTCAGTCATGTTTTTCTGCAAAAAACCACATCAATGGATGAGAAAGGGATTCACAAAAATTTCGGATACAACTGATAGACCAGAAAAAAAAGAGGGCAACAGTATGATTTGTCATCAACTGATGAGATCGCCGATTAATTGTTGGAGAATTTGAGAATACTGCGAGTGAGAGGAATATAGTAGTCGACCACAAATCGTAGGGGTTGCAACAACTAAGTGATCTAAATCCTTTTTTATGGCGTTACACTACCCTCTCTGAGAAACGCAATAAAACAAAAACACCTCCGACCATATCTGTAAAAAATCCGTATGATACGTCTTTAAACACGTATGAAGAGACGACTCCGACTCAATTAAGTATTAAACATGCATCATTACAATAAGACTTCAGTTAATTAAATTTAGGACCCAATAAACAAAAATAATAGTTCAACCAACAATAACAACAACAACCGAGCCTCCGCGCGTGCACGGGGGTATGAAGATGACTAGTATCACAAACAATGCATCTATTTCTTCCTTGCAAGATTTTGTGGCCCATATTTACTACTGGGCTTGAATTATGTCCAAAACAACCTCATTTCTCAGCCCAAACCATTTTGATCCAAGACCAATCCCCTGTGATTTTATTTTGAATTTTTAGCCATTAATTATCCCTTAATGGTTTAAAAACTATAACTTAATCTAGGGACAAAATCTTGCTAAATACTTTTAACATTAGCTTCTAAATAATTTAATAGAGTTGTGGTCAAAATTTTGTAATTTTAGGTGGACTTTAGAGGGTTTTCCAACTCACCCGATCATTTAATCGATTCTCGGTAAAACCGGTTATTAATAAAAATTCACAAGAATTTTCAAAAATAATTCTAATGAATTTCTTATAAAGATAATTCATTTTATTAGTAATAAAAATATCATTGCATTTAATAACAATATTTTTATCAAGTTCCGTGATCGGGGTATTACATTTTCCCCCTTATTAGAATTCGTCCTCAAACGATTCTCTAAATCTTGGTTCATCCTCCCATGTGACGGTCACACGATTCTGCTTTCCCTAGAAAACTTGGATATTCAGAATCTCTCGATTCTTGTGTTTCCGGATGCATCTCTCTCCGATGCGAATGGGTCCTTCGGTGTAGATAAGGTTCGACTGAAGATCTTCTATTTTCTCCGTTTCCACTTCCCTTGGATCACGAATGGATTTCCGTAGCATAGACACATGAAACACTGGGTGAATCCGAATGTTTGACGGTAAATCCAATTTGTACACCACTTCTCCAACCTTACCAATTACTTGGTATGGTCCAAAGTAGCGAACTGCTAACTTTCCAACTTTGTCGAACCGTTCCCCTCTTCTTTGCGACGAAACCCTCAAATAAACCCAATCTCCAAATTCAAAGTTAACTTCTCGCCTTGCTTGGTCTGCAAATTTTTTCTGCCGATCTTGAGCTTTCTTCATGTTGGCTCGAATCATTTGCAGTTTGCTGGTTGTCTCATCAACGATCTTGGGCAGAAAGATTTCTCGCTCTCCGATCTCGGTCCAACATAGCGGAGTTCTACACGGTCGTCCATATAGAGCTTCGTATGGAGACATTCCGATACTGGAATGGTAGCTGTTGTTATACGAGAACTTCACTAATGGTAAGTGCTTTTCACAATTTCCAGCCCAATCGAGTGCACACATTCGCTGTCCTCAATGGTCCGGATAGTCTTTTTGGTTTGGACATCCATTTCTGGATGGTAAGCAGTACTGATACGCAACTCCATTCCTAGTGCTTCTTGTAGTGCCCTCCAAAAGATGGAGGTAAATCGTGGATCCCGATCTGATACGATATCCGCTGGAAATCCATGAAGGCGAATGATTTGGTCGATATATAGCTCAGCCAGAGCTTCCACCTTATATGTATCTTTTATCGGAATCAGATGCGCCACCTTAGTTAGACGATCAACAATTACCCAGATTGCGTTGTTTGCTCTCCCTTTCGTTGTCGGCATTCCGGTGATAAAATCCATAGATATGGAATCCCATTTCCACTGAGGAATAGGTAGATTCTGAAGTAGACCACCGGGTACTTGATTTTCTACTTTGATTAGCTACAGAATTCTTCATTCCCGGCCAATGATAATATCTCATCACGTCTTTGTAAATAATTGAACTCCTGGGGTTGATGCTAAGCAAAAAATGATGCGCTGCTTCCAAAATTTCTTCTCGCAAACCCTGACCTTCTGGTACAGTGATCCTTCCCTGAGCAATAATGTACCGTCACTGTCCAGATGATAACCACTCTGGTTTGGTCCATCTCGATTTCTGACTTCTTCAATGACCTTTAAAATCTTCTCATCTGTCTGCTGCTCTTCTCGGATTCGAAGAACTAGATCCGCCTGCCTTACAGCTTGTACAGCCTAATGTCTCATTCGCTTCCCCTTCCACTGCATCCAAATTCACCAACTTGAGTTCTTCGGTTAGGGTTTTGAGATCTTTTCGATGCTAGCCTTGGTTTTCCGCCGCCTAAGTGCATTTGCAACCACATTAGCTTTTCCAGGGTGATACTTGATTTTGAGATCATAATCTGCGATGAATTCCATCCAACTCTGCTGCTCGTAGGGTAAGATCCGGTTGCGTGAACAAGTATTTAAGACTTTGATGGTCAGTAAATACTTCTATGCTTTCGCCATAAAGGTAGGATCTCCAAATCCGCAATACGAATACAACTGCCGCCATTTCCAAGTCGTGCGTCCGGTAGTTCTCTTCGTGCTTCCTTAACTGACGAGATGCATAAGTGATGACTTTACCTTCTTGCATTAGGACCCACCCCAAACCAACTCGCGATGCATCGGTATACACTGTATAGGGTTTCCCCGGTTCTAACAACGCCAAAACTTGTGCTGAAGTTAAAGAACTCTTTAACTTAGCAAAAGCGTCTTCTGCGTCCTTACTCCAAATAAAGGGAACTCCTTTACCCGTTAGCTTCGTTAAAGGCTTTGAGATTGATGAAAATCCACGGACGAACTTCTGATAATACCCCGCCAAGCCAAGAAAGCTCCGAACTTCTGTCACAGAGGTAGGCTGAGGCCATTCTTGGATTGCATTAACTTTTTCGGGATCGGCTGATACTCCTTGCTCGAAGATGCGATGACCCAGAAATCCAATTCTCTTTGCCAAAACAAACATTTGCTAAACATAGCAAACAGTTTCAGCTTCCGCAATCTCTCGAGAACTAATGCCAAATGCTTTCTATGCTCTTCCTGGGTTTTTGCGTAAACCAGAATATCATCGATAAATATGATAACAATTTATCGAGATAGTGTTGGAAAACTTCATCATTAACCGCATAAAGGCCGCTGGTGCGTTGGTAATCCCAAAAGGCATTACCACGAATTCAAACTTCCCATATCTGGTTTGAAACGCCGTCTTTATGATATCCACCTCAGCGATAGGAATTCGGTGATATCCAGATGCCAAATCTATTTTTGAAAACAAGCTTGCTCCCTTAAGATGATCCAAAAGTTAATCAATTCGAGGCAACAGATAGTTATCCTTGATGGTGATGTTGTTGATGCCGCGATCGTCGATGCACAATCCCATACTCCCGTCTTTTTTTTTTACGAAAAGTACTGGAGCTCCCCAAGGTGACGAGCTTGGTCGAATAAAGTCTTTCTTGATTAAATCTTTAAGCTTCTTCTTGATTTCGCTGGTGCCATTCGGTAAGGAGCCTTTGCGATAGGCTTTGCTTCTTGTTCCAAATTAATGGTGAAAGGATTACTCCGAGGTGGAGGTAATTCCTTTAGCGCCGTGAATACGTCCTCGAACTCCTGAACCACCGCAATGTCCTCGATCTTTGGTGACCATTGATGGTCACCAAAAATGCTTCTCCATTCTTTATCAAGTCTTGAACTTGAAGAGCCGCCACAATATACACAGATTTACTAGTTTTAATCCCGTAGTAAACCACCTTCTCCATTCCATTTCCACGAAATGTAATCCTCCCCCGACCGCCATCTAACTGAGCCTGATAGCCAGACAACCAGTCCATTCTGAGAATGGCTTCGTAACGCGTCAAAGGAGTGACTAGCAGATTCGCCAAGACTTCTTCGCCTCGATTACAAGCAGTACGTTCCAAATATACTTATCTATTTGGAGGGTTTGCTTTTTGGGGTCAATACCGCGACACTAACTTTTCCATTTTATAACTCCCTACGATTTCAACGACTACTTTTGGAGTTACAAAACTATGGTTGTCTCCCGAATCGAACAATACATGTGTGGGATAACCCGCGACATGTATGGTTCCTGCCACATTAATACTTAAACTTAAAAATATAATACTTTATTTATTTAAAAGATTTATTTTCTAACAACTTAGTAGATACTACAAACACACAAATTAGGGTTCAAGCACATGCGTACATGTGATAGGACCCTGAACGGGCTCTGGGGCCTCATTATTATCTACTTCTAAGGCATAAACCCTACCATCTAAGGCTTGACGCTTGTGGGCGGGATCAATCGTATGGTGACCTGGCGGTGGCTGAATGGCCAGTGGGGTGGCTGGGATCGGATTCGAACACTCTCGAGCATAATGGCCCTTCTGACCACATCGAAAACAGGTAAGACCGGGCGATGCATGTTGTGCTGCATTCCATGGACAATATTTGGAGATATGACCGGGCTGACCGCAGTTGTAGCATACTGACGCTCTCTTGAATGAGTCAGATGATCCTTGGGGTCGTTTGCCTTTGTCTTTGAAACGACGGTTTTTTCCTGAGTGTCGGCCATGATGGTTTGATGATCTTCCGCCTTGGTTTGAGTTGAAGTTCCCCCGCGCTGCTTGTTCTGCTGCTAACCCGATTTCTACGCTTACGTCTTTTCGTGACTCCATTTTGACTTGATAAATATGAAAACACAAGTTGATTAGCACGATCGGAACCATTCCCTGCACTACAAAAAAATTGGGTATTGATAGCACATTACGATAGCACGTTTTTGCTAACTGCTATTGTATATGAGTTTTAATTTTTTTTTTAATATGTAATAGCATTTGTTAATCGCTAATACATAATTTTATAGGAGCGGGAAGCTAATTCACTTATTCCGCCTATGACTTAGTGAAATTTTCGGGTTTTCCCTCTCATACTTCATTAGCCCTCTTTTTTGTCGAAAAAACCTAACTAAGAACAGTCTCAGCTCAGACAAAACTCTCTCTACAGCCACAAATTGGTTTCGCCGCTGCCTCCGTCGAAGGATTTAGGGTTTACATTCATCGTCGCCGACCCTAATTTCGCCGTTCTCCGGTTCTAATCGAAGGCATATCTTTCTTACTCAGCTGATTTCTTCCTTCTATATATGTCGATTTTTAGTTATTGCATGTCTCCTTTGTGTGCTTGTATATGTTGTTACTCTGCAATGCTTGCTTTTAATCGTCTGAATCGAGTCTTCATTGCTTTGATAAGAAATGAAGATCCAGGTTACATACTTATCTATTGCTAAACATTAAGATGATCGTTTGTTACTATAAGATTTTACTCACTGTTATTCTATGTTGCAGAGACTAGAGCATGAATTTGGTGAAAACTCAGCTCATAGAGTAAGATTTTATGTTCTAAGTAGTTTCTATCTGATTTTACATGGCTGACATATTTAAACTAAACATTTTGTAGAGCGTGACTAAACGAAATCCACCGAAGTGTATATTGATTGATTGGGCTGGTGATGATGTGAATGTTGCCGAGGGCCGTATTATTTCCTCGGATCCAGATGACTTGTTAAATGACAGCCGCTTAGGCCCGTCTGATGTTAAAGTGTTGGTTGAAAGAGCTACTGTACCAGAAGCATTCCTTTGGAGACCTGCAACTAACATGTTCACTATTGAGGAAGCAGTTGGACAGATGATTGCTTGGCCTGCTTCAAAGTGTGTTAACATAGAACATGGGCTCCAAACAGAAGACATTGAAACATTGGTAAAGTTTATCCTTTACACTTACGAATCCATTATCCGTATCCAAACTCATGTAAATGGTTTTCTGCCTTTGTTTGACAGGGCCCAAGAATCAATTCCTTGAACAAATGCAAACTGTTTGCATTGTCTTCTGATGATGTGGTTGTGGCTGAAGGACGTTGGCAAACACAGGAACCAAAATCTTTGGTTAACGGTCTTCCACTCGGTCCAAAAGCAGTTAAAGTGTATGTGGAGGTGGTACATGAACCAGAAACCTTTTTATGGAGGCCAACGAGCAGTATGACGTACCTTGAGGATTGCTTAATGTCCTTCGTAGCATGGCCTATCACCAAAGTTGTCTTCGAAAACACTACAGCCACAAGTCAGAAATCTCCTCTTCTTCATGATTCTCCATCAACTGTGCAATCTTCAAGCCGGAAACTAGCAGCAGCAGCAGGTTCAAAATCAATAGCAGCAGTTTCTAAAACTCTTATTCAGACAACCCCAGAAGCAGGTACAAAATCCGCAACTACTCTACCAAAAGCTCTTGATGATAAGTCTCCGGCAACGTGTCCTACCTCTCCTAAACGAAAAACGCAGCTACTTTCACTATCTCCTCGAAGATCCCCGGTAAGTCTCTTGTATATGTTTTATAGTTGTATCTGATTAATATTCTATCTGAGTTTAATTTGTCAAAATGGTTACTTTACAGCGTACAAAAGGACCTGAAGTTTTCAAGGAAAACCAGAAATGCAAACTTATGGATATTAGCGGTAGGAAACGAGTTGTTGCTGAAGGACGTATTCATTCAGTCGATCCAGAGCAAAAGGTTCACTTTGTCCGATTGGGTCCTAATGCAGCCAGAGTATGGGTAGATATAGTGAAGGTTGATGATGCAGCAATTTGGAGAGCAACAGATGAAATTGAGTATCTCAGAGATGCACTTGGTTCATCTATTGCTTGGCCAATGGATAAATTGGTCATATTTTGAATTCTGGAAACTGAGGTAATTATTGTGCTTGTGCTTTGGTTTAACAGCTGATTGTATTATTATTATATATGTGTCGCTGAGGTAAGACACTGGTTTTTTTGATGCAGGGAATGAAGGAAATTTGGTCCAAGATAGCTAGTTTTACTTTGGTTAAGACTAGGCTAATGAACTTATATGACTAGTCTATGTATTTTGGTTTTAAACTTGTGTTCTGCTTCTGTCATGAGAATCTAAACTTGTGTTTTGGATGTTGGATTGTATTCAGACTTGTGGAATGAGACTTGTGGAATGAATGCCTTAGTTTCTATATATCAGTTACAGTTTTAAAATTATGCACCCATTGTATTATATAGAAGAAATTGATAGCAGGTTGATAACAAATATGATAGCAACAAAATCATTGTTATAATACTCTATCTTAGCATTATAAAATAGACATCAACAACTATATTATAGCATTCAAAAAACAGTAAAAATCAAAAAAGAACAAAATACAAACGCTATAATTACATATACTGTAACATTAATTACCTGCTATTATTGATATTTTTACAGCGAATATAATAACGTGCTATAATAGATCAGCGCTATTATAGCAGCCCAAAATAATGCTATCGTAGGTCTGGTAGCTAAGATAGCTCCCGCATAGATAGCATTTATGAAAACGCTATGAAAGACATATGATAGCATTATTTTCGCGCCGACAATGTGCATATTTCTTGTAGTGCTGATACCACCTTTTGTAACGCCCCTGTTCTGCTTTAGCCTTAGTCAACCGATGACTAACAGTCAAACAAGAACATGATCACCGGTTTTCCTTAGTCGGGACCAGAGCCGTCACATTTTTACCGTGTTTGATTAAATCGGCTTGGCTTAACAACTTAGGTCATCAAACTAAACCGAATTATTCAATTACACGTTTCCTAATTTTTACTAAAGCTTTGCAACCGTAGTAAAACTGGTATTTATATTAGACCGGACTAATCTAATATAAACAACATGATTTTACGAATATAAAACATCATTTATTTAATATTACAAAAAAGTGCGGAAATGCAAATAGGTCCATGGACAATGTTAATTTAAATATTAATAGAAGCATTACTTTGAAATTATCGTTGCGAAAGAGACGTCGACACTATACCAGCTGGCCTAACATTCTGCGATCCGCTACTCCTATGGGTTACCTGAAAAAGATAAAGGAGAGGGGGTGAGCGATCTATTATCGACCTAGTGAGTTGAGATTCTCCAACTAATAAAGTAACTTTCTGTTTACCCAACCCAACCCCAAACACAAGCAATGACGGAAAGTTACACAAGCAATTAAATAGCTGAAGCATTATAACAACAATTAAACTATATGCATGCTATGGGCCCTAGAAATATCGCCATTCCCTCAGAATACTTGTCCCGTCAACATATATGCCCACAGTAGTAATTCCCTTGACTCTTACTCATAGACACAGAGTACTACAAGTAAGACACTGTTCTTCGTACATCGATACGCGGCGACTCGGGCTACCCTTATATAGCCAAAGCTTTGATGCAGTCCGGCCCTAGGATGCGACCCCGTATTCTCCGAACCACACACCTACCAGCGTCACTCAGTAGGTTAACACCTGTAAGAAACACGACCCGAGAGTACGTGAACCGACCGGTAAGCTCCCGAGGATCCATGGGGTAGGGAAGTCGATATGCCCACTATAACACCATGTCACTAACACACATCAAGCAACCCGTTAAACATATCACATTACAGCAATCATATCACACAACATATTATCATTCAAACATTCATACCCAATCATCATATTGTTATCACATTACTTAATAGTTTTCCGTATTTTAATCATTCATTCGTAACTCGGTTATCAATCAAAAGTATACTATAATATATAGCAATAACAACCATAGCATTAATAACACTCAACAATCAAACCAAGTATAGTCATAACAACATTATCACACATTACTATATGCTAATCAAACCGACACAAGTCATAGCCATCACAACGGATTACGACTTAGTGTCGGGAACAAGTGTAATAAAACGTTAGGCAAGCAATTAACCCCAACTCACCAATACTTTGTCGCGGTTGACCCCGGTATAGCCTCACTACACGAATCTCCGGAACGGACCTTACTATAAGACACCTACAACGGAAGAGAAGGTCGGCACATGGGATGAACGTTTAAAATATCCGCTTAGGAAATATTTCCCCTCTCCTCCGTAACAATCCCAACTCTTAACAACTACTCTCTCTCTCTCTCTCTCTCTCTCTCTCTCTCTCTCTCTCTCTCTCTCTCTCTCTCTCTCTCTCTCTCTCTCTCTCTCTCTCTCTCTCTCTCTCTCTCTCTCTCTCTCTCTCTCTCTCTCTCTCTCTCTCTCTCTCTTTCCTCCGGCTTCTTCCTCTTCTTCTTCTTATTCCTCCCTTCTTCCTCTCCTCTTCTTATTCCTCCCTTCTTCCTCTCTTCTTTCTCTCTTCTTTACTCTTCTTTAATCTTACGAGTTTTTGGTGTGAAGAATAAGGGGTGTGGAGGCCTTCTTTTATAGTAAAAGTGAAGTGATCTCCACCCTCCATTTATTTCACCTCTCCTCTCCATCTTCCTCCACGACTTCACACAAAAATCAGGCCAAAACACTGCATTTCATCACTCACCCTACACATGTATCTCTCTTCTAGAAGCTTCATGGATGGATGCCAAAACATTTTTGGTTCAATGTACCTAATATCACAAACAATGCATATATTTCTTCCTTTCATGATTTCGTGGCCAATTCTCACTACTGAGCTTGAATTATATCCAATACAACCTCATTTATCAGCCCAAACTATCTTGATCCAAGCCCAAGTCCCTATGATTTTATTTTAAATTTTTAGTCATTAATTACCCCTTAATGGTCTAAAAATTATAACTTAATCTAGGGATCAAATCTTTCTAAATACTTTTAACCATAGCTTTTACATAATTTAATAGAGCTGTGGTCAAATTTTCGTAATTCTAGGTGGACTTTAGAGGGTTTTCCAACTAACCCGATCATTTAATCGATTTCTCGGTAAAACCGGTTATTAATGAAAATTCACAAGAATTTCCAAAAATAATTCTAATGAATTTATTAGAAAGATAATTCATTTTATTATTAATAAAAATATAATTACATTTAATAACAATATTTTTATCAAGTTCCGAGATCGGGGTATTACAAAACTCATTAACTATGAGACTAAGAGATGGAACACTAAAGCTTTGGAGTCTATCTTTGTTCTCGGGGATGTGGCTCACTTGTTAGATAACCAGCTAGTGACCTCAAGGAAATACTTTCTTTCTTGGAAGTTGAATAAGAGCGGACAATATACGGTGAAGTCGGGTTATTGGCTTGCAAACAAGCTGAAGAACAAATATACTTTTAGAGAGGCTAAGGTAAACCCGTCATTCAACTCGCTCAAGGAACGGGTGTGGAAAACTTTGACTGTCCCAAAGATACGGGTTTTTCTTTGGAAGGCTTTGAGCTCTGCACTACTGGTAGCAAGTCTGATCAATACAAGAGGTATGAAACTGGATGATTCTTGCCAAATTTGCGGACTAGGTACATAATTAATCAACCATGTTCTCTTTGAATGCACAGTTGCTCGACAAGTATGGGCGATCTCTGATATTCCGATTCCTGAAGATGGTTTCCATGACTCGTCTATATTCGTTAACTTCCATTATCATATGGTCATGGACAAGAACTCAAAGATTCCCATCGAGATTCGCAGGAGTTGGCCATGGATAATTTAGTACTTATGGAAAAATAGAAATCAGTTTTTGTTTGAAGGTATTAGATTCTCTTCTCTGGATTAGATCTCTAAAGTGTAGAGAGAGTTCTCGGATTGGTCTTTGTCGCAAGCTATTGAAGATTCACTTGCAAGAGTTGAAGAGGAAATACAAGTGTCGAATGGGAAATGCTGGCTGAAACCTCCTCCTGCTTGGGTCAAGTGCAATGTGGAGTGGGATTGGAACAAAAAGAGATTGTTGGTGGGGATGTGTAACACCCATCCCGTCGGATCCAAGTCAACGACTCTTTTACTTCACAAGTCATAGTCCACAAACCGCGGACAAAGACATAAACCAGAACCAACACTTAATTAATTGAAAAGGGTTTACTTTATTGAAATAGAAAACCGAACCAAATGAAATAGCTGAAACGTGAAACGAAAGAAAACGCATAAGTCTTAGCGAAACAAAGAACGGAAAAGAAAGGAAAGAAATTGCGCTTCCCAAAACATAGCACCACACCGTCCGTCTACCCCTGCAACGCTCCAGGGTTACCTGCAAAACAATCAATAGAGGAGGCCTGAGTAATTTGTTCGACACCAATACCCAGTGAGGGTGGATTCTAGGAATACCGCTATCTCTACTTTAAACTAACACAACATCAAGAACGAGTCCAAGGTTAATAACACCTTACACCCAACGCTCGAAGGCTCACAAACAATCTAATGTACAGATCGTGCTTACCAGGCCCCACTGTTGGAATTATGTCCAGTAATCTCTGTACTGTCTCTAGAAAGTAAGAGTATGTCAATGATCAGACATAAGTCATATAATACTGGGGGTCATGATGGCTTGCTAGAGTCCGCTCATGATCTATAAGTCTTGGACTTATTGCCTTTATTATATGATCCCATATGGGTCACACGCCTAAGCTAACGGGAAAATACGAAGGAACGGTTTAGCAGAAGTACGGTAAAAGTGCTAGGCATTTACTGTACTTAGAGAGAATAAAGGGCCTGATTAAATCCATGGGATTTAATCAGAACTGAGAATTGGGCCCAAAAGCCCATGAGAACTAAAGGGAGTTTTAATGAATAAAACTTGACCTAAAGCTCTCTAATTCCTCAGCACTTATGCGCCTCCGATCTCTCTCTCTGCG
The DNA here is from genome assembly GCA_030180135.1 of Orychophragmus violaceus. NCBI lineage: Eukaryota > Viridiplantae > Streptophyta > Magnoliopsida > Brassicales > Brassicaceae > Orychophragmus > Orychophragmus violaceus. The sequence goes on from CM058231.1 coordinate 58,539,184, forward strand.
CCTCCTCTCTCAGCTGGTCTAGCAGCCAAATTTCCCGGTGTGCGTGTGTGAGCCTTTGGAGGATCCATCTCTTGGTGGTTCTGCTGATCTCTGACCATTACCTCCCATTCCGCTGCATAAACAAGGTAACAGGTGAGATCCATTAAGTTTCTAAATAAGAGAACCTAGATCTGCATGTTTAGTAGGATGAATCAATCTGAGAATTGAATCAGGAGACACTAAACGATCCAACAGTGGTATCAGAGCCATTGGTTCTGTGGTTTTTCTTGTTTAGAATCATGTTTAGGATTGTTTAAGAAGTGTTTTTGAATCAACCTACTGATAAGGAAAAACACTTAAGAAACAAAGAATTGAAACCTAAACAAACGAGAAATCGCATGATCCAATCTATATGAATTGGTATGCGTCGGATTGTGATCGTTGAAGGATCACACGTCCGTATCGGCATGACGCACGGACCGATTGTGGATCGTGTCGCGTGGTCATTACCGACCGGCGATGATGCGCACGACCGAGGTGGACCGAGAGGAGCGATGGACGATTACGATCGCGAGATCCCGTCCCGATCGTCGCTCGCTCACGTCCCAAACGATCGTCCCGACGCACGCCAAGGCTGTCCCGATCGCTCGGCGATCGCGTGAAGCCACCGACCCGAGCTCGACGATCGATCGTCCCGTCCCGTCCCGTCCCGTCCCGTCCAGCTGACCGTCTCGATCTTGGATCGCTCGAGTGCGGCTTGCGGCTGGGCGATGGTGATCGAGGAGCTAGGTCACGACCATGATTGGTTCGTGACCAATTCGGTTCGGTTCGGTTTAAAATTTTATTAAAATTAAACGTCGCGGTTTAATAAACAGATTTAATAATATTTATTAAGTTCTGGTTAAACCGGGATAAGAAATCCAAAGTCGAAAAATTGGATTTGGTGCCTAAACCAGTGATTTTCTAATTTGATTTGGTTGGACCAAATAAATTGAGAAAATCCGGTTTAGTAAATAACCGGTTGACAATTGTGGTCGTCGTAGTAATTAATTTTTGTTAGACCAATTTTAATGAACCAGACCGGTTATGTCATTTAATTGGGCAATTGGGTTATGTCTTGGACATAGACCAATTCTTGGGCCTCGGGCCAAGAAGTTAAAACAATTGGGCCAATTATTTGAGTCTTTTCTTCAGAATTAATTTAAAATTTATTTTTATAAAAATTATAAAATCGATTTTAAATTAATAAGTTTCCAAAATTTTTGAAATTAGAAAGTTTCTTAAAATAGAAGTTTCTAGATTTGCATGTTTTGGATTTTAGGAAATTTCTATAATTAAAAGTTTCTAATTTTAGAAAGTTTCCAAAATTAGTAGGTTTCCCAAAAAGGAAAGTTTCCCAAATAGTAATCTTCTATTTTGGGATGAATTTTTAATAAACCTACAAACCTCAAATAATATCAAGCGTTGGATGTCTTGTCCAGTCTATGTCAGCTGTCGAAGCCCATTCAATTGTATTCATGGCCTTACAGTGTGAGGGTGTCTACTTTTGCGTGGATAAGACGGTTTGTGATTCATAAATGTCATTGGGAGTCCCAGACATTAATGATTACATGACTGTATAGTCTGGTTTTCTTGACTAGGCCATCGGGAGTCCCGGGCCTTGAGACATCAGAGTGGATTGGGCCTCGGGCCCAGATTCACAACCAAGAGTTATATCACGGATATAATTAGCCGACATAGGGCTTACCGATATAAGCTAAGGTTGGGTGATGGCCAGTGGCCCACTTTGATCTTAGTTATATGTGGATCTTGGAATCATTATATTCTATTGAGGGTAACTGATGTTATTGAATATAATGCGTGATTAATCATATTAAATTTAATAAAAGATTAATCATATTGAACATATTAACTAATAACCTTTTTATCCTATATTTCAGCTATGACTACTACAAGCACTCAAAACACATTCTCAATCCGGTCTGTTCTCGAGAAGGAAAAGCTGACTGGAACGAACTTCCTGACGTGGTCAAGGAACTTGAGGCTGGTCCTCAAGCAGGAGAAGAAGGATTATGTCCTTCGTGATCCCCTCCCCGAGAGGCCTCCTAACAATGCCGCCAGGACTCTGCACAATGCTTGGGAAAAGCATTCGTCAGATGAAAATGATGTCTATTGCCTGATGTTGGCGACAATGACTGCTGAGCTGCAAATGCAGTTCGAGAGTGTGTTGTCACCCATCGAGATAATGGCAAGCCTGAAATCGCTTTTTCAGGAGCAAGCAAGGACTGAGAGGTTTCAGACAGTTAAGAACCTCTTAGACTGTAAGTTGGCTGCAAATGCGGCAGTGAGTCCTCATGTCTTGAAGATGATGGGTTATCTCGATCATCTTCAGAAACTCGACTGCCCTATCAGCCAGGAACTTGCCTGCGACATCATTCTGCAGTCTTTACCTGCAAGCTATGATCAGTTCATCCTGAACTTCAATATGCATGGCTTGAGTAAGACATTGCCTGAGCTTCACGGAATGCTCAAGACTGCAGAGCCCAACTTGAGGAAAACTGCCAAGGACCCTAATGTGCTTATGGTGCAAAAGGGCAAGGGCTTTAAGAAATCCTCTGCCAAGGACAAGGGAAAGGCTAAGGCTGTCCAAGTCTCGGACAAGGACACGCCAAAGCCCAAGCCCAAATCCAAGGCTGGGCCTACTGACATCTGCAGGTTCTGTAAAGAACCAGGGCATTGGAGGAGAGAATGTAAGAAATTCCAAGAAGGTCTAAAGGAATTGAAGAAGAAGACTCTCGAGACTTCTTCATCAGGTATTTTTGTTATAGAAGTTAATACAACTACTTCTGATAATACCTCATGGGTTATGGATACTGGTTGTGGGGCTCATATTTGTACTAATATGCAGGCACTCAGCAACAGTAGGAGGCTGAAGCAAGGACAAGTGGAGCTACGAGTTGGGAATGGAGCGAAAGTTCCTGCACTAGCTGTAGGCACATACTTGTTGTCTTTACCTTCGGGATTGATTTTAGAACTCAATAATTGTTATTTTGTACCTGCAATAAGCAGAAATATTATTTCAATTTCTTTGTTGGATTTGGAAGGTTATGATTTTTCAGTTAAGAATAAATTATGTTCCTTCAATCGCAACAATTTGTTCTATGGTTGTGCCCCTCTTACGAATGGGCTTTACATACTTGATCAATCCGCGCCAATTTATAACATTGATACCAAACGGTTCAAACCTAATGAGGAGAACCGAATGTTTCTATGGCATTGTCGTTTAGGGCACATCAGCGAGAAACGCATCAAGAGGCTCCATTCGAATGGACTTCTTGGCTCATTTGACTTTGAGTCATGTGAGAAATGCGAATCCTGCATGATGGGCAAAATGACACGGGCCCCCTTTAATAAACCTAACGAGAGGGCCAGTGACTTATTGGGCCTGATACACACTGATGTGTGTGGCCCAATGTCCACAAATGCAAGAGGAAACTATCAGTACTTCATTACCTTCACTGATGATTTCAGTAGGTATGGATATGTTTATTTAATGAAACATAAGTCTGAATCTTTTGAGAAGTTCAGAGAATTCCAAAATGAAGTACGGAACCAACTTGGCAAAAGCATTAAGGCTCTTCGGTCCGACCGAGGAGGAGAATACTTAAGCCAAGAATTCAGTGATCATCTAAGAGAGTGTGGGATCGTGTCCCAACTCACTCCTCCTGGAACACCTCAATGGAATGGTGTGTCTGAGAGGAGAAATCGGACCTTATTGGATATGGTTCGATCTATGATGAGTCACACAGACCTTCCAATATCCCTTTGGGGATATGCTCTGCTAACAGCAGTGTTCACTCTAAATAGAGCGCCATCGAAAGCAGTAGCAAAGACACCATATGAATTATGGACTGGAGTGGCTCCAGTGCTGTCTTATCTAAGAATTTGGGGTTGTGAAGCCTATGTCAAGAGATTAATCTCAGACAAGCTTACACCAAAGTCTGATAAATGCTATTTCATTGGTTATCCGAAGGAAACCAAGGCTTATTACTTCTATCTACGTTCCGAGAACAAGATCTTTGTTGCCCGGGATTGTAACTTTCTTGAGAGGGAGTTTCTCTCTAAGAAAGACAGTGGGAGTAAGGTACTGCTTGAAGAAATTCAAGATGAACAGGATACTGCTCAACCTAATGAGGAAGAGCAGCAGGAGGACCTACAAGAAATTGTAGACCCTGAACCTGTAGTACCTGAAGTTCGAAGATCCGGAAGGATCCGTCACGAACCCGATAGATATCAAGGATTCCTCGTGACTAACTGTCATGATCTTCTGATCATTGATGGTGATGAACCATCGAACTTCAATCAAGCCATGATGGGCCCAGATTCCTCTAAGTGGCGTAAGGCCACTGATTCCGAAATGGACTCCATGTCGGTCAACCAAGTGTTTTCGTTGGTTGACTTACCCGCTGGTGTAAAAGCCATCGAGTGCAAATGGATCTTCAAGAAGAAGATTGACGTGGATGGAAATGTCCAGATTTATAAAGCCAGGTTGGTGGCAAAAGGTTTCAGACAAGTTCACGGTGTGGATTACGATGAAACCTATTCCCCAGTGGCAATGATGAAATCTATTCGGATTCTACTAGCAACTGCAGCTTTTCATGATTATGAAATTTGGCAGATGGACGTAAAAACCGCCTTCCTGAATGGAATTCTGGAAGAGGATGTGTATATGACACAACCTGACGGTTACATAGATCCAAAGAATGCTGGGAAAGTATGCAAGCTTCATAAATCCATTTATGGATTGAAGCAAGCATCGAGGAGATGGAATCTTCGTTTTGATGAAGCGATCAAGCAATTTGACTTCATCAGAAACGAAGAAGAACAATGCGTGTATAAGAAAACAAGTGGGAGCAAGATAGTATTTCTTATTCTGTATGTCGATGACATACTGCTTCTCGGAAACGACGTTCCAATGCTAAAGTCGGTAAAGGACTGGCTTGGAAGTTGTTTTTCCATGAAAGACATGGGTGAAGCCGCATACGTTCTTGGAATCAGGATCTACCGGGATAGATCTAGAAGGCTGATAGGCTTGTGTCAAGATTCATACATTGACAAAGTCCTACAGAGATTCAGCATGAAAGATTCCAAGAAGGGCTTCACGCCAATGGTACATGGCACAACGCTAAGCAAGAAGCAGAGCCCTACGACGGCTGCTGAGCTTGAGCGCATGAAGAATATTCCTTATGCATCTGCAATAGGATCTATCATGTATGCCATGATCTGTACTCGTCCTGATGTTGCTTATGCATTGAGCATGACGAGTAGATACCAGTCAAATCCAGGTGAAAACCATTGGATTGCCGTCAAGAACATCCTGAAGTATCTAAGACATACTAAGGACAAGTTCTTGGTATACGGTGGAAGTGATGTGCTTAAAGTCAGTGGATTCACGGACGCAAGTTTCCAGACAGACCAAGATGATTTCCGGTCACAGTCCGGTTATATCTTTTGTCTGAATGGCGGTGCAATCAGTTGGAGAAGCTCCAAGCAAGACACCGTTGTTGATTCCACTACAGAAGCTGAATATATCGCCGCTTCAGAAGCTGCGAAGGAAGCTGTTTGGATACGAAAGTTCATTATTGAACTAGGTGTGATACCAAATGCGGCTGAGCCTCTGGCACTGTTTTGTGATAACAATGGTGCTATTGCTCAGGCAAAGGAACCAAGATCACACCAGAAATCCAAGCATGTTCTAAGAAGATTTCACTTGATATGTGACATCATTAATAGAAAGGAAGTCAAGATCAGCCGAGTTCAGACAGATGATAACGTCGCTGATCCGTTGACAAAGCCACTCCCAAGGCCTAAGCTCGAGTTCCTGACTGAAGCTGTAGGCATTAGAGACATTGAAATGTAATCTAAATTTGAGTGGGAGTTTGAGGGCTTTATTTAGTTATTGATATGTTCTTGTAAAACATTTTCTTATGTTTAATGAAATTATTATTTCAAGATTATTTTAACTGTGATGAAATAATCGTTCCAAAATGATATGAACCATTTTATAGGTCATCGAAGTAAGTGACTTGATCTTGAGTTATCAAAGTCATTTAGCTTGATCATGAGACACTATATTTGATAGATGGCTTATATCATCATGTCCCTAGTCGAAGGTTGTTGAAATTGGAACACCAACAACCGTGTGAGACTAGATTGGTATGTGACTTATGACAAAGTCTCAGTGTGTCATAGATGCGTGGCATCAAAGTCAGTACATAGGTGTATGTAGGGTACATACGACCGGACAAGACCCGATTATAAGAACTCTTCAGGATATTTATATCTGTGTCATAAGAGATTCTTACTACGACTATAGAGTATAGTCCTTAGACCTGAGTTCGCATGCATGTGACTGCACATGAACTAATGCGCTTTGATCATTGTCTAATGCTGTCGTTAAGCGATAGTTATAAGGACCTTGTTTGGGTGTATTATGAAATGAGTAGTTTACAGTGATGGAACAAGACGGGATTTGTCCCTTCAATATAAATGGAGTGAATATCTCTAGGCCAATCGGTGATTTGAATACTGGAAAATGCATGGCCATGCTCAAACGGACTTTCCCGAGTCGTTTGGATTGTCAGTATCAAATCAGAGTCCGATGAACAAGATTAGGCTTTATAAGGATGACACTAATCTTGCCTTATGACTAATCGAGATATTGAGACAAAAGGATTATGAATACAGAGATTCCAGTACAAGTGGGAGATTGTTGGAATTGTGTCCAGTAATCTCGGTACTGTCTCTAGAAAGTAAGAGTATGTCAATGATCAGACATAAGTCATATAATACTGGGGGTCATGATGGCTTGCTAGAGTCCGCTCATGATCTATAAGTCTTGGACTTATTGCCTTTATTATATGATCCCATATGGGTCACACGCCTAAGCTAACGGGAAAATACGAAGGAACGGTTTAGCAGAAGTACGGTAAAAGTGCTAGGCATTTACTGTACTTAGAGAGAATAAAGGGCCTGATTAAATCCATGGGATTTAATCAGAACTGAGAATTGGGCCCAAAAGCCCATGAGAACTAAAGGGAGTTTTAATGAATAAAACTTGACCTAAAGCTCTCTAATTCCTCAGCACTTCTGCGCCTCCCATCTCTCTCTCTGCGCCTCCTCTCTCAGCTGGTCTAGCAGCCAAATTTCCCGGTGTGCGTGTGTGAGCCTTTGGAGGATCCATCTCTTGGTGGTTCTGCTGATCTCTGACCATTACCTCCCATTCCGCTGCATAAACAAGGTAACAGGTGAGATCCATTAAGTTTCTAAATAAGAGAACCTAGATCTGCATGTTTAGTAGGATGAATCAATCTGAGAATTGAATCAGGAGACACTAAACGATCCAACACCCACATCCCTCACAATCTAGACTCCTACATCCCGAAGCTCACATAAAACAGCCCGAAGCTCTACAACAGCCCGAAGCTCAACTACATGGTGGGGAGCTGGCCCAAATCCCCCTGCGGCAATACAAAGGACGCGTACCCAAACTCGTTATACGTGCCCAATAGGCAAATCCCTAAAACAAATCTATCACACATAGCCTTCACGCACAAGCAACGTTTTCGGTTCAAATGATACCCTATCGTCTAGGTGCCGTTTTCGGTTTTAAGTGACAACCTATATTCTAGGTGCTTTTCAATCACATCAACGCAAATCTGTTGGATCGTTTAGTGTTTCATGATTCAATTCTCAATTGATTCATCCTACTAAACATGCAGATCTAGGTTCTCTTATTTAGAAACTTAATGGATCTCACCTGTTACCTTTTTGTGCAGGGGAATGAGGAGGTAATGGTCAGAGATCAGCAGAACCACCAAGAGATGGATCCTCCAAAGGCTCACACACGCACACCGGGAATTTGGCTGCTAGACCGAGCAAGAAGGAGGCGCAGAGAGAGAGAGTTGGCGGCGCAGGGGGGAAGGGTTAGAGGAGAAAAGACTTGGTTTTAGTTTATAAAACCCTTCTTTAACTCTATTGGGCTTTTAGGCCCAATTCCCAATCTGATTAAATTCCCTGGATTTAATCAGGCCCTTTAGTCTCTCTAAGCACAGTAAATGCCTAGCACTTTTACCGTACTTCTGCTAAACCGTTCTTTTCGTATTTTCCCGTTAGCTTAGGCGTGTGACCCATATGGGATCATATAATAAAGGCAATAAGTCCAAGACTTATAGATCATGAGCGGACTCTAGCAAGCCATCATGACCCCCAGTATTATATGACTTATGTCTGATCATTGACATACTCTTACTTTCTAGAGACAGTACAGAGATTACTGGACATAATTCCAACAATCTCCCACTTGAACGGGAATCTCTGTATTCATAATCCTTTTGTCTCAATATCTCGATTAGTCATAAGGCAAGATTAGTGTCATCCTTATAAAGCCTAATCTTGTTCATCGGACTCTGATTTGATACTGACAATCCAAACGACTCGGGAAAGTCCGTTTGAGCATGGCCATGCATTTTCCAGTATTCAAATCACCGATTGGCCTAGAGATATTCACTCCATTTATATTGAAGGGACAAATCCCGTCTTGTTCCATCACTGTAAACTACTCATTTCATAATACACCCAAACAAGGTCCTTATAACTATCGCTTAACGACAGCATTAGACAATGATCAAAGCGCATTAGTTCATGTGCAGTCACATGCATGCGAACTCAGGTCTAAGGACTATACTCTATAGTCGTAGTAAGAATCTCTTATGACACAGATATAAATATCCTGAAGAGTTCTTATAATCGGGTCTTGTCCGGTCGTATGTACCCTACATACACCTATGTACTGACTTTGATGCCACGCATCTATGACACACTGAGACTTTGTCATAAGTCACATACCAATCTAGTCTCAGACGGTTGTTGGTGTTCCAATTTCAACAACCTTCGACTAGGGACATGATGATATAAGCCATCTATCAAATATAGGGTCTCATGATCAAGCTAAATGACTTTGATAACTCAAGATCAAGTTACTTACTTCGATGACCTATAAAATGGTTCATATCACTTTGGAACGATTATTTCATCACAGTTAAAATAATCTTGAAATAATAATTTCATTAAACATAAGAAAATGTTTTACAAGAACATATCAATAACTAAATAAAGCCCTCAAACTCCCACTCAAATTTAGATTACATTTCAATGTTTCTAATGCCTACAGCTTCAGTCAGGAATTCGAGCTTAGGCCTTGGGAGTGGCTTTGTCAACGGATCAGCGACGTTATCATCTGTCTGAACTCGGCTGATATTGACTTCCTTTCTATTAATGATGTCACGTATCAAGTGAAATCTTCTTAGAACATGCTTGGATTTCTGGTGTGATCTTGGTTCCTTTGCCTGAGCTATAGCACCATTGTTGTCACAAAACAGTGCCAGAGGCTCAGCCGCATTTGGTATCACACCTAGTTCAATAATGAGCTTTCGTATCCAAACAGCTTCCTTCGCTGCTTCTGAGGCGGCGATATATTCAGCTTCTGTAGTGGAATCAGCAACGGTGTCTTGCTTGGAGCTTCTCCAACTGATTGCACCGCCATTCAGACAAAAGATATAACCGGACTGTGACCGGAAATCATCTTGGTCTGTCTGGAAACTTGCGTCCGTGAATCCACTGACTTTAAGCACATCACTTCCACCGTACACCAAGAACTTATCTTTAGTATGTCTTAGATACTTCAGGATATTCTTGACGGCAATCCAATGGTTTTCACCTGGATTTGACTGGTATCTACTCGTCATGCTCAATGCATAAGCAACATCAGGACGAGTACAGATCATGGCATACATGATAGATCCTATTGCAGATGCATAAGGAATATTCTTCATGCGCTCAAGCTCAGCAGCCGTCGTAGGGCTCTGCTTCTTGCTTAGCGTTGTGCCATGTACCATTGGCGTGAAGCCCTTCTTGGAATCTTTCATGCTGAATCTTTGTAGGACTTTGTCAATGTATGAATCTTGACACAAGCCTATCAGCCTTCTAGATCTATCCCGGTAGATCCTGATTCCAAGAACGTATGCGGCTTCACCCATGTCTTTCATGGAAAAACAACTTCCAAGCCAGTCCTTTACCGACTTCAGCATTGGAACGTCGTTTCCGAGAAGCAGTATGTCATCGACATACAGAATAAGAAATACTATCTTGCTCCCACTAGTTTTCTTATACACGCATTGTTCTTCTTCGTTTCTGATGAAGTCAAATTGCTTGATCGCTTCATCAAAACGAAGATTCCAGCTCCTCGATGCTTGCTTCAATCCATAAATGGATTTATGAAGCTTGCATACTTTCCCAGCATTCTTTGGATCTATGTAACCGTCAGGTTGTGTCATATACACATCCTCTTCCAGAATACCATTCAGGAAGGCGGTTTTCACGTCCATCTGCCAAATTTCATAATCATGAAAAGCTGCAGTTGCTAGTAGAATCCGAATAGATTTCATCATTGCCACTGGGGAATAGGTTTCATCGTAATCCACACCGTGAACTTGTCTGAAACCTTTTGCCACCAACCTGGCTTTATAAATCTGGACATTTCCATCCACGTCAATCTTCTTCTTGAAGATCCATTTGCACTCGATGGCTTTTACACCAGCGGGTAAGTCAACCAACGAAAACACTTGGTTGACCGACATGGAGTCCATTTCGGAATCAGTGGCCTTACGCCACTTAGAGGAATCTGGGCCCATCATGGCTTGATTGAAGTTCGATGGTTCATCACCGTCAATGATCAGAAGATCATGACAGTTAGTCACGAGGAATCCTTGATATCTCTCGGGTTCGTGACGGATCCTCCCGGATCTTCGAACTTCAGGTACTACAGGTTCAGGCTCTACAATTTCTTGTAGGTCCTCCTGCTGCTCTTCCTCATTAGGTTGAGCAGTATCCTGTTCATCTTGAATTTCTTCAAGCAGTACCTTACTCCCACTGTCTTTCTTAGAGAGAAACTCCCTCTCAAGAAAGTTACAATCCCGGGCAACAAAAATCTTGTTCTCGGAACGTAGATAGAAGTAATAAGCCTTGGTTTCTTTTGGATAACCAATGAAGTAGCATTTATCAGACTTTGGTGTAAGCTTGTCTGAGATTAATCTCTTGACATAGGCTTCACAACCCCAAATTCTTAGATAAGACAGCACTGGAGCCACTCCAGTCCATAATTCATATGGTGTCTTTGCTACTGCTTTCGATGGCGCTCTATTTAGAGTGAACACTGCTGTTAGCAGAGCATATCCCCAAAGGGATATTGGAAGGTCTGTGTGACTCATCATAGATCGAACCATATCCAATAAGGTCCGATTTCTCCTCTCAGACACACCATTCCATTGAGGTGTTCCAGGAGGAGTGAGTTGGGACACGATCCCACACTCTCTTAGATGATCACTGAATTCTTGGCTTAAGTATTCTCCTCCTCGGTCGGACCGAAGAGCCTTAATGCTTTTGCCAAGTTGGTTCTATACTTCATTTTGGAATTCTCTGAACTTCTCAAAAGATTCAGACTTATGTTTCATTAAATAAACATATCCATACCTACTGAAATCATCAGTGAAGGTAATGAAGTACTGATAGTTTCCTCTTGCATTTGTGGACATTGGGCCACACACATCAGTGTGTATCAGGCCCAATAAGTCACTGGCCCTCTCGTTAGGTTTATTAAAGGGGGCCCGTGTCATTTTGCCCATCATGCAGGATTCGCATTTCTCACATGACTCAAAGTCAAATGAGCCAAGAAGTCCATTCGAATGGAGCCTCTTGATGCGTTTCTCGCTGATGTGCCCTAAACGACAATGCCATAGAAACGTTCGGTTCTCCTCATTAGGTTTGAACCGTTTGGTATCAATGTTATAAATTGGCGCAGATTGATCAAGTATGTAAAGCCCATTCGTAAGAGGGGCACAACCATAGAACAAATTGTTGCGATTGAAGGAACATAATTTATTCTTAACTGAAAAATCATAACCTTCCAAATCCAACAAAGAAATTGAAATAATATTTCTGCTTATCGCAGGTACAAAATAACAATTATTGAGTTCTAAAATCAATCCCGAAGGTAAAGACAACAAGTATGTGCCTACAGCTAGTGCAGGAACTTTCGCTCCATTCCAAACTCGTAGCTCCACTTGTCCTTGCTTCAGCCTTCTACTGTTGCTGAGTGCCTGCATATTAGTACAAATATGAGCCCCACAACCAGTATCAATAACCCATGAGGTATTATCAGAAGTAGTTGTATTAACTTCTATAACAAAAATACCTGATGAAGAAGTCTCGAGAGTCTTCTTCTTCAATTCCTTTAGACCTTCTTGGAATTTCTTACATTCTCTCCTCCAATGCCCTGGTTCTTTACAGAACCTGCAGATGTCAGTAGGCCCAGCCTTAGACTTGGGCTTGGGCTTTGGCGTGTCCTTGTCCGAGACTTGGACAGCCTTAGCCTTTCCCTTATCCTTAGCAGAGGATTTCTTAAACCCCTTGCCCTTTTGCACCATAAGCACATTGGGGTCCTTGGCGGTTTTCCTCAAGTTGGGCTCTGCAGTCTTGAGCATTCCATGAAGCTCAGGCAATGTCTTACTCAAGCCATGCATATTAAAGTTCAGAATGAATTGATCATAGCTTGCAGGTAAAGACTGCAGAACGATGTCGCAGGCAAGTTCCTGGCTGATAGGGCAGTCGAGTTTCTGAAGATGATCGAGATAACCCATCATCTTCAAGACATGAGGACTCACTGCCGCATTTGCAGCCAACTTGCAGTCTAAGAGGTTCTTAACTGTTTGAAACCTCTCAGTCCTTGCTTGCTCCTGAAAAAGCGATTTCAGGCTTGCCATTATCTCGATGGGTGACAACACACTCTCGAACTGCATTTGCAGCTCAGCAGTCATTGTCGCCAACATCAGGCAATAGACATCATTTTCATCTGACGAATGCTTTTCCCAAGCATTATGCAGAGTCCTGGCGGCATTGTTAGGAGGCCTCTCGGGGAGGGGATCACGAAGGACATAATCCTTCTTCTCCTGCTTGAGGACCAGCCTCAAGTTCCTTGACCACGTCAGGAAGTTCATTCCAGTCAGCTTCTCCTTCTCGAGAACAGACCGGATTGAGAATGTGTTTTGTGTGCTTGTAGTAGTCATAGCTGAAATATATAAGATAAAAAGGTTATTAGTTAATATGTTCAATATGATTAATCTTATATTATACTTAATATGATTAATCACGCATTATATTCAATAACTTAAGTTACCCTCAATAGAATATAATGATTCCAAGATCCACATATAACTAAGATCAAAGTGGGCCACTGGCCATCACCCAACCTTAGCTTATATCGGTAAGCCCTATGTCGGCTAATTATATCCGTGATATAACTCTTGGTTGTGAATCTGGGCCCGAGGCCCAATCCACTCTGATGTCTCAAGGCCCGGGACTCCCGATGGCCTAGTCAAGAAAACCAGACTATACAGTCATGTAATCATTAATGTCTGGGACTCCCAATGACATTTATGAATCACAAACCGTCTTATCCACGCAAAAGTAGACACCCTCACACTGTAAGGCCATGAATACAATTGAATGGGCTTCGACAGCTGACATAGACTGGACAAGACATCCAACGCTTGATATTTTTTGAGGTTTGTAGGTTTATTAAAATTCATCCCAAAATAGAAGATTACTATTTTGGGAAACCTACTAATTTTGGAAACTTTCTAAAATTAGAAACTTTTAAAATTGGAACTTTCTAAATATAGAAATTTCCTAAAATCCAAAACATGCAAATCTAGAAACTTCTAATTTAAGAAACTTTCTAATTTCAAAATTTTGGAAACTTATTAATTTTTTAAAAAATCGATTTTTATAATTATTTTATAAAAATAAATTTTAAATTAATCTGATGAAAAGACTCAAATAATTGGCCCAATTGTTTTAACTTCTTGGCCCGAGGCCCAAGAATTGGTTCATGTCCAAGACATAACCCAATTGCTCAATTAAATGACATAACCGGTCTGGTTCATTAAAATTGGTCTTAACCAAAATTAATTACTACGATGACCACAATTGTCAACCGGTTATTTACTAAACCGTATTTTCTCAATTTATTTGGTCCAACCAAATCAAATTAGAAAACCACTGGTTTAGGCACAAAATCCAATTTTTCGACTTTGGATTTCTTATCCCGGTTTAACCAGAACTTAATAAACTTATTAAGTCTGTTTATTAAACCGTGACGTTTTGATTTTAATCAAGTTTTAAACCGAACCATAAAATGAACCGAACCGATTGATCACGTGAACCGATCACGACCTAGCCGTGAGTTCACGTGATCACGTCAGCCGCAAGCCGCACGCGTTCGATCCATGATCGGGACGGCTGCTTCACGGGACGGGACGGGACGATCGGCGAGCTCGGGCCCGTGTGGCTTCACGCGATCGCCGAGCGATCGGGACAGCCGGGACGAGAGCGGGACGATGCTGGCTTGGCCGAGACGCGACGGGACGATGCGGGACGATCCATCGCGATCGATCGTACGATCGGACGATCCGATCCGATCCGACCACGCGATCATGCGCTCGTCCGTGTCGTCGATCGTGTCGACGATACAACCCGATCCGTGATCGGTTGTGTGTCTAACGATCAGGACGCGTGATCCTTTGGCGATCAACACTCCGACGCATACCAATTCATATAGATTGGATCATGCGATTTCGGTTGTTTAGGTTTTAATTCTTTGTTTCTTAAGTGTTTTTCCTTATCAGTAGATTGATTCAAAAACACTTCTTAAACAATCCTAAACAAGATTCTAAACAAGAAAAACCACTGAACCAATGGCTCTGATACCACTGTTGGATCGTTTAGTGTTTCCTGATTCAATTCTCAATTGATTCATCCTACTAAACATGCAGATCTAGGTTCTCTTATTTAGAAACTTAATGGATCTCACCTGTTACCTTTTTGTGCAGCGGAATGAGGAGGTAATGGTCAGAGATCAGCAGAACCACCAAGAGATGGATCCTCCAAAGGCTCACACACGCACACCGGGAATTTGGCTGCTAGACCGAGCAAGAAGGAGGCGCAGAGAGAGAGAGTTGGCGGCGCAGGGGGGAAGGGTTAGAGGAGAAAAGACTTGGTTTTAGTTTATAAAACCCTTCTTTAACTCTATTGGGGTTTTAGGCCCAATTCCCAGTCTGATTAAATCCCTTGGATTTAATCAGGCCCTTTAGTCTCTCTAAGCACAGTAAATGCCTAGCACTTTTACCGTACTTCTGCTAAACCGTTCTTTTCGTATTTTCCCGTTAGCTTAGGCGTGTGACCCATATGTGATCATATAATAAAGGCAATAAGTCCAAGACTTATAGATCATGAGCGGACTCTAGCAAGCCATCATGACCCCCAGTATTATATGACTTATGTCTGATCATTGACATACTCTTACTTTCTAGAGACAGTACCGAGATTACTGGACACAATTCCAACAAAATCATCCACTAGTTCTATACTACATAGGAAAGATACTATTAAGCAAGGATTCGAGTCCCAATATCGCAGTAGAATAGAGAAGAGATCACGTTCGATCCTCACCTTAGTCTAGATCTGAAGAACGAGAGTAGATCTGTTGAATCCGGCAATAGATTTGGAGATCTTGCACACAGATCTAGGCTTTTAGACGACAGATCTAGAGAAGGAGAACGGATATAGGGTTTCGGGCAACAAATCTGATCGAAAAAGGAAGATACGTTTCAGATCTACAACTTCTATCGATCAGAAGCATAAATCCGAAGCAGATCTGAGCGAGAGAGATACGGTTCAGATCTACGACTTCAACGGATCAGATATGATCTAGAAGCATAGATCTGAAGCAGATCTGGGGTTTGGAAGAAGAAAACGAAGTAGACCTGAGATCTGGAGATTCTCACCTTAAGAACGCGAATAACGAAGGGCTCTGCACTCAAACGAATCGAGAAGACAACGACTGGGGGTTCGGGATCAAAAAGGGGAGCGAACGGCGGTCTCCGGCGAAAACTCCGGCGACTCGCGGTGGCTCTGGGAAATGGTGCCTTATGTCAATATGCTTGGTCTGAGAGTGTTGAACTGGATTCTTTGAGATGCTTATAGCTCCCTTGATATCACAGTGAACTAGAAGTGGTCCTGAGTCGATTTCATAGTTGGCTGACATTTGTTTTATCCAAAGGAGTTGAGCACAACAACTTCCCATCGCAATATATTCAGCTTCTGCTGTGGACAGTGATACAGAATTCTGCTTCTTGCTCATCCATGCAATCAGATTATTTCCAAGAAAGAAACATCTTTCACTAGTGCTCTTCATATCATTCATGCTTCGAGCCCAATATGCATCACAATAACCAACCAAGTGCTTGTTGGATCATTTTGAATACCAAATTCCATATTAATCATACCCTTGACATATTTGATGATTCTTTTAACTGCCTCCAGATGCGGCTGTTTTGGTTTTGCTTAGTATCTTGCACATATTCCCACACTCAGACACAAATCAGGTGAGCTGGCTATCAGATACAGCAGACTGCTAATCATTCCTCGGTACAGTTTGACATCCACATCAGTTCCATCATCATCTCTCGATAGCTTGGTTGTAGTATGATATATCATGGTTTTTAGGAGATCTGCTGTCTGCAATGCGGAGAACTGATGTGGTAGTATGATATATCATGGTTCTTAGGAGATCCACGAGCTGTCTGCGATTGTGCCTCCTGCGTTTCCGCGTGCTGACTTCGAGCTGAAGACCTCGTACTACACACTTGTAGGACAGCGTGTTTTCAGCGGATCTCCACATGAGCATCATATGGACCACATAGAGAACTTTGAGTCTATTGTCACCGGGATGAAGCACAATGGAGTGACCTATGACTACTTACACTGCAAGCTTTTTCCTCACTCTCTTGTAGTAGAAGCTGCTTATTGGCTAAGTCAGATTCCACCTGGAACTTTGACTACTTGGAATGCAGTGAAGGAGAAATTTCTGCGACACTTTTATGATGATGCTCGGTCCGATCAGCTTAGACAGGATCTCTTGACCTTCAAGCAAGGATCTACAGAGCCTTTTAAGACAGCCTGGGTGAGATTCAAGAGATACCAGAGAGATTGCCCTCATCATGGTTTCTCTGAGGTGCAGTTGTTGTGCATCTTCTTCAGAGGAGTTGATTTGTGGTATCAGATGGCTTTAGATACTGCAAGTACTGGAAACTTCTACATTAAATCTCCAGAAGAAGCTAAGGAGCTTATTGAGAACTTGGTGACTAGCAATAGCGTCAAGAATGCTGATTTGGAGAGACAGAAATCTGGTGGCAAAGCTGATAGCTCACATATAGTTGAGATGAACAAGAAGATTGATTTTGTCCATAGCATCTTACTTGGTAAGAAAGTGGATGTCCAGGAGACTGAGGATGTTAATTACATAGCTGGAGCTGGTTATCAAGGTCAGAGGTATGGAAATCAGCAAGGACAGGCTTCAGGTTTCGCACCAAAGTCTGCATTTCAGAGACTTTTCCAGCAGAACAACACATTTACTAGAGATTATGGTTCTTGATCACATCAGCCTGTCCCTCCTAAAACTGAGCAGAATGATAAGATGATGGGTCTTTTGGAACAACTCTTGGAAGGACAGCAGATGAGTATAGTGGACTTCAATGGAAAGATAGATGCTCTGTACCTTGATCTCAATGGGAAGATAGAAGCTATAAGCACTCATGTAAAGAAGCTAGATGTTCAGGTTCATAAGACTTCTGGAGCAGGGCAAAGGCATAATGGGTCAGGAAGAGCTGAACATAATCAATTCGTCAATGCTGTGATCACAGGAGATGAGATTGACTTGCTGGAAGAAGAAGAGAGCAATATCTCGGATTTTCTAGATGAATATTGTATGTCTGAGACATGCGTCGATCAACACACTCTCAATGTCGATCGATGCATGCCCGATACGTCTGATGCAATTGCTCATAATCTCCTTGTATCGATCGACACATCTTATGCATCGATCGATACAGATCGCAGTCGGGACCAGAAACTTGCAACAGTCCTAGAACGAGTCGATAAGCCTTATGTGCCCTATCCTAAGGCTCCTAAGATGTCCAAACATGAGCTAGACGTGGCTAAATGCATCAAAGTTATGGAAAAGAAGCTGATTCAGATTACAGAGAAGCTTCCAGACCCAGGAGTCTTTGTGCTAGACTGTTCCATCTCTAAGGAAAGATTCAAGCATTCTCTGTGTGACTTAGGATCTGGTGTGGATATCATGCCATACTCTGTGGCTGTAAGATTGGGACTGATGGATTTCCAGCCTACTAGGATCTCTCTTATCCTAGCTGATCGATCAAAGAGGTATCCAAAAGGAGTTCTTGAGGACATTCCTGTCAGAGTTGGAAACTACTTGATTCCAACGGACTTTGTAGTGCTGAAGTATAATGTTGAGCCAGATGATCCTTTGCTACTTGGTAGACCTTTCTTAACTACTGTTGGAGCAGTGATTGATGTGAGACATGGACTTATTGATCTCCAACTGGGAGACAAGCCTTTGCAGTTCAAGATGGATAAGCTGCAGAAATCCACCATTGATGGACAAAGCTTCAGTGTGGAAGTGGAACCAGAGATTCCTTTTGGAGAGGAGAAGATGGCAGTTCATTCTGAACTTGCTCTAACATCTTCAAAGCCTGCAACTGCTCTTAAGCAGAAAGCTCCAGATCTCTCTCTTCCACACAAGTAAAGTTCTCTTCGCTCATTTCTTTGGAGATTTCATGATCTGAAAGCTTATACGCCACCTTGGTTGAAAAGACATTCACAGAGGCACTCCAAGCCTCTGTTGAATCCACCATAAGTATGATCTCTTTTCCATAGTCAAACTATTGACTTTAAACAAGCGCTGAGTGCGAGGCAACGCACTAGTAGGTTCGTTTTTCTTTTCATTTTTCGTTTTGATTTTGTTGCTTTGATTTTTCTTTTTGGTGTGTTCAAAGGCGTGAGAAACAGGCATAATCCCTCAGCATCGATCGACACATCCTTTGTGTTGGTCGACGCAGATGCGATTTACGGTTCGCCGATTCAATTGCGGTTCAGACACCGGTTATTAGAGACACCGGTTATAAGAAAAAATCACAAACGTCCTTTTTTAACTTCCACATATATTAGAGATTAAACTGAGTATATTAGAAAAAAACAAACCGATATATGTATTTTGAACCAAATTTTTTGAGGTTTGGGAAGAATCTGACCTCAAATTCGTCACAGTAAAGAGATGAGGAGGATACGGAAATTTGATGACATTCCTGCGAGATGCCGACGGTCCGATAGAGAGAGCAAATGGGAAGATGGAGTCGCGAGATCCTGGTCGGAATTTCAGAGGGTAAGCCACTAAGCGGCATACAGCTCGCCCGAACACGGCGAGAATCTGATCGGAATTAGATCGTCGTTTGGTTTTGTTCACTCTCGGGGAGGGAAGGAAGGAGATGCTGAAGGAAAAGAGT
Organism: Orychophragmus violaceus; assembly: GCA_030180135.1. Classification (NCBI taxonomy): domain Eukaryota; kingdom Viridiplantae; phylum Streptophyta; class Magnoliopsida; order Brassicales; family Brassicaceae; genus Orychophragmus; species Orychophragmus violaceus. Next base: position 58,558,701 of record CM058231.1, read on the forward strand.
GCCAAAAAGAAGAGTGGCCCAATGCGGAAATTGTAAGACTATATGTCTCAAATCATTTTCTGTCTGGCCCAAATCCGAAATCAAGAATGCATGAAATAGGGCCAGTTGTTTCTATGCCCAAGTCATAGGATTTCTTGTTTTAAGGTTTGCTAAACGCCTAAACCTCAATTTGAGTTTTGAGGAGTGTTTCTATTTAATGATAAATCCAATCTTCAAACTTTGTATTTGCATTATTTTTTTTTTTTAGTCAAAATTTACACTATAATCTTCTCCATCGATCAAATTTGACTAAAATCACATTGAATATTTTCCTTGTCTTTAATGTCTTTGGTTAGGGTTTAGAGTTTAGGGTATAGGGTTTGGGGTTTTGTATTTAGGGTTTAGGGTTTAATATTTTGGCTTAGTGTTTAGTATTTAGGATTTAGGGTTTAGAGTATGGGTTTATGGTTTATGGTTGACTCCTTGTAGCGGCCATGTTGGTCAAACTGTTATATATGTGTTAAATAGTATAATTAATAACCAGGTTTATGTTAATCTTATTAATAATTAAGTGTTTTATTTGAGTATTTCACTGTTTTAATTGTTAGCTTTCGGATGCAATAATACTGAACCGTTAAACAAAATACTAGATAATTATGTTTACACGAAAACATCTAATGTGAAATTGGCAAAACATACATATATAATGTGAGAGTTGAAACTCGGACTGTCGATTTTTGTAGAGCAAAACTTTTAGGGAATAGAAGAATCTAAAGTAAACAACACAACAAGAGACCCGAAGGATATTTTATTGATAAGTTGATCGGAAACAAAGTACAAATAGCAAAATCTTAAGAAAAGTTTAAGTCTATATGATAGGGTTTTTCGCGATGGCTTGATCGTAGGAAGTTCTTCGTCTTATATAGTTGCGACGAGTCGGCTTCGAGGATATTCGTCTTCAAGATTTTTCCGGAAATCTTCTTGTTATTGTATATTCCATTTCCATTGGGATTTACTTTTCTACTCGGATTTTCTTCTTCGTGCTCAGAATTATCTTCCCTTTTTCTTCCTCGAATTTTGCTTTCCATTTCTGTAATTATCCTTCCGCTGTTTAACTTATTCTTCCAAATGGCCAAAAAGGGACGATCCGAGTCTATTTGAGCATAAGTTTCTTGACTCAGCCCAAAGTCTAGGAAATACGAGTCTTGTGGGTTAGGCTCAAGTTTATATTTCATATAATTTATTCATCCGTTAACGTCTAGGAGGGCATAAGTTATCATTTCGAAGATGGGTTGCGACTTGTCGCACACCCAGAAAGAGATACTGGTAAATGTCCGAGCATCTGGTATAAGCAAAGTGTACATTTGGAAGATTTAGGGAATATGTTATGCTCGAAAGTTCCTAGGGAATGTGTTTTTCTCGGAACTTCTGAGGGAGTGTGTCATGTTCGGAAAACAAGAAGGAATGTGTTGTGCTTGAAATTTCCGAAGGGTGCCTCCAGCTCGAAAATTCCGAGAGGTGGCTCATGCTCAGAAATTCCGAGAGGTGGCTCATGCTAGGAAATTCCGAGCAAGGCCTTATGCTCGGAAATTACGAGCAAGGGACTGTGCTTGAAAATTTCGAGCAATGCATCCTGCTCAAAATTTCTGAGCAAGATGTTCTGCTTGGACTGTTCGAGCAGGTTGTCCGAGCGCATGTGATTTTCTGTTGGCATTGCCAAGTGATATGTTTGTTTGACTGACCCATCCGATTGGTTTTGGATTGCCTGGACGTTCGGCTAAATACGCTTCGTATAAGACATTATTCATACGACACGTTATTCATACGAAACATTGTTCATACGAAAATTTTATTCATTTGAAATGTTGTTCATACGAAACTTTGTTCATACAAAGCGTTGTTTGTGTTGAAACAGCTATATCCAATTGCTTGATACGCTTTCAACTATTTTTTTCGTCAAGGGGTATTTTGATCCCAAAAATTAGCCCCCCAGCTCGTCAGACTCGAGTGTGATGATGGCGAGTTTTAAATATTCAAGGCGAAACCAATTGTTCGAAAGTTTTGGTCTGGCCATTCTCCTTTTCGATGTCAGTTTACTTAAGATCGAAAATTGTCTAAATTTTTTGTCGTGGCTTTGTCGACGTCTAGTATGCCGATCAAGGTGGATTTTCGAAACGATATTTCCGAGCAAGCTTTGTCTCGATTTTCCGAGCAAGGCGATCTATGCCAGTGGCAGACGCGAGGATTCTTTCGGACCATTCGGTCGTAATCGATTTGCCCGTGCGAAGTATTGCTGGTTTCGAGGCCATGCCTAACTATGATTAGCTCTGTCATGATTACACTAAGCATGCTTATGCTAAGATAATCAAGTGCAATCATGTCCAACGCTCCATGCCTTTGTAAGAATCTATAAGTATTCACCATCCTTCACTTCACTTTTCACACTTTCACCACAAAGAATATCTCTAAGGTAACTTCTCTCTCTAGCTTTTTCTAGTCTTTGTTTGTTTTTGTTGGGAATGTCCTGAAATCTATTGTACTTGCTCTAAGTGAAAATCGTATAGTCGAGATGAGACAATCACATAACACTAGGGAGTCATAACGCTTTGCTAGAAGCCACTTATGATCAATGAGTTGAGAACTCATTGCTAGTGTTATATGATCCTAAAGGGTCACACACCTAAGAAAACTGGGCGTTAAAGACGAGGTTGATCATTAATGTAATGATCCAGTGAATGCATATATGATATGCATTCGATATCAACATTCTGTGGCAGTGTCGATCGATGCAGATAGTGCATCGATCGATGCAACTCGCGGAATAATCAGATTAATTCGGTTTAATATTTGGTTAATTCCGTTACGGTTTAAGTCGACATATATAAGATATATGGTCGACCTAAACTAACTTTGAACCTAATTCACAGCCACCAGAACGAGATAGAAACCTCTCAAGAGATTAGATCTCTTACAGGCACTAGCATCCCTCCTGTCCAATTTGTGTGCGTGTGGATACCAGTAGAGGCACAACGTTTGAGGTGCTTCGTGATCTCGATTATCTGCAAACCTTCCGCTGCTAATCGTCAGGTAAATCTGAGATCCCATAGATTCAATTACTTGAACCTTAGATCCTAGGCTCAGAATTCAAACTAGGGTTGCTAATCCTGATTAGAACTGCTAGAAATTCCTTCAGTGGTATCAGAGCTTTAGGGTTCCATTGAATCTGTAGCATGTTGATTAGATTAGTTGAATCTGAATCTGTGTATGGTTGATACAAACTTGCTAAAATTCGTTTTCATGAAAACCTAGTTTAGGGTTCTGTTCGAAAACGTTTTAGGGCTTTTTCGCATGGTGTCGATCGATGCCAATCCGGCATCGATCGACACAGGGCGAAAACCCGAATAAAATTTAGGGTTTTTTCGCATGGTGTCGATCGTTGCCAATCCGGCATCGATCAACACAGGGCGAAAACCCGAATAAAACTCAGTTTTCGCCTAGTGTCGATCGGCACAAATGTTGTGTCGGTCGATACAAACCTCGCGGGATTGATGAATCGGTTCAATTGGATTGGACCGGTTATCCAGCTTGGTTAAAGATGGTCGAACACTGTGAATGGTTTAATTGCGATTGGTTTGATTTGGTTGGCATCGATCGATGCTAATGTAGCATCGATCGATGCTGACCGGTATTCAAAACCGGATCAATTGGATTGATCGGTTATCGCGGATTGCTTTTGGTTATCCTGCATCGATCGACACTATAGTAGTGTCGGTCGACATCAGACTTGTTGATTAGGTTATTGAACCTGAAATCACAGAACCGAAGCGAGATGAATCAATTAATTATAAGAATTAAAACATAATAAAACTGAACGTTTTAAATGATTCCGTTCCTCAATCAAATATCAAGTGATACTTGATGTCTTTCCAATCTTGTCAACTGTCAAGACCCATTTAATTGTGCGATAGACTTGCAGTGCAAGATGTCCACGATTTCATGAGTAAGACAGAGGTAATCGTGTTGATGGACTTGCAGTGCAAGACGTCAACAATTACATGACTGAAAAGATTGGTTTACTTGATTGGGCCATCAAAATCGTTTTGGGCTCAGAGACATCAGGTGGACATAAGATGTCAATCCACAACCAAGAGTTATATTGGATATAACTAGCAAAGTTGTTGCTTACCTAGATAGCTAAACTTGAGTGATAGCCAGTGGCTCACTTGAATTTAGTGAAGTATGGGTCTTGGATCATTATATTCATCTGAGGAAACATTGTTTGAATATAATGCGAGTTTCTTAAAAGTTAAGACTTCTCATTTCTTGAACATCATAACTAAACCTTTTACCTTTCTTTGTTCTCAGCTATGACTAACACTCATAATAACTCTTTCTCCCTGCGATCCGTCCTTGAGAAGGACAAGTTAACTGGATCGAATTTTCTCGAATGGTATCGGAACTTGAGAATTGTTCTCAAGCAGGAGAAAAGGGACTATGTCCTGGAAACTGTTCTCCCTGAAAAACCGAGAGCCAATGCTCCACATGCAGAAAGGAGTGCTTGGGATAAGCACTCTAATGATGTGGTCGATGTGAATTGTCTCATGTTGGCTACCATGAACTCGTATTTGCAAAAGCAATACGAGAACGTGGAGTCGCCAGTGGAGGTGATCACTAGCCTGAAAAGTATGTTTCAGGAGCAAGCACGAACTGAGAGGTACCAAACGGTTAAATCTCTCATTGAATGCAAGCTACCAAAGGACAGGACAGTCAGTCCTCATGTCATTAAGATGATGGGTTATATTGATAACCTGGGGAGGCTGGATTGTCCCATTAGCCAAGAGTTGGCTACTGACATCATTCTGCAGTCACTGCCGTCAAGCTATGATCAGTTTGTTATGAACTATAACATGAACAACTTGACGAAGACGTTGACTGAGCTGCATGGCATGCTCAAGACAGCTGAGCCTAATATCAAGAAGGGCACTCCTAATGTACTTATGGTACAAGGGGGTAAGAAGTTTAAGAAACTTGGCAAGGGTAAGGGAAAGGGCAAGGCAGTCCAGGTTGAGAACCAGAACACGCCTGCGCCAGCCCCGAAGCCCAAGCCGGGCCCATCTGAGACTGATAAGTGCCATTACTGTAAAGAGCTTGGGCATTGGAAGAGAAATTGCAACAAATTCTTGGAAGAAAAGCAGAAGAAGAAGAAGACTTTCGAGACTTCATCTTCAGGTATTTATGTTATAGAAGTAAATGTTACTACTTCTGGTTCTACTTCTTGGGTATTGGATACCGGCTGTGGTGCTCATATGTGTACAAATATGCAGGGCCTAAGCAACAGTAGGAAGTTGGAAAGGGGACAAGTGGACCTGCGCGTGGGGAATGGAGCAAGAGTTGCTGCATTAGCCGTAGGAACATATAACTTGTCTTTACCTTCTGTTTTGGTTTTAAAGCTTAATAATTGCTACTATGTACCTGCTATAAGCAGAAATATTATTTCCATTCCTATTTTGGATGTGGAAGGATATCAGTTTTCAATTAAGAATAAATGTTGTTCTTTTGATTACAATGATATATTTTATGGTAGCAGCCCATTAGAGAATGGGCTTTATGTTTTAAACCACACTGCACCAATCTATAACATTACCACCAAGAGATTCAAATCAAATGACATGAATCAGACTTTTCTTTGACATTGTCGTTTGGGCCACATAAACGAGAAACGGATCCAAAAGCTCCATAGTGATGGGCTTCTGGGCTCATTTGATTATGAATCATGTGAGAAATGTGAATCTTGTTTACTAGGCAAAATGACTAAGGCCCCTTTCAACAAATCAAATGAAAGGGCCAGTGACCTATTGGGCCTTATACATACAGATGTGTGCGGCCCAATGAGCACAAGTGCCAGAGGAAATTTTCGATACTTCATTACCTTCACTGATGATTTCAGCAGGTATGGCTATGTCTATTTAATGAGACACAAGTCGGAATCTTTTGAAAGGTTCAAAGAATTCCAAAATGAAGTACATAATCAACTTGGCAAAAGTTTTAAGGCTCTTCGATCAGATCGTGGAGGAGAATACTTAAGCCAAGAATTCAGTGATCATTTGAGAGATTGTGGAATTGTTTCACAACTCACTCCTCCTGGAACACCACAATGGAATGGGGTGTCCGAGAGGAGGAATCGAACTTTATTAGATATGGTTCGATCAATGATGAGTCTCTCAACTCTTCCATTATCCTTTTGGGGATACGCTCTAGAAACGTCTGCGTTTACACTTAATAGGGTTCCGTCAAAATCAGTTGCAAAGACACCACATGAGATGTGGACTGGAAATGTTCCGAGTTTGTCTTTCCTGAAGATTTGGGGTTGCGAAGCTTATGTCAAGCAATTAATTACAGATAAGCTCGAACTCAAATCTGACAAATGCTACTTCGTTGGTTATCCTAAGGAAACCAAGGCATACTACTTTTACAACCAATCCGAGAACAAAGTGTTTGTTGCTCGGAACTGCGTCTTTCTTGAGAGAGAATTTCTTTCCAAGAGAAACAGTGGGAGTAAAGTACAACTCGAAGAAGTTCGAGAACCGCAGGAAAATGCTCAACCCGTAGAGGAAGAGCAACAGTTGGATCTACAAAGAGTTGTAGAGACGGCGCCTGTGGAGCCTGAAATTCGCCGATCCGAAAGGATCCGTCACGAACCCGAGAGATATGGATTTCTTGTAACCAATTGTCATGATTTGTTGATCATTGACAGTGACGAGCCAGCGAATTTCGAAGAAGCGATGATGAGCCCTGACTCCGAAAAGTGGCTGAAAGCCGCTGAATCCGAAATGGGATCCATGTCACAGAACCAAGTATGGACTTTGGTTGATTTACCCGATGGTGCAAGACCCATTGAGTGTAAATGGATTTTCAAGAAGAAAATTGATGTGGATGGAAATATTCAGATATATAAAGCAAGGCTAGTGGCAAAAGGTTTCAAACAAATTCATGGTATTGACTATGAAGAAATCTATTCACCTGTCGCCATGCTTAAATCCATTCGGATTCTCCTAGCAACAGCTGCTCATTATGATTATGAGATCTGGCAGATGGACGTGAAAACAGCTTTCTTTAATGGAATACTGGAAGAGGATGTGCACATGACACAGCCCGAAGATTTCATCGATCCTAATGCAGCTAGGAAAGTATGCAAGCTTCATCGATCCATTTATGGATTGAAGCAAGCATCTCGGAGTTGGAATCTTCGTTTTGATGAAGCAGTCAAAAAATTTGATTTCATCAGAAGCGAAGAAGAACCATGTGTTTACAGGAAGACTAGTGGGAGCACAGTTGCATTTCTCGTGTTGTATGTAGATGACATACTTCTTCTCAGAAATGACGTTCCGTTGTTACAGTCTGTTAAGACTTGGCTCAGAAGTTGTTTTTCAATGAAAGACATGGGAGAAGCCGCGTATATTCTTGGAATAAGAATCTATAGAGACAGATTAAACAAGTTAATTGGACTGTGTCAAGACACTTATATCGATAAAGTCTTACACAGGTTCAGAATGCAAGATTCCAAGAAAGGCTTCATACCAATGTCGTATGGCATAAGTCTCAGCAAGAAGCAGTGTATTGAGACACCTGCTGAGCGAGATCGCATGAGTCGGATTCCCTATGCCTCGGCGTTGGGATCCATCATGTATGCCATGCTCTGTACTCGTCCAGATGTTGCTTGTGCTTTAAGCATGACGAGTATATACCAATCGGTTCCAGGTGAAAGTCACTGGACAGCAGTCAAGAATATTCTGAAGTATTTGAGAAATACTAAGGATAAGTTCTTGGTGTATGGAGGAAGTGATGAGCTGGTAGTAAGTGGTTACACAGACGCAAGTTTTCAGACAGACAAAGATGATTTCCGATCGCAATCTGGTTACATCTTCTGCCTGAATGGCGGTGCAGTCAGCTGGAAGAGTTCCAAGCAGGACACTGTAGCAGATTCCACAACTGAAGCTGAGTACCTCGCTGCTTCTGAAGCGGCAAAGGAGGCTGTTTGGATCAAGAAGTTCATCACTGAACTTGGTGTGATTCCTAGCATTTCTGAGCCAGTGGCTTTGTATTGTGACAACAATGGAGCCATTGCGCAAGCAAAGGAACCTAGATCACACCAGAAATCCAAACACATAGAAAGGAGATATCACCTTATCCGTGATATTGTGAATAGAGGAGATGTGAAGATCAGAAGAGTCCCGACGGATGAGAATGTTGCTGATCCACTGACCAAGTGATAGATTCCCGGATAGGATAGACTCTTTGATGGATCGAATGATAAACTGATCACGGATCAGTGGTGGATCGAAGGAGACCGTCAAAGGTTGCGGATGGCCTTTGGTATTCCCCAACTTCAAAGAGGATCGAAGAAGTAACCCTTAACAACGATCTCTAAGAAGGTTTGTTGCTTTGGAAGTAACCCTTGCCAAAGAAACGAAAATGTTCAACCAAGAACAAAGAGATGAACTCTCAAAATAAGAAGAAAAATTGATGTATTGAAATGATCAAAAGAGTTTGGTACTTATACAACTCTAGAATTCAAAGAGACTAGTAAAATAAACTACTTAGGAAATGTTAAAACAATAACTAAGAAGACTTGACCAAAAGACCAAACATTAAAACTATGTAGAATGACTCTTGAACTAATTTTGACCAAATAATTTGTCTTTTGAAGTGCTTGGTCGAAATGGTCTTGTTGGGCCAAGAAAAGTAGCTTCTCTTGGACTTAGAAAAGTATCCTGGATGCCAAACATAAGTTTGCAAGCTCTCAAACCATTTGGGCCTTGCAATCTCCAAGTATAGCACCAGTTGGACCCGTTTCGGAAAATGAGGTGCATCTTTCTTATCCTTTGGACTTTTACTCCGTTCTTGAGCTCGTTGGATCTCTAAGAGATCAAGGAAGAAGCTCCAATTGGTTTCAGGTCCAAATTGTACCTGAGTTGGGCTCGGTGACTCACTCTTTGGCTCAGTCGCAGAATAGAACCTCAAGCAGAACCTTCGGTTTGTAAAATTCATATCTTTTGCTTCTGGACCGATATTGAGGTGATTCCAATTCTCACAGCCTCTCTGATGAATCAAGAATTCAGGAAAATTGGTTTCATGGCTAAACTCCTTCTGGTTCGTTCTGAAATCTCCTTTGAATGCTCGCATGTCCAAATCGCGTAAGCTTGAAATGGTCTGAGTTGAAAGTTGCATAACTTCTTCACCATAACTCTGATTTGAGTGATTCTTCTTGGAGATATTCTGAAAATGATCTGAGCATATTATCCAAGTGGTTTCATGTATTGAATCGCCGTGGTTGAGAAGATATGAATCAAACAGTGACCATGTGTCTGAACTTGATTCAATAATCTGAATTGTCGGACCGTCCTTAGCTTTGTTCGGCTTATCGACCATGGGATGTTTGTCCAGATTGTTCAGATCGTCCTTCACCAGCTCGTCTCGACTACCTCGACCATCCTCCGAGCTATCCATGGATTCCTGGTTCGATAGATGACCCCGGAATCTATCATTCCCCTCCTCTTGAAAAGGATTTGACCTCAAATCTTGTCCCCCTACATCAAAAGGAAATGAATTAAGTACACAGAAAAAGATCAAGGAAACAAACAAGTAAGTAATGACAATGAAAGAGCTTGGACTGAAACTTCCTTTGGCGTTTGAAGCGTCCTTTCTTAAGTACTTCCAGTCCACATCTTCAGACTGAAAAATCAGTTGATTGTTCTCCTTGCTTTCTACCTTTTGAGATCGATCCTGGCTTAAGACTCTCTTTGGTGTATGATCAGCTCCCTTGGAAAGAACTCGGCTCATCTTTGTTCTAGAAACAAATTTCCCAACCTGTTTTTCCTGCGCTTTCAAAAACACTAGAGAAACCACATCAAATGTGCAAAAGAAATGATCAATCGGGTTCTCCTTTCTTAGGAAGTCAAAAACATGATTCAAGTTCCTTTTGTGAACTTCAAAGATCTTGTGTGAGTTAGAACACAGATTATCAACAAAATCCTTAGCTGATCTCAAAACAAGGAAAGCTTTATAAAAACTGAAAATGATCCTTGTAAATTTAGAAAAGTTTCTATCAAGAACATGATCACTCAAATTCGTTTTGCAAAGTTCTTGGAATGAGTTTGAGTCACACAAAACTTTTTCAGAGCATAGTTCAAACTTAGAGAAAGCTTTAACAAATGCAATTTCTTCTTTAGTTTCAAATGAATCAAATGCTATCTTTTTCAAAGAAATTCTCAAAGAACATTCAAACTCACAAAACTTATGAAACATAAAACATTTTGGCTTAAAGTAACTCTCAAGTTCAAGTGTTTCAAAAGGGTGGATCACTTTATCAAAAACAAATCCAGAAACACAAAATTCTTTATCTTTAGCCAAACCAAAACGTTTTTCTTGAGCAGAAAACAAGACAACCATATAAGAATTTGCATCAAACAATGCGGCTCTCTTACAGTGCTTTGGATTGTCATTAGGAAATGACATGAGGGCTGGTTGTGGCATAAAACTGATCGGCTGCTCCAAGACATACTTCTGTGGCAAGCTTTTTTGTGGAAGTCCTTGGCTTGCTCTTCTTTGAATCCATTCTTTGATCGAGTGTTCTCCTGGTCCATAATCCACTTGCTTATCCAAACCTTGGATCACCCTTGCCTTTAGGACAGAAACCTTGACATGCTTAACCTGCTCTTTCACATAAAAAAGCTTGTTGTGGTTTTGCTCACGTAATGAATGAATGGACGGTTCTGGTACAAGACGGGCAGGTTGTTCCAAATCATAAACCAGTGGTGCTTCCTTTGGTTCCTCCTGTTGTGAGCCTTCATCTAAGACCTGTGAACTAGAGACATGTGTACTCGGTTGCTCCGGTTCAAAACTAGTTAGTTTTTCAGAAGCTTGTTCACTTTTATTCACAAAATCAGAAGAAGAAGAAATAAAAGAACACTTAGCTCGACTTGGAATGTTTGGAAAGATTTCAGTCTCCAATGGCTCTTGTTCATCCATGGTTGCTTCAGAACACGAGCTGGTGGTGTTTCTCTTCATGTGCCTTTCAAACACATCATCAATCTTCTTTTCCAGATCATCAAAACGTTTTTCTCTCTTCAACCGGTTTTGGTGTAAGCTAGCTTGAAGACTCTTTGGCTCCTCACGGTTGTAGTCATGATCTGCTCTTTCTTTGGCCGGTTTGGATTGTTCTCTACTGCTCCTATTAGGCTTCTCACGTGGTCTCCTTGGTTGTGCCTTTTCCTGCACAAAATCAGACTTGAAAAAACCAAACTTATTAGAATTTGATCGCATTTTTCTCAAGGAGAGTCTAGATGCTGTATAGGAATCTCCTTCCTGATTCTGGATATTTCTCCTTGCGGCATGTCTAGGCTGTCCTTGTTGATCCTCCTGAATCCTGTCAAGCCGGACATTGATCTCCTCTAGACCTGAATTCAACATTCTCATCATTTGGTCATTAAGAGCTCTCATTTGAGCGCTAGTCAATCCGTTCCTAGGATTTTCATTCCTTTCTTCTTCACTGCTTGCCATGGCTTCCTGAAAACACTTTGAAACAAACGAATTAAAGAAAACACTCTCACTCTCAAGTGTTTAAACTCGCCCACACAAGTGTTTTGTTGGTCACTCCGAGTAATCTCTCAATGTTCTCGGCAAACAAACTCAAGCCAATTCCACAAGTACTCCAAGCAACAAGGGGAAAAAGAAGAAGAAGATAGGAAGTTGAAAGATTTTTGGTGGGATTTGCCTTAACCAATTCAAGGCTGGATTTCTCCTCAGCCGGCTGGATTTCTCCTCAGCCTTATGAACTTAAGAACACTTTTTTTTTTTTTTTTTTTTGTAAAATCGTTTCAAACTCTTTTTTTTTTTTTTTAAATAGAATTGGCCCAAATCCCAAATACTAGATAGAAAGAGAAGAAGTGTAGATGAAAATGAAATGAGAATTGAGAAGATGAATTTAGAAAGATGATACCAATCAAAGAGTGGCTCTGATACCACTTGATAGATTCCCGGATAGGATAGACTCTTTGATGGATCGAATGATAAACTGATCACGGATCAGTGGTGGATCGAAGGAGACCGTCAAAGGTTGCGGATGGCCTTTGGTATTCCCCAACTTCAAAGAGGATCGAAGAAGTAACCCTTAACAACGATCTCTAAGAAGGTTTGTTGCTTTGGAAGTAACCCTTGCCAAAGAAACGAAAATGTTCAACCAAGAACAAAGAGATGAACTCTCAAAATAAGAAGAAAAATTGATGTATTGAAATGATCAAAAGAGTTTGGTACTTATACAACTCTAGAATTCAAAGAGACTAGTAAAATAAACTACTTAGGAAATGTTAAAACAATAACTAAGAAGACTTGACCAAAAGACCAAACATTAAAACTATGTAGAATGACTCTTGAACTAATTTTGACCAAATAATTTGTCTTTTGAAGTGCTTGGTCGAAATGGTCTTGTTGGGCCAAGAAAAGTAGCTTCTCTTGGACTTAGAAAAGTATCCTGGATGCCAAACATAAGTTTGCAAGCTCTCAAACCATTTGGGCCTTGCAATCTCCAAGTATAGCACCAGTTGGACCCGTTTCGGAAAATGAGGTGCATCTTTCTTATCCTTTGGACTTTTACTCCGTTCTTGAGCTCGTTGGATCTCTAAGAGATCAAGGAAGAAGCTCCAATTGGTTTCAGGTCCAAATTGTACCTGAGTTGGGCTCGGTGACTCACTCTTTGGCTCAGTCGCAGAATAGAACCTCAAGCAGAACCTTCGGTTTGTAAAATTCATATCTTTTGCTTCTGGACCGATATTGAGGTGATTCCAATTCTCACAGCCTCTCTGATGAATCAAGAATTCAGGAAAATTGGTTTCATGGCTAAACTCCTTCTGGTTCGTTCTGAAATCTCCTTTGAATGCTCGCATGTCCAAATCGCGTAAGCTTGAAATGGTCTGAGTTGAAAGTTGCATAACTTCTTCACCATAACTCTGATTTGAGTGATTCTTCTTGGAGATATTCTGAAAATGATCTGAGCATATTATCCAAGTGGTTTCATGTATTGAATCGCCGTGGTTGAGAAGATATGAATCAAACAGTGACCATGTGTCTGAACTTGATTCAATAATCTGAATTGTCGGACCGTCCTTAGCTTTGTTCGGCTTATCGACCATGGGATGTTTGTCCAGATTGTTCAGATCGTCCTTCACCAGCTCGTCTCGACTACCTCGACCATCCTCCGAGCTATCCATGGATTCCTGGTTCGATAGATGACCCCGGAATCTATCACCAAGCCCCTCCCAAGGCCTAAGCATGAGTTTCATACTACTGCTGTAGGCATTAGATTTCTTAAGATATGATCTTGTTTTCAGTGGGAGTTATATTTGGTTTTTAGTTATGACTTGATGTTCGTACAACATAATTTGTTTATGTTATTTTAATGAAATTATTTCAGTATTATTTAATTGTATTATTAAATAATTGTCCCAAAGTAATTTATGACATTTTATAGGTCATCAAGTATGTGACTTGATCATGAAAACCTATAAGAAACAAATGACATAAATTATAAATGGTCCCTAGTCGAGGTTGTTAAAATGGGACATTAACAACCACGTGAGACTAGTATGTGAGGTGACTGATGACTATGTTTCATGGAGTCATTTAATAAGTGTATTAAAGTCAATCACATAGATATGTGTTAGAGAACACATGATCAGACTTGACCCGTTAATGAGAGCTCTACAAGATGTTATATGAGTGTCATAAGAGTTTCTCATTACGACTAAAGAGTGTAGTCCTTAGACCTGAGTTCATCATGTCCTCTCTTATATGGATTGGTTCGTCTTGACTTTGTCAAATGTCAGCCGTAACTGGTGATCATAAAGACACTGATTAGGCGTATCAAGAAATATGAAAGAAACATGGATGGAACAAGATGGGATTTGTACCTCCTATATAACAGGAGTTAAATATCTCTGGGCCTATCGAAGATTTGATACTGAAAATGCGTTGCCGCGCTCAAACGAGGTGATTGTCAGTCGTTTGTTTTATCAGTACAAATCGGGATTCGATAAACGTGATATGGCTTAATAAGGATGACACAGTTCTTGCCTTATGCTAGATTGAGATATAGCTACAAAGGGATTAAAGGAATAGATGATTCCAGTACAAGTGGGAATTTTTGGGAATGTCCTGAAATCTACTGTACTTGCTCTAAGTGAAAGTCGTATAGTCGAGATGAGACAATCACATAACACTAGGGAGTCATAACGCTTTGCTAGAAGCCACTTATGATCAATGATTTGAGAACTCATTGCTAGTGTTATATGATCCTACAGGGTCACACACCTAAGCAAACTGGGCGTTAAAGACGAGGTTGATCATTAATGTAATGATCCAGTGAATGCATATATGATATGCATTCGATATCAATATTATGTGGCAGTGTCGATCGATGCAGATAGTGCATCGATCGATGCAACTCGCGGAATAATCAGATTAATTCGGTTTAATCGTTGGTTAATTCTGTTACGGTTTAAGTCGACATATATAAGATATATGGTCGACCTAAACTAACTTTGAACCTAATTCACAGCCACCAGAACGAGATAGAAACCTCTCAAGAGATTAGATCTCTTACAGGCACTAGCATCCCTCCTGTCCAGTTTGTGTGCGTGTGGATACCAGTAGAGGCACAACGTTTGAGGTGCTTCGTGATCTCGATTATCTGCAAACCTTCCGCTGCTAATCGTCAGGTAAATCTGAGATCCCATAGATTCAATTACTTGAACCTTAGATCCTAGGCTCGGAATTCAGACTAGGGTTGCTAATCCTGATTAGAACTGCTAGAAATTCCTTCAGTTTTGGAAAAGTTTTCCTCCTTGTTCTTGTGGAATTTGGAGTCTTCAATCCTTTTCCAAGTTTGGATCCTTGCTTTGTTTCATTTTTCGATGGAAGGGTTTAGGTGTGCGACGAATTCTGTATCGGGGTATGGGCGTGCCAACTTTTCTTCCGAAGGTGAATCTTCCGGAGTTTGGCGGTCGACCAATTCTCATGCTAATCGACCACGTTCCTCGACTGGGTTTGTGGGTGATTCAACTTTCGAAACGGGTGTCCCATTTCCGAATAGCGATCAGTGCGTTGGTGATGATTATGCTTGCAGGAATCCTTCTCATGTGGTGGGCGGTCCATCGATCAAATAGGAGTTCGAGGATACTTGTGTCAGCCAAGAGGAAGCCCTGCTCCATTGGGGTTATCCTCAGACGAAGCAAAAAGTGGTTCGACACAAGAAGAAAAACAAGAAGAGACAAATTCCGGATCCTCCTGGTTCGACCCTCTCTTAGGAAGAGTCGGTTGAAGAACTTCGCCGTAATTTTGGGGTCTCTAAAGCCGTGAAATTTATGGTTCTGTTGCCCATCGACCGAGTTGATTCCCCGTCTGTCGGGTATTTCTCCGTGTATAAATACTTTTACAAGTCGGGCTTCTTGTGGTTTCCGGTCCACGGGCTGATAATCAGCTATCTTCGACGTCATGGACTGGCCTTACGCACTTACTACTCGAGGCTTGCAACATCTGATTGGACCATTGGTTCTCAGTTTCGAATGTGGGGTAGATCTCCGAGTGTTGCATATTCAGAACATGTCAGTTATATGTCTGAAAGTGAAGGATGGCCTTGAATATTATCTCAGGCCCCGTCAACATCGAATGATTGTTACGAATTTTGAAAATCATGATCCTCAGTGGAGGCATCATTTTATTTACGTATTGATCGACGAAGCATCTGTCGAGAGGGATTGCGTCCCACTGATGAAGTCGAGATGGGGATACTTTGGTCATTGATTTAATTGCTTGGCTTTAGGCTGTTTTTTCAGTCGCTGGCTGATCCTTATTTCTTTCGTCTGTTTTCTTTCTTGCAGAGCCATATCTCTGTTTGTCGTGTCCGTCAGATCTATTTGAGCTCATCAGGAAGCTGCAAGCCGAAGGAACGGAATGGAACAGAATCTTTTCTGTCGAATGAGTTACCCAAGGGAGAAGAATGGAGATGGAGCGTCAAACGTCAAAGGTCGAGGAACGGACAGCCGACGAGGAGCGTTACGATGATGAGCTAATGCACGAAAAATGATTCAATCACTTCCTGGCTCAACAGAGGCGCTCTGATCCCTGATTTCGATTTCTACGGAGGTGACGAATGGGTAGGTCAAGACCCCATGCTTGGCGAAGGTATCTTTGTTGCTGATGATGGTGTCGATGGCAGTCGAGAGACATTCATTCCTAAAGTTACTCAAGGATCGGTCTCCGGGTTGACGAATCAGACCGTTATGTCCAAGTCTAAACAGAGACGGGAGAAGAGACACGAAAATGATGTCAAAGTCTCTCAACCTGATCCGGAGCCGATTTTGTTTGATCTTGGCGACGGTAGCTCCATGTATTCTAACATTTCTGAGGTGGAAAACTTTTGCGCGGGTGTACGTCATCCCGATGATTATCCTGCGAGATACGAGGATATGGTCTGGGTAATTCTCTTGTCGATGCGGGACATGATTTGTTGAAGGTTAGAATTGTTCTCTTTCAAGTGGAGTTATCTTTTCTTTTCCCCGCCCGATTGGTTCGATTTTCTAATGAAATTTTTTTGTCTTAGGCGTGGGCATTGGTTAACCGACATGCTTTTGATTCTAACAGGAAGGTCCAAAGGATCAAAGATCGTCTTGCTGGGCGTTCAATCGATAACGTGAATTTGGAAAATTATGTTGCCGAGCTAAAGACGTCGCTTGAAGAGAGGAATGTTGAATTCGAGGCGGCCATGTTTTCGCATGATACCTCAAAAACTAGAGCTCTCGCCGAAGCTAAGGTTCTGAGAACCCAACTTGTGGAGAGGAGACTTTCCCATGATGCAGCTTTAAGGGAGGGGGCCGAGAAAGGAAAGAGTGGAATGTTCAAAAAGTTGCATCCTGTTTTTCTAAGCTTCGCAGCATTTTTTCGAAATTGCCGGTGGCTAAAGGAAAACTGAGTCGGTACCTCGAGGTGAATAGCAACCTTGACATGATTGATGACTTGTGAGCCGAGGGACCTTCCGCGTTCGATTCCGAGGAAGCTGAGCTTAGCTTGACGAGAGATCGTTTGGAGGGAATTGATGTCCTTTAACATGATCGATTGATTGCCGAGCTGGGAACTACTTTGATCTGTCTCCATTCTCGGGCAATGTTTGTTACTCATCTCAATGGGATGCATCAACTTAAGACGAAGCGGCATTGGTCAACGTATATGTCGAGTCTATTGTATGTATCCATGTTTATTGTACGTTATATTTCTATTACCCGGGATGGTTGATCGTTCCGGTTTGTGAACCGATCACCCTGTTTATTTTAGACAAAACTATTTGCTTCAAGTCTTAAGACTTATTGTCGGATGTTTTGAAGTCCGCTTATGGTGCTTTGTTGTTTTCCCCAACTTTGAGTCGAGAAATAGCCGAAGAAATTAGCTGAATCTTGCATTGAACATGACAAGCTTATGAGGATCGCGGTGTTGGGTAGTTCGATACGTTTGCTCGGATTTCCCGAGATGTTCGGACCTTTGAACGTGTTTGCTCAGAATTTCCGAGCACGTCTGCTCATAATTTTTGAGAAGGACTGCTTGGGATTTCCAAGCATGTTTGCTCGAGTTTCCGAGCGTGTTTGGTATTGTGTTGTATGGTCAACTCTGCTAGGATGGACTGTTCTTCCGAGAGACCGAGCAGTCGTATCAACGTTATGTCGATTAGTGCGGAAAAGTCAAGAAGATTTCGTTGGAAGAGTAATTTCCTTTATTGACTTCGTATACATTGTGTGAGTTGGTTTTGCATAACTTGGAGACTTTCCGAACAGCTTCGTATAGTTCCCGGAGGAAGGCTTCAGGAGCGTTTTTCCGTGTTCTGAATTAAGTTTTAAGTTTGAAGGTTGGCGAGACATACCCGGCTTACGGACCTGTGACGACTAAGACCAGCGTGCTCGGAAGCTTCTAATTGGGTGTCTGGGTTTCGAGTCAAGTTCGAAGGTCAGCGAGATATACTCTACTTACAAACCTGTGATGACTAAGACCAGTGGGCTTGGAAGAATCTAACTGGGTTTCGAGTTAAGTTCGGAGGTTAGCGAGATATACTCTACTTATGATCATGTCATGACTAAGACCAGCGTGCTTGGTAGCGTCTAACTGGGTTTCGTAATTTAATTCAAGTTCGGTACTGGTGTGAGGCATCTCGACTTATATTCTCGTTGTCGACAGTAAATTGATGTCAGTGAATACCGGACCGAGGTGTACTCGGCCGGGACGTCGTTTAAACTAGTGTGCTAATAAGCGTTTACTGGGTTAGATGCTTACTTTGAGCTTGGTGCTTTTTCAAGACACCTCGGCTTACATTCCTGTTGTCAATAGTAAGTTGATATCATGTAGGACTCACCTCGCGGATACCAGACCAAGGTATACTTGGTCGAGACGTCGTGGACCAATGTGTTAAGCATCATCTACTGTGTTTTGAGGTTTACTCCGAATTCAGTACTGGTGCGAGACATTCTCGACTTATGTTCCCATTCTCGAGTTATGTTCCCGTCATCGATAGCAAACATACCTCGCATGTATTCAGAATTTATATAGTGCACTTTTATCCGTTTGTTGGATGTATAGAATCTCAATCCGTATAGGACATGTTGGTTAGGATCCGTAAAGGATGCTATTGTTCGATGTATAGAACCTCAATCGGTATAGGATACTTTGGTTAGGATCCGTAAAGGATGCGTTTTTTCGATGTATAGGACCTCAATTTGTACATGATATCTTGGTCAGGATCCGTAAAGGATGTGTTTGTTCGTCTATTGTGGCCAGCAACAGAAGAGATAGAGATGCAAATATACCAGACTTGACTTGGAATGATTCGACAGTTAATGAATTAGACAAGTTTACTATATTATGAAGTTCGAATTCTAAATTCGACTTTAGGACAGATAAATCAAATGAAAGTAAAAAGAAATTTATTTATCGTTTACCGGAAAATTCCGAGCCTATGATTGGGGAGTTGAATCTTTGTGGAGACGTCGAGCTTGTGCGATCACGATCTGGTGTATCGAGTTTCTTGAAGTAGTATCGAGTTTCTTGAAGTAGTATCGAGTGAAGCGCTTCGTGAATTGAATGTTCGGAGGAGATTGTACGAGTAGTTCACAAAATTGGTTGGGTTCACGAGCGGACAAGTTTTGCCGCTAGTCGATGAAAGTAGCATGCTCTGATTTTCCGAACAACCGTTTGTTCTCGGAAACCCGATCTGGTTTGCGCATAACTTCTTAGCTGGTCTGCTCGGATTTTTGAGTTGGTTTGCTTGGAATTTCCTAGCTGGTCTGCTCGGATTTCAAAGCTGGTCTGTTCGGATTTCTGAGAATCTTTGTGCGGATAGTTCTTTGTGCCTGGATGTTCCGAGGAGTTGCGTATGAAAAGGTTGCATTTAAGTCCGAAAATTGTTTCAAAATTTTCGAATTCCCGATGTGGAAGTATAGTTATATACCGACCCACTCCCCCCTTTTTGAGAGGGGGGGATAGCTTAACTGATCAAAAGATCGGCTGCCTACATACCCCTTTCGGGGATCAAGTCGTCTCATAGTTCAAATCATTTTAGACGTTTAGAAGTCTCAGTTTAGCATTAATTTCTAAGATGCATTGCATTCCAGCCCTTCAGTATCCTGACGGCGTCCATAATTTTGAGCTCGTACACTTTGGGGTAAATCTCCTTTGTGATTTTGTATGGTCCTTCCCAGTCTGGTCTTGTCTTTTGAACTGTCGAATTGCGCCATACTTTCCTTAGGACCAAATATCCTTCGAAGAAACAATGATTGTGATCGTTCGATCGATAGGATTGGTATTTTCTTTCTGCTCCATTTGTCTGTCGATCATGCTCGTTGCTTCGGGGTGATTCAGAGTTGGTTGTCCTCGGCTCCCCCAAATTGTCCTGACTCCGAGGGGGGTTGGGAACTTCAGGCAGAGATGACAGGTCGATGGGATGGCTTTTATGGAATTTATCCATGGAGTTCCTACGATTGTGCTATAGATTCGACGATCCTATTGATTCCTCCAACCCGTATTGGCAACTTAATTGTTCTGAGAGTTATCGTTGCAGCTCCAGCAAATCCTGCTATTGATGAAGGGGAAGATGATACTTCGTTCAAGCTTACACTACAAAAATTATGCATATTAATAGCACAATATAATAGCACAATTTTTCGAACTGCTATTGAAAATAAATTTCCAATTATTTTTACTTTTAATAGCATTGATATAATGCTAAGGTAATTTTTTAGTAAGCGCGAAACAAAAATAGTTGATCCGCCAAAAAATATAAGACGGCCAAATTTTCCCTCTTTCTATTCGAGCCACACTTACAATTTTTTTCCTTAACCGCGAAAACCTAAAATAAATTCCCTCCTATATTCTACCCAAAAAAAAAATTAGTCTCCCTCATCTCCTCCAATCTCTTTTATTTTTTGGTCATGAACTCCTCCAATCTCAAAAACCTTTCGTTTCTTTGCTTCATCTCCTCCAATCTCTTCTTCTTTGCCTCATCTCCTCCAATCTCAATTGCCGGCACTTGGTCTCCCCACCTCTCCTGCTCCACTTCCCGTTTCCCTCGTCCCAGCTCGCCGAAACCCTAACTCACCTCCTCCGATGTCCACGCCGGCGTTAATGGCAGATCTAAGTACATGGAGATTCTCGTGAGTATTTCCCTTCTAGTTATCTCGATTTTAGATCGTGTTTATATCGTTTTTTTTTTGTCGACAGCTTTGGGTTTCAAGTCAAAAAAATTCCCCCGTGGAGATTCGAGTTCTTGGAGTCTCCAGTGAGAGATCTTAGCAGAGATATCGGAGTTATATGGAACCACGGAGTTGGAAGTTTCAAGTCCTTAAGCAGCGGAGGAGACTAGATCAAGTTCTTCAAGGTACAACTCTCTCTATACACTTCTCTCTCTGAACATATCTGTGTTTCTTCTTAATCTTGTCTGAATCGTTGTCTTCGTGTTTCTCTTGTTACAGGCACCGAAGAAGGACACGGTTCCATAGCCGTCATCTAATCCGGTGAAATCCAGAGGTGCAAAGTGGGATTCCTGGATGAGATCCCATGCGAGTTCACAAAAACAATGGGATTCCTGGAAAATGGGATTCCGCAGAACAATGTGAAGCGGTTTTTACTGCTCTCCAAGGTAATATTATCAACACTTTGCTTGATTTGCTTCAATAAAATTCATGTAAAAAACCAAACTTTTTGGTAAGGGTACTGAAACTTTGTTGGTCTCTGCTTATTGTTTTCCAGCCAGCCTACAAAATAGGAAGTCGCATGGTAAGCTTAGAAGCGGTACAAAGTTATATTCTTCGCATCAGGATGCCTCGTCCTGGCCAGGTAAGGCTCACTTCTCGAGTGTCTTCACAGTAGTAACAAGACAAGTTAGATTGTCTTGGTGGAGTAATGGAGCTGATGCATCATCTTGTTATAGGTTATTCCTTCCACGGATTGTTAAAGTTGTGTCTGGAACAACAACCAAGCAAGGTGATGCCGTCAAGAGTGGGACAACCATTAGATTGCAGCACTTGAAGACCTGAAAATGGCTCCATAGTCACTTACATGCATCCCCTATATCAGGAAACTTAGAGGTTAGTATCGAGTTACCATTTTTTATCAAAGTATTGAGTTAACATTTCTTCAAGAGCCATTGACACTGGACGACATAGCTGATCGTCCCACATTATGAGATGAATCTTTTGGTTTAGCTTCAAATGATCCTGCTTTATGTTTCTGGTGGATGGTTTTTTGTTGATTTGAATTGTTTGGTGAGACAGCGAGGAGGATCGAAAATGGTTTACGGAGGCTATGCAATCTCAGACCGTAGATGTAATCAAGCGGATGAAAGAGATTACGCAGGTAATACAGACACCTCAGCAAGTTTTGGAGGCTCATGAAGTCACCTCTCAAGATATTGAAGGTTTAAAATCCTATTCATATTTGTTTCTTAGCTATTATTTCCCTCTTGTATGTTTTACTAAAACAAGAGTTATGATGTTTTGGTAGATATGCTGGATGAGTTGCAGGGTCATGTTGAATCAATCGATATGGCTAATGGTGAATCTTTTCTGACTGTGACCTTTGATTTTCGATATTTGTCTTTTTTATTGCTTTGATTAATATGTATCTCTTTGAATGTATGGGCAGATCTTCATTCCATTGGAGGACTGGTACCTCTTCTTGGCTACCTCAAAAACTCCAATGCTAATATCCGGGCAAAGTCTGCAGATGTCGTAAGCACAATGGTTGAGAACAATCCTCGGAGTCAACAATCGGTTATGGAAGCTAATGGTTTAGAGTCATTGCTTTTGAACTTTACTTCAGACACAGATATGCATTCTCGAACCCAGGCTCTCGGTGCAATATCCTGTAAGATTCTCAGATTCCTAATAACTTTAGTTGATCAAATGGTTTTGTTATTCTGTTTTATGGCAAGTCTGTTGAATGTAGAACGATCTACTTCTTTTGTTTTGGGTTTTACAGCTTTGATTCGCCACAATGAACCCAGGATCACAGGTTTCCGGCTTGCAAATGGTTACACTTGTTTGAAAGATGCTTTGGAATCTGGTAGTGTTAGATTTCAAAGGTAATACTCACATAATTGAATTCCATTGAGCGTAAAGTCACAAACTTTGTTCCCCTGTTGTCTAATTTTCAAAACTTGTGTCATTGCTTTATCATTCACCAGGAAAGCTCTGAACTTTTTGCATTATCTTCTACAAGAGAATGAATCAGATTGTGATATTGCTACAGAACTCGGATTTCACGGTTTGATGATAAACCTCGTGTCTAGCTTCGATGCTGATATAAGAGAAGCTATGCAACTGAGGCCACTTTATTTACACTGCTAGCAGTAAGTAAGAACAAGATAATAAGGTTTTGGTAACGTATCTTACCTCTCGTTGGTTGGTAATGTTTTTGGTTTTAATATGGAAGGTATCGAGTTGTGGGATGAGTGAGGCAATATGACCAGTTCATATAAAAGAAAGACCAAGAAGGTGAGGAGGAGCAACAGAAAAGTATAAAGGAGTGAAGGTGGAAATAATCGGAGAGGCGTTCGTCGCTGAGCAGTCTGCTTTTATTTTAACTTATGTTTCAATTTGTTGGTCTGAAGATATTAATGAAACAAGTGCAGATTCTATATGTCATACTTTGTGTAAACACTTTTTTTTTAATTAATAAAATAGTTTAAAATATTTTTTATATAATAATAATAATAATAATAATAATAATAATAATAATAATAATTTAATATGGCTTGGCTCGGCTCGGGTCTAACTATAGCAAAGGAAATTATTGCTATCATAGATGCAAGATACTACAGCACGACGAAACTGCTATCACTTATGGCCAACCTAGGGTTTGATTGGGAGAGCATTAGGAAGAGCATTATGCTTTTTATTAACCAATCATGTTTTATTTAAAAAGCATGTAGAAGAGCATTTGGAAGATGCAAATGCTTTCAATTGCTTATGCTCTCTATGCTCTTATATGGAGCATTTCCACAGCATTAACCTCTAAAATATTAAATATATTTTTAAAAAATCATATAATTAATTAATTTTGTTAATTAACATAAAATATATTCATATATTTAAAATTCTTATTATTAATATTTTATTTAATCTATTGTTTTTAAAAAACATATATGAAAATATAATATATACATATAATAATTTAATAAATATAATTTAAATATATGAAAAATAAAACACTTATTTTCTAAATATAATATATACATATAATAATTTAATAATATAATTTAAATATATAAAAAAATGAAAAACTTATGTTTTAAATATAATATATACATATAATAATTTGATAAATAATTTAAATACATGAAAAAACAAAAACAAAAACTTATGTTCTAAATATAATATATACATATATAACACTTTAGAATAATTATAGTTAAATATAATTAAATATTTTATAATTTTATATTTAACCACTAACAACTTTACCAATCACTAAAAAATGTGTATTAATTAGAGCATACAGCTTCAGCAGCATACTGCTCATGCTACTTATGCTAATGCTCTGCTTCGAGCCTTTCCAATCAGGCCCCTATTATAGCTAGGGCAGACATAGCCATTTCAAAAACGCTATTATAGTGAACAATATTATAGCACAAACGAAAAACGCTATCGTATCTGGCCTACCTATTATAGCTGGGGCAGACATAGCATTTTCAAAAACGCCATCATATACATACCATGGCGTTTTTCGTGTGCTAAGAATAGAGATTTTTCTTGTAGTGTTACGTTTATTCTCATTAAGGTTTCACTGAAGATCACATCGGAACTTCTTGTGTCGACTAGGATCCTTGTTATGCTATGATCGTTGATGGTTAATTCTATGGTGAGAGGATCGTTGCGTGGTTAATCAATTCTCGAAACCCAGATGTCCTCGAACATTATCATGCGGTTCGGGGTCTGATAGGGCGTGCGCTATTGGACACTTTTCTTACCGTGTATTTGGTAGTTGTTGATTTTCCACGGCTGTCTGAGATATAAATTGATTGATGGATGGCCTCATGTCCTGGCGGTACTACGATCCATCAACAATCATATTATCCTTTGTCGGTTGTTTGCCTTAGGATCTTCGTCGTTTCTTTGCTTCCATATGTTATTGCAAGTTTTCGTTTGTTCTTCTCGAGGGTTTTGCTCTTGGTCGTGCTGATTCGGCTTATTGCCATTTTTTTCCTTATTCGTCCGAATTGTGGTTTGGTTGTCGTTGAAGTCTTTAACACTTACCACGTCACCGAGTTCTCAGGCCACGAGTTTTCTACGTGTTTAACGCCCAACCTACGAAAATCGGCGGTGTTGTGTCCGTACAATTGATGATGCTCGCAAAATGTTTTTTTGATCACACGAGTTAGATTTCCTCGTCCACGTGTTCCTTGGACCTTTTCCTCGTTCAGCCACTCCGTTTCCTCGCTCATTCGAGCCGACCTGATAGTTGTGTGATCCACCCATCTTTTCATATTGCGCGTTGCTACTTGTTCTCAAACTTCGTTTGTCGTTGCGTGCATTTGTGGGTAGACATACATCTTTGCTTGATTGTTTCGCCGATTTTTGCTTTTGGGATAAGACTTTCATTTCTTCTTCGTCAACTATGAAGTCTATTTCTATGCAAGGCGTACGTCATCGTGTGAGGTCTGTTCATCGAGATTTCCCTCCTGAAGTCCGATTCGTACCACAGTGCTTTCTTTATCGCGTCAATGCCACATTTGTCGCTTAATCCTTCAATTCTTGACGCCACATACTTGAATCTTTCGATAAAATTATTTAGGCTTTCTGTCGGGCAATGATTCATCGACCAAAAATCGATGTCAAAAGTATCCCAATCCATGAATATCGAGTATTGTTTCATGAATTTCGAGGATAGCTTTTGGAAGCTATAAATGGAGTCACATTCTAGCCTGGATAACAATTTGAGTGCTGCTCCTTTTAGATGTTCTACGAACAAGAGGCAGTAACCGGCGTTCTTCACTTTTTCCCTCGAATTGGCTCTTCCCATTGCTTTGCGGAAAGCCATCATGTGAGCCTTTGGATTAGTTTTTCCGTCATATCTTGAATTTTGAGTTTGCCAGAATTAGGGGTTCGTGTTTCCGTGATTCGAGTCGTGAACGGTGTCTTCCGTGTCTCCTCCAAGATGTGAACGATCTCTGGTGCACCGCTCATTTCCCTGTTATGTTGCGATCGTACGGTTTTAATCTCTGCGGTTGTTTGTGCTATCGCGTCTCTTATATCATTGAGTTCGTCGCCATTCAGCCGACTCATTTCGTTGCGTCTGTTAGACGTTTCCTTCTTCCTCTTGGAACTCGTCGTCGCTTCGTTCGGGGACGTATCGATCTGCCTCTATCCTTTCTTCCACATCGTCGGATTATTGTTCAGCATGGTTTTCAGGTAAGGTCGGATCTTTGTCTCTGCAATACTCGACATCGATTGGCATCGCGAGCCTCTGCTGTCAGATTAACAGTGTAGGATTCGTTGTGTTGGGTCTAGCTGCTGAAGGAGTCAGTTCGTTTGAGATTTGCGAATGATGTTACGAAAAGTTATTCTTTGAGTCGCCGGGCATCTAGAAATCGAGTCGCCTACATTTGCCGGGCATTCCATGCTCGGTTTTCAGTTCTAAGTCTATCGACTTCCTCCGTGAGCATGTTATTCGCCTTCTCATGTTCCTCAGTCCTCTGCCCCAGCGCAACCACCATCTCCTTCAACTCGGTCAGCGTCGCATTTTCTGTTGCATCTGTCGTGGTTGTGTCTACAACGATGTTGTATGTCGTAGCGTTAATTGTTGTGACGTTGCTCGTCGTAGTGTTATGTGCTGCACTGTTGTGATCCGTTCCATCGATCACCAGTTGGTGATCTGTCCTATCTTCATTTCCATCTCTGTCGGTGGCCATATCTTCAGATCTGCTAGTCAGTGGTTTTTAAGTGTAAGAAACTTATATTCCCCACAGACGGCGCCAAACTGTGAGATTGAAACTCAAGGAATAGAAGAATCAAGAGTAAACAACACGACAAGAGACCCGAAAGATATTTTATTGATAAGTTGTTCATAAACAAAGTACAAAGAGCAAAAGCTTAAGAAAAGTCTAAGTCTAGATGCTAGGGTTTTTCGAGATGGCTTGATTGTAGGAAGTCCTTCGTCTTATATAGTCACGGTGAATCGGATTCGACGATATTCACCTGCAAGATTTCCGATAATCTTCTTGTTATTGTATATTTATTCTCATTGGGATTTACTTTTCTGCTCGGATTTTCCTCTTCCTCCTCAGAATTATCTTCCCTTTTTCTTCTACGAATTTATCTTTCCGTTTCTGTAAATATCCTTCCGCAGTTTAACATATTTTCCTGAATGGGCCAAAAGGTTGATCCGAGTCTGTTTCTTGACTCGGCCCAAAGTCTCGGAAATACGAGTCTTGTAGGTTAGGCCTAAGTTCGTATTTCATATAATTTATTCGGCAATTACGTTAATGGCTAGGAGGGCATAAATTATCATTTCGAAGATGGGTTGCGGCTAGTAGCGCAACCGGAAAGAGATATTGGCAAATGTCTGAGCATCTGGTATAAGCAAATTGTCTGTTTGGAAGATTCATGGAATATGTTATGCTCGGAAGTTCCTAGGGAATGTGTTCTGCTCGAAACTTCCGAGGGAGTGTGTCATGCTCGGAAAACAAGAAGGAATGTGTTGTGCTCAAAATTTCCAAAGGGTGCCTCCTTCTCGGAAATTCCGATCAGTGGCTCATGCCCGGAAATTCCGAGGAATGGATCCTGCTCGGAATTTCCGAGCATGCTTGGAAGATTTAGGGAATGTGTTTTGCTTAGAAGTTCCTGGGGAATGTGTTCTTCTTGGAAATTTTGAGGGAGTGTGTCTGCTCGGAAAACTAGAAGTTATGTGTTGTGCTCAGAATTTCCAAAGGGTGCCTCGTGCTTGAAAATTCCGAGCAGGAACTCATGCTCGAAAATTCCAAGGTCTGCACGGAAATTCCGAGCAAGGCCTTATGTTTGGAAATTCTGAGCAGGCTGTTATGCTCGGAATTTCTGAGCAGGCTATTCTGCTTGGAATTTCTGAGCAGGTTGTTCTGCTTTGATTGTACGAGCAGGTTGTCCGAGTGCATGTGTTTGTCTGTGGGTCTTTCTGAGTGATATGTTCATCAGACTGATCATCCGAATGGTTTTGATTGCTTGGAAGTTCGGCTAAATGGTTTCGTACCTTTCGTAGAAGACATTATTCATACGAAACGTTGTTCAGACGAAATGTGTATTCATACGAAATGTTGTTCATACGAAACGTTGTTCATACGAAGCGTTGTCTGTGTGGAAACGGCTAATATCCGATTGCTCAATATGCTTTCGACTATTGTTTTTGTCAAGGGGGATTTTTATCTCAACATATACGACATCATTATTTATCAAAAGAAATATATACGACATAACCGATTACAACAAAAGTGAATATATACGACATCACCGAATACAGCAAAAGTGCTGGAAGTTGTCTGCTATCAGTTTGCACAAGAAAGTGGTCTGCATAACCCAGAAACATTTTTCGTAAATATTGTTTCCTTTCAGCCACCCAGAACACCCATGTCGTATTTAGCACATCGGCATATGCACACACAATCAATATCGTTTTCGTCACATTTCGCTGTGAAGCAATCAAAGAGTTCCCTTGCCCACACACTGTAATACCCTGATTCCAGAAATTGGGTCAGCGGGCAAAAGAAAAGTCAATAAGGGCCAAACTGTAGTTTTCAGAAGTTGGAGGGCATTTTGGTAATTTTGTCAAAATGTGAGCCAGAAGCCGAGACGGGTCAAATTTTCTTCTTTTTGAATAAAAGAACATTTAGAAGATCAGAAATGGAAGAAACGGAGTTTAAACAAGTTTTCGGACTATCGGGAATAAAAACCGATAGAACCGAGAAAACTGGTAAAATCCATAACCGGAGCTACGGGTATCCAAATGAGGTGATTAAAGTTTCTAAATTCACCAAAAATCATCAAGAATCTGAATTTGGGGTTTGGAGGATTTATGGAATCATATAAAGAGTTTTTAAAATATTAAACGCAGAAACGATTAAACCAAAGCATCGGAACGAAACAGAGTTAAGGAACGATTTAAGCTGATTGGTTCAATGAATTTAGCAATGGTGAATCCCCAGAGGACAAATGTTGCCTCCCCAGTGTCTTCACCTCTCATGTTTGGTTCATGCATGGTTTTTTTTGGTGCAATGCACCTCTGCATGGAATCAAAACATCATTTCATCTATAAAAACTTCATTCAACTCACTTCAAGCCTCTCTCTAGCTCCCTCTATCGGTTCCCTATCTCTCTCTCTTGATGCACATGCAACCAGAAACCCAGAAAAAAAAATCCATTGAATCTTCAAAGAAACTCAAGAACATTTAAGGTGTTCTTGAGTGTTCTTCATAACTTGTTCAGCAAGCTACTCTAATATCTCCTCAACTTTCTTAAATCTCCATAATCCACATACACCATTGGATTCACCTCACTCTCCTCATCATCCGCCGCCCCTCAGCTGTCGCCGCCATTGCTGGAGCTCGGAGAAATCTCGTTGGAGATCCGCCGCCGACGAGGTTCTCCTTCCTCTCTCTCCTTCCTTGGTTGATTCAAGCCTCTCCTCCTCCTCCCTTAGAAGCTTCCTTTCACCTCACGGGACTTTCTCAGCCTCTGAAGCTTCTTCTTGGTCGCCGGAAACTATCAAGAACCGCCGGTCAACGCCGGACTGCCGCGGTCAACGCCGGAGTTCGGCTGCCGAAGAAGCTTTTCGCCCCGTTCTTCAAGCCGGTTAAGTGAGGGTGGTTTAGCATTGGTTCAAGATGGAATTTGGGTTGGTTCAGGCAATGGGATTGGTTTAGTTAAACCGGTCAAACCCATTTGGTCAAACCGGTTCAACCGGTCAACGGTTTGACTTAGACCGGTTTAGCTAAACCGGTCATTTGATTTCGGTTCTGGCTGGTTTAGTTGGTTCAGCTGGTTCAGTTGGGTTGGTCAACGGTTCAAAATTTGGTCAACGCTGGTCAACGGTCAACGGTCAATGCCACCGGTCAACGCAGTCAATGCCGGAGATCGAGCCAGTCAACGCTCAGTCAACGACCGTTTACTGATTTTGGTAGTTTGGAGTGTTCGTGTCAGGTTTCGGGAAGTTTGAGATTCAGCTGCTCGGTCTGGGGATCCGTCCATCCGTCCGTCCGCACTTATCCACTATGAGTCGGCTCAATCTTTATCGTAGTTAGATAATCATATAAACCGGGAACCTAAAGTCGTAGACTAGGATTGCATACCCGTTAATTAAATTGAGTTGATTGTTGATAATGATTATCATTTAATCTGGAAACTGGTTAGGTTATCGAGAAGCATGTTAGGAGATTAGGATTAATCCGTTGATTGCCGTTAGGTTGCTAGAGTTGACAGATTGTTGCATTCATATAGTCGATGCATGTTAGGACCTATATGCATATATACATATTTAAGAACGATATTAAACAACTCTATATCCGGGAATTAAGACGACATTAAAATACAGACTAAAACACTTAACTAATGTATATAATATATAACGGGTGGGTTAGGTTAAATAGACGGGC
Organism: Orychophragmus violaceus; assembly: GCA_030180135.1. Taxonomy (NCBI): domain Eukaryota; kingdom Viridiplantae; phylum Streptophyta; class Magnoliopsida; order Brassicales; family Brassicaceae; genus Orychophragmus; species Orychophragmus violaceus. Next base: position 58,588,885 of record CM058231.1, read on the forward strand.
TTCGGGTTAATGAATAAAGTTAATGAATAATGAGATGTCGGGGAGTTAATAAGTTTACTAACTTCAAACCGACAGATCGAGGAGTTATTAAAAGATACTTAGGAAAGGTTAATTATAATGTTGTGTGGTTGGTGAGCCGTCTACGGATTAACAATCCGCTAATCCAAAGTAGCGGACCAAATGAGACTAAAATACATTAACGAACCTTAAAGGCATGCTTAATTTATTGTGTGCGTGTTGTTGCTTTGATGTTGTGTGTATTGTGTGCAGACTTATGTTTAGACTACTCCGGTGTAGGACTGGGTAGTCGGTTGCGTGATACTTATGCCGTTCATGGGACCTAGTAAGTTTGTAGTTGCTTGATTCTGTATAGCACCGAATGGGGTTGGTGGTGGTGGTGGTGGTGTTGTTAGGACTTGCGGGATAGATCGTTGTTGCTTTATCTTTCTGTTGACCTTGTCGCTCTTGTGATGTGTGTTAGAGTCCCAGTGAGTCTGCATGTTTACTTTATTGCACTAGGACTCTAGGGTGCGTTAAATCCCGCAAGTCTAGGTTGAAAGCGTTTCGTACTTCCGACCCGATTGGATCCTCGGTGGTGATCTGACTGTTTCACTTTGTGATTCTGGTTATGGTGTGAACCTACTGAGTGACGCCGGTAGGTGTGTGGTCTGGAGAATACGGGTTCATGTCCTAGGGCCGGACTGCATGGAAGCTTAGGTTTCCGTGGGGTAGCTCGAGTCACTGTGTATCGATGGACAGAGAGCAGTGTCATAGGTCGTCGGACTTCGTGTTAACGTCTAGGAGTCGTGGGTAGTTGTAGTTACCTCGTTGGTGACTATGTAAACCCGTGGAAGTTACCGAGTTTGCATAATGGGCCCAGTGGTGTTACGTTCGTTGTGCGCGATAGTTAGATCGAGTCTAATCGAGGGCACGTGCCGCAGTGCCATCGATTTCCGTAATTCTTTCCTTTCTTTTGCAAGTGCTTGTGTGTTGTGGGTTTATCACCTCAGGGTGGCACGTGATAGACCATTTCTCCTTATGATTTTTATTTCAGGTTTTTAGGGCGGGAATTGTAGTTATAGATAGATTAGAAGCCGTCAGTGGGGAGCCGACTCGTAGGGTGATCTTAGATCGCTCATTAGACTCTTTTTGTGTGTTTTAAGGTTTAGCAGCGATGGACCCGGGAGGTCCTCGGTGTAGTTTCGGGATTGCTTGTGGGCTGGAGTTCTTGATTCGATGATTTTTGATGGTTGTTTTTTTGGTTCTGCTTTGGCGCCTATTTAATTGTGTTTATTTTGTGAGTAGATCTTAATAGGCAAATTGTTTTGTAAATTGCATGAACATTATGTAAACGTTTATTTACTTAGAAATGAATACCCTTCCCTGGTATATTGGTTTAGTCCGAACCGACACAACTCGCGGAAGCAATACAAGTTGAAAAGCTTTGTATTGTGGAAGCGAGGTAAACGGGGTCAACTCGGACCGTACTATCTCTAACTTCGTATTGTGACAAAATTTTCCTGTTTGACTTGGTCGGGTTCGACTTGGTCATGTTCTTGTTTGATTGTTGACCGGTCAGCTCGTCGGTCAGCGGCTAATGGGAAAGGGGCATTACACACACCATGGACGAGACAAGGTAGTATTCTTCGTAGTGGAGTTGCATGTTCTCGAGTAAATTATATCTACCAAAGAGTTCATCATCTTTGTCTTCCCTAAAGGATTTCGTTTGATACCATACATATACTTTCTTAAGATGCATCCATCTTTTGCAGCAACCTTTATGTGTGCGAGTCCTTCATCTCTCTTGTTATCGAAGAAGAAATCTGAGATTCCTTTGAGGAGGATGGCTGATTTGTTGCATGCGTCGTAGCAGTTTCATTTAATTTTTTTTCAGTCAAAACCCGGAGCCCAAACATAGTATCTCATCTCCATTAGATTAACATATTCGAATAATCTGCGTGCTTCCGTCTTTTCCTTCAAGGCTTTGCAAGTAGTCTTCATATGACGGAGATTTTGCATGTCCCGTTCGCAAACACGGACGAGTATATTCGTTATCACATCATCAGGTAACGATAGAAGGTTGAATGGGATGATTGCTTTTCGTAATCTTGTTACTTAACGGGTTTTGTAGTAAGGCTGGTCGTAACGTCGCCATGGCCAGTACGCATAAGCCATATGCATATTGTTGTAGTTTGGGTTATCGAAGCGGTTGACTTTTATTGGTTCTGAATCGGTGGCTTCAAGATCTTAAGAATGGGTGTTAATCCCTAATTTAATTGAATGAGTTTCTTTTTCTTTATAACCTTACATAAAGGCATGACCATTCCTTTCTCTCCATACAATTAATTAATAAAATAATGAAATGAAAAAGATACTTAGTTTTAATAACCTAGATTATCGTGTATTTGGCAGTTTCCTAGATAATCAATTGTTCAATATTGTCGGTTGCGTCTGTGCAGAAGGCGAATGTAGACCCTATATGTAAAGTAGTTTAATTATTAACCTACTTCACTTCAAATCTTGTTAACATAGCTATCGTTTACTAATGTTATAGTAAGGCTAATGTCAAAACTTTGCAAAATATGTTTACTAATTGGTGGTTGATATTGTTAGCTTTTTTTTTAGTTGAACCATACTTGGATTTCATTTAAACTTGGAATAATACAGGAGACAAAGTTTGGATAGCTGTTTTGGCAATGCCATCAGCTTTACAATTGAGAGTTCTTGGAATAAAATAAAACGAAATAGAGATAAACTTCAAAATAATTGATCTGATGAGAAGTCCATGGAGATCATTATGTTGCTCAGATGTGTTGAGGATCCTGATCAGAGTCAGGGAAACAGACCGGACTTGGAGGTTCCGAACATCTGACGAGAAAGCGTGTTGTAGGTGATGGAGCACCGCCCATGCTTCAGCTGCAAGAGCTGAAGGAACGAAGGATTTGGTCGCCGAGAAATCAAGCGAGAGATTGTCCTGTAAGGGCTCCGTAATAGTACGGTAATGCCATCCAACACCACTATCTAAAGAGTGAGGAAGCCATGTTGCATCTGCAGTAAGGGATCGCTTTGGCGCGATAAAGATGCAAATAACAGGTACTAAAGGTGCACCAAGAGCTGTTACCAGGAAAACAATAATCCCGACTAACAAGAGACTAGATCTGCAACCTGCAGTAGTAAGGCAATCCAAAAAAGGTAACACACAACTCAGGATTATGGTATTAGGGACAGAAATCCACCTTAGAAGAGGATTCAAAACCTGCCAAATCACAGAGAGGATGGGAGATGCAGGGAGGTCGTGAGCAGATAAATCAATGGTAGAATATGGAGCAAAAATCATGCACCAGACCAGGGGGGAAGAGAGCATGTGTGGAGGGGAGGTCATTGATGGAGGCTGAGCGGAAGAAGCAGTTTCGCTCAAGACCGGCAGAGAAGGTAGAGGAGGTGGAGGTAGGGTCAGTGACGGAGGCAAAGCCGGAATGAACGGCGGTGAGGGAATCTGGACGGACAAGCCTAGAGGAGGGTGTAGGAGCTCAAACGGAGGGAGTAGATCTGGCAGTAGATCTGCGAGAGGAAGCTGCGGCGGAGAAGAAGAAGGAATATACGGCTGAGGTGGGGCTGGGGAGAGAGCGGACGGTGGGGAATCGAGCCAGGATGGAGGAGATGCAAGCGGTGGCGGGTCTGGTGTGTCAGGGGGTTCGGGGGGTGACGGACCAGCGGTTTCCATGGTGGAGTCGAGAGCAAGAGGCGAGTAGCTAAGGTGGAGGAGAGGCTGAGAGAGGGAGAGAAAGCGAGTGGGTTAGGCAGAGGAGGGGCTGGAGGGACGCCGGAGGAAGCTATCCATCGATTGAGAAGCGTCGGCGGCTAACCTCGTAGGACGTGCCCGAGAGAGAACTAGGGTTTTTAGGACGATTAATAAAAAAAAAGGGTTGATATTGTTAGCTATATGAACATTATGGCATGCAAGATTTATTTACATGAACTCTAAGATCTTTAAACATCTAATTCATGTGACAAGTGTTAGGAAAAGTGTCAAACATTTTTTCGTTAATATGCCATGTGTAACACAATAGTTGTTGACTAAGCCATTAAATACATGACATATGTCTTTAGCACTTGTCTTCTTAAGTTCATTCCACTTATCCTCTTAAATACACTAGAAATTTAATTCCTTAATATCCATTTAATTGGTTACCAAATATTATTAAAGTATAGCAATCCCATAATAAAGTAATTAACTATAAGATACACACATGAATGAGAAATTCTTACAGATATTTATATTAATCGATAACAAAGTTAACATGAATGTTAATTATAAGGTCTGCCAAACCCAAAAAAATTATTGCGCCTAAAATATCATAAACCACCAATACCCTAACCATAATAACCTCTCTCAAATTCCTTTCGTCTTCCGTTTATTTCTCTCTACGAAAATTTTATTGCAAAAAAAAACAATGGCTCAAAGGCATTACCAATTGTTTTCGAAGATCAATAAGTCGACGACAAAATGGGGTTTGAGATTGAAGATCCTTCGGTCTTGGATGTTTCAAGAGGTCTTCACCGGCAAAACCATCAAACTACTTTGTGGATGAATATGTTATCTTTATAGTATAATGATACATTTGAAGTTTTACGTCTTGCACTGTTCTTACGCTGTATAAAGTTTTGTTCTTACGTTGTATAAATTTGTTTTCTTACGTTGTATAAAGTTTTAAGTCTTGCACTTTTTAATAATAGGGCCAAAGAATATAAGGAGAATTATGGGTGATTACGTTGGAATCTTTGAGTGGATGTTGGAATCTGAGGGCCACTAGGTTCAATGGGATAATGTTCATATCCTTAATTGGCCAATATTAGGCCACTTGAAAGATAGTTTATTCTCTTTGTATCGAATCAGTTCTAGTACAATCTGGGTAATTCCATACCCTAATAGCAAGCACTACTTAGACTTGAAGCCTATACATGGCGTTTCAAATGGCACTATAACTAGCACTTATCCAATCGATATAATTTTTGTTTTAAGGTTATAAGTTTATGGGACTTTATTATTTACTAGATTTGGTTATAGATTTGTTTGGTGTTTTTTTAGATATAGTTTTGATCGGTGTTGTGCTTGGAATTGATGGCTTCAGAAGAGATCATGTGGACTACAAAGGATCGCGAAACGAATTACTAGAGGCTTCTTCAAGTAAAATTCACAATTAGAGATTTGAAGTAAGTAAAACTTTCATTTATTTCATGTAGAATATTCTTAGAATGTATGAAAGCTTATTTGTAGTTAATTTTGGAATAAACAAGTCATTGAATTGCGTGGTCATTGGCGATCTTGCTGTTAGGATGGTGAAGGCATGTGGAAAAAGTCCGAATGGGATATTGTTCTGCTTATTCCAATTCTTTAATATCGTCAAAGACAGTGGTGGTATGATAAAATTTCAAACCGTTTGTAAATTTGTTCCTGTTACTGAAAAATGACAAATAATTAAAATTTCTTTTCGACTAGGGTTGGTGAGATTGAAGGCTATTCAACGAGTTTCTAAGATATGTTTTGATGCATATGAAGTTGAAGAGTTCTGTGATTTTGTCCAGAGGTATTTATCTAACACCTCATAATCAAATAGTATAGATGTTTTTTTTGGGTCTTATGTGATATTGTTTTAATATGATTTTTTTCTTCAAGTACCCTAAGCCTCCTCTATATTAAGAATTTTTGGTGTGGTTTGTTGGATTTGCGAAATGTAGAACATGACTTATGGTTTCTGAATTTAGATTAAATTTTTATTATAATCTACACTATGTTTATGGTTTATTTAGTAATTTAATGTTTTTATTCGTATTGCATAATATCCAAAAATTGAAAAATAATGAATGATGACCATATTATTTCAAAACATAAATAGTTTGGAAACATATACTAATAATGTTATAATTGGTACTTTGATATTTTAAAAATTGTTCAATGATATTAAACATGAAAAGATTATGCACATTTATAAAAAAAAAATTAACATTTTGGATATTTTTCCCATTTGCGTGGGCACCTAAACCAAATATTTTGGTAAATTATCAAAAACCGATCGAAATACCCTAAACACCATAACCTCTCTCAAATTCAGACATTATCCTCCTTTCCGATGTCGTGTTATTCATCCGCTGCTAGAAGGGATCTTTCTGAGGTATTTCTTCTCATTTTACACTTGATTTCTCTCTATAAGTCTTCAATAGTATGTTAGGAAAAAAAAGACTTCAATAGTAAGATTTGAATTTTTTTTTGATGTATTTACAATTGAAAATTTTATTATATATACATACTATCCAAACTTTAGAATTTTTTCTCTCCTCTTGAGAGAAAATACAGAAGACAAGAAAAATGGACAAGTGAAAGGCGAGAACCCTTTCACTCACTTAGTTCATCGTTTCTAATTTTGGTTCTTCTCTTATCTATTTAATCATTTTCTTTTGTTGATCTTCTCTTGCCAATGTGTTTATACTTAGTAAAAAATCTATTCTTAACGTATAAAAATAGCCGATTATGAAGCATGATATACTCTAGGTTCGAACTTCGAGATTCATGTTTACATATTTATTTAAATTGAAATATGTCTATTTTTAGAAGTATTGTACCATTGAGTTTGATGGAGTTTCAAAAGGAAACCCTGGAAGAACTGGTTCAGGAGTTGTTCTGCATGATTTAGATGGAACTGTCATCTCCTCCTACCGTGAATGATTAGACAATACAACAAACAACGTTGCAAAATATAGAGGTTTGAATCATGGTTTGGAGTCTGCTTTAGAAAAAGGTTACACACACATGAAGGCCTATAGAGACTCTCAGCTTGTCGTTAACCAGGTCATTTAATTTACAGTATAATCAGGCAAAAGAGTCTACCAGTCAATTCAAGTCATTCTATATCGAGAATATTCCCAGGGTATTCCACATATTCTTTTGTGTTTTGAACATTCGATTTGAAGATGGATAAGATTTTATGGGTTTGTTTAATTTCCAACTGCAGGAATACAACTCTGAAGCTGATAGCCATGCAAACTACGGTACCCATCTCCAAGGTGAGAAATGGATCTGCAATATTGAATTCAATTATATGTCCCAGAAAATTAGTCAAAGTCGGATGTTGTTTTTGCTCTTCTATGATTCGTATTCATATGGCTAGACTCAAGTGACCCAAGGCAGGAATACCTACTGAAGTGGAGATTTTCGTGTTCTTCATGCTTAGAAGAACATGCCTCTAAGATTTTTTTTTTCTCATCAGAACATGTTCCCTTTAGAAGAATAAAACAATGTATTTCGTTAAGCAGCAGCGGCGATTATGAATTATCAGTTTCTTATGCTAAATTTCATGCTTAATAATTTGAGATTATGAAAGAAAAGCATGCATGAGTCATTCTCATTTACTTATATATATATCGTATAATTAATACATTGTTTTTGCTTTCTTAAAGATTTTGGAAATTTACATTTAGTTTAAAAGAATATTAACTTTGATATTCAGTTAAGATTATTAGTAAATATAACCAAACTATCTTATATTATTATTACTAAATCAAAAAGATACTATATGATACGACTCATACCCGACTACTTTGCGACCCGAATAGCGAGTCACACATTAGTCGTAACACCAGCGACACATTGCTGACTTTGATACTACTATATAAAGAGTAGCAAATTAGTTGCAGCGTAGTCGCTAAAGTAGCGACTACTCAATGACTATTGTTTCCGGTCTCGACTATAGTCGTTAATTTGTCGTAATTTGGCGACTAAGTCGGCGACTATCATTTTTGCCGTAAAATAACGACTAATGTACGACCATATATCTGTAGTCGGAAACCAGTAGCAATATTATCCCTAAATAGTCGCAAAATGTTACGACTACAAGTATAGTCGCAAGTTGCAGTCGCAAAAACGTTGTATTTTGTAGTGCTAACTTTTCACATTGCAATACATCGGCTTTGCAGAAAAAGAGGCTATCATGTTTAAAGAGTAGATGAGATACTTTGGGGCTTGCCCTAGTAATTCTTAGACCGGTAATGCGTTTATCTGCTTTCGCTCCATTAAGGAGGGATATAAGATTTTTTTTGTGCATAAAATGAATATGAAGGGTGACAACGGTTCCCCTTTCTGAGACATCGGTATGTTTGATTTTTCCTTTCGCTTCTCCGTTTATCAAGACTTGGTGTGATACCGACGAAACGCAAAACATCATCATTTTAACCCACTTTCCGAAAAAACCTAAATTTAGTAGGAGGGCTTCTAAGAAAATCCATTTGATCCGGTCATAAGCTTTGTTCATATCCGTTTTTATAGCTTTAAATTTTGATCTTCACATTGGATTTGTGCGGAGGGCATGGAATTTTTCTTGCGCGTGAAGTATATTATCGGTAATAAGTTTTATAGCCACAAAGGCTGATTTTAGTCTCTGAGATGAAGGTCGGGAGTGTGGTTTTTAATCATTTGTAAATAATCTTGGATATGACTTTGTAGCTAACATTGCAAAGACTGATTGGTCTAAATTCAGTCATGGATATGGGTCAGTCCTTCTTGTGGATAAGGCATATGTTATTTTGATTTAGTATCGGGTCAAAACTTTCCAGTCTTAAGAAAGTTCTTGACCAATTTGATGATGTTTTGGCCTATGATTGACCAGAAGCGTTGGCAAAATCTACTTGTCATGCCATCCGGTCTTGGGGCCTTGTTTGTGTTTATATAGAAAAGAGCCCTCTTAATATCTTTTTCGGAAGGATCTTTTCACCACATTATGATTAATCGTGTTTGGGAAGTTCTCGGTAATGTACCGGAGAGAATCGCTAAAATTTGTTGGTTCGTATGTGGTAAACATGTCAATAAAGTAGTTGCCACCTTCTCAATCCCTAAAGCGTTTTCTACCCAATGGCCGTTCTCGTCCTTTAAGCATATAATATGGTTTCTTGCCCTTCTTTACTTAGTGTAAGAGTTAACGAATTTTGTATTGCTATCGCCTTCTCTATGGATTAAAATTCTGCTTTTGTCTCCAAAACGTCTCTTCCTCCCTGAAAGATATACATAGTTGTCTTCTCAAATCTTACATCTACTACATTGTTGCGTAATCATTATCTTTGGCCAGATCGATCTGATTTTTATGTTACTCAAGAAGTTTTGATGTATTCGTTGGTATGGTTTTCTTCCATCTGGAGATAGTGTTCTGGCATGAGGTGATTTTTTGTTGGAAATCTTGACGTGAGATTCCTTCAGAATTACACCATCCATAGGCTACTGCTTCTTTAAATCATGGTTTCCCAATCCATATATTATCAAAGCATAAATTATTTTCCATTTATGGGGCGCTACTTGTATATGTTGGCTAATACCGGTCTTTGGTATGAGCCCCAAAGTTTCACATACTCCACCATTATATGGGAAAAAATATATGTCAATCTTCATTTCTCATCGCTCCATCTAATCGACATTTGACCTTTCCATATTTTCTCCTTCCCACCCAAGATAGAGAATTGCCTTTAAATGGAAAATTAGTCATCTTGTAATTCACGATCATCATTAGAAACAATAAATATATGCCTCTGATCTTCGCCGTCCGCCTCTTTTTCATGGTTTCCTGTAATTTCGTTAAAATATCCGATCAAAATGCATGCATTTTGCGGATGGAGTCTCGTACGTCTGAGCTGTTCCCAAAAATATCCTCGGTCCTTAACAACCGGATCTCCAAAAAAAATTCATATTAATTTCATGTCCTTCAAAAGTAGTTTCAATATAAATCATACGTCCGTCTGAATATTTAATACAAACATACGATTCATTCCTATAAAAAAAGAGCTAAACTCCCGCTTTGGCCTATCTGCTCTATGGTGTAAACATGCTCATATTCGGAAAAGCTTGCAAATATTGCAGAAAATGACGATTGTTTTTTTGTCTCTGATAGAAAAAAAACTAGGAAGATAACCCCGGTGAAATTCCTCAAGGAGTTTTTTTGTTAGTTGGGCTTCCGCCCCCTGACAGTTCCTCGCAATCACATTCGTTGAGATTTTCTAACAACACTTTTAGAAAAAATTACCCTAAAGAAGATAAGTGCAGGAATAATCTCTCCATATAGAAAGAGGATATTAAAAACCGGTTGTTCTTTGGAACAAATTGGCTCTAGTACGTTGAATTTTTGGGAGGATATTTTTTAAAACCAACTTTGTATGGGAAGATTTTGACAATGACGCCGCAATATGAAGCAACCCAATATCTTTGATTAAAAAGACTTCAATCTTAGAAAGGTTTCACGGACGCTTGCTTCACTAGAAACCACGTCTGGGACGAGTTCTGTCGCCTCTTACTTCACAGGAGGCCACATCTAGGATGAGTTCAGCTGCCACTTGCTTCACCAGAAATACGTCTAGGACATGTTCCAAATTTCTCTCTGAGTTGCAGTTCTAAATTCATGTTTTAGTTTTCATATCCCCCATCCTTTCTTTGGTTATAGCAAAAAAACATTAAAATTTTATTTCTGAGGTTTTTTCTCAAAGCTCTTGTTGTTGTTCTTCTATATCTTCCTTAGTAGGATGAGACTACTCTTCTTCCTCTGCTACTTTTGGAAACTTGGAAGTTAAAACCGCAGATTTTCTCCAAACTTGGAAGTTATTACCATGAGAGATGCATATCTGGGGTTTTCAATGTTAGAATATGAACAATATAAAAAATATGAGAGAGAGGGAACCGAGACAGAGAGATTTGTAACAAATTGAAACTACTTAGATTAATTTCATAGTGTTGTTAAAATACTACTTATAAACACTACAATTCAAATGGATTAAAAGACAAATAGAAAAGAGAGGTTTGGTCTTCCAAGGGAGATAATGGGAGCTCCTAAACAATTAGGAGCTGCTGTTCTCAAGAGTGAAAGTGACATCTTGGACCACATGTGACTTATGTTTGAACATGTGACCCTTCCTTTCCTCCAATTCTTCTCTAACGGCTAGGTAAGGATTGTAGATAATCTTGGTTATATTTAATATGCATACATAACCGGATTGGATTAGCTTGATCAATACTCTCCCTAAAGCTTAGTTATAGAGAAACTCGAGGCAAGCTTAGAAAATCATGAAGCATCACCTCATTAAAAACCTTAAATAGAAAAACCACCTGGGAGAAAACTATGTTAAGGGCTAAATAGTATGATGTTCATCGTTGATAGTACATGGGATCAATGGTGTGAGAGGTCTACAAGACTAAGTTTGCTATGGATGTGATTGCAAACTCTGAGGCTTGCAGCCTTGGTGAATATATCAGCCAATTGATCTTCACTTCTGGTTTAACATGGAAGAATGACTATTTCTTCAATCTTCTCATGGACTTTTAGCAATCCACCTCAATATGCTTGGTTCTCTCATGGAAGACAGAGTTGGATGCAATGTTTATCGCAGCTTGGTCATCACAGTGCATTGTGATATGGTTAGAAGACTCAATGCTTTGATATTTGAGGAGATATTTGAGCCAAGTTATCTCATTGGTTAGTTTCCTCATGCCTCAATATTTTGCTTCTGCACTTGAACATGACACAACCTTCTGCTTCTTTGTCTTTCAAGTAACTAACTTTCCTCCAACGAATGTGCAATTGCCAGTGGTAGACTCCTATCTCTAGACTCAAAGCTTAGATCTTTGAGGAGAGCATTGAGCCAAGTTAGCTATTTGGTTAGCTTCCTCATGCCTTAGTATTCTGCTTTTGCACTTGAACATGACACCACCTTATACTTCTTTGTCTTCCAAGTAACTAAGTTTTCTTCAACGAGTGTGCAATAGCTAGTGGTAGACTTCCTATCCATCTTATCTACAGCCCAATCCACATCATAATATCCCACTATCTCAGTTGTATCATTTTTTCCATCCAAATCACATGGTTCATGCTAGCTTTGAGGTATCTAAGAATCCTCTCCACCTACTTCAATAATACATTGTGGGAGCTTGCATGTTTTGGCTGACCTGATTCACAGCAACGCAAAGATCAGGTCTTGTGATTGATAAACAGATTAGATTACCCAGAAGCTGGCGGTATTGGCTATTGTCTTCAAATGGCTCATCTTCTTTCTCCCCCTTTCGATTGACCTTGTAGCCATATTCAAGAGGAGTCTTGGCTGGTTTTCCTCCAAGTTTCATGTCTCATTCAAAAGATCAAGAGTGTACTTCTTTTGGGAGAGAAATATACCCTCTTCTGAGCGGCATACTTCAATCCCTAAAAGTACTTAAGCTTACCAAGGCTTTTGATATCAAACACAGATTTAAGGAAAGACTTGGTTGACTGGATACCTTCTTTGTTGTCCCATGAGATGCTTAGATCGTCCACATAGATGAGAACAACAATAATACCTTGAGGAATTTGTAAGGTGAACAAAAAAGTGTGGTCTGATTCAGACTTCTTGAAGCCATTATCTTTGAGCAGATCCGACCCTTGAATAAATCCCATAAAGCAAAGGCTTTAGGCGCCAACTTTAGTATGATTTTAAGGGTATCAATTACCAAAAAAACTCTTTGGTATATTGGTCCAGATTTTTAACTTATGTGTTATAGGTAGTAGGTTCAAATCCCATTAAGGGCAATATTTGTTATATTTAGGTATCCAATTATATTGGGCTGGGACTGTCTTTGAGTGTTGAGTGCAGCTTGTGATATCAAGCCCTTGGTGACTGCTTGAGACCATAAATGGATTTCTTAGCCTTAACACCTTCCATGGAGCAATGGTGTCTTCAAGCCTCGATGGACGAGTCATGTAGACTTCATCTTCAAGCTCTCCTTGGAGAAATGCATTCTTGACATCTATCTGTCACAACTCCCAAGATAGATTAGTAGCTAAAGAAAGCACAACTCTTACCGTGGGTAGTTTGGTCACAAGTGAAAAGGTGTCTCTATAATCATTTCCTTTTAATGTCTCCATTGCTCTTGTACTTAATGGTGACCTATTTGGAGCTCACTGCACTATTTTCTTTGGGAAGCTTTGCATCATCCCAAGTATGATTGCGCTCCATAGCCCCTACTTCATCACAAACCGCATATTTCCATTCTTTCCGCTCCTTGGCTTCTGCATATCTTAGAGGTATATAGTCTAGCTCAATATTACCAAGTAAGGCTTGATGATCAGGTGACAAAAGGGAAAGATAACACACAACTTGTATTGGATGAGCCACTACTTGATTGTGGTAAAAGACCCTTGTATTCACCTAATGTGAGGGGTCTTTTCGGATTCTTGTGCTCCTTCTAAGTGGTAGAGTAGTGATTTATCTGTCAATTTCTTCCCCATAATGAGGAATATCTTCCACTTCTTCCATCTCAGTTGGATTGCCCTTGTTCTTGGCCATGAGAGGATGCAACATCTTGACTTTGAGAGCGTCCAGAACTGCCACAGCTGGTTCACCTACATTTGTGTGACTGCTTGGTCTGAAAGTAGAGTGATCAGCAGGCTCTTGTCTCGGTGCTTGGCTGCCAAGGTAAGTAATGAGAAATCATAGGCTTGACGCTTGGTCAGATGGAGAGTGAGACCGATACTTTCATCTTTCCCAATCCTTCTTGTCATAGTAGTCTTGGCTTTCAATGAACTTTACATCACGAGACACAAAGGTCCTATTGTTGGAAGGATCATATCACTTGTAGTCCTTTTGAGTGGTTGAATAACCAAGGAACAAATATATAGTGCTCTTTGGATCCAGCTTGTTTCTTTGTTCTCCTGGTACCAAAACAAAGCAAACACATTCAAATACCCTTAAGTGTTCAATAGATGGCTTGGTTTTGTTAAGTACCTGAAATAGAGATGAATCATCTAGAACTTCGGTTGGAACCCTATTTATAAGGTAGCAAGCTACCATGACCTCATCTCCCCAAAATCTTCTTGGAACATTAGTATAGAACATTATGGATCTTACAACTTCCATTAGATGTCTATTCTTCCTCTCATCCACTCCATTTTGTTGTGGTGTGTAAAGGCATCTTGTTTGGTGAAAAATGTCATGCTTAGCTATACGATATTTGAATATATGGCTTGTGTATTCTCCTCCCTTGTTTTTTTCTCAAAACCTTAATCTTTGCATTATAATGGTTAGTGACATAGTTTTGGAATTTAGTGAATGCATCAAACACACGATCTTTGGATGGCAACAATGTGATCCAAGTGTATTTTGATCTTATGAATCTCACAAAGTACTTATTGTTATCTCTAGATAAGCATGGTGATATCCAAACATCATAATGAACTAAGTCAAACAATTCTCATATATTGTAGATGATTTTGTACAGACAGTCTTACAACGCTTACCAAGAATACATGCCTCACAACTAGAGTGATCAAATGACACATTAGGAATCAATAATGCAAGAGCTCTAGAATGGGGATGTTCTAATATAGCATGTCACATGGGATTTAAAGCAACAAGAACACATGAACTAAAAGAAAAATAACTAGAAGCGCTTGGCGAAGTTTCTTCAAGAACATAGAGATCATATTTAGTTCCTCCTTCTCCAAGTACTTTCACTGTCTCAGTATCCTGAAATTTAAAATTATTAGGTCCATAACAATCCAAATCAGTAGTTTCCCTCTTAACCAACAGAAGATTGGAAGTAAACTTAGGCATAAAGAAATCTTTAGAATCATAATTGAACAACCTCAAATTACCAAATCATTTTTACCGGTACCTTCTCACCATTAGCTATTACTATTCCCTAAAGCCGGTTATATGTTGTTAAGCAGATTTGGATTGCTAATCCTATGGTGAGAAGCACCTGAATCTACATCTATAGAAGTACTAGGTTTATGAGTACAGATGGTGGTAGCAGATTATTTCAAGGAGCCAATGGCTTTGATAAGAGCCTCCAAGTCAGTTTTCCTCACAATCTCACCAAATGTAGCCATATCCATGTCTTCTCCTTGTGTTGATGACATAGCTTGCTTCTGTCCATCCATTGATTCATAAGAGAGATTAGCCTTCTGGTCCTTGAATATGCTCGGTTTGAGATGAGGATAGAGGAGCCAGTACTTGTCTTTGAGGTGGCCATTTGTCTTGCAATGATCACACACCCAAGGTTTCCTTTCCTCAGGCTTGAACATGCCTTTGTTTGCCGTGGGAAGCTCTTCTCTTACACTAAAGAGACGAAGATAACCTTTTTCCCTTTTCACTTGAGAGTACACTTCAAGGATTGTCCGACCTTAGGAGATTTTTGATGAGGTATAAGGCTGGATTCAAGGTGAGAAGTAGACCAAACAACTTGTCTTGCTCATGCCTCTCATTCAACACCTCAGGGTCCATTGTGCTCGATCTGAGCATTTCAAGCTCATCCCATAAGGATCTTAACTTCCCAAAATGTTTGGTAAAATCCATATCTTCTTGACTCGGGTTTTTTATGGCTTTCTTCATCTCAAACACTATGGTCAGATTGGAGACATTCTTGAGTGTCTTCCATAGCTCATTTGCGATTTCACAGTAGGAGTAAGCTTCAAGAATGGAAGTTTCAAGCGAGTTTTGAAGAATAGTAATGACATATTGATCTTCTTAAAACGACTTGTGTAATACCCTGTCTCAGGAAATGGTCAACAGGCAGTTCAGAAGTCAACGGGAAATCATCTGAGGGCATTTCTGCAACTTTAAGAAGATAAGTGCATTTTGGTAACTTTTACCAAAAAGAAGACTGTAAGCTTAGACGGGCCTAGTGGCTCTCTTTTTATTTAAAGAAGTTACTTAGAAGACGGAGAAACCATAAAACAGAATTTTAAAAGGGTTAACGGACTGTCGGGGATGGAAAACGGACAAAACCGAGAAATCTTCTAAAAAGACGTTTCAGGAGCCATGGGAAGCCAAATTGGACGAAACAAGTTGAGGAGTACTTCTTATTTATTTCTTGGAAAAAATGAGTTTCGGGGATTTTTCAGAGCGTTGGGAAAGTGGTGGAAGAACGGACCGGGATCACCACCGCCACATGGCGATCGCTGATTGGCTCTTGGATGGTGCATGGATCTTGATTGATTCCGATTCACTTCACCTATGTTGAAGAATCATTAAGTGACACATAAAGGCCCAAGTGTCATTTGAAGAGAAGTTTTGAGTGACACCTTGCCCATCTAAGATTCTTTGAATCTTCACATTCATGCACCAAACCTCTCATTCATGATTATAAATCCACATTCACCTCACCTATCTCATTCATTCCCCCTCACTAAAAGAGAAATCCATAAACTCATCTCTCTACTCTCACCTCTCTCTTCTACCACAACCGTCTCTCTCTCTTCCCTTGCACGGCAAAACCTCCTCTCTCTCCTCTTCTTCAATTACTTGCTCATCAAGCTTCATGATATAACCCTCAAACCTTGTTGAATATTTATAATCCACTCATAGATCTGAAACCTTGGTCAGTAGCTCATCATTTGTCATCAAAACACACTGGAATAGCCTCAACGTCGCCGGAAAGATCGCCGGAGAATATTCAGAATCCGCCGCCACCGGCGAAACTCCGCCGCGCCTCCACTTCTTCAGCTGGTTCCCACTCCTCCTCCTCGCCGGTCTCCTTCTCGCTGTAATCTTCGCCGAAGTAGTTCGTCGTCACCGGAGAAGCTCTCGTCGTGAGCTTCTTCACCTCGTCGGATCACTCTGTCTCTCGCCCGAATCCTTCACCAGCGATCATCTCCTCAGCCGGTCAACCGCCGGCGATCAATCTCTCATCCGATCAACTCTCGACAGACCGGTAAACGCCGATCCTTGTCCCAGTCAACGCTAGTCAGTCTCTCATTTGCCGCAGTCAACGCCTCCTCTCACTGGTCTTCGCACAGGTCAACGTATGCGTATCAAACATCAGTTAAGTGTGGGTCAATGCTAAGTCAAAGCCTCAGGTCAAAGTTGGTAAAAGGACGGGTCAAGCTTGGGTTAAGGATAGATCGGTTCGGGAAGGTTTTGGGGTAGCATCGGTTTGGTCTTGGGATTCATGGATCTGTCAGTCCGTCCATTCGTCACCTATCGCTCTGTGAGCTAGCTAAACCTTTGTGTGTTGCATTTAGGTTAGAATCATATAGATCCCAGAATTATGAAACCGTAGAATTAGGTTTGCATACTTGTATAATTGAATCTGATAGAACGATTAGGTTGATTAAATAACACGACTTAATTAAGTAAAACAGATATGCAATATTATGTGGTACGTTAGATAGCATTTACTAGTGATTGATTGATATAGAACGGCATGCTAGGACATATTTGCATATATATATATATACATATTAAGAACGTAATAAATGAATCTATATACGGAAAATTAAGAGTTAATTAAAATACAGACTAAATTACATAACACACCTAGAATATGATAACGGGTCGGGTTAATTAGATGGTGGATTAAGGGTTAAGTAATTAATTGAATACTAATGAGAATTCAGGAGATTAGTAAGGTTATTAATCTCAGCCTGACGGATCGAGGAGTTCAAATATAGAATTAATGAAATAAGAATTAATTGATATAATTTGGGGTTTGAGCCGTCTACAAGATTAGTAAGTTTACTAATCCTAATGTAGCAGAGTGATTAAAGTTGTTAATGAATTAAACGGTTATTTGAACTTAATTAGGTATATGATTGTTGATGTGTGGTTAATGATGCATGTTTTACTGTTTGTCTACTGCGGTGTTGGGCCAGGTAGACTGTTGATTGTGTGGTTATTAGTCGATTGGATCCTCAGGTATTTCATGATCGGTTCACGTACCTTCGGGTAATGGTTCTGGTTATGGTGTTACCTACGTAGTGACGTCGGTAGGTGTGTGGTCTTGAGAAACGGGGTCATGTCCTAGGGCCGGACTGCATGAAAACTTTGGCTATCTAGGGGTAGCCCGAGTCGCCGAGTATTGACTGACTAAGAATGGTGTCCTAGGTCATAGGACTTTGTGTTTACGTCTAGGAGTCATGGTGGTTTTAGCTACCGTGGGTAGCTAAGTATTCCTGTGGAAGTTACCGTGTTCGCATTTGGAGCCAAATGGTGTGGAGTTATGTTAGAGCCGCGATAGATAGATCGAGTCTAATCGAGGGCATGTACCGCAATGATCTCGATTTCCGTAGATACTTTCATTGTTTGAGAATGCTTGTGTATTGTGGAGCTCATCAGGTCGTGGTAGCACGTGATCAGCTATTTGTATTTTTCTGTTGTTTTGATTGTTATTTTGGGTTTATGGGTGGGGACTATTATAGCTTGTTTAACAACCTATTTAGTGGGAACCAACTCGTTGGGTAATCTTAGATTGCTCATTAGACTCATTTTGTGTTTTTTAGGTTTGGCATAGCCCGGCAGACATGTAGGATGCTCGGAGTATATTCAGGTTGCCTTGGCTACGGATTTTTTTTCGAATCATTTGGTTTTCTTCGGTTTTGGATTTTTAGGGTATACCCGTTAAAATACTTTAAGAAAACCCGTGGAATTAAAGAAGTAAAGAATTTAAAAGATTTAAAATAATTAAAAACGAAATTATTCCCTGGTTCACGGTTAGTCCAAAACAAACACAACTAGTTGAAGCGGTACGGGTTGAAAAGCCATGTATCGTGGAAACGAGGTAAACATAGTCAAGGATGGCTTGGTTCGATCCATTGAATCAAACTGGACCGTCTTTGGCTTTCGTATATAGCGAACCCTTCTCGTTTGGCATGCACGGGTTCGGCCGGTCATATTCTTGTTTGATTGTTGGACGGTCAGCTCGTCGGTAAGCAGATAAAGGGAAGGGGGCGTTACAACTTGTCTTCTCCAGCAGTGGCAACCTCCTTGTCTTCTTATTGTGACTTCCTTTTGGAGCTTGAGATGTCAAAACATCGCTCCAAATCCCTCAGCCACACAAAGCAGTTCTTGTGGTTTTAGACCACAATAAATAGTTGTCTCCCTTAAGAATAATCATGATTATCATTGGTTTTGATATTTCCATGGTATAGACCTTTGAACAAAGCTATTACACACTGGATAAAGAGACTGAGAGTGAGAAGAAAACATAACCAAATGAAGAAGATGAATAGAATAAAGATAATCAGTATGCAAGCAAGAAGAGATAATGGTAGAGTTTAGAGAATGAATTTCTGCTCTGATACCATGTTAACATATGAACAATATGATGAACAAGAGGGAGAGAAATAAATTGTAACAAAGTGAGAATACTTAGATTAATTTCATACAATGTTGTTACAATATACTTATAAACACTACAATTCGAATGGAGTAAGAGACAAAGAGAAGAGAGAGGTTTGGTCTGCCAAGGGAGATAGTGACAGCTCCTAAACGGTTGGGAGCTGCTCTTCTCAAGAGTGAAATTGACATCGTGGACCACATGTGACTTCTGAATTGTTTGAACATGTGACCCTTCCTTCCCTCCAACTCTTCTCCAACTAGTCTTGGCTTGATCAAAATTTAAATCTCAAACCAATAAAAAAAGAGCTGACGACAAAATACTTGGCATGAAGTTTGAATTGTTGATATCACACCCAAATAGTTAAGGAATGCTTGCGACGGTTAAGCCATCACTAACTACCACATGATCTTTGATCTGCTAGAGGAGAATCTATAGGGAAGATTCCCAATGGGTTCCAATCTTTAATATGTGGCCGTCGCTACACCGGCAAAGGTTGGCCTTATCTCCGTCACTGAGACACATGCCAAAGGGGGCCCCTGAAACGAATCTAAAAAAACGAGATTGTCCTAAAATATCTTCACGGGAACATTGCCGAATATGGTGTCTAGATGCAGCAGATCTCGAAAGCTGGGAGGCAGAGGTGAATATGACTCTTGAGCAAAAACCGCCGAGGAGGTCCGCTGCTCCTTAGGCCCACGGAGAAAATAGCTAGTCACTACAAGAAAACAAGGAGGAAAGTGATAGAATTTTCTGTCATTATTTCGTCGGTTTTGGCTAAAACCGATGGAAAAGTGACGGAAAAATTCTGTCGGTTCTATCTCGTCGGTTTTTTAAAATCTGTCAGTTTTCCGTTGGAATTACCGACAGATTTGTGACAAGCGACATCCGTCGGTAATACCAACGGATAACCGACGGCTTAAAAACCGACGGAAAACCGACGGATGAAAACCGACGGAAAACCGACAGATGAAAAACCGACGGCAAACCAACGGATGACAAACCGACCTAAAACCGTAGCTATCCGTGGTTTTTTAAGAAAAATATTCAAAAAAAAATTAATTTAATTTGATACAATTTTATAAAATATAAATTCATAAAGAAATAGTTAAATTACAAATCCAATTCTTTACTAATTAAAATAAAATATTGCCACTAGACTCCAATTAAAAATTCAGAGGTGTTTGGTCCGGGAGAAAGTGTCCGAGAGAATTCAATTAAGGCGTATTCACATAACTTGTGGACAATTGTATCCACAACATAAGAAACCATAATAAACGTTTTTATCTACACTATACTGAAGATTGTTTAATAAGTTGCATGAACATCAGAAGAAATCTTATACCTCTTTGACAACAATTTTTTTTTTGACAACACCATTGCATGATGAATTTAAAACGTTAATTTAGACTAAAATGTATGATTACATTTGGATAAACAAAAATAACTTTTGTTATAGACTATGTGGAATTGGTGAAAATAATATATAAACTATTAGAATAGTTTATTTTTTAATTTATATAGTTTCAGAGGTCATGAATTTTTCAAAAGAAAATATTATTTTATTTATTTCACGCGAAACAATAAAAAGACGCACACACACAATAGCCAAAAATGAAATTCTCTCTCGCTCAGAATACGATTTTTTAGCGAATTCCTCTACAATCGCATATTTTCTTAATCACACCCTCTTGTCTCTCTCCGGAGAGTGAATGTCGCCGGCAATCGGCATTGTATTCGGTGACGCCGTACCTGTTCGGAGATAACCGTTTTACGCTTGTCCGTTCTCTTCCCCATCTATATATACACCATGTTCTGTCTCTGTTTTCCCATGTGTTGACTAGAACAAAAACATAATTTCCCATGTTTCTTCATATCATGTCCGAGAAATTACGTAACAAGATGCAAGAGATTTCCTTGGGAATCGCCGACGAAGTCATTACTCTTCCCGTGTGCGAAGAAGCCTCCGAGGAAACTCGTCTAAGTCTTGTTTCGCGTCCCCTTAATCCGCGATGCCAGAACCCGCACGCTCTCATGGCTGCGCTCCCAAGGGTTTGGGGAACCGGAGAAGGTGTTGTTGGTAGAATCCTCCCTAGCTAGAGGTTTATCTTCCAGTCGGAAGATTCTATATTGTCGGTTTTACGTCGCGGTCATTGGTCGTTTAACGACTGGATGTGTGTGATACAAAGGTGGAGTCCACATATGGATGATGATCTGAACCATCTGTCTCTTTGGTTACAACTTAGTGGCATTCCTATGCAGTATCTCACTCACATGATGGTTATTCATACTGGCCATGAAATGGGTTGGTTTCTCGAAACTTATTTCCAAATTAAAGGTGCTAGTAATGTGGATTATGTGCGGATAAGGATTATGTGGAACATAAACTGCCCACTTCGATTCCATAGAATCTTCAAGTTCGGTGACCAGACTGTTGTTCTTTGGTACCGATACGAAAGATTGCAAGGGTTTTGTGCCACATGTGGTCTCAAGACCCATGATTCTAGTGACTGTCCGGATAACAACAATGGCGGAATTAACCCACAACATGATGATGGCGACGATGATGACCCTGAAGATCACCCTCCGGGTTTCCATAACCTGCAAGACAATGAGGATGCAAATGCACCGGTTCAGGAGAGTACAAAGACTAAGGACGCAGACGAAGGAAAACCACAGAAGAAACGCAAAACGGAGACATCTTCTAATGATGTTCAAAATCACTGCAATGAGACAAGACAAGTTTTCGTCATTGACGACTATGTGGAACAGACTACAAAGAGAAGACGTGTGCAAATGGATATACGTGAAGCAAGGAATTGGTACCAAAGATACAATGAGGCAGGCACAAGTTCCACAAATGGCAATGGCCAAGAGCAGCAACACCAACACCCAAACCAAGAAGGCACGGTGGGCCAGAAGCCACCGGCGCCACCATGAATACAACCTTTTGGAACTGCAGTGGCTTGGTAGTTTGACGCCTTAAAGGGATTAAAGAAACTTATTCCCCGAACATACTCTTTCTCGTCAAAACGAAGAATCCTGATGATATAGTCTGAGATGGTGGTGCGCAGTTGGGTTTTGATTATGTTAAATGTGTAACTCCTTTGGGTATTGGTGGGGGGTTAGCTCTTTTCTGGAACAAGAATTTGGATGTGGTATTTTATGATGTAGATCAAAGACTTATTGACTGCAAGATATCTAATAAAGACTACACTTTTTATTTGTATTGTGTTTATGGTCATCCCATATGAATCCTTAAACATATTCTTTGGGAAAGGTTGGAAAGAATAGCACTTAACCTAAATGGTCCATGGATCCTTTCTGGAGACTTTAATGAAATACTACATGAAAATGAGAAGGTAGGTGGAAGTAAAAGAGAACCGTTGATAGACTTCCAAAACATGGCTCGTACTTGTAAGGTCAAAGAACTTCCTTATATTGGCAACAATCAGACTTAGAGCAATAAAAGAAAACATGGTTTGGTTCAGATTTAGCTTGATAGAGCATTGGAAAATGATGTGTGGAGAGCCACTTTCCCAGCATCATAAGTTGAGTATCTTAAGATGATTGAATCCGATCATTGTCCCGCAATTCTGAAAATCCGCAAAGAATCAGAGAAAGGAAGTCTTTCCGTTTTGATAGCCGCTTAACTCTTCATGATGAGTTAGCAAACGTGATTAATACTGGCTGGGTAGAGGGGTTTAGTTCTCCAAATGTTTCTATCACGGAACGAATTAAGAGTTGCAGACATTCCATATCGCAATGGAAGAAAACAACAGTGACTAACTCGGCTAAAAAGATTAAACGGTTGGTCGAGATGATTGATCTTGCATCAAATGATACTACAGTCCCACAAATTGAGATCAGCAATATGAAAACAGATTTACTACATGCTTATAGGGAGGAAGAAGAATACTGGCAATTTAAAAGAAGGATCCGATGGCTAAGGAGTGGTGACAGAAATACGAAATTCTATCATGCAGTTACACAAAACCGCAGAGCTCGTAATCGGATTCTTTCCATACAAGATGAACATGCGAATACTCTGCAACAAAACAGAGCAATAGCGAAGGAAGCAGAGTGATACTTTGATAGTATATTTTCATCATCACACCCGTGAGATATCAGTGGGGTCCTATCCAATATCAAATCATTAATCACCCCTGAAATGAATGAAGCTTTGGTTCATGACATCACGGAGGAAGATGTCAGACTAAGCGTCTTCTCCATAGGTGCGGAACGAGCCCCTGGTACGGATGGTTTAACAGCAAGTTTCTATCAACGCTATTGGAGTATTGTTGGACCTGCGTTTATCCAGGAGGTGAAATCTTTCTTTGACCAAGGTACATTTACGAATAATCTTAATCATACGAACATTTGTCTTATCCCCAAGATCAATACACCACATACAATGAAATATTTTCGTCCAATAGCCTTATGTAATGTAATCTACAAAGTTATATCGACTATTCTGATAGGGCATCTCAAGAAAATTTTATCTGTTGTCGCCTCTGAAAACCAAGCGGCATTCATACCAGGACGTCAAATTATTGATAATGTGTTAATAGCTCATGAAGCCTTCCATGCTTTGAGAGTGAGAAAACGGTGTGCAACATCTTTTATGGCTGTCAAGACCGATATTAGTAAGGCTTATGATCGGATTGAGTGGACATTCCTTGAAGAAGTTATGATGAAGAAGGGGTTTTCTGAGAAATGGACACAATGGATCATGACATGCATACGATATGTATCATTCTCTGTATTAATAAATGGAAGTCCTTATGGTCATATCATTCCCTCGAGAGGCATCCGTCAAGGTGACCCCTTATCCCCTTATATTTTCATACTATGCACGGATGTTTTAAATTCTATGTTATACCAATCTGAGTCAAAAAGATAAATACAACCACTACGTTTGAGTATAGGCGGACCAACGGTCTCCCATCTCTTGTTCGCCGATGATTCCCTCTTCTTCATAAAGGCGGATCAACATAATAGTCAGAACTTGGCTACCATTTTTGGCAAGTATGCAACTGATTCGGGTCAGCTTATCAACTTCGATAAATCAACAATCACTTTTGGGAAAAAGGTATACGAGCATACACGAACAGGGATTAAATATTCTTTGAAAATAAACAAAGTCGGTGGGGGTGGAAAGTATTTGGGTCTCCCAGAAAAATTCGGACGAAAGAAGAAAGAAATGTTCTCGTTTATTAAGGAGTCCGTTCTATGCAAGATTAATGGATGGCAAAATAAATTTCTGTCAGCAGCTGGTAAAGAAATTCTGGATCAAGGCAGTGGCATTTGCAATGCCAGTGTACTCAATGAATTGTTTCCTATTGCCAGTAGAAGTGTGCTCGGAACTAGATAGTCCGTTATCTAGATTTTGGTGGGGATCGTCACAAGATAAGAGGGAAATGTCATGGAAGAAATTGACTAAATCAAAACAAGATGGTGGTCTGGGATTTAGAGATTTGCAGCTATTTAATCGAGCCTTACTAGGGAACACTCTTTGGAAGATCCTTGAACGTCCGAATAGTATGGTCTACAGAGTTTTAAGGCCGTTACTTCAAGAAGACAAGCATTTGGCAGGCTATAAGGGAGGACAAGCTACTTATGCATGG
Source organism: Orychophragmus violaceus (assembly GCA_030180135.1). NCBI lineage: Eukaryota > Viridiplantae > Streptophyta > Magnoliopsida > Brassicales > Brassicaceae > Orychophragmus > Orychophragmus violaceus. The sequence goes on from CM058231.1 coordinate 58,613,623, forward strand.
CAGTCATGTCTTGTTGGAAGAGATGTTCTTCAGTTGGGTATATGTCACTGTGTTGGAGATGGAAAAGATACCATGCTATCCGATCCCTGGTTGCCCACCACACCACCACGGGGTCCACGTCTGTTACCATATGCTAATTCCACATTACAGGTGCAATGTTTATTTGATGAGGTCAATCAGCAATGGAATCAAGATGCTTTAAGTGATCTTATTGAAAGAGATGACCACTCGTTAATTCATAAGATTTTTATTCCACCATGGCCGGCATGAGATCATGCTATCTGGATTTAAAACAGTGATGGGCATTATTCTGCTAAGTCTGGTTGTTACATTTCCAAAGCAACGAATGAACATGGGATCTCCGTACTCCTCTAGCACAGAATCCGGATCTGTCTAAAATGATTTGGTGTGTCGATGTTGTTCCTAAACTTCGACACTTTATGTGGTGTATACTATCCAAAGCTTTAGCCACTAAGGCTAACCTTAATTACCGTCATATTTCAGTCGACCCTTTCTGTCTGCGATGTTGCGTCTATGAAGAATCAACGGAACATATCATGTTCTCATGCCCTTATGCTCAACGGGTTTGGCGCCATACCAGAATCATGTTCCCTCCTTCATTAACGAACGGTAATATACTAGAAGTTTCACTTCGAATGCTGCTCACTATTGCAATGGACACATAACTGGATTTTCATACCTGTTTGCTTCCGATTATGGTGTTGTGGCGTTTATGGAAAAGTCGTAATGAACTGATCTTTGCCTCCAAAGTCATCTCGGAAGAAGAAACTGTGAGGAGAGCACAATCGGATGTAACTGAATGGGCTATGAGCAAGCAAAATCAGGAAATGGACACAACACCCGGTTCAACATCATCAACAATCAAATGCTGGGAACCACCACAAAGATGCTGGGTTAAGTGCAACTATGATACCGCTCATCGCACGGGTCATGAAACATCAGGTCTTGGATGGATTATACGAGATAGCTTTGGCACATTCCTACGTGCGGGAAATGGTAAGTTTGAGGGGAGACACTCGATAGAGGAAGCAGAATTCACTGCTCTTATTTGGGCAATTCAAACTTCCTGGTCTTTGGGTTACACAAATGTAATTTTTGAAGGAGATAACACCATGATCAACCAGGCAATTTCTTCTAGGACACGGAATTTGAGACTAAAACATTACGTGGACACTGTTCAAGCATGGAAAGCAAGTTTTCGTTCAACCATGTTCATATACGAAAGTTATACAACAAACGAGTGTGCTGATATGTTAGCTAAACAAGCTACGGTAATACCTCAACAATGGAGCTTGTTTCATAGTTGTCCGACTTTTTAAAACATCTTGTAAACAAGGATATTGCTTAATAAATCAATTTTAGCCGCCAAAAAAAAAGACGTACAACTAATATAGAGTGCTTGTATATAATCTATATTGTCCATGTAGATTCTATAATACTAGTTTGGTTATCCAAATTTTTGCAAGTTTTGAAAAGAAAAAAATGGATGGCCCAGATTTTTTTTTATTTTATTAATTTTTCAATCATTTTATATTAATTGGAAAGTGTGATTTAAACTCTCATTGATTCTCAAAATAATTGATTACTAAATTAGTTTTAATGAAATTATATTTTTTAATTATATTAAATTTATTTTAAATTAAATTTTTATTATTATAGTAATCTAAATAATTATTTTATTGATGTAAAAAAATAATGATTTTATTATATTTAGTCGATATAGACATCCTACTAATAAAAATGTAAAAATATCATATAATTTTCACTATAATGCATTTGTTATTCTACTTAAAGATATTACTAGATATATTTGTTATAGATAAAATAGTTTTATATTATAAACTTTATAATTATCGTTAATATTAAATTTAAAAATATATAAGATATTTTGTTTCTAAAAAAAAATTTAATACATTGATACTAAAAAATTTATACCCGTTAGATATGTTTATTATAGATAAAACCATTTTATACCATAAATTGTATAATTATCGTTAGTATTAAATTTGAAAAATATATAAGATAATTTTTTAATATAAAATTTAGATTAAATTTTAGTATATTGATTATAAAAATTTGTGCCTGCTAAATATTTTTGTTATAGATAAAATGATTTTATAATATATATATATATATATATATATATATATATAATTACTGCTAATATTAAATTTTAAAAATATTTATGATAAATTATTTTTAATATAAAGTTAGATAAAAAAAATTTAATTACATTGATATTAAAAATGGTGTCCTGTGAAGATGATCATGCTAGTTTATTATTATATATTAATAACGTTGTTTTTTTGTAAATTTTGACGTGAGAAAGTCAAATTAATCGGTTCACCCGTTTAATTCGGTTCGGTTTTAGTTCGATTCAGTTTTGATATTGAATTTAGATTTTAGCCGTTGACCCAGGCGGATAAAAATATGGCAAGCGGACAAGAAGATAAGGTTTTGGACTAAGGGAGATTAACAGGAATCGAATTGACGAAATGAAAGAACTGAAAATTTCTCTGTTGGGATGGAGCTCAGTTATAAGTTGCGATCTTTTTATTTCCCCGCCTCGGTTTCAAGTAAGTTTAACAAAACCCTAATTCTCAATTTTCTTTTCTCTTCTCTCTCACAGAGAATTTGACGCAATTCTGTGAAATTTGAATGGACCCTAATTTTATTCGCTTTTGTCCTAACAAAAAAAGCACAGACTTCTTAGCTAATTCTGATTGATGAATCGGTGAAAAAGCATTTATGACAATCCAAATTTGTTTGATCGTCTTAGTTCTGAAGTTAGAATGGAGGTTACAGTCAATTCAAGCTTTGGTAGTTTCTTTCTTTTAGTGGCTTTTCTAAAACGATCGAAAGTTTCATGATTACAATCTGACGCGAGTTTGCAAGATTTGAAGTTTCAAGCTTTGGTAGTTTCTTCGGTTTCATTACTAAGTTTGGTGTGCGATTCAGTATTAGCTTTCTATGAAAACAATGTCTTGACCATTTGCACTTTATTGAGTTTTGTTTGCACTAGGTTAGTATATTAACTAAGACTAAGTTTTTTTTTTGTGTGTGTGTGTGTGGTAGGTGTTAAGGATGTGAGGTTCTTAAACTCGATTTCGTTCTTTGATGTGAAAAAATCTTCACTTCAGAGATCTAAGAGATCATCATCAACATCGATTCCAGCTTTAGTTGAAACAGCTGTTTCTGTAGCGATTGCAGCCACAGTTGTTGGCACTGCAGCCACTCTTCTTGTTCGGAGAAGTACGAAAGCCTCCGAAGAAGCTGAGGTAGTATTATGACCCATGAAACACAAATCTGCTCCTTGGTGAATACTGATATCTAAATGGGAATTGTAGGCTTCTATGAAAGAATGTGAAGTTTGTGGCGGTTCAGGAATCTGCTCCGAGTGCAAAGGTGAAGGATTTGTCTTGAAGAAACTATCAGATGAAAATGCTGAGAAAGCAAGACTCACTGCAAAGAACATGGCCACACGATATACAGCCGGGTAATCTATTTATATAAACTCTCCTTCAATATCTCATCAATCCAACTATTCCTTGTCTTTAATTGATTCTCAACAAAATTACATTTATTCTTAGGCTTCCCAAGAAATGGAGTTACTGCACTAAATGTTCCTCCACTCGATCTTGTATAACGTGTGGTGGGAGTGGAAAGATTAGCTTCTAGCGCCTTTCGCAGATGAACGAAACCCAAATGCCATATTTTAGTATAGCTTTCTTGTAATGTTTGTTTGAAAACTTTTATCATACTTCAGTTTTTCACATTTGCAATCTTCACATGTCATACTAGTTTTATTTCTTCTTACTCTTTCTTGATTCTTTTAATGCTGCGATCCGTTTCTGTCAATTGCTTCTTCTTTCGTCTTTCTTTATATGTCTCTTTGACGTCTCTCCAAGGAAGAAAAGTTTCTTCATGTAGACTCTTTAAAGATAAAGATTAGCTGCGCCCAAAACACTCGTTTCTTTTTCAGTATTTGATCGTTGAATTACTAATTTGATTTTGGAAGACTTTTAAAGACACGCTCCGATAAAGGATCGAGAAAATTGATGCAGAAGACTTTCATATAGAACACCATTTACATCATGAGTACCTCACTTATCAAGTCAGGATCTTACTCGGTACATCTGTCATAAACAAGAAAACACAAACTTAACTGTGAGGGTTATTTATATGTGGAAAAGGACTTGATGTGATTATTATCCTTCCGGTTTCTAAATATCAGCCAAAACCGCCTTCCGGCCTCTCTCTCATCGGCTATTTTCAGCGAATTTGATGCTTCCCTCGTGTAGTCCTAAGCTCTTCTCTTCCTCTGTCCATTCCCCTCCATAATAATGCTCATCCCTTGATCTTTCTTCGTGTTGAGATGGCCTCAAGAACATGCTTCCCCACTGCTGAAAATAGCCCTGGGATATAAAACCGAACCGAAATTATCGAACCGAAACCGAACCGAAGTTTTATGAACCGAAATCGAACCGAACCGAAGAAAAAATCCGATTGGTAGGTTTTTTAAAAACAAAAAAACCGAAAAACCGAACCGAAGAACCGAAGTCTCTGGCCTATTATTCATTATTGTAGACTTGTAGTTGTCGATCGGTTTTGATTTTCATAAAAGTTTCAATCTTTCAATATATATATGTTGGAAAGCCTAGGATCTAGGGTTCGTTATATTGATTCACTGACCTCGATCTTACCTTGTTCTGGCAGCAGAATGATTGGTATGACGAGATCAATAGCGACTCAGATGCTTCGCCTCTACCAGATACACACGCACACAAACCTGGAAAGCCGTGATGCTAGTGCCGGATCTTCGGGATCACTGAGTTTTTGCTGTCTCTGATTTCTCTGCAAAGACGAAGTGAACGGCTAGGGTTTCAGGTCGAAACTATAAGCCTTATATCGACCTGGAATGACTAAAACCGAGTATTGGTAAGATTAGTGTCATCCTTATTAAGCCAATATCTTGTTTATCGAACTCCTGATATATACTGAACAAGACAAACAACTGAACTACAATTCGTTTGAGTGCGGCCACACTTTTTCTCAGTATTGAATCTTCTATAGGCCCTGAGATATTTATCTCCCGTTATACAGGAGGGACAAATCCCGTCTTGTTCCATCCCTGTTCCTATACACACTTCATGATATACCTAAGCAATGCCTTTATAGCCGCCAGTTACGGGTCGACGTTTGACAAGGTCAAAGTGAACCAATTCATATGCAAGAAAGCATGATGAACTCAGGTCTAAGGACTATACTCTATAGTCGTAATGAGAACCTCTCATGACACAGATATAACTATCCTGGAGACTTCTCATTAGCGGGTCATGTCCGATCTTATGTTCATCAACATATTGAAGGATTATGTGTGTTCATTGGTGTAATTATCATATTACAACCTAACATAATCAACTAGGATCTAGGTGATTTGCAGTTGAATCATAAACAGATCAGGATCATTACCTTGTGATTGCAGCGGATTGATCAAAGGAATATCGAGATCTGTAAGAGCTGATGATAACCGGCTCCTCCTAGGTATCCACACTCTTACAAGCTACTGGATCAGGCTGCTAGACCAAAGTTGGAACAACAGAGAGAGAGAGGACGACCAAACCTAAAAGAAATCGCTGACCCTTAGGCTAAGTGGCGCCTCCCTCTTCCTTATATGGGCCCAAGTAATTAAACTAATGGCCTATTAGGCTTTTGGGCCCAAGACCCAAATTAGACAAAAGACTGTATTTTATCTGGCCCAATTCTCTGTACAAATACAGTAAATGCCTTGCATCTTACCGTATTAATTCCTTTTAACTTTCCCGTTAGCTATGGTGTGTGACCCTTTGGGATCATACAATACTGGTAATAAGTACTTAACTTATAGATCAAGAGCGGGCTCTAGCAAGTCATCATGACCTCCCAGTATTTATGACTTATGTCTGATCTCGACACTAATCATACTTTCCAGAGATAGCACAGTAGATTTCAGGACATTCCCAACAATCTCCCACTTGTACTGGAATCCTACATTCCCTAATCCTTTTGTCTCAATATCTCGATCTGGCATAAGGCAAGATGCGTGTCATCCTTATATAGCCAGACCATGTTCATCGGACCAGATTTGATACTGACAATTCAAACGACTTGGGCAAGTCCGTTTGGGAGTGGCCACTCTCTTACCAGCTATCAAGTCTCCGATTGGCCTAGAGATGTTACCTCCGTTAAACGGCAGGGACAAATCCCATCTTGTTCCATCACTATGAACTACACACTTTATAATACACCCAACCAAGGTCCTTATAGCTCCCAGTTACGAAACAGCGTTAGACAATGATCAAAGCGCATCAATCCATGTGCAGCCACATGCATGCGAACTCAGGTCTAAGGACTATACTCTATAGTCGTAAATGAGAACCTTTTATGACACAGATATTAATATCTTGTAGATTTCTCATCAGCGGGCCATGTCCGGTCATATGCTCCCCTACATATACCTATGTGTCGACTTTGATGCCGCGCATCTATGACCCCTCGAAACTTGGTTATAAGTCTCAACACAATCTAGTCTCAAGTGGTTGTTGGTGTTCCAATTTCAACAACCTTCGACTATGGACACTATGATTTATGTCATTTCGTTAAATATGGGGTTTCAGAATCAAGTCTACTCATGTACTTCGATGGCCCATATATAATGACATGAATCATTTTGGAACGATTATTTTATATCACAGTTAAAAATAATCCAGAAATAAAAATTTCATTAACATTTAAAAAATGTTTACATGAACCAAAAATAACTAAATAAAGCCCTTTACTAACTCCCACTGAAATTAAGACTACATCTTAATTTCATTTATCCTACAGCTACAGTTCGCGACTCGTGCTTAGGCCTAAGGAGTGGCTTTGTTAATAGATTAGCAACGTTCTCATTTGTTGAAACTTGCTGATCTACTTAACACCTCTATCATTTATCTCTCGGAATAGGTAATACCTACCCTCAATGTGTTTGGATCTCAGATGTGCAGCTGGCCACATCAAGTTCAGTGATGAACTTTTCTATCCAAACAACCTCTTTTGCCGCTTCCTAAGCTGCGAAATGTTCAGCTTAAGTCATGGAGTCAGCAACAGTGCCTTGCACCGCCACACAGACACAAGATATAACCGGACTGTGACCAGAAATCATCTTTGTCTGTTGGAAACTTGCCTTTCAGACTCTACCGACTTCTAGCACCTCACTTTCTCATCCATGTGATCTCACTCAGCATGTGTCCATGACACATCATCTTATGAGACACATACCATAAGACTTTGGTATAAAGCCATTCTTGGAATTGCACTCTCTGGATTCGTGTAATTTCACACAATCCACTCAGCACATATAATCTCTATAGATTATTGCTCCAAGAATTATCAGGTCTTTTCTCCAAATCTTCTATTCTTAGAGTAACCTCCATGTTCAAGTCAATATAGACTGCAACAACAGAGCGTTATTTCCGAGATCTTGTATGTCATCTATGCACACTACAAGATTTGCAACTACGCTCCCACTAGTCTCTTACAACTTACAGTTCCTTCTGTTTCTGACAAAATCAAATCCTTGATTTCTTCGTCAAAACCAAGATTCCAACTCCCAGATGATTGCACAAAACCATTCATGGATCTGTTAAACCAGCATTCATTCCTGGTAGTTTCTTAAAAATACTTTCAGAGTTGGAGCCCAAACACTGCTTCTTCATTTATTCGCATCTTTGTCACAATCATTGATCAACGGATCATGACTTTCATTTATGATAGACCCATATCTTAAGGGTTTGTGACAAATCCTTTCGGATCTTGCGAAAAACAGACTCCACAAGTGTCAGACTCTACAGTTTCTTGTAGATCTAACTTCTGCTCTTTCAAAAGATTGAGCATACTTTTGTGTCTCTCGAATTTCTTCGAGTTCTACTTTACTCCCACTATTTTCTTAGAAAGTATATCTCTCTACAGAAAACACAATTCCAAGCGACACTGATACTGTCCTCAGAATGGTTGTAACAGTAGTGAGTCTTGGTTTCCCTTGGACAACCAATGAATTAGCACTTGTGTTTTAATTGGCTGAAATCTTATCAGTGTCAATTACATGACACAATTCCCAAACATCCAGAAAAGACTAGTTGGCTCAATGCCAGTTCACATTTAATGTGATGTCTTTTATCTGATTTTGGTGGAACTTAATTTATTGTTTCACTGAGACTATTAGAACGTTTATTTTCAGGGTATTATTGGAAGATCTTACTGTGATTCATCTTTTAATCAAACTATGTCTTACATATTTGATCTCTCCAGTCACAAAAACCATTCCAATGGAGTTTCCAGGAGATTTGAGTCGCGAATTTACTTCGCACTCATAAAGATAATCACATTTTACTTGACTCAAGTGATCTGCTTATTCGACCATTCGAAAAGCCATATTTCAACTAGTCCTTGTACTTCATTTTGGAACTTCTTTAATTTCATCAAGAATTCCAGTTCATGTCCTCATGACATAACCATCATCTACTGATTCGAATCAGCCAGATTATGAAGTACTGACCACTTTTCTTTGCAGCAATTATGCTCGTTGGGCTTTCATAATTCAAATGAATTAGGCCCAATAAGCCCATTCCCTATGTTTAAAACGTCAAGGTGAGAACAATCATTTGACCCATTCAAACAAAATTCATACTCATCACTTGACTTTAGTCAACTGATCTCAAAAGCCTATTAAAGTAGGCCTTCTGAGAAAATCCTTTAGGATGGAGTTTCCGAATTTGTTTCTCAGCAATGCGGCCCAAACAATATTGCCAGAGAATGTTGATTTGATATTTATGTTATTGGTTTATTCGTTTAGTTTAATTTCATAAAACCAATTCTTTAATGGAATGCTACTATTTGAACAATCATTAAGATTCAAAAACTCAAGATATGTTTTAATCAAAATGATAAATATCCAAATCCATAACTGAAATGAAAAATGTAGATCTGCTCAAAGCAGTTACACAAATAGTAATTCCCAAAAGAAAACCAAATTTGAAGGCAACAATCAAATAAAATTCCACTCGGAATGCAGAGACATCAGCTCCATTCACGACTTGAACTTCCACTTGTTCCTTCTTCATTCTTCATCTACCATCAACGACCTGCACATTTATACAAATGTCAGCATTGAATTCGGTATTGAATACCTCAATGTAGAGATGAATGAAACATCATAAATACCTGAAGATGAAGGCTTGTAATCCATCTTCAACCTTTCAAAATCTTCCAAGAATTTGTTGCACTCATTTGTCAAGTGCCCTTGCTCCTTACAGTAGCTACATGTCACAAGTGGGTCGGACTTGGGCTTCCAATAAGACTTGGGCCCATTCTGATCCGAGATCTTCATGGCCTTAATCTTACCCTTGTCCTTTGCGGGTTTCTTAAAACCCTTATCCTTCTGCACCCTAAGTGCCTTTCGGGAACCCTTTCTCATGTTCAGCTCAGCTGTTTTAAGCATTTCATGCAGCTCAGTCAATGTATTAGACATCCCGCTCATATTGTAGTTCGTAATGAACTGTTTATAGCTCGGTGGCAAAGACTGAAAGATGAGGTAAACGGCTTTCTCAGCACTTATGGGACAGTCTAGTCTTTCCAAGTTTTCCAAGTAACTAATCATTTTACAGACATGAAAACTAACTGGACTTCCCTCAGGGAGGTTACACTCAACGAGACGCCTCAAAGTCTGGCATCTCTCAACTCGTGTAAGTCCCTTGTACTTTGCCTTGAGGCATGCGACAATCTCCATGGGTGACTCCAAGTTCTCATATTGATGCTTCAACTCAGAACTCATGGTAGTCAACATAAGATTTCGCACATCAACCGCATCAGTGTAATGCTTGTTCCAAGCATCACACTCTGCATGTGTGGCACTTGATCTCAATTTCTCGGGGAGACCAATTTCAAGGACATAGTCCTTGCTCTCATGCTTGAGAATATTTCTCAAGTTCCGGTACCAAGTACAGAAATTTGATCCGTTCAGTTTGTCCATCTCAAGGACAGACCGGATCGAGAAAGTGTTTTGATTTGTTGTGCTAGTTATAACTGAAATTTAGAGATAAATAGAGTTCTAGTTATTCAGTTCATAAAAGAGTAATCTTAATTACTTATAAGAAAACTCGCATTGCATTCAAAATTTCTTTGTTTAACCTCATAAGAATGCAATGATTCCGAGACCCATGTTCAACCAAAACCAAAGTGGGCCACTGGCCGTCACCCGGAATTAGCTTTACTTGGTAAGCATACACACAGCTAGTTATATCCAATAACTCTCGGTTATGAATTGGGCCCAAGGCCCAATACACCAGATGTCTCAAGGCCCGGGACTCCCGATGGCCCAGTCAAGGAAACCAATCTCTTACAGCCAAATAATCACTAAAGTCTGGGACTCCCAATGAAATTAGTGACTATATACTACTTTACTTACGCAAAAACAGACACCTCACACTGTAAGCCATATCTGTAATTGAATAAGCGTTAAGTAGCTGACAAGATTGGGCAAGACATCCAAGCTTGATATTGGTTTTGAGGATTTTAGGTTTTCTTTCCAAAAATAGAAGATTACTATTTTGGGAAACTTTCCAATTCAGGTAACTTACTAAATATGGAAACTTTCTATTTTAGAAATTTCTTAACATGCCAAAATTAGAAACTTCTAATCAAAGAAACTTTCTAATTTAATGTTTTATTAAAGTTTTCGGTTGGGTCACAAATTATAGGCCCAATTCTTGGCCCAAGACCACAGTATTCCAATTGGCCCAATAATTTGACATAACCGAGTCGGTTCATTAATTCTCGTCCAAGACCAAATTAACTACTAAATCCAACTGGTTATTTACTAAACCAGACCAGCTCTAAATTATTTGGTCCAACCAAATCAAACTTAGACCAGCCTTCGGTTTAGGTTAAAATTCAATTTTGAATTTAAATCCGGTTTAACCAGAAATTAAATAATACCAATTATATTAAATAATTTCCAGCAAACCGCGATTTGGGTTAACCGCTTGAACCACCAATTAAATTGGATCGGTTCGGTTAAGTCCAAAATCAGGAAGAAACACCTTGTGTTTTAGCCAATTTTGACCTAACCTGCGGTTTAAGCTAAAGCTGACAATGAACCACAATCGGTTTGATTGGTTCATTGTCGCGGGTTAGGGAAAAACGAACCGCGAAGCTCGGCTGAACCGATTGGCTACTCGCGGACCGTATGCCTCGCCAGCATATCGATCGATATCACGCTCCTGCGTCGATCGATACTCGCGTGCATCAGCTCGTTGCGATCGGGTCATCGGGACAGCGAGAAGCAATCGATCCGATTCATATCGATCGATATCTCGCTCCCTCGTCGATCGATACGGGCGATCACATCGCATACCGATGGGTTTCAATCGGATCATGCGATTTACTTTTTAGGTTTTCCAGTTTTCTAATCAAATTTCTTAACTCAAATTCGATTCTAAACATTAAAACAACCTAAATATGATCCAAACAGCAAAAACCTAACGACCTAGGCTCTGATACCACTGAAGGATTATGTGTGTTCATTGGTGTAATTATCAGATTACAACCTAACATAATCAACTAGGATCTAGGTGATTTGCAGTTGAATCATAAACAGATCAGGATCATTACCTTGTGATTGCAGCGGATTGATCAAAGGAATATCGAGATCTGTAAGAGCTGATGATAACCGGCTCCTCCTAGGTATCCACACTCTTACAAGCTACTGGATCAGGCTGCTAGACCAAAGTTGGAACAACAGAGAGAGAGAAGACGGCCAGACCTAAAAGAAATCGCTGACCCTTAGGCTAAGTGGCGCCTCCCTCTTCCTTATATGGGCCCAAGTAATTAAACTAATGGCCTATTAGGCTTTTGGGCCCAAGACCCAAATTAGACAAAAGACTGTATTTTGTCTGGCCCAATTCTCTGTACAAATACAGTAAATGCCTTGCATCTTACCGTATTAATTCCTTTTAACTTTCCCGTTAGCTATGGTGTGTGACCCTTTGGGATCATACAATACTGGTAATAAGTACTTAACTTATAGATCAAGAGCGGGCTCTAGCAAGTCATCATGACCTCCCAGTATTTATGACTTATGTCTGATCTCGACACTAATCATACTTTCTAGAGATAGCACAGTAGATTTCAGGACATTCCCACTGTAGGATTATGTGAGTTCATTGGTGTAATTATCAGATTACAACCTAACATAATCAACTAGGATCTAGGTGATTTGCAGTTGAATCATAAACAGATCAGGATCATTACCTTATGATTGCAGAGGATTGATCAAAGGAATATCGAGATCTGCAAGAGCTGATGATAACCGGCTCCTCCTAGGTATCCACACGCTTACAAGCTACTGGATCAGGCTGCTAGACCAAGCTGGAACAACAGAGAGAGAGAGGACGGCCAGACCTAAAAGAAATCACAGACTACTGGCTAAGTGGCGCCACTCTCTTTGTTTTATGGGCCCAAGTAATTAAACTAATGGCTTATCAGGCTATTGGGCCCAAGACCCAAATCAGACAAAAAGACTGTATTTTGTCTGGCCCAATTCTCTGTACAAATACAGTAAATGCCTTGCATCTTACCGTATTAATTCCATTTAACTTTCCCGTTAGCTATGGTGTGTGACCCTTTGGGATCATACAATACTGGTAATAAGTTCTAAACTTATAGATCAAGAGCGGGCTCTAGCAAGTCATCATGATCACCCAGTATTTATGACTTATGTCTGATCTCGACACTTATCATACTTTCTAGAGATAGTACAGTAGATTTCAGGACATTCCCAACAATCTCCCACTTGTACTGGAATCCTACATTCCCTAATCCTTTTGTCTCAATATCTCGATCTGGCATAAGGCAAGACTTGGCCAATCGGAGACTTGATAGCTGGTAAGAGAGTGGCCACTCCCAAACGGACTTGCCCAAGTCGTTTGAAATGTCAGTATCAAATCTGGTCCGATGAACATGGTCTGGCTATATAAGGATGACACGCATCTTGCCTTATGCCAGATCGAGATATTGAGACAAAAGGATTAGGGAATGTAGGATTCCAGTACAAGTGGGAGATTGTTGGGAATGTCCTGAAATCTACTGTACTATCTCTAGAAAGTATGATAAGTGTCGAGATCAGACATAAGTCATAAATACTGGGTGATCATGATGACTTGCTAGAGCCCGCTCTTGATCTATAAGTTTAGGACTTATTACCAGTATTGTATGATCCCAAAGGGTCACACACCATAGCTAACGGGAAAGTTAAATGGAATTAATACGGTAAGATGCAAGGCATTTACTGTATTTGTACAGAGAATTGGGCCAGACAAAAGACAGTCTTTTGTCTGATTTGGGTCTTGGGCCCAAAAGCCTAATAGGCCATTAGTTTAATTACTTGGGCCCATATAAGCAAGAGAGAGGCGCCATTAAGCTCTTACAGATCTCGATATTCCTTTGATCAATCCGCTGCAATCACAAGGTAATGATCCTGATCTGTTTATGATTCAACTGCAAATCACCTAGATCCTAGTTGATTATGTTAGGTTGTAATCTGATAATTACACCAATGAACACACATAATCCTTCACATATATCTATGTGACTGACTGTGATACTCATATCACTGACTCCATGAAACTTAGTCAACAATCACCTCACAAGCTAGTCTCTCGCGGTTGTCAGTGTCCCACTTTGACAACCTCGACTAGGGACACATTATAATTTATGTCATCTATAACTTACAGGGTTTCATGATCAAGTCCTCAACTTGATGACCTATAATATGGCATAAACTTATTTTGGGACCATTATTTAGATCACAATAAATAGTGCTGAAATCAAATTTCATTAAACATATCCAAAAGTATGTTTACAAGAACATCTTAATATAACTAAAATAAAACAACCAGAACTCCCACTAGAATCAAGATTACATCTTAAGATCTCTAATGCCTACAGCAGTAGCATGACTCTCATGCTTAGGCCTTGGGAGTGGCTTAGTCAGAGGATCAGCGACATTCTCGTCCGTTGGAACTCGGCTGATCTTCACTTCTCCTCTATTGACGATATTACGAATCAGGTGATATCTCCTCTCTATGTGTTTGGACTTCTGGTGTGACATGGGTTCTTTCGCCTGAGCAATGGCTCCATTGTTGTCACAAAACAAAGCCACTGGCTCCAAGATACTAGGAACCACACCAAGTTCAGTCATGAACTTCTTGATCCAAACAACTTCCTTTGCCGCTTCTGAAGCAGCAACACATTCAGCTTCCGTCGTGGAATCAGCTACGGTATTCTGCTTAGAGCTCTTCCAGCTCACTGCACCGCCATTTAGACAGAAGACGTATCCAAACTGTGATCGGAAATCGTCTCTGTCCGTCTGAAAACTCGCATCAGTGAATCCATTCACCACAAGCTCTTCACTTCCTCCATATACCAAGAACTTATCCTTGGTATTTCTCAAATACTTGAGAATATTCTTGACAGCTGTCCAGTGAACTTCACCTGGATCAGATTGGTATCTGCTCGTCATGCTTAACGCGTAAGCTACATCTGGACGAGTGCAGAGCATGGCATACATGATATATCCTATTGCAGAAGCATAAGGAATCCTATTCATGCGTTCTCGCTCAGCATGCGTCGCCGGACACTGCTTCTTGCTGAGACTAATGCCATGAGACATCAGAATGAAGCCCTTCTTGGAATCATGCATCTTGAATCTGTGCAACACCTTATCAATATAAGTGTCCTGACACAATCCAATCAGCCTATTCACTCTATCTATGTAGATTCTGATTCCAAGGATGTACGCGGCTTCTCCCATGTCTTTCATGGAAAAACAACTTCCGAGCCAAGTCTTAACAGACTGAAGCAACAGAACGTCATTACCGAGAAGAAGTATGTCATCGACATACAGTACGAGAAACACAATTCCGCTCCCACTAGTCTTCTTGTATACACTGAAGGATTATTGGTGTTTCCAAGGTTTAATTCTCGTTACAACCTAACACAAATCCTTAAACAGATCTAGGTTCTTGTCAAACGAATCATAAAACACAAACCTGGACATTACCTTTTGCAGCGGAATGATGGTGATGTCGAGATCAATGAGAACATATGGCAACACCTATTCCTCCTAGAGTATCCACACTCTTACAAGCAAGGGACGGCTGCTAGACCAAAGAGATGGATGATCAGAGAGAGAGATTAGAGAGAGAGAAGGGGCGCGGCCACCAAGAAAAATCGCAGGAAAACCAGCTCTTCCTTAGGGTTTCTGATTCTTATATCTCTCATTAATGGGCCCAAGTCATTAGACTAATGGCTCATTAATCTTTTGGGCCCAAACACAAATCAGACAAAAAGCCTGTATTTTGTCTGGCCCAAAACTCTGATCCAATACAATAAATGCCATTGCATCTTACCGTATTATTTCCATTTAACTTTCCCGTTAGCTATGGTGTGTGACCCTTAGGGATCATACAATACTGGCAATAAGTCCTAAACTTATAGATCATGAGCGGACTCTAGCAAGCCATCATGAACACCCAGTATTTATGACTTATGTCTGATCTCGACACTTATCATACTTTCTAGAGATAGTACGGTAGATTTCAGGACATTCCCAACAATCTCCCACTTGTACTGGAATCCTACACAGGACATTCCCAACAATCTTCCGATTGTACTGGAATCCTACATTCCCTAGTCCTTTTGTCTTAATATCTCGATCTGGCATAAGGCAAGATGCGTGTCATCCTTATATAGCCAGACCATGTTTATCGGACCAGATTTGATACTGACAATTCAAACGACTTGGGCAAGTCCGTTTGGGAATGGCCATTCTCTTACCAGCTATCAAATCTCCGATTGGCCTAGAGATATTACCTCCGTTAAACGGCAGGGACAAATCCCATCTTGTTCCATCACTATGAACTACACACTTTATAATACACCCAACCAAGGTCCTTATAGCTCCCAGTTACGAAACAGCGTTAGACAATGATCAAAGCGCATTACTCCATGTGCAGCCACATGCATGCGAACTCAGGTCTAAGGACTATACTCTATAGTCGTATATGAGAACTTCTTATGACACAGATATTAATATCTTGCAGAGTTCTCATCTTGCGGGCCATGTCCGGTCATATGCTCCCCTACATATACCTATGTGTCGACTTTGATGCCGCGCATCTATGACCCCTCGAAACTTGGTCATAAGTCTCAACACAATCTAGTCTCAACAGGTTGTTGGTGTTCCAATTTCAACAACCTTCGACTATGGACACTATGATTTATGTCACTTCGTTAAATATGGGGTTTCAGGATCAATTCTACTCATGTACTTCGATGGCCCATATATAATGACATGAATCATTTTGGAACGATTATTTATATCACAGTTAAAATAATCCAGAAATCATTAGATTTCATAAACATAAAATATTATGTTTACATGAACCTTTCAAAACAACTAAGTAAAGCCCTTTACAAACTCCCACTGAAATTAAGACTACATCTTAATTTCACTCATCCTACAGCTACAGTCCGCGACTCGTGCTTAGGCATAGGAGTGGCTTCGTTAATAGATTAGCAACGTTCTCATTCGATGAAACTTGCTTATCTACTTAACACCTCTGTCATTTATCTCACGGAATAGGTTATACCTACCCTCAAGGTGTTTGGACCTCTGATGTGCAGCTAGGCTCATCTATGCTGTGAATCACATCAAGTTCAGTGATGAACTCTTCTATCCAAACATCCTCTTTCGCCGCTTCTCAAGCTGCGAAATGTTCAGCTTAAGTCATGTAGTCAGCAACAGTGCCTTGCACCGCCATTAAGACACAAGATATAGCTGGACTGTGACCAGGAATTATCTTTGTCTATTGGAAACTTGCCTTTCAGACTCTATCGACTTGTAGCACCTCACTTTCTCCGTAAATCAAGAACTTATCCTTAGTATTTCTCAAATACTTTAGGATATTCTATACGGCAATCCAGTGTTTCTTTGCTGGATTTGACTGGTCTTTACTTGTCTTGCTTAACATCAAAGCAACATCAAAACAAGTACGTGTCATGGCATACATGATAGATCCAATTGCCGTCGCATATGGAATCCTATCCATGCATTCAAGCTCAGCAGTTATCGTAGGACACTGTATCTTGCTTAACGTAATGCCATGTGACATTGGCATAAAACCCTTCTTGGATTGCTGATTACGTGTAGGACTTTGTCAATTTAAGAATCCTGACTTTGTCCTACCAGCTCTTTTGGATCTCTATCTTTAGATCCAAAATCCAATAACTACGTGGCTTTATCCATGTCATTCATTAAAACCAACTCCCAAGCCAGTCCTTTACCGACTGCAGCATTGGGACGTTATTTTCGAGAATCAGTATGTTATCAACATACACTATGAGAAATGCAATATTGCTCCCACTTATCTTTTAGTAAACGCACAGTTCCACTTCGTTCCTGTTCAAGTCAAAACATTGACTACTTTAACAGAACGAAGATTCCAACTCCGATATGTTTGCTTCCATCCATGAATGGATCGATGAAGCCAACTTACACAAAATGTAATTTTTCGGAGTCCGGGCTCACTTTCGCTTCTTTGAATTTCGCAGATTCGTCGCTTTCAATGATCATCAGGTTCAACTAATGACGAGAACTCACTCTCGGATTAGTGACTGATTCATTCATATCTGCGATCTTCAGGCTCTACAGGTGTAGATTCTACAGAAATCTGTAAATCCATCCGCTGCTCTCCCTCAAAAGGTTGAGCAGCCTCCTGTAATTCTCGAATTTCTTCGAGTTACACTTTTACTCCCACTGTTCTTCTTGGAAATTAACTTCCCTTCTTAGAAAACAGAATGGACGTAAAAGTAACAAGCCTTGGTTTCCCTAGGACAACCAGCGAAGTAGCACAACTTCAAATACTCAGTAAAGACGAATTTGGATCATTTCCAATCCACATTTACGTGGTGTCTTTCAACTGATATTGGTGGAACTATTTCAGCGTAAACTTAGATATTTCTAGAGCGTTATTCTTAAAGAATATCATGGAAGATTCGTGTGACTCATCTTTAATCATTTCTAATAAGATCTGATTCATTCTCACAGAAACACCTCTAGGTTTTCAGGAGAAGTGAGCTGTGAAACGACTTCACACTCATTCAGATGATCACACAATCAATGACTTAAGTATTCTCACTCGTGATCTAATCCAGAGTCTTAATACTTCTGTCATTCAGATTCTATACTTCATTCTGGAACTCTTTCGACCATGTCAAAGAATTCCGACTTGTGTCTCATCAAATGAACACAGTCACACTCACTGAAGTAATCAGTAGAGACAATGAAGTACAGGAAATTTTCTCTGGCATTACTGCTCATCGGACCACATACATGAGTATGTTCAATCTCCAATAAGCCCTTGGGCCTTTCTTAGCTCGGCTAAGATGGGCCCTATGTCTTTTGGTTCAGTAAGCAGAATTCAAGTCTCATAAGATATCCATTCAAATGAGCCCAAAAGTCCATAACTATGGGGTTTCTGAATCTGACTTACTCTATGTGACCAAAACATTTATGCCAAGAAAAATCAGGTTTAATTCATCAGATTTAAACTAATTCGGTATTTATGTTACATTTAGGCACTCTTTGGTTTAAGACATAAAACCCATTCCTTGAATAGGGTGCTACAATTAACATTTCATTAAGATCAAAAGAACAAAACTTGTCTTTATCAAAATGAAAACATTCAAATTCTTCAAAAGAAAATGAAAAAACAACTCTGCTTAAAGCAGGTACATTGTAGCAATTACTTAATAAAACCAAGCCTCAAAGGCATCTACAAGTGAAAACTCTACGGCTGAGGCAGCATCCCAAGCTCCTTCCAGACTCGCAGTTCCACTTGCCCTTCCTTCAACGTTCTACTGTTGTTCAGGCTCTGCATATTATAACAAATATCAGTGCCACAATCAGTATTCAATACCTACAAGGTATAACTTGAAGTAATAACATGAGTACCTGAGGAAGTAGTTTCATACATCAACTTCAACTCCTCATAATCTTCCATGAATTTAATGCAATCTCTTTTCCAATGCCCAGTCTCTTTACAGTAGCAGCACTTACCAACGTAAGAGGTATCTGACTCGGGCTCAGAAGACACACGCTTGCCATGATTCAAAATCTGGACAACTTTGTCTTCACCCTTGTCAGCATTAGGTTTAGTAAACCTACCCTTCTCATTCATGAGATTGTACAGGGTACTCTTCACGTTCGGCTCAACTGTCTTGAGCATATCATGCAGTTCAGTCAACGTCTTCGTTAAGCCTTTCTTGATATAGTTCCTTACGAACTTATCATAGCTTGACGGCAGTGACTGCATAATGATCTCAGTTGCCAATTCCTGGCTAACTGGATAATCCAGTTTCCTCAGGTTATCAATGTAACCCATCATTTTACTGACATGAGGACTTACTGGATGATCATTTGGTAGCTTGCAGCTAGTGAGAGATTTAACCAACTGGTATCTCTCCACTCTTACCTGCTCCTGAAATTTCAATTTCAGGCTGCTGATCATCTCTATTGGCGACTCCATCTTCTCATATTGCTTCCGCAAATCTGAGTCCATGGTAGCCAATATCAGACCACGCACATCTACCGCATCATTATAATGCTTATTCCAAGCATTATATACTGCATGAGAGGCATTGGACCCGATCCTCACGGGGAGAGCTCTTTCAAGGACATAGTCCTTTCTCTCCTGCCTGAGAACTAGTCTCAGGTTCCGCGACCAAGTCAAGAAATTTGATCCGTTCAGTTTGTCCATCTCAAGGACATACCGGATCGAGAAAGTGTTTTTATTGTTTGTGCTCGTCATCGCTGAAATTTAGAGATAAATAGAGTTTTAGTTATTTAGTTCATAAAAGAGTAATCTTAATAACTTATAAGAAAACTCGCATTGCATTCAAAATTTCTTTGTTTAACCTCATAAGAATGCAATGATTCCGAGACCCATGTTCAGCTAAATCCAAAGTGGGCCACTGGCCGTCACCCGGAATTAGCTTTACTTGGTAAGCATACACACAACTAGTTATATCTCATATAACTCTCGGTTATGAATTGGACCCGAGGCCCAAATTCACCAGATGTCTCAAGGCCCGGGACTCCCGATGGCCCAGTCAAGGAAACCAATCTCTTACAGCCAAATAATCACTAAAATCTGGGACTCCCAATGAAATTAGTGACTATATACTACTTTACTTACGCGAAAACAGACACCTCACACTGTAAGCCATATATGTAATCAAATAAGCGTTAAGTAGCTGACAAGATTGGAAAGACATCCAAGCTTGATATTGTTTTTGAGGATTTTTAAGTTTTATTTCCAAAAATAGAAGATTACTATTTTGGGAAACTTTCTTATTTTAGAAACTTTCTAAATTTAGTAACTTACTAAAAATAGAAATTTCTAATTTAATATTTTATTAAATATTTTGGGTTGGGTCACAAATTATAGGCCCAATTCTTGGCCCAAGACCATAGAATTCCAGTTGGCCCAATAATTTGACATAACCGATCCGGTTTGTTAATTCTGGTCCAAGACCAAATTAACTATCAAAACCATTGGTTATTTACTAAACCAGACCAGCTCTAAATTATTTGGTCCAACCAAATCAAACTTAGACCAGCCTTCGGTTTAGGTTAAAATTCAATTTTATGAATTTAAATCCGGTTTAACCAGAAATTAAATAATACCATGTATTAAATTATTTCTAGCAAACCGCGATTTGGGTTAACCGCTTGAACCACCAATAAATTGATTTAACTTGCGGTTTAAGGCTTTAAACACTCAATCAACCGCCAATAAATTGGACCGGTTTAATTGGAGTGGTTTTGGACAACGAACCGCGAAGCTCGGTTTAACCGATAGACAATTCGCGGGACGTAAAATTTTAATGGGCCAAACAATCGGATCCAAGATCCAACTCGGCCCATTAACGCAATTGTGGGCCCATAACGATCCGAGGCCCATGATCCATTTCGACACAGCAGTTGCTCACGATCAAAAACGATCGATCATCGCAACGCATGATCACGCTCGGCTCGGTTACACGGCCCACGCATCGCTCACCTTGCCTCACGATCGTAAGATCGGTCTCGGCTTATGACGCGATCCATGTTACTCAGCCTTACAGCTCAAGCAATATCACACGGTAATTGCAACGAATTAACAACGGCCTTATGAACCGGTTAGGGTACGCATTGAACCGGTTCAATAATAGAATGGAGCCGCATCATGAAGCAACGTATTAGCAACGTTTTATAATTGAGGTTTTATATTGCATCATTCATTTAATAATTGAATGATCGAATAGCACATGGTCGGCACACGCACACACACGCCCAATCATTTGTCATGTGATCGCACCGAGCATCAATACACGGCCAATACACTTTCGGTTAGGGTTTCATTCAAGCACATGAACCGGTTTAATAATTGAATGGGACACAGTCGATTGCATCAATTCAGTAACGAATTCGATTCAATTATTAACATTCGATAATTCGATTATAGCCGAGCCGATTATCAACAATCAAAATTAATTAATCAATTAATCAATTTTCATATGATCCAATTTCACAAGAAACCTAAAACCTGGCTCTGATACCACTGAAGGATTATTGGTGTTTCCAAGGTTTAATTCTCGTTACAACCTAACACAAATCCTTAAACAGATCTAGGTTCTTGTCAAACGAATCATAAAACACAAACCTGGACATTACCTTTTGCAGCGGAATGATGGTGATGTCGAGATCAATGAGAACAGATGGCAACACCTATTCCTCCTAGAGTATCCACACTCTTACAAGCAAGGGACGGCTGCTAGACCAAAGAGATGGATGATCAGAGAGAGAGATTAGAGAGAGAGAAGGGGCGCGGCCACCAAGAAAAATCGCAGGAAAACCAGCTCTTCCTTAGGGTTTCTGATTCTTATATCTCTCATTAATGGGCCCAAGTCATTAGACTAATGGCTCATTAATCTTTTGGGCCCAAACACAAATTAGACAAAAAGCCTGTATTTTGTCTGGCCCAAAACTCTGATCCAATACAATAAATGCCATTGCATCTTACCGTATTATTTCCATTTAACTTTCCCGTTAGCTATGGTGTGTGACCCTTAGGGATCATACAATACTGGCAATAAGTCCTAAACTTATAGATCATGAGCGGACTCTAGCAAGCCATCATGAACACCCAGTATTTATGACTTATGTCTGATCTCGACACTTATCATACTTTCTAGAGATAGTACGGTAGATTTCAGGACATTCCCAACATACACATGGTTCTTCTTCGTTCTTGATGAAACCAAATTGTTTTACTGCTTCATCAAAACGAAGATTCCAACTCCGTGATGTTTGCTTCAATCCATAAATGGATTTATGAAGCTTGCATACCTTCCCATCATTCTTAGGATCTACAAAACCCTCAGGTTGTGTCATATACACTTCCTCTTCCAAAATTCCATTCAGGAAGGCGGTTTTGACATCCATCTGCCAAATCTCATAATCATAATAAGCGGCAGTTGCTAGAAGAATCCGAATGGATTTAAGCATAGCGAATGGGGAATAGGTTTCATCATAGTCAATACCATGAATCTGTTTGAAACCTTTAGCCACCAACCTAGCTTTATAAATTTGGACATTGCCATCCACGTCAATCTTCTTCTTGAAGATCCATTTACACTCAATGGCTTTTGCACCATTAGGTAAATCAACCAAGGACCATACTTGGTTTTCTGACATGGATCCCATTTCGGATCTAGAGGCTCCAAGCCACTTTTCGGAGTCCGGGCCCATCATTGCTTCCGCGAAGGTCGCCGGTTCGTCACTTTAAATGATCATCAGATCATTGCAATTGGTCACGATAAATCCATAATATCTCTCGGGTTCGTGACGGATCCTTCCGGATCTGCGAACTTCAGGCTCCACAGGTGTGGGTTCCACAGAACTTTGTGGATCCAACTGTTGCTCTTCCTCAGAAGGTTGAGCAATCTCCTGTGCATCTTGAATTTCTTCGAGATGTACTTTACTCCCACTGCTTTTCTTAGAAAGAAACTCCCTCTCAAGAAAAGAACAGTCCCGAGTAACAAAGACTTTGTTCTCAGATCGGTTGTAAAAGTAGTATGCCTTGGTTTCCCTAGGATAACCAACGAAGTAACATTTATCTGATTTGGGTGCGAGCTTGTCAGAGATTAAACGTTTGACATAAGCCTCACAACCCCAAATCTTCAGGAAAGACAGACTTGGAATATTCCCAGTCCACAATTCATGTGGTGTCTTTTCCACTGATTTAGATGGCACCCTATTTAGTGTAAACGCAGACGTTTCTAGAGCGTATCCCCAAAAGGATAATGGAAGATCTGAGTGACTCATCATAGACCGAACCATATCCAATAAGGTTCGATTCCTCTTCTCTGACACTCCATTCCATTGGGGTGTTCCGGGAGGAGTGAGTTGTGAAACAATTCTACACTCGCTCAGATAGTCACTGAACTCTTGACTCAAGTATTCTCCTCCGCGATCCGACCGCAGAACTTTGATACTTTTGCCAAGTTGGTTCTGTACTTCATTCTTGAACTCCTTGAATCTATCAAAGGATTCTGACTTGTGTCTCATCAAATAGACGTAGCCATACCTACTGAAGTCATCAGTAAAGGTAATGAAGTACTTGTGATTTCCTCTGGCAACAGTGCTCATCGGCCCACATACATCAGTATGAATAAGGCCCAATAAGTCACTGGCCCTTTCATTCGGTTTGTTGAAAGGGGCCCTAGCCATTTTGCCCATCAAGCAAGATTCGCATTTCTCACATGATTCAAAATCAAACGAGCCCAGAAGCCCATTTCGATGGAGTCTCTGAATGCGTTTCTCATTGATGTGGCCCAAACGACAATGCCATAAGAAAGTCGGGTTTTCGTCATTTGACTTAAACAGCTTTGTATTTATGTTAAAGACATGCATTTCTTGGTTTAAGACATATAACCCATTATCTAATGGGGCACTACCATAAAACGTACCATCACGATTAAAAGAACAAACTTTATTCTTAACAGCAAAATCAAAACCTTCCAAATCCAAAACGGAAACTGAAATTATGTTTCTGCTAATCGCAGGTACAAAGTAGCAATTATTCAATTCTAAAACCATGCCAGAAGGTAATGACAAATCATAGTGCCTACGGCCAGTGCAGCAACCTTAGCTCCATTCCCGACCCGTAGCTCCACTTGTCCTTTCTTCAGCGTTCTACTGTTTCTTAGTGCCTACACATTAGTACAAATATGAGCACCGCAGCCGGTATCCAATACCCACGAAGTAGAACTAGAAGACATAACATTAAGTTCGATAACATAAATACCTGAGTCAGACGCATCATACGTCTTCTTAAGCTTCTTGTAATCTTCAATGAACTTCTTGCAGTCTCTCTTCCAATGCCCTAGCTGCTTGCATTAGTTGCATTTGTCCTCAGGAGAAGGCCCGGATTTGGGCTTGGGCTTGGGCTTGTCTTGACTCTCAGTCTGGACAGCTTTAGCTTTTCCCTTATCCTTACTAGGTTTCTTAAACCTTTTACCCCCTTGTACCATCAGTACATTAGGAGTCGCCTTCTTGAGATCCGGCTCTGCTGTCTTCAGCATGCCGTGCAACTCAGTCAATGTCTTAGTCATGTTTTGCATGTTGTAGTTCATGATGAACTGATCAAAACACGACGGCAAAGACTGCAGAATCATGTCAGTGGCTAGCTCCTGGCTAATGGCACAGTCCAGTTTCCCCAGGTTATCAATGTAACCCATCATTTTAAGGACATGAGGACTCACTGGACTGTCCTTAGCCAGCTTGCAATCCATGAGAGATTTAACCATATGGTATCTCTCTGTGCGAGCTTGCTCCTGAAACAAAGCTTTCAGGCTGTTAATCATCTCAATCGGTGACATCACGTTCTCATATTGCTTCTGCAGCTCAGAGTTCATAGTCACCAGCATTAGACAATTAACGTCTTTGACATCAGATGAATGCTTATCCCAAGCATTTTTATCTGCCTGCGTGGCATTGGAACGTGGCCTCTCGGGGAGAACTCTTGTAAGGACATATTCCTTGTTCTCCTGCCTGAGAACTATTCTCAGGTTCCGATACCATTCCAAGAAATTTGATCCATTAAGCTTGTCCTTCTCAAGGACGGATCTTAGCGAGAAAGTGTTGATGTGAGTTGGGACAGCATAGCTGTAATTAAAAGAGGTAGAAGTTTTAGTTATGATGCTCAAGGAAATGAGAATTCTTATCTAATAAGAAAACTCGCACTGTATTCAAAAACTATGTTTCCTCAGATGAATACAATGAACCAAGATCCTCAGCTCACCAAAATTTGAGTGGGCGACTCGCCATCACCAAAACTTTAGTTATCTAGGTAAGCAAATCATTGCTAATTGTACCAAGTACAACTCTTGGTCGCAGATAAGACAATCCATGTCTTATCCCCTCTGATGCCTCTGGGCCCAGAAATTCTGATAGCCCAGTCAAGTAAACCAATCTCTTCAGTCTTGTGATCATTGACAGTCGCACTGCAAGTCTATCAATGATCACCTGCCTTACTCATGTAGTTGTGGATACCAAGGACTCCAAGGCTATCCAACAACGAAACGAGTCTTGACAGTAGACAAGATCGGGCAAGACATCAAGATCACTTGATATTTAGTTGAGGAAAATAACTATTTAATCTTGATGCATATCCAATATACATCCAAGAAGTTATTAAGTTAATTAAAACATATAAGTTTAGTAAGTTTAGGTTAATCTAGAACTTTAGGAGTAAATTTGGTCCGGTATTTGCAAATTTGAGGTCCAACCATCAAGTCTGCGATTGGTGTGTCGATCGACACCAACCATTGGCGTCGGTCGACACAACCCAATTTAAACCGGACTTCGATAGCCAGTCAAACTGGATCGAATTTCCTTCGATTCAATCTAATTGAACCGGTCCGGTTTAATGGTCCATGTCGATCGCCACACAACACTGTGTCGATCAACATTACCCAACCAGAACCAAATTGGTTAATTAACTTAACCGATCGAGATAACCGGTTCAATCCAATTGAACCGATCTATCCATTTGCATAGTCTGTGTCGACCGACACACCCATTGTATCGATCGACACAGTAGGGATACGGATGTTCGATCGCTGATCGAAACCCTTAATTTAAAAAAAAAAAACATTTTGCGGCGTGTCGACCGACACAAGCTAGTGTCGATCGACACAGTGCAAAAACAGCAGTTTATCGTTTTTAGCAGAATCTTAATCCGAGATTAAACTCATCAAAACATGATTTAACAAGCATTAATCTATTCAAATACATCAGTTTTCGAATTACATGCTTTAGATTCAATAGATTAAACCCTAATAGCTCTGATGCCACTGTTGGAAAGCCTAGGATCTAGGGTTCGTTATATTGATTCACTGACCTCGATCTTACCTTGTTCTGGCAGCGGAATGATTGGTATGACGAGATCAATAGCGACTCAGATGCTTCTCCTCTACCAGATACACACGCACACAAACCTGGAAAGCCGGGATGCTAGTGCCGGATCTTCGGGATCACAGAGTTTTTGCTATCTCTGATTTCTCTGCAAAGACGAAGTGAACGGCTAGGGTTTCAGGTCGAAACTTTAAGCCTTATATCGACCTGGAATGACTAAAACCGAGTATTGGTTAATATCAATTCGTTTAAGTCATAAAATTGAAACATCAGTTTCGAAACACGATCTGTGTCGATCGACACACATACTGTGTCGATCGACACACCACTATAAACTCAATATTAATGTGTATCCAATACACATCAATATGATCATTACCATAATGATCATTCCCATATTTTACGCTTCCAGTTTGCTTAGGTGTGTGACCTTATAGGATCATATAATACTGGCAGTAAGTCTGCAACTTACAGATTGCAAGAGGCTTCTAGCAAAACATTGCAACCGCCCAGTATTATATGAATGTCTGATCTCGACACACAACTATCATCAGGAGTGAGTACAAGTGTGATTTCAGGACACAATCCCAACAATATATACTTTTGCCAGTTTGTGTTTGTGTGTTTGATGTATATACATATAGAACCGAAATATCGAACCGAAATATCGAACCGAACCGAACCGAAGAAAAAAACCGATCGGTAAGTTTTCTAAAAACCGAATAACCGAACCGAAGAACCGAAGTCTCAGGCCTAGCGGAAAATGAATAAATGCAACCGGAAGAGTACACACGACCACCATAATGCCCATCAACGATAGTCCTTCAGCTGACTAAACCTTGACGAGGAGAAGAAAAGAAGTTGAGTAACTCCCGACCCAAAAGAACGTCGGGAAACAAATGGGGCAACGCCGAAGAGGCTCCACAAGCGGCTTGTATTTCGACGGAAAAGAGCATCATAGCTAAAATAGCTATAGGGAGTGAACTAGCACGACCGAGCCATGTGCAGAAGAGAGCTCCAACGGTTTGTAAGATCCACAAGGTCCATAACCGGTCCCTCATGCCGAAGAGACGTGCAGCTACATCTGAGGCGTAGCCACCGAAAGGACGGGCGAAGAAGTTTTCCATACCAAAGCTGGCTGCTATTATACCAGATGTGTGAAGTGTTAGGTTAAACCTATCGTAGAAGTATCCGGATATAATGTTGTTGCTCATTAATTCAACTCCCATAGATACGAACAAGATCTATGTTCTATAGTTCTTCACAGCGAACCAGAAAACCTATAAAATAATATCATAACAACAAGGAAGAATATGATTAGAATCGCATTTACTTGTTGTTGTATCTTAAATATTGATATTTATAATATGCACTTTGTTGTAATTACCTTGGAGAAATTATCTTTGGAAACTTGGCCACTCTTTTGAAGGGTACTGAGGTTACCGTCGGGGATATCTTGCACAAGAGTGAGGACTAGAATCTGAAGAAATCAGGTGATGAAGAAGGTGAACCTTAACGCCGTGAAAGGATCTCCGGTGAGTTTAATGATGTGGAAGATCATTGACACGAGTAGCTGAGTCACGGCTCCTCCCATATCTCCCCACCCTCCGGCACATCCGTTAACGAGTCTGATAATTTTTCCAGTGCACATAACGCTACGAAAGTCGCTAAGAAAAAAACCAATCATGAACCGCACGGCTAAGTAGCTTCCTGCATCAGTTACGAAAGACAAAACGGCTGGAGCTGAGAGCATAAGAGAGAAAGCAGTGTTGTAACGTCCCTTAGAAGGTCACATACATCACCCATATCGAGTCTTGATAAAATGGCGTCAGAGAAAGATTCTACTCCGGTGTTTCCTATGTCAGTTTTGGTAAAGTCGAGGTTGTCGCGGATGATGGGGACTAGAGGTGCGGCCAAAAAGTTTGAGATGAAGCAAGTGAAGAAAGAGATCCATCCTTAGTGGAAGGCTCGCATGTGTGGTTTGGCGAATGAAAGTGGTTTGGACACTTTTGCTCTGTGTTCTGAGTCAACCGAGAAGGATAACTTAGACATGGGATCATCTGATTGGATGGCTTGAGACGAATGGCCATCTTCGACGGAGAAGAAGAATACTTGTTCCCTTGCCGTGACTTCATGCAAGGAGCTCCCGATAGAGCCGTCTTCATTAGAATGGTTGGCAGCCATTGATAGTTTGTTCAAAGAAAGTGGGAGAAAAAGTAAAGAAAGGTTCGAGCCAATGAAGAGGGCTCTTTTTCTTCTTCTTGTTGTCGGTGTAAGTTGGAAAAGAGAATTTTTAACATATAACAAAGAAGATCAATCCATAAGAGAAGAAAACTACGAGATCAATAAGTTGAGTCACGTGACCCTATAAAGATGCAGGACCACAAGACTAGCCGTTGCAACAGGTGTAAAAGCAAAAGCAAAAGGTATTTTGTCGGTTAATGAGAACAAGGAGATAAGGCTGAGTTCCTCATTAATGAAATCCGTACAAGACTGCGTTTTTTGGAGGTTGCATCAGGAACTTTATGTCAAGACGTGATTCATATATAAATGTATGTTAGTACATTGAGAGAGAGACGAGATAGAAGAGAGAAAAATACAAAGCATAAACTTGTATATTGTTCTTGGGGAAAAACAAGGGTAAGAGAGAAACCGGAAGTGAGCTTGTGTAAGGGGCTTTGGGGTTTTGCTCTCTTTGTAACCTTTGTGATCTAGTGGATTCCGGTACAAGAGATCCTGGCCAGACGTATCTCCCTCGTTAACGGGAGTGAACGGGTTAAAGTTGTCGTGTGTTCATCTTTTCATCCTCTGCATTTGCTCTGTTTCACACTCATCATTCATCTGCAACTCTGATATCTCTCGCTTCTACTTCTTGTGTGTGTTGAAAGCTTGCTGTTACATTTATAAGGAGACGTCCTTAGACTGAGTTTTTCTCCACATATTGGTATCAGAGCCAGGTTCTGGTATTGTGTGGCTCTTTGTTAAGAATCATGACATCGTCGTCAAGGGTAGAGTTAGAGAAGTTTGATGGTCTTGGACACTACATGTTGTGGAAGGATAAGTTGCTTGCTCAGATAGATATACAGGGTTTGAGTAAAGCCTTGGAAGAATCAAGGAAAACCAGAGACATGTTCAAAGATCCGGGTGGAACAGAAGAAGCAACGAAGGAAGCAGAGGAAAGGGAAGAAACTTTAGCTGAGAAAATGAGGAAAGCTAGAAGCACCATCGTGCTGAGTGTAAAAACATGGTTCTGAGAAAGATTAGGAAAGAAGAGACAGCTGCTGGCATGCTGAAAGCATTGGATCAGCTATATCTTGCTAAAGCTCTACCAAATCGTTTCCAGCTCAAGCAGAAGTTGTATGGTTACAAAATGTCTGAAAGCTTGTCTACTGAGAGGAACATTGATGAATACCTACATCTTATAACAGATCTAGAAAACATTGATGTTCAAGTATCAGATGAAGATCAAGCAATATTGTTGCTCATGTCCCTGCCTAAACAGTTCGAATAGCTTCGAGACACCCTCAGATATGGCTCAGGAAGAACAACTCTGACATTAGATTAAGTTGTTGCAGCCATCTATGCAAAGGAACTGGAGTTAGGTTCAAACTCTCGAAGCTCAAAAGGTCAAGCATAAAGCTTGTATTCTATGGAAAGGGGGGAGGAACATGGAAGATCTGACTACAGAGATAAATCTCCTAAACACTCAAATTCAAGCTCGAAGTCTAAAAACAGAAAGGCTTGCTGGATATGTGGGGAAGAAGGGCACTTCAAGAACAACTGTCCAAGCAGAAACAAGTCTCAAAACAAGTCTAAAAGTCAAGGAAACACTAGCAGAGGAGAGGCTGCTATGGTGAAGGATAAAAAGAATGAAGCTGCAGGTTTATATGTCTCAGAAGCACAATTCTTGACAAATATAAATTTGGAAAATGAATGGGTAATGGATACTGGGTGCAGCTATCATATGACACATAAGAGAGAGTAGTTTGAGACTCTAAGAGAAGACACTAGATCGTCAGTTCGTATCGGAAACAAAACTACATCAAAGGTCAAAGGGATTGGAAATATCAGAATCAGAAATGATGATGGATCATTAGTGCTGCTAACTGAAGTAAGGTACATTCCTGATATGGATCGAAATCTACTATCTATGGGGACCATGGAAGAACAGGGATGCTGTTTTGAATCCCAAGATGGGACTCTTAAGTGTCAAAGAAGGCACCAAAACTCTTAGGACAGGAAGAAGACATGAAAAACTGTATTTGCTTCAAGGAAAACCAGAGTGTGGACAACTGTTTGTTGCAGAAAGAAAAGGAGATGATACACTGCTTTGGCAAAGGATATTAGGCCATATGAGTCAAAAGAATATGGACATAATGGTGAGAAAGGGGCTATTAGACAGAAAGAAGATCTTAACTTTGGAAATGTGTGAAGACTGTGTCTATGGCAAAGCAAAGAGAGTCAGTTTCTATGTTGCTACTAATGACACTAAAGACATGCTTGATTATGTGCATTCAGATCTGTGGGATGCTCCATATGTGCCACTGTCTCTGTTACTCAAGGAAAACTTGGCTTTACTTTCTGAAGCATAAAGATGAATCATTTGCATTCTTTGTTGAATGGAGCACAATGATTGAGAATCAAACCGAAAGGAAGATAAAAATCCTGAGGACTGACAACGGTCATGAATTCTGCAATCAAAGGATTAATGATCTCTGCAAGGAGAAGGGCATTGTGAGGCATAGAACATGTGCTTACACACCTCAGAAAAACGGAGTTGTAGAGAGAATGAATCGCTCCATAACGGAGAAAGTAAGGAGTATGCTAAGTGACTCAGATTTGCCAAAGGTTTTCTGGGCTGAAGCAACACACACTGCAGTTTTTCTGATAAACAAGGCACCAGCATCTGCCATAAACTTTGATATCCCAGACAAGAAATGGTCAGGAAGAGCGCCGGTGTACACCTATCTGAGAAGGTTCGGATGTGTCTGCTTTGTTCACTCTGATGAAGGGAAGCTTGTACCAAGGGCCAAAAAGGGAGTGTTACTAGGCTGTCCCATAGGAGTGAAAGGCTACAAAGCGTGGCTGATAGAAAGAAGTGTATGATTAGCAGGAATCTGATATTTAAAGAGAATGCAATATACATGGATCTGGTGCAAAGAGGTAAAGAAGTTCAGAATGAAGAGGAACAATCAGATGATACAGTGTTTGGCATTGATCTAGTGGACAACAGTGATATGAGTTTAGGTGGAGATCACTTGGAAGAGACAGTATCCCTGAGTGATCATCCAGAGAACCTAAATGAACATCACTCAGAATAAGAAGATGGAAACACTGAAGAACAAAATACTGAAACTGATACACCAGAAAGCTATCACTTAGTCCGAGACAGGGTCAGAAGAGAGGTAAAAGTGCCAAGAAGATTTGACATTGAAGGTTACTTCAGTGAAGACACAGATGATGAAGAAGAACTCTTTGATGCTGAGGCTCTGATCACTACAGTTGATGGGGACTCCATTGAACCTGCAGATTACAAAGAAGCTCGAAGAGATTCTGATTGGGTTTTATGGTAAAGACTAAGGAGGAATGAGAGAAGATATAGATTCTCTAATCAAGAATCATACTTGGACTGTTGTGACCAGACCAAAAGGGCAGAGAGTTATTGGATACAAATGGATTTTCAAATGCAAGTCTGGAATTCCCGGAGTAGAATAACCAAGATATAAAGCAAGACTTGTTGCTAAGGGATATGCCCAAAGAGAAGGGATTGATTACTCAGATATTTTCTCACCAGTGGTAACATATGTTTCTATAAGGATTCTGCTCACCATTGTTGCAGAAGAAGATCTTGAACTGGAACAGTTGGATGTGAAAACAGCCTTCCTACATGGAGAGTTAGATGAGAAAATTTACAAGGAAGCTCCAGAGGGTTTTGAGGATCAGTTTAAGGGTAATGATGTATGTCTTCTAAACAAGTCTCTATATGGTTTGAAACAGGCTCCTAGCAACTGGAATCAGAAGTTTGATGGGTTTATGTCTGAGATTGGATTTCAGAAGAGTCTCAGAGACAAATGTGCATACATAAAGACTCTTGCAGATGGATCAAAGGTGTAATTGCTCATCTATGTGTATGATATGTTGGTTGCTGCAAAAGATGTGAGTGTTGTCTTAGAACTGAAAAGGAAG
The DNA here is from genome assembly GCA_030180135.1 of Orychophragmus violaceus. Classification (NCBI taxonomy): domain Eukaryota; kingdom Viridiplantae; phylum Streptophyta; class Magnoliopsida; order Brassicales; family Brassicaceae; genus Orychophragmus; species Orychophragmus violaceus. Next base: position 58,646,432 of record CM058231.1, read on the forward strand.
CTAAGTGAAAAGTTTGAAATAAAAGACCTCGGTGCAGCCAAAAGAATTCTCGGAATGGAAATCACAAGAAACAAAGCTGCAGGAAAGCTATGGGTATCTCAAGAGGACTACTTGGGAAAGGTTATGGAGCTATATAAGATGGATCAGTCTAAGTCGGTGATAACACCTCTTGGAGCTCATCTAAAGATGCGTGCAGGAACAAAGGAACAAATTCTTGAAGATGCTGATTATATGAAGTCTGTTCCTTACTCAAATGTTGTGGGTAGCATAATGTATGATATGATAGGGACCAGGCCTGATCTTGCTTATCCAGTGGGCATCATCAGTAGGTTTATGAGTCAATCTATCAAAGAACACTGGTTGGGAGTCAAGTGGGTCTTAAGGTACATCAAAGGAACACTTAAGACAAGACTGTGCTACCAAAAGGGATCTGAATTCATACTGAGAGGGTATTGTGATTCAGATTATACAGCAGATGTTGACAGAAGAAGGTTTATTAGTGGAATGGTGTTCACTCTTGAGGGTAATACTATCAACTGAAGGTCATCATTGCAGAAGGTTGTTGCTCTATCAACCACTGAAGCTGAATACATGTCTCTAAATGATGATGTTAAAGAGGCATTGTGGTTAAAAGGATTATTGAAGGAATTTGGTTATGAGTAGAAGAGTGTGGAGATTTCCTGTGATTCTCAAAGTGCCATAGCCCTATCAAAGAACAATGTTCATCACGAAAGGACCAAGCATGTTGATGTTAAGTATCATAAGATACGAGATGTCATTGCGGATGGTCATGTGGAAGTGCTGAAGATATCAACTCTAAGAAATCCAGCTGATATCTTCACCAAGATACTGCCTGTAAGTAAGTTCCAAGCTGCGCTGAACTTACTAGGCGTCAATTCTGAGTAATTGGACTCAGGAACCAGGATTGGAATCTAGTAAAACTAGATCATTTATCATATCTCTCAAGTTCTCAGGTAATTGTTTTCTTCATTGCTTGATATGTCATTGTTATAGGTAGAGTTTGTTGAACATATAACAAAGAAGTTCAATCCATAAAAGAAGAAAACTTGGAGATCAAGAAGTTGAGTCACGTGACCTTATAAAGATGCAGGACCACAAGACTAGCCGTTGCAACAGGTGTAAAATCAAAAGGTGTTTTGTCGGTTAATGAGAACAAGGAGATAAGGCTGAGTTCCTCATTAATGAAATCCGTACAAGACTGCGTTTTTAGAGGCTACATCAGGAACTTTAGGTCAAGACGTGATTCATATATAAATGTGTGTTAGTACATTGAGAGAGAGACGAGATAGAAGAGAGAACAATACAAAGCATAAACTTGTATATTGTTCTTGGGGAAAAACAAGGGTAAGAGAGAAACCGGAAGTGAGCTTGTGTAAGGGGCTTTGGGGTTTTGGTTTCTTTGTAACCTTTGTGATCTAGTGAATTCCGGGACAAGAGATCCCGGCCAGACGTAGCTCCCTCGTTAACGGAAGTGAACTGGTTAAAATTGTCGTGTGTTCATGTTTTCATCCTCTGCATTTGCTTTGTTTCACACTCATCATTCATCTGCAACTCTGATATCTCTCGCTTCTACTTTTTGTGTGTGTTGAAAGTTTGCTGTTAGTCTGTTACAGTCATAAAGAGACGTCTTTAGACTGAGGTTTTCTCCACAGAGAAGTTGCTTAGTAATTTATAGAGTAATTGGAGATCTGATATGGACATGGTGGGTATGGTTAGGTTTGAATAGTGATTTAGTTTTCGTGGCTTCAGAAATACTTCACACGGAGATGGAGAATATTCTATAGGTACTAGTAAGTATATGCAGTCTTTGCATAATGCAAATTACGTGCCATATTCATTATAAAATTGTTTATATCAGTACATTTCATTAATTACTTGTACCATATGTATCTCTATCAAGTAAGAACATAACAATATATAACCACACCATATACTTACAACAAATACACTGATAGAATTATATAAATGTACGAGTTGATTAAAAATGCAGTAGAATTACGTGTCATTTTCACCGCCGGTTTAGCGTCAATTTTGCGTGTACGTAGCTCATGTCCAACCGTGATGTGCCTATAGGGATGTAAACCTTTTTGGTCAAAAAAAAAAGGGGAATTGTTTTTTTAAACATTTATTTGAATCTAGAAATTAAAGTAAACTTAAAAAAAAAAATGTTAAACTAGATCTTTAGGGGTAAAAAATTATCCTGGGCACATTCACGACCAAACAATAAAATAAAAATTTGATTTACCATATTAATCCTTAAAAAATCTATCCAAAAAGTCTTCGAGGTAGACTTCCTTGAGAACTCTGTTTTTTTCATACGATCTTAAATTTAAATTATAAAATTTAATAAAAATATTATTATCAAACCACTTTTTCAATAATCAAAACACAACCAACTTCCACCTATAAAAAATAAAATTTGATATAAATAAGTTTTTTTTAACAAACTTGTGAAATAACAAAGTGTAGGTTCTGAAGAAGAAGTCTACAGTGGAAGTATACTGTAGAAGGCTGCGGTAGAATTTTACCTTCTCAAGTCAGACCTACAATGAAAATTGGCAAGAACTTAAAATACATTTGACGGTAATTTTTACTTTGAAAAAGAAGTATACCAATAAAGTTTACTTGAGAAGTCTTCTTATGAAATCTACCGTAAACGATTTTTAACATAGAAATTTTACCTTCTATATAAAGCAGCGAGGCTAAGTATTATTTTGTGGCTTGGTAAAAAAATAAAATATCTCCTCTTTCTCTCTATAACATTCTTTCTCCTAGCCGTGAGCCTTGTTTTGTCGAAGTCGCGTGTGTTTTTTTGGGGTATGATTTCTTCTCCAATCTGTTTGTGTAATAATACATCATTCATCTTGTTTGATTCCTAATGTTCCTTGTTTTATAATACATAGATATGGTGAGATACTCCTACAGTCATCCGTCAAGTAGCTCCATGAAAAGCTTGTGGAGTTCAGGGTTGCACGAAGTGAACTCTGGTACTCGAAATAAATCAGGAATTCCTGACAAATATTTTTGTAGGTTGTTGACCGCAAAAAAAATTTCCAATTTCGTCGGAAATTCAGGCCGGTTATTTTTTATGATGCAAGAACTATAAGGTAATAAGATTCTTGTGTTGTTGTTTGTTTTACGATTGTAGTTTGTATCTTTTCAATACAATAAATTGTGTAATATCTACGTATAGGATGGTAACCATCATTTATTTGAATGGTGGAATGAAGCTATTATGAACGAATTGCAAAAGCTTCGATGTGCCTTAGAAAACCAGGGAGACTGCATCCGTGTTTTTGAAGATAGTGATTATCATGCATTCCAAACTCGGATTAAGGCTAAGATCATTCAACTGAAGGAGACTATTCGGCAACAATATTCAGTAGTCGTGGAGTTGAAAACCGTGGTTTTATTCGTTGTAATCCTTTTAACCATTGTACTCTTAGTTTTGCCATTTAAAATTGTAGATTAATGGTCGGATTTGATATCCACAGGAATTTGTATCACGTTCAAGAACCATGATGATTGATTTCATGCTTGTTTGTTTTGGTTTTCGTAGACTTATTAAGAAGACTTTTACAGTAGACTTCATATCGAAGTCTACAGTCCAAAATTATTATGTTTTTGAACGAACCAATAAAAAGAATCGGATTTTTATCGTACCAAATCGAGTAAACCACTAACGTAAATTGTTGGAGATCTCTAATGCAGACCAAGTTGAGAATAGGATTCTAATCGAACCAAATTGAGTTAACTGGTTGTATAAATTGTTGGACTTCTATTTAGTAGACTTTGTGAGGAAGTCTATTTTTTCAAAATTTGGACGGGAACCAGATGATTACACAACCGGTTTGGGTGGGAATTGCCAAAATATTTTGATAAACAGATGTAAACCATCGCTAAACCGATGATAACCGATACTTATCCGACTTTTTTAACCTACCTATATAAACTTCTTTCAAATCTTTAATCCTAACCCTAATGTGAATGTAGCCTATTATGTCTCTCTAATCCGTCAATATCGGCGGAGCATCTCGCCTCTCTCAGCGTCCTCTCGCCATCTCGCCATCTCTCCATGTTGGCGTCAATGTCTTTGTCTCTCTGTCTTGACGTCAATCTCTACTCAGCGTAGCCTCGCCGTCGGTAACCTCTCTTGACGACTTTCTCTAATTTTCTTTTTCTGAATATCGAGACAACCCTGACAGTAACCTTACTCTGATTTTTGTTTTCCCATCCCTGTCCAGCGGCGGTAACCTTCATCGCTGTCTCGCCATCTCTCCGTGTGGCGTCAATGTATTTATCTCTCCGCCTCGACGTTGATCTTTACTCAGCGCAGCGTCGCCGTCACCACCATCGATTGCTCTCTCCAACGCCTCAGATGCATCCGTCGCCCTCTGATGTAAGACGCGGAGCGGGTGGTCGAGAGAGATGAGCGGACGGACGGACGGTGCGAACGATGGTCGAGCGGGACGAGAAGCTGGCCGATGGTACTCTCTTCTCGCCAAGGGATGATCGGATGATGATTGATGAACTACTGATCTGTAAGAACGCTAGAGATAACTGAGGCAGCAAGCAAAAACCAAGAGATCCAATTCTCCAAAGGGGAAGCCGCGCAAAGGAGAGAGAGATCACCTAAACCTTAGGGTTTTCTTAGTTTAAACTTGCTTAACTTTTTAAAAACAAAGAGTGGCTTTAAATAGCCAAAGTACTAGGGTTACAGGTTTTAGAAAAGGGCCATAAAGAGGCCTGGTCGAAACTACAAAAATAGAAAACAAGAAAGAAAGGTTGGACGGGCCATATTCTCCTTCTCTTGAAGCGGGCCTTGGTTTACCTCATTAAAAACCTTAGTGGGAAAACCCAATTGGGATAAAACCACACTAAAGGGAAAAAGAGTATAAACCAATTCCAAGGAGATGTCGCTCGTACTCCTGGTCGCCATACGTAAGTCTGAAGCCCACTAAGTCCGTGAGCTTCCAAATAAGGCAGGTCCAGAAACCTTCAGATTTGATCTTGCATATCTTCTTGGTCCGAGCTGGTATTGGTATGATTCCAATTTTCATGCGTTTCCTGATGAAACAGGAATCCAGAACAAGTTCTTTTACTCCTTGAGTCATCCTGGTTCGTTCTGGGCACTCCATAATGTGCAAGTCGGTCTTTATCGCGTTCCTTGAAAATCACCTGTCTTAAAACGGTCATAACTTCTTCATAGGAAATGGTCTTGATGTGATTCAACTTCGTGCAGATTTCTTGATGAGTCAGGTTTCCAGAACAGGTTGAGTTGTAGCTTGATTCCTCTTGGTGCATTCGCAATCCTCTCTTGAATGCACCTATATCCGCGGACAGAGCTAACTGGACAGCTTCTAGACATCCTCCTAGTTGATCTCGAACCCAAGATGATTCCTTCTGACCAAACTCTTCCAAATAGCATACTTTATGATGAATATAAAGTCTGGTATGATTGGCTTGAACCAACTCTTCTATGGACATCTTCCAGGACACGGTTAGGGCTCCGGGAGGTCGGTTGGCGACCGTCTCCAAATGGGATCGTTCCAATTGGGTTCTAGAACGATCATCACTCCTGAAACATGCTGTTGGATTATGAATTCCTGATATCACGTCATATGGTCTTCATAACTTGCAGTGGCCTTCTGAACCTCCTCAGGTACGTTCCGCGGGATCGGGAATAGCTCGGTCAGCCTCGTGGTCGAGGCTGGTACGTACTGCTCGTCCGGGTCGGGTCTGGAGGATCCGATGTCCTCATCATACCCTCTCTCTTGAAGAGGATTCTACCTCGAATCTGCATAGCCTGCACCAATAGAAAGCAAGTTAGCCTTCATGCGGTTTCGTGAGTTCATGGCCTTACCTTGAGGAATTGGTGGTCGGATGGTGCAATGGCTTTTTATGCGTGTTCCGTTGGGTTGGGAACTCAGTATCACGCCTTTGTCTTGGCCTGGGTTCCATTGGAAACTCTCTGGGTCGTGATCTCCATTAGTGGGATCAATCTTTGTGTCGGCCGGTTCCTTTATTTTCTCGCCTCCGGTCCATTGGTTCGTGCGGTCCATCGGAACCTTGTTCATTCCTGCGCCCTGTTCAAAACATTTGACCAATTCCAAGTGCAATAAAACAGTGTTTGATTCTTTATAATCAGATAGAAGAGAATTGGGTTGGGATACTTGAACCTTGGTCGAGGCGGTCGAAGGTCGTGGTCGAGAAATGGGCGAGCGTGGCACTTCTTTCCGGTTCGCCTCTTTGGTTCCAACATCTAGTTGTGGTCTCAAATCATGCTCTGATTTCTGACTAACACTCTCAGTCTGGTTTGGGTCGTGATCTTCATTGGTTTTAGTCGGATCACTTTCTGGTTCGACCGGTTCCTTCGGTTTCTCGGTCTCGCCTCCGGTCTGTTGACCTGTGCGGTCCATTGTGTTGGGAATGTCCTGAAATCTACTGTACTATCTCTAGAAAGTATGATAAGTGTCGAGATCAGACATAAGTCATAAATACTGGGTGATCATGATGACTTGCTAGAGTCCGCTCTTGATCTATAAGTTTAGGACTTATTACCAGTATTGTATGATCCCAAAGGGTCACACACCATAGCTAACGGGAAAGTTAAAATGGAATTAATACGGTAAGATGCAAGGCATTTACTGTATTTGCACAGAGAATTGGGCCAGACAAAATACAGTCTTTTGTCTGGTTTGGGCCTTGGGCCCAAAATCCCAACAGGCCATTAGTTTAATTACTTGGGCCCATATAAGGATGAGAAAAGGCGCAGGAAGCCCTAATGCTTCTGGCTCTGCGATTTCTGAGCCTGGCCGTCCTCTCTCTCTCTGTTGTTCCAGCTTGGTCTAGCAGCCTGATCCAGTAGCTTGTAAGAGTGTGGATACCTAGGAGGAGCCGGTAATCATCAGCTCTTGCAGATCTCGATATTCCTTTGATCAATCCGCTGCAATCACAAGGTAATGATCCTGATCTGTTTATGATTCAACTGCAAATCACCTAGATCCTAGTTGATTATGTTAGGTTGTAATCTGACAATTAAACCTATGAACACACATAATCCTTCGGTGGTATCAGAGCCTAGGTCGTTAGGTTTTTGCTGTTTGGATCATATTTAGGTTGTTTTAATGTTAAGAATCGAATTTGGCTTAAGAAATTTGATTAGAACTTGTAAAACCCTAATTTGAAATTGCTTGTTTCAATCGCATGAAAAGAAACGATTTGGATTGTTGATTGTTATCATGATTTTGTCTTCAAGTGAATGTTATAAATCGCTTTTGACTTTGTTTCATAATTGTATGAATCGATTTGTATAATCATAAGTCACTATCGTTTGTTGTATGGAATCGCTTTTGACTAGGGTTTGTCAATGTTCAAAGCTTTTTGTCTTTATGTGAAAGAACATGAGTCGTGATGTTTGACTTTGCTTTGTTTCAATCATAAGCATGAATCGATTGTTGAATTGGTATAATGACAAAATCGGTTTTGTCTTCATGTGTAAGTCATGATACGATTTAGAAAAATCAAATTCATTATTGAATTTGTTATCAATCGATTCATAAGGTTTGTTATGATTGAGAATCTTTTTTTTTTTCAAAAACAATATCAAGCTTTGAATAATTATGGTTTAAGCGGTTAACCCAAATCGCGGTTTGCTGGAAATTATTTAATACAATTGGTATTATTTAATTTCTGGTTAAACCGGATTTAAATTCAAAATTGAATTTTAACCTAAACCGAAGGCTGGTCTAAGTTTGATTTGGTTGGACCAAATAATTTAGAGCTGGTCTGGTTTAGTAAATAACCAGTTGGATTTAGTAGTTAATTTGGTCTCGGACCAGAATTAATGAACCGACTCGGTTATGTCAAATTATTGGGCCAATTGGAATTCTGTGGTCTTGGGCCAAGAATTGGGCCTATAATTTGTGACCCAACCGAAAACTTTAATAAAATATTAAATTAGAAATTTCTATTTTTAGCATGTTTCTAAATTTAGAAAGTTTCTAAAATAAGTAAGTTTCCAAAAATAGTAATCTTCTATTTTTGGAAAGAAAACCTAAAATCCTCAAAAACAATATCAAGCTTGGATGTCTTGCCCAATCTTGTCAGCTACTTAACGCTTATTCAATTACAGATATGGCTTACAGTGTGAGGTGACTGTTTTTGCGTAAGTAAAGTAGTATATAGTCACTGATTTCATTGGGAGTCCCAGACTTTAGTGATTATTTGGCTGTAAGAGATTGGTTTCCTTGACTGGGCCATCGGGAGTCCCGGGCCTTGAGACATCTGGTGTATTGGGCCTTGGGCCCAATTCACAACCGAGAGTTATTGGATATAACTAGCTGTGTGTATGCTTACCAAGTAAAGCTATTTCTGGGTGACGGCCAGTGGCCCACTTTGGATTTAGCTGAACATGGGTCTCGGAATCATTGCATTCTTATGAGGTTAAACAAAGAAATTTTGAATGCAGTGCGAGTTTTCTTATAAGTTATTAAGATTACTCTTTTATGAACTAAATAACTAAAACTCTATTTATCTCTAAATTTCAGTTATGACTAGCACAAACAATCAAAACACTTTCTCGATCCGGTCTGTCCTTGAAATGGACAAACTGAACGGATCAAATTTCTTGACTTGGTCGCGGAACCTGAGGCTAGTCCTCAGGCAGGAGAGAAAGGACTATGTCCTTGAGAGAGCTCTCCCCGAGAGGATCGGGTCCAATGCCTCTCATGCAGTATATGATGCTTGGAATAAGCATTATAATGATGCGGTAGATGTGCGTGGTCTGATATTGGCTACCATGGACTCAGATTTGCTGAAGCAATATGAGAACATGGAGTCGCCAATAGAGATGATCAGCAGCCTGAAATTGAATTTTAGGAGCAGGTGAGAGTGGAGAGATACCAGTTGGTTAAGTCTCTCACTAGCTGCAAGCTACCAAATGATCATCCAGTGAGTCCTCATATCAGTAAAATGATGGGTTACATTGATAACCTGAGGAAACTGGATTATCCAGTTAGCCAAGAATTGGCAACTGAGATCATTCTGCAGTCACTTCCGTCAAGCTATGATAAGTTCAAAAGGAACTATATCAAGAAAGGCTTAACGAAGACGCTGACTGAACTGCATGATATGCTCAAGACAGTTGAGCCAAACGTGAAGAGTACCCTGTATAATCTCATAATGGAGAAGGGTAGGTTTACTAAACCTAATGCTGACAAGGGTGAAGACAAAGTTGTCCAGATTTTGAATCATGGCAAGCGTGTGTCTTCTGAGCCCGAGTCAGATACATCTTACGTTGGTAAGTGCTGCTACTGTAAAGAGACTGGGCATTGGAAGAGAGATTGCATAAAATTCATGGAAGATTATGAGGAGTTGAAGTTGATGTATGAGACTACTTCCTCAGGTATTCATGTTATTACTTCAAGTTCTACCTTATAGGTTTTGGATACTGGTTGTGGCACTGATATTTGTTATAATATGCAGAGCCTAAGCAACAGTAGAACGTTGAAGGAAGGACAAGTGGAACTGCATGTCTGGAAGGAGCTATGGATGCTGCCTCAGCCGTAGGGTTTTCACTTGTAGATGCCTTTGAGGCTTGGTTTTGTATTAAGTAATTGCTACAATGTACATGCTTTAAGCAGAGTTGTCTTTCATTTTCTTGTAAGGATTTGAATGTTTTTCATTTTGATAAAAGACAAGTTTTGTTCTTTTGATCTCAATGAAATATTGATTGTAGCACCCTATTCAAGGAATGGGTTTTATATCTTAAACCAAAGAGTGCCTAAATGTAACATAAATACCGAATTGGTTTAAATCTGATGAATTAAACCTGATTTTTCTTGGCGTAAATGTTTTGGTCACATAGAGTGAGTCGGATTCAGAAATCCCATAGTTATGGACTTTTGGGCTCATTTGATCGGATATCTTATGAGACTTGAATTCTGCTTACTGGACCAAAAGACAAAGGGCCCATCTTAGCCGAGCTAGAGAAAGGCCCAAAGGCTTATTGGACCTTGAACATACTCATGTATGTGGCCCGATGAGCAGTAATGCCAGAGAAAAATTTCCTGTACTTCATTGTCTCTACTGATTATTTCAGTGAGTATGATTGTGTTCATTTGATGAGACACGAGTCGGAATTCTTTGAAATGGTCGAAAGAGTTCCAGAATGAGGTATAGAATCTGAGTGACAGAAGTATTGAGACTCTGGATTAGATCACGAGTGAGAATACTTAAGTCATTGATGGTGTGATCATCTGAATGAGTGTGAAGTCGTTTCACAGCTCATTTCTCCTGAAAACCTGGAGGTGTTTCTGTGAGAAAGAATCAGATCTTATTAGAAATGATTAAAGATGAGTCACACGAATCTTCCATGATATTCTTTAAGAATAACGCTCTACAAATATCTAAGTTTACGCCGAAATAGTTCCACCAATATCAGTTGAAAGACACCACATAAATGTGGACTGGAAATGATCCAAATTCGTCTTTACTGAGTATTTGTAGTTGAGCTACTTCGCTGGTTGTCCTAGGGAAACCAAGGCTTGTTACTTTTACGTCCATTCCGAAAACGAAGTTAGGTTGTTCGGAATTCTATTTTCTAAAAGGAAAGTTGCTTTCCAAGAAGAACAGTGGGAGTAAAAGTATAACTCGAAGAAATTCGAGAAATACAGGAGGCTGCTCAACCTGTTGAGGGAGAGCAGCGGATGGATTTACAGATTTCTGTAGAATCTACACCTGTAGAGCCTGAAGTTCGCAGATCTGAATGAATCCGTCACTAATCCGAGAGTGATTTCTCGTGATTAGTTGCCATGATCTGATGATCATTGAAAGTGACGAACCTGCGAAATTCACAGAAGCGAAAGTGAGCCCGGACTCCGAAAAATTATACTGTGTGTAAGTTAGCTTCATCGATCCATTCATGGATAGAAGCAAACATATCGGAGTTGGAATCTTCGTTCTGTTGAAGTAGTCAAGGTTTTGACTTGAACAGGAACGAGATGGAACTGTGCGTTTATTAATAGATAAGTGGGAGCGATGTTGCATTTCTCATAGTGTATGTCGATGACATACTGATTCTCGGAAATAACGTTCCAATGCCGCAGTCGGTAAAGGACTGGCTTGGGAGTTGGTTTTATGATTGATATGGGTAAAGCCACGTAAGTTCTTGGATTTTGGATCTAAAGATAGAGATCCAAAAGAGCTGATAGGAAAAAGTCAGGATTCTTATATTGACAAAGTCCTACACGTTTTCAGCATTCCAAGAAGGGTTTTATGCCAATGTCACATGGCATTACGTTATGCAAGAAACAGTGTCCTACGATAACTGCTGAGCTTGAATGCATGGATGAGATTCCATATGCGTCGGCAATTGGATCTATCATGTATGCCATGACACGTACTTGTTTTGATGTTGCTTTAATGTTAAGCAAGACAAGTAAAGACCAGTCAAATCCAGCAAAGAATCACTGGATAGACGTAATGAATATCCTCAAGTATTTGGAAAATACTTAGGATAAGTTCTTGATTTACGGAGAAAGTGAGGTGCTACAAGTCGATGGAGTCTGAAAGGCAAGTTTCCAACAGACAAAGATGATTTCCGGTCACAGTCCGGTTATATCTTGTGTCTGTCTGGCGGTGCAAGGCACTGTTGCTGACTCCATGACTTAAGCTGAACATTTCACAGCTTGGGTAGCGGCGAAAGAGGTTGTTTGGATAGAAAAAGTTCATCACTGAACTTGATGTGGCTAGCTGCACATCTGAGATCCAAACACATTGAGGGTAGGTGTTACCTATTACGTGAGATAAATGACAGAGGTGTTAAGTAGATCAGCAAGTTTCAACGAATGAGAACGTTGCTAATCTATTAACGAAGCCACTCCTTAGGCCTAAGCACGAGTCGCGGACTGTAGCTGTAGGATAAGAGAAATTAAGATGTAGTCTTAATTTCAATGGGAGTTTGTAAAGGGCTTTATTTAGTTGTTTTGAAAGGTTCATGTAAACATAATATTTTATGTTTATGAAATCTATGATTTCTGGATTATTTTAACTGTGATATAAATAATCGTTCCAAAATGATTCATGTCATTATATATGGGCCATCGAAGTACATGAGTAGACTTGATCCTGAAACCCCATATTTAACGAAATGACATAAATCATAGTGTCCATAGTCGAAGGTTGTTGAAATTGGAACACCAACAACCACTTGAGACTAGATTGTGTTGAGACTTATGACCAAGTTTCGAGGGGTCATAGATGCGCGGCATCAAAGTCGACACATAGGTATATGTAGGGGAGCATATGACCGGACATGGCCCGCTGATGAGAACTCTACAAGATATTAATATTTGTGTCATAAGAGGTTCTCATATACGACTATAGAGTATAGTCCTTAGACCTGAGTTTGCATGCATGTGGCTGCACATGGAGTGATGTGCTTTGATCATTGTCTAACGCTGTTTCGTAACTGGGAGCTATAAGGACCTTGGTTGGGTGTATTATAAAGTGTGTAGTTCATAGTGATGGAACAAGATGGGATTTGTCCCTGCCGTTTAACGGAGGTAATATCTCTAGGCCAATCGGAGACTTGATAGCTGGTAAGAGAGTGGCCACTCCCAAACGGACTTGCCCAAGTCGTTTGCATTGTCAGTATCAAATCTGGTCCGATGAACATGGTCTGGCTATATAAGGATGACACGCATCTTGCCTTATGCCAGATCGAGATATTGAGACAAAAGGATTAGGGAATGTAGGATTCCAGTACAAGTGGGAGATTGTTGGGAATGTCCTGAAATCTACTGTACTATCTCTAGAAAGTATGATAAGTGTCGAGATCAGACATAAGTCATAAATACTGGGTGATCATGATGACTTGCTAGAGTCCGCTATTGATCTATAAGTTTAGGACTTATTACCAGTATTGTATGATCCCAAAGGGTCACACACCATAGCTAACGGGAAAGTTAAAATGGAATTAATACGGTAAGATGCAAGGCATTTACTGTATTTGCACAGAGAATTGGGCCAGACAAAATACAGTCTTTTGTCTGGTTTGGGCCTTGGGCCCAAAATCCCAATAGGCCATTAGTTTAATTACTTGGGCCCATATAAGGATGAGAAAAGGCGCAGGAAGCCCTAATGCTTCTGGCTCTGCGATTTCTGAGCCTGGCCGTCCTCTCTCTCTCTGTTGTTCCAGCTTGGTCTAGCAGCCTGATCCAGTAGCTTGTAAGAGTGTGGATACCTAGGAGGAGCCGGTAATCATCAGCTCTTGCAGATCTCGATATTCCTTTGATCAATCCGCTGCAATCACAAGGTAATGATCCTGATCTGTTTATGATTCAACTACAAATCACCTAGATCCTAGTTGATTATGTTAGGTTGTAATCTGACAATTAAACCTATGAACACACATAATCCTTCACATTGGACCCTCTATCTTTCCTGCATCCTGATCAACACTTTTGACCAATCCCAAGTGAATTAAGACAGTTTTTGATTCATTATAATCAGATGGAAAAGATTTGGGTTGGGACACTTTAATCTTTGGTCGAGGCGGTCGAAAGGCGTGGACGGCCCTGGGTCTTTGGTCTTATTATGACATACTGCTCATATACCAACCATTTCAGCTCCTTCCACGTCCTTGACGGTTCCTTCAGTTGTCTCTGTATCTTCTCCTCGAGCTGCCACCAAGCGTAGGCATCTCCGGTCAGGGTTTGAATCGCATACGAGGCCTGTTCGTTCCTTGGGATATTGTAATCCCAAAAGTAATCTTCTAGATCTTCTTCCCACTGAAAGTAGTCTTCGGTACCTGAGAAAGATATTAGTTGTGAGTCTAAGACACAAAAATTATTTTGAAATTTATTGGGTTTTGAATGTCTTAGTCTGGAGGATTGATGGCGCCGATAATTGTCAGGTGGCTCGGGATCCATTTTGTTCGCAGCATGGTCGTCTCCACAATGGTACGGGTTGTGACCATGGTCTGGTCGTCCTTGTTTCACTCGACCATGTCGAGATGGGTCGAGTGGTCGCTCCAGGCGGTCGAGTCGAGCTCCGATCGTCTGGATCGCAGCTAGGAGCTGAGTGAACTTGGTCGGTTTGCCTTGTTGGGCATGTTCTTCGTCCATTGTCTCTGCACACTTAGCAAAAATATCAAACGCAACAAGAAAGAAAGGAAAAACAAGAAATAAAGGAAAAGCTCAAGAGAAAAAAAGGAAAAAATGCAACAAAGGAAACAAGACAATGGTGATTTTTTTTTTTCCTATTAGATGAGTGCACATAAACAAAATATAGAAGCTATATTCGAATACAAAAGCAAAGACTCTTTTTATGGGTTTTTTTTTAATATGATGTAATCATGAAGCAAATAAGGAAAACAAAAATCAAATGCAAACAAAATTTTATGGCCTTTTGAGTTTTATGGAAATAAACCATATGATAATACAAAAACGAAATCAATGATTTTTTTTTCAGTTTATTTTTTTAAATGCTAATGATTGTACACAAAACAAATATGTAAAGTAATTCAAATGCAAACAGATTTTTTTGGGATTTGGTTTTGGAAAAGGAATCAAAGCAATAACACTAACAAAATTTCAAAATCAAGCGAACTTTTATTAATTTTCTGATTTAGATGAACAAATGATAGCAGAATTTAAAATAAAGAACAAACGATTTTTTTTTTTTTAATGGATGCAACAGAAGAGACTAAATGCAAAAGAAGAAGACAAAAACAAATGATTCACACGAGCAGTTAACAAAAACGGATGATAGTCAAGTGGTCCTAGCAATCAAGCAACTAACACGTTAGTTTTTTTTTTTATTGAAGGCAACAAGACAGAGAATAAAACCAGAAGCTAACAGTAACGATTTTTTTTTTCAGTTTATAAAATTAACAATAAGAAAAAAACAAGTAATGGACAGTAATAGCAAAAATAAAACAAAGACAATATTTTTGGATTTTCGATTGATGAAAAAGTGACAACAAAAACAAAAATGAAAAGCAAAAGGAATAGAGGTAACCAGAGTGGTGTCACGAGCCTAAGCTCTGATACCAGATGATGTAAGACGCGGAGCGGGTGGTCGAGAGAGATGAGCGGACAGACGGACAGTGCGAACGATGGTCGAGCGGGACGAGAAACTGGCCGATGGCACTCTCTTCTCGCCAAGGGATGATCGGATGATGATTGATGAACTGCTGATCTGTAAGAACGCTAGAGATAACTGAGGCAGCAAGCAAAAACCAAGAGATCCAATTATCCAAAGGGGAAGCCGCACAAAGGAGAGAGAGATCACCTAAACCTTAAGGTTTTTTTAGTTTAAACTTGCTTAACTTTTTAAAAACAAAGAGTGGCTTTAAATAGTCAAAGTAAAGTACTAGGGTTACAAGTTTTAGAAAAGGGCCATAAAGACGCCTGGTCGAAACTACAAAAATAGAAAACAAGAAAGAAAGGTTGGACGGGCCATATTCTCCTTCTCTTGAAGCAGGCCTTGGTTTACCTCATTAAAAACCTTAGTGGGAAAACCCAATTGAGGGAAAACCACACTAAAGGGAAAAAGAGTATAAACCAATTCCCAAGGAGATGTCGCTCGTACTCCTGGTCGCCATACGTAAGTCTGAAGCCCACTAAGTCCGTGAGCTTCCAAATAAGGCAGGTCCAGCAACCTTCGGATTTGATCTTGCATATCTTCTTGGTCCAAGCTGGTATTGGTATGATTCCAATTTTCATGCATTCCTGATGAAACAGGAATCCAGAACAAGTTCATTTACTCCTTGATTCATCCTGGTTCGTTCTGGGCACTCCAAAATGTGCAAGTCAGTCTTTATCGCGTTTCCTGAAAATCACCTGTCTTGAAATGGTCATAACTTCTTCATAGAGAATGGTCTTGATATGATTCAACTTCGTGCAGATTCCTTGATGAGTCAGGTTTCCAGAACAGGTTGAGTTGCAGCTTGATTCCTATTGGTCTATTCGCAATCCTCTCTTGAATGCACCTATATCCGCGGACAGAGCTAACTGGACAGCTTCTAGACATCCTCCTAGTTGATCTCGAACCCAAGATGATTCCTTCTGACCAAACTCTTCCAAATAGCATACTTTATGATGAATATAAAGTCTGACATGATTGGCTTGAACCAACTCTCCTATGGACATCTTCCAGGACACGGTTAGGGTTCCGGGAGGTCGGTTGGCGACCGTCTCCAAATGGGATCGTTCCAATTGGGTTCTGGAACGATCATCACTCCTGAAACATGCTGTTGGATTATGAATTCCTGATATCACGTCATATGGTCTGGCATAACTTGCAGTGGCCTTCTGAACCTCCTCAGGTACGTTCCGCGGGGTCGGGAATAGCTCGGTCAGCCTCGTGGTCGAGGCTGGTACGTACTGCTCGTCCGGGTCGGGTCTGGAGGATCCGATATCCTCATCACCCTCGGTAACCTATCTTGATGATTTTATCTATTCTTCTTCTTCTAAAAATTGAAACGACTAGATTTCTTTGCAACGCCGCCTCTTCGATTTTCTTGCCTTGCCGCCTCTATTGGATGTTCGTGGGGAAATCGGATTATCCGGCGCCGCAAAGTGTAAAAACCCTAATTTAAATCCCTTTGTTTTCATTTTTATTTTTAATATATTTTAATTTGTTTTCATAATTTAATTTTAATTTTATCATTAATTTTAATTTGAAGACTTATGTGGTAGACTTATATAGTAGACTTCTGTAATAGACTTCTCTTGTAGACTTATATTGTAGACTTATATTGTAGACTTCTCTGGCAGACTTCTCGATAAAGTTTCTTTAAAGTGTCTTTTCTTTGGTCCAGGTATGTAAATCATGCACGTAACTACTTTGTTTCCCACGTCGGATTAGGCTATAATTATTGCTGAGAGGATATAGAGAAGAGATAGGTTTTGTGTAATGACGGTGGCGACTGTTGGATACGAAAGGGTGTGTCCCTCCAATTGCACGCGTCTGCATGGGCAAACGGTTAATTAAATTTAAGCTTCTACTAAGTTTTATATAAATGGCATCACCCATCGTTTTTTTTTTTTTTTTTTTTTTTTGCAAACTCATCACCCATCGTTTCTTTCCTCATTCTAAGCCCTACTTTTTAAACTCTTAAGTTTTTTCTTTAATAGTCATGACGAATTTCAACTTGGCTTCCCTATCTTCGAGGTATGTCTGAGTTCTTTTTGTGGCATATGCTTGAGGAAGGGAGGAAGAAAATACGGCTAGCGGGTGAGAGAGGATGCGAGTTGGCTATGTACGTTGATCGGATGATGGAGTTAGCGTTCACCGTTGATGACACAGGAAGGGTTAATAACTACCCAGGCTTTATTCGTGACTATGTTTATCGCATGTCAAAGATGATCTCGAGTTGGAAGCTTGGTGGCCACTGGGACTACGAGAAACCTGTTAAGTTTCTCGAAATCATGGAAAAATAGATGGAAACGCAGTCTTCGATTGCTGGTGCATTAGGGAAGAACCACAGTGACACTACAAGAAAAATTGCTATTCTTAACTCACGATAAATGCTATTTTATGTGGTTGATAGCATTTTTGAAATGGCTATGTCTGCCCCAGCTATAATAGATCAGCCATACGTGATAGCGTTTTTGGTCGTGCTATGATATAAGACACTTATGATAGCGATGTTTTCATTTGCTATTAGATCTACATGTGATAGCTTTTTTTATTAGTCATAATATTTTTTAATAATAATTGACAATTATGATTATTTTATATTTTATAATATATTTTTCTGTTTTGAATTTATACAAAAAGAAATAGATTTAAAATCTTAGAAATTTTATTAATAACTCTAAAATGTCTTACACAAACATTGCAAAATCAAAACAAAGGCAAACACCATTACAAAAGCTTCTCCTTGTCTCCCCTAAATCCCAAAGTTTGATCATAATACTAGCAAATCTTGCTACAACTAAGACCAAGTCTCTGAGATAATACAATATTGAAAGTACATGCTGATTTACAAACGATATCAACAAGAAAATAACCATTCGAGTTGGCTTAGAAATTGAAATTGAAAGTACCGAAGCAACAACTCCAGTAGTTCCAACTTTTGTAGCTGTCCTCTGTGAATCATTGAAGTAATCAGGGATATCACTGGTCTTGCTAGGTTTGTGATTTTCAGCACCTTTGCTCAAATCATAACAATGCTGTAATTTATTATAAACGTTTTAAAAGCAAGTGTTACCCACATTGTCCACAAACTCAAAAGGGGTTTAAATAGCATGGTTATAGTGTGCTTCTATGGTGTTTGGAGCATGACAAAGCTAACGAAGAGATGCTACCACATGCGAATATCGAGCAGTCAGTGGTTGAACTTTGACATGGCTCAACTCCTTCACATGACACCTGAACAAAACTAAAGAATGATTTAACAAGTACATAAAATCCAACAAGAGCCTTTTTGAAAAAAACAAATTGATTCAGTAGTAGCATACCTTGAAATTCTGTGGAGTAGATGTATAATCAAGCATTCCTATAGTCATTTCGGAGAATACAAGATTTGGACAGTGCAACTTCACATGTCTTGCTAGCTCTACAATACTGGAAGGTTCATTTCCAAATTTAGGTACATCAATTTCAGGAACAAAGAGTTAGCCAAATGAATGGAGCTGGAGACAAAAAATCAATTTCACTTGGTGGTAATATACTCACATGCTTCTTCGCTTGTATTCACTTGGACCTAAACCTTTAATGGATGTCTCCCAAGATTGAAACAGCTCGATCTAGATGATTTGCTACCTGAGAAATCAATCCCAAATAATTATCATTCTTAGAACAAGTAAATTTCATGCAGGTTACATACAACACATCTACACAGAGCACAACATAATCATAAACTAGATACAAAAGAACATGAATTCTTGTTTCATCGACTTCAGAAACTTTACTGAATGGTTCTCCATTTAGAGGATCAAGAAGCTTGTTTGATTCGAACATACAATCCACTTTCCCTGCACTATAGACCTATATAAAGAGTATATGATGAGGACCTCAACCAAGAATAAGCCAAAATTACTACTTGTATTGCATCTGAGAGCATGGATTCCAACGAGCCTTGCCACAAGCTATCCCAGAACATTCTTGTAGAATTTCAGGAAGCCCAACACGTTGAATACCCCTTCAAAAGCAACTCATACCAGCCTATGAATGGTGAAGACTCAAAAATGTTTATGTCGTACTCAATTGGATCAGAACGTATGAAGCCCAATCAGCATTGGTTCGACAACTTCCTCAACATCAATATCACTGTCCTAAGAGCCCAGGACACTAAATCTACCAAGGATAAAAGCCCAACCCATTTCGGAATCAAGCTCACAAGTGCAATGTTCTATTTCAAAGAAAACAAGGATATTTACTTGTTTGAATTCTCACCAACTCATGAAGATTCCCTAGCTGATCCAGAGTATTTCCAGGGATATATGGACGTTTTAAATCAAGGAATACAAGCCAAGAAAATGTCTAGATGCATCTAGATGATCCTCCCATTTAAATTCAAAAATCTGCTTTAATTTCAATTAGGCTTTAATTTGTTTCCTTTTCTTTTTGATCTTTGATATGTTTCCTTTTTGTGTATTAAGACCATTAGGTCGTCCTCCTCCTTGCTGAGATTATATAAATCTCTATTTTTGTTCTTTGTAAGGACAGATTGAAGTTGAATAAAGAAAACCGTTTGCCTTTGCAAATTCTTATGAGTTCTGTGTAGAATTCATTTTGAGAGTGAGTGAGAAGCTGCTCTTGTTTTAGTCTTATCAATGTTCTGTCATAAACCTTGTGGCGACCATCAATCCATAAACCAACTCAATTCCATCCCTTTGCTTGTTTCTGAGAGTGTTCTAAAACCAGCAGATCCAAGTCCATCTAATCCACACCATCCCATCTCATCCGGACAAGTAAGAGAGTCTTAAGACCAGTGCTTGTTCTCCATCCACCAATCCACATAGTCTCACTTTTGGGGCTGTATGAGGACCTCAACCAAGAACAAGCAAAAATTACTACTTGTATTGCATCTGAGAGCATGGATTCCAACGAGCCTTGCCACAAGCTATCCCAGAACATTCTTGTAGAATTTCAGGAAGCCCAACACGTTGAATACCCCTTCAAAAGCAACTCATACCAGCCTATGAATGGTGAAGACTCAAAACTGTTTATGTCGTACTCAATTGGATCAGAACGTATGAAGCCCAATCAGCATTGGTCCGACAACTTCCTCAACATCAATATCACTGTCCTAAGAGCCCAGGACACTAAGTCTATCAAGGAGAAAAGCCCAACCCATTTCGGAATCAAGCTCACAAGTGCAATGTTCTATTTCAAAGAAAACAAGGATATTTACTTGTTTGAATTCTCACCAACTCATGAAGATTCCCTAGCTGATCCAGAGTATTTCCAGGGATATATGGACGTTTTAAATCAAGGAATACAAGCCAAGAAAATGTCTAGATGCATCTAGATGATCCTCCCATTCAAATTAAAAAATCTGCTTTAATTTCAATTAGGCTTTAATTTGTTTCCTTTTCTTTTTGATCTTTGATATGTTTCCTTTTTGTGTATTAAGACCATTAGGTCGTCCTCCTCCTTGCTGAGATTATATAAATCTCTATTTTTGTTCTTTGTAAGGACAAATTTGAAGTTGAATAAAAGAAAACCGTTTGCCTTTGCAAATTCTTATGAGTTCTGTGTAGAATTCATTTAGAGAGTGAGTGAGAAGCTCCTCTTGTTTTAGTCTTATCAAGGTTCTGTCATAAACCTTGTGGCGACCATCAATCCATAAACCAACTCCATTCCATCCCTTTGCTTGTTTCTGAGAGTGTTCTAAAACCAGCAGATCCAAGTCCATCTCATCCACACCATCCCATCTCATCCGGACAAGTAAGAGAGTCTTAAGACCAGTGCTTGTTCTCCATCCACCAATCCACATAGTCTCACTTTTGGGGCTGTAAAATTTGGTATCAGAGCTAAAAGCTCCTATCCAAGGTTGTGTCATCCAACCTAATTCTATCTTTTTAATTCTGAGTTCTTTGTTTTCTATCATTTAAAAAAAAAACCCCAAAAAAATTGTTGTTTCTTTGTTCCTCATTCAGTTTTCTTTCATTAACAAAAACCCAGAAATTTTGTTTTGCTTCTTTGTTTTCTTTCTTTTCAATTTCTTCTATTTCTTACAAAAAAAAAACTCCACAAAAATCACAAAACCCAGATTACAAAGATCCAAAACGTGTGCAATTCTCAGATTCCTCTTTGTTCACTCGTTCTTATTGATTGCACTTTATGAGCAATGACCAACGATCCCAAAGAAGATATGGACCATATCCGGATCAGAAATAAGAAGGACATGACGATCCAACCATGGAGTTTTTTAAAGCTAAAGGGTTATTATTTTGCAGGAACATCAAACCCTGATGAGTATTTTGAGTGGGAGCACAAGATGAATGAATTATTCACTTTGTGCAACTTTCCAGAGTTTGAGAAGGTGTTCATTGCAGCTGACCAACTCATAGAGCAAGCTCAATACTGGTGGAGCATTGAAGGAAAACAATATGGTTCTGCCCGGTATTCAACTTGGCATGAGATGAAGAATCTTTTGAGGAAGATATACATCCCTAAAGACAAGTATCGAGAAATCCGGAAGCAATTTCGTTCACTTCACCAAAGGGATATGACTGTCATGGATTATCACAAGCAATTCATGTATCTTCGCATTCGACTCAATCCAAGCCTCAATGATGAAGACATCATGAATCAATTTGCAGATGGTTTAAACAAACAAATCAAGATGCATCTACAAAGTTACGCAGACAATGACTTGGAGGAGCTGGTCCAACAAGCCATTCAGGTTGAAAAGTTCTTTACATCAGAGAATGTTCATGATGGAAGTCAGGATTTGAGGACAAATCCTTTTGAAGAGGGAGAGTATGATGAGGACCTTAACCAAGAACAAGCCAAAATTACTACTTGTATTGCATCTGAGAGCATGGATTCCAACGAGCCTTGCCACAAGCTATCCCAGAACATTCTTGTAGAATTACAGGAAGCCCAACACGTTGAATACCCCTTCAAAAGCAACTCATACCAGCCTATGAATGGTGAAGACTCAAAACTGTTTATGTCGTACTCAATTGGATCAGAACGTATGAAGCCCAATCAGCATTGGTCCGACAACTTCCTCAACATCAATATCACTGTCCTAAGAGCCCAGGACACTAAGTCTATCAAGGAGAAAAGCCCAACCCATTTCGGAATCAAGCTCACAAGTGCAATGTTCTATTTCAAAGAAAACAAGTATATTTACTTGTTTGAATTCTCACCAACTCATGAAGATTCCCTAGCTGATCCAGAGTATTTCCAGGGATATATGGACGTTTAAAATCAAGGAATACAAGCCAAGAAAATGTCTAGATGCATCTAGATGATCCTCCCATTCAAATTAAAAAATCTACTTTAATTTCAATTAGGCTTTAATTTGTTTCCTTTTCTTTTTGATCTTTGATATGTTTCCTTTTTGTGTATTAAGACCATTAGGTCGTCCTCCTCCTTGCTGAGATTATATAAATCTCTATTTTTGTTCTTTGTAAGGACAGATTTGAAGTTGAATAAAAGAAAACCGTTTGCCTTTGCAAATTCTTATGAGTTCTGTGTAGAATTCATTTAGAGAGTGAGTGAGAAGCTGCTCTTGTTTTAGTCTTATCAAGGTTCTGTCATAAACCTTGTGGCGACCATCAATCCATAAACCAACTCCATTCCATCCCTTTGCTTGTTTCTGAGAGTGTTCTAAAACCAGCAGATCCAAGTCCATCTCATCCACACCATCCCATCTCATCCGGACAAGTAAGAGAGTCTTAAGACCAGTGCTTGTTCTCCATCCACCAATCCACATAGTCTCACTTTTGGGGCTGTATCAGTATAGATCATAAACTACACAACATCACTTTTGTGTGTTTATCAACATAGATTATTACCTCATGAGTTCATAAAAAGCAAGTGAAGTGGGTTTCAATATGTGAAAGAGTCTCTGAATGAAATAGTCATCAAACTCATTCAGTGGTACAACTCATTTTGCTCTCGAACTCGGGATCTGCAGGAACAAAACAATCTCGAGTCTTTCTTTTGCAAATCGAAAGGCCAATCCGGAGAAATCGAATCGAGAAAAAGAAATAATCAGGAAAGAGACGCAATGTACTCATGTCGAATTTGGGTTCGTCTCCTTCAGACCTTTCAATACCGGTTTAAGGTTGTCCTTTCAAGATTCGCATTTCCAGTAATACCGAACACAAATTGCTGCATCTGTTTAATATTGGATGATAGAATAGATTCATAAAGTAGAAACCTCATTCAACAAGCGAAAGGCTAACCTATAGAAGACGGAAGAAAACCACCCTTTCGTAACGCTTCCTCCCTAGTGACGGTGAATGAAACACCATGATTACTCGGAGATGGCGGTGGGTGGGGAAGGTGGGTTCAATCGGAGATGCATCTTCAACTGGAGGAACTTGGGGATTGGCAGAGACGGAAGCGGCTCGAGGCGGATGATCGGAGACAGTCATCGGAGGAAATGAGGGTATGCCGGTGCTGGTGGAGCTATAGGTTCAACAACAACAATGGACAATTCGGAGGGTAGGGTAGGCGAAGAAACTTTAGGGATTTGAGATTTGGGGATTTTGTGGAGGGGGAGGGGGGTTAGAGTAGAAAACTCTCCCCGAGTGAATGAGATGCTGGAATAAGAAGCGGAGGTGGAAGGCGGTGTAGGATCTGAGTAGAAACGGAGTGCGAAAAGAGGAGGAAGAAGAGAGAAAACCAGAGATGATAGAGAGGGAATTGTCTTTCGTTCACGAGGAAGAGAGAAAAAAAACTTTGAAAAGGAAAAATGTAATTTCCACCAAAACCAAAAAAAAAAAAGTTGAGGACAAAATTTGCCAAAACCAAATTTTTTCCAAATGTTGGAGACTATAGCAAAAATTAGGCTCCAAAACTCATTTTTTGTTTCCCGCTTTATGAAATTTCACTTTAGCAATGATAAAATGCTATAATAAAGTATATGAATCTTGCATACCGTCTTTGATAGCACTTAGTGAAACCGTCCTATTGTAATGTGCTATTATTATCCAATTTTTTTTGTAGTGTGGGTAGTGAGACCCGATGAGTTACAACTATGTGGAGGTGCAATATTTGTTTCTGGAAGTATCAGGCCCGAAACTTATATTCAAACATTCACTTGTGTGCTCCTGAGTGGTCAATCAAGGACTAGTATGCTTTCTATCTTGAATATTTAAAGCCTCATGTATTAAATCCTAGCTAATTGTTCCTTTTGATCGTTTCTTTGCACTCTATTTATTTGGACCAACTGGTATTTATGAATAATATAAGTATTTCATTATCATATTCAATTCCAAGTTTCATGTTTGAATTGCTATTAAATCTTGTAAAGATGTTTTTGGACCTACTGTGATGTCTAAAAAACGCTACAACCTGACATATTGAACTTAAAGTTTATTAAGGAAAAACGAACTTATTCAAATTATAGATTTAGGTTGTACTCATATCGTAGATTTCTTTAGAAGACTCAAGTCGTAGACTTCTATAATAGACTTATACAGTAGAATTCTATGACAAACTTATCGAGGAGTCTTCTTTAACTTGTCTTTTCGTTGCTGCGGAATAGTAAATTCTACATTTAATTACTTCATATCCAATTTGGATTAAGCTGTAATTATTACTGACAAGATAGACATTATGGAGAGAGGAGAGAGATTATGTGTAATGACGGTTACAAGTTGGATGCGAAAGGGTGCATCCTTTCAATTGCACTCGTTTGCATGGGTAAGCAGTTAATTAAAATAATAAATTAAAGCTTGTCTTAAGTTCTATAAATGTGGTATCACACTTTCTTCATTCTCTCACCCTAAGCCCCCAACTTTAAATCTCTTCATATCTTTTTGGACTAGACATGGCGAATTCTAACTTGACTTCCCTTCCTCCCTCGATTCTTCATAAAATTCTGTCAATGTGTACAGAAAGTGTCCGTGATCACGGTGCAGCAAGAATAGCTTTCCGAGGATTCAATGAAGTAGGTAGGGAAGATCATTTCTATAGGAGTGAAAATTTCCTTTACCTGAACGACTGGATATGGGAATGGAGTGCCGTGAGGACTTTCAGGCTTAGAAGCTACCGTATGGGGAATCCATAGGCAATCAATCTTTGAGGTATGTGCGAGTTCTTTTTGTTTCATATGCTTGAGGAAGGGAGGAGAAAAATACGGCTAGTGGGTGAGAGAGGATGCGAGTTGGCCAAGTATGTTGATACTATGCTGGAATTAGCATTCACCGTTGATGAGAGAGGAAGGGTGCACAACTACCCAAGTGATACTCGTGCTTATGTATATCGCATATCGAACATGATCACGATTTGGCAGCTTGTTGGCCATTGGGATTATGAGAAGCCTGCTAATTTTTTGGAAGTCATGGGAAAGATAGATGCAAACACAGTCTTCGATTGTCCGTGCTTTAGGGAAGAACTTATGTGGAGGTGCGATAGGTTTTCTGGCAGTATCACGCGTGGAACTTCTGCTCGGACATACACTTGTGTGCTCATGAGTGGCCAATCGACGACTAGTTTGTTTTTTGTGTATTAAAAACTCTTTGTTCCTTTCATGTTTCTTCGGCCCTAGGTTTTTTGGACCAACTGCTATCGTAATATAAGTTTATTCTTTATGATATTCATGCTCTGGACTTGTCGTTTCAACTGCTAAATCGGTTACGTATGGTAGACGTCCAAAAGGTGTACAAAGTGACCATAAGTGATGGCTAAATATAACTTGTCATACGGAACTTAGAGTTTTAATAGAGAAAAAATAACTTAGTCATATTATAGTATCATGTAGTAGACTTCTCAAACAAGTCTACCTAGGTAGATTTCCAACAGAAATCTGCCCAAATTCTAGCAATCACACATACAGAGACCGAGGAGAAACGCAAAGACTTACAACATGCATCTTACTCAACTGGATCAAGCTCCAAACTTGTCTATCGTTGATGATATACGTAGGAGGCGTATCTGCAGTATTTCTTGAAGAATCATATCTGGTAAGGAATATGATACCTCAATTGCATGGGTTTCCTTCTCGAGACCAAAGTCATCATGTGCCATATCAAGAAGCTCACAATGTATATAACCATCTCTCAAGGAGAACATTCTACATCCTTTGAGATTGTCAACATCAAAATGTCATGCTAGGTTTTTCAGCAACCATTTGCCATAAACAACCACCAGATGAGCCATTCCTGTAAAAGAAAACAAGATCAACCATATTAGACTTCAATATGGAAATATAGTTAAACAATAGACTTATGCTATAAATCTATCCTAAATGAACCAGTTTCTCAATTTCTCTAGAAAAAGGATTCAGCCATATGTATATTGAATAAACATGTCAAACTCATTCAGAAACATGCATATAACGTAAAACAGACATACAAATAAAAATTACTCACAAGTTCATTATATATTGTATACAAAAGCCTTTTTAGAAGATAGTGACGTGAAAATAATGTCAGCATGATGCGTCGGGAGTTGACGCCGCCAAGTCTACAAAGTCGATTTCCAACAGAAATCTTCCAAAAAATGTTAAAATCATAAACTCATTAGCTCATTTTAAGCTAAATCATAACATATAATCTTGTGAAACTTATACATAAATACCAATAATACCTTAAAAATTCAAAAAATTCAAAATCAATCAAATTCATCAAAAAAATATGCACTAAGCTGCAATTGCCAAAAAGTAAATAAAATGGTAGACTTCTCCATGAAATCTACCCTAAATAAGTTAGTTTCGCAATTTCACAAGAATTAAGATATAAAAATATTTACACGGAATAAAGATGTCAAACTCTTTCATAAGTAAGTATATTACGTAAGGAAAAAGTACAAAAAAACAAAATCAAAATCATTATATATCGTATAAAAAAAGCCTTTTTAATACATTTTTGACATCAAAATGATGTCAGCATGATGTGTCATGAGTAGGCTTCTCAGAGACATCTACTTGTTTTTGGTCGACTTCATAAACAAATCTACCAGGGGGATTTGTTCGCGAAGTCTACTAGGGGTCTAGTTTTGGAATTAAAATAAGTTGTAGACTTCGTATACAAATCGACAATTAGTGAATGGTCTAGTTTTGCATTTTACCAAACTTTGACTTTTAAGGAGTAGACTTCCTGGTCAGTTGAAAAATGAAATAGTAGACTTCTATAAAAAGTGGGCCAGGACAGACTTCCCTCATAAATCTGCAGGGGTCTAGTTTGGTAGTTGACTAAAAAAATTTCAAAATTAATTGTAGACTTCGGGGAGGATTAACGAAGTCTACCACACTTGTCAACCGTCCAAACAGCGGTCAACCTAAAAAAAGAACTAAAGTAGACTTCGTCAGACTATGAAGTCAAAGATTGGTCAAATACAAAACTAGACCCTTTTGACTGAGTTAAACTTCATGAAAAATATTTTGACTATGTCAAATGCAAAACTAGACCCTAAATTGACAGGAGACTACTATGAGAAGTCTAATACACTTATTTGTTTTGAAAGAGAATTAGTAGACTTCCTGATACATAGAAAAAAATCTACTGCCGGAATTTTTTAAAAAGTCATTTGCAGAACTAGACCACACGTTGACTAGTAGACTTCTGGATTACTCAACGAAGTCTACTATCGCGACCCATATCGGAAAATTGAAAGAAAGCTGCAGGGATGCGATTTTTACCTACTTCAACACACCAAAACTTCAGTTCTAACCACTAACAAATAAAACCGACCACTACGACCGAATAAAACGCCGAGAACGTTAGAGTTCAAAGATATCAAAAGTTTTAAAACCAAAATCTAGAGTTTTTAAGATGAAAAGAAAGGAAATAGAAAGGAATATGAAGTTTGTGAAACAAATAATAAGTTTTACCAGGTTACATGTCGGTCGTTGAAGCATTTACAGCTTCAAATCGGTTGTTCATGGTGGTTAGAAGAATTGATGACGATGGTTTTGTAGTAAATACGAGGTAGAATTGAGTTTACATGAGTCATTTGAAACTGCCCAAAATGATTAGTAGACTTCTTGGAGAAGTCTACTTTGTAAATATATGTCATGTACGGGGGTCAATATCGGAAAAATGGCGAAAATAGGGGGATTCTTTTTTGCGGTCCACTTTTACATTTGACCAGAATCTGTGATTTATTTCTGCTATCACCCCAAAAAATAATTTAAAATTAATAATCGGATGAGAACTTCTTAGAAACAATTTTTCTCTTTCAAAAATTGACGCTTATCATGTTACAAGAGATTCATATTTTTTATATAAATTAAATATCTCTTCATTTAGAATCTTTTTTTTTTTTTTTAATGATTAGGAGGTTCGGGGTTTGTAGGCTCGTACGTGCTT
This sequence comes from Orychophragmus violaceus, assembly GCA_030180135.1. Taxonomy (NCBI): domain Eukaryota; kingdom Viridiplantae; phylum Streptophyta; class Magnoliopsida; order Brassicales; family Brassicaceae; genus Orychophragmus; species Orychophragmus violaceus. Next base: position 58,674,910 of record CM058231.1, read on the forward strand.
CTAGAGTCCAAATCATTTAAATTCATTCTCCTTTAAAAAAGAAACCCCTTCTAACAAGAATCAATCCCAAATTCGCGAAAAATTACTAGATGATATTTACAAACTGAACCAACTCATGTTGGTACCATTTAGAATCATAATTTTGTTTACAAATTATTATCTTTTTCCGTTTTTATTATTTTATAAATTATAAAGTAAAATATCTATATATTAAACTCAATTTGTATAATTTATATTATGTAATTTTATTTTAAATTTTAACTATTTATAAATTATTAAGTTATAGTTTTTTTGTTGTTATTATCATAGATGATTTAAATATATATACTAATTAATAAATTTAATTATTTAAGATATTATTTGATGTGTTAAAAATATTAAATAAATGTTATTATAAAATAAATATTTAAGTTAAATTATATTAAAATAGTAATATTATATTGATGAGAAACCTGTTGATTTTTTCACCGGTAGAAATAAAAAATTAAGATAGAATTCTCAAAGTAAACTATATTAAAAGTAATATTATTAAATTGATAAGAAATCTAATGAGTTTTTTTTTTATCAATGTGGGTGCTCTAAAGGAGGGGATTTTTCACAAAAAAATCTCACTAAAATTAAACCAAAATAATTAAAAATAGTTTTTTTGAGAAACTTTGGTTTGAAAAAACTTTTCTCTTACACATGTCAAATATTCTATTATTTTTAATATTCTATTACACTAGTTCAAAATTGTGTTATAATAAATCAAATATTCTATTATTTGTAATACTAATTAAATATTTTATATGTTATTATTTTATTTTTAATATTTTTTATAAATTATAAAACAAAATTATCTATATTTCAAGCTCTATTATGTATAAATTTAAAATATATATTAATATTATTTTAAATTGATGTTAGTTAAGCTTAATATATAATACTAAATTAATTTTATTTTAGTTGACAATCATATAATATTTTGAAGAAAAATATTATTTTTTATATATAAATTTATATTTTAATTATTTTTTCACAACATTTTGACATTAAAATAATATTATTAAAATATAAAATATATTTTTTGTTAAAAATACTAATATTACATTAATTAGATACTCAAAATGTTTTTCACCAATAAAAGTGTGAATTTAGGATGTCTTTCTCTGAAAATGTTTTATAAAAAATATTAGTATTACATCGGTGTTCTAACTATGCATGGAGGTTTCCATCTGATTATTATAATATATACATTATATTAAATAGATACTAAGTAGGTAATAAACCATGGATACATGTATGTGCGTCTATATTAGCATTTTCAAGTTTGGTTATCTATGAGAAGCGTCCAACATGATATTATTGGTCTTATGTCGAATATACATCTATGGATAATCATACTATGATGTCTTAATGGATATGTAACAAACCATGGATATATGTATGTCCATCCATATGTGGAAGATATTAGCTTAGTCAAGTTTGGCTATCCATGAAAAGCGTCCAGCACGTGATCTGATCGTGGTAGTATCCACGAATAGATGAGATTGTAGAAATCTACTCTAAACTATCCATTCGAAACTTTTGTAATAAGTCCGATTTTTTTTTCTTTGAATTTTGGTACATCAGCCGTTTTTATCTCCATTCAGCTGGTTTATATTGCCGGGAACTTCCCCTCCGCCAATCTATCAACCTTCAAAAAATAAGGGGGTGAAATTAATATAAAGTAAGAAAGAGAGAGAGGGGAGAAAAAAAAAGAAAAAAAAATTAAAAAAGAAGGATATTTAGAAAAAAGTTGGAAACTATCCGTCGAAAGAGCTTGTACAGAATGGGTAGGGATAAAACTGTCTTTCTTTCGGTGGGACCTACAAAAAAAGATACGACTTTGCAAGTGGTTACAAAACTGTAAGTAAAACATACAAAATATATAATACATGCAATTAACCTGTGGATAAAGATACAAATGTTTGACACTTGACGTTAACTAAAGGCCATCAGACCATACGGTTCTTGTAGTATTTTAAAATATTGATTTCGGTTTGTCTTTTGAGTATTATCCCATATGGTCGATTCACCGATTTGATTTCGTTTTAGAAAATAAAATAATTTTTTCACAAATTGTATATAAGTTATCAAAAACTTATGAATTATTAATTAAATTTCGTGTTTTATTATCCTAAATAATATAAATTAGTATAATTTATTAACACCATGTATAAGTACAAAATTTTTAATATTAATGTTAAATTTTTATTTAAACTATATATTAAAAATTATTTATATTTTTCAAATTTAATATTAATAATATTAGAAAATTTATAATATAAAATTATTTTATCTAAAATAAACATATCTAATAATATCTTAAAATTAAATAGCAAATATATTATAGAAATTATCTGATATTGTTGAATTTTTTTATTATAAAGATTATGTATATCTACTAAATATAATAAAAAATAATTATTTGAATCAATATAATAAATAGTATATATTAAATTACTAACAATTTATTTTATCCTTTTTCTAAATTTAATATTAATTATAATTATAAAATTAATAATATAAAATTATTTTTATAACAAATATATCTAATAATATTTTTAAATCAAATAGTAAATATATTATAAAAATTATCTGATATTTTAAATTTTTTTATTACCGAGTAACCTAATAATCAATCAATTAACAGTTAATAAGAGTTCAAAAACAATTTTCAATTAATATAAAGATTCTAGTCTTTTGGTTAACAATTTTTTGTGTTCGGAACTAATCGTTAATTTTTATTTTATTTTATTTTAAAAAATTTCATAGGACTAATCATTGATAATAATATATTATTCAAAAATCACTCCTAAATTGAATTGAACTAATAAATTTAGGTATTCTATCTAAAGAGCACAAAATCATCATTTGATAAACTTCATTTCTTTTCAACTTTGACTGTTGTTGTTAATAATAATTCAATGTTGACTGTTGTTGTTTTCTTATGTTTACAGGAACATATGGACAATGATGCCATGCAAAAATTGTACAAACCTAAAGCGAGTTTTATAAATTAAGTTTTATATAATTATAAAATATTAAGAAAAAAAAATTAAAACGTTCAAATCTTTTTTGATAAAAAATCTTATAGGTCAAAATTTTGGAAATAAATATGGTTGTAGACACTCCTTCCATTTTTGTCTATTTTATTATCAAATCTATAAGCAAATATCAATTTATCTATACTTATCATCACTATTAAACATAAATCAATAAAAACTAAATACTAAATTCAAAATACAAACAAATTTAGAATAAGAACATAAAATAAAATTCAGAAAATAGATGATAAAAATATATGTTAACGAAAAATGAATTTGAGTTATTGTAGAAGAAAAATTGAGATCGTAGTAAAAGAACGATGTATATCAAAAATTGTGGATTACGATATTGATGACAATGGAAAACAAATAGTAGTCGTTATGATTTAATTAAAAACACATAGTTATAGTTGGATCTAATTCGAAATCATTTAACCATTATATTAAGTTTTCTTTTAGAAACTATATGCCTCAAAATTTTATATATTTTTGGGAGATTTGAGGCAAATGTCTTTTCTAATACAATATAAGCACAGTTCTACGTATGAAGAAGGAGCTGGAAAATAAGCTTACAAAACTCAATTGCAAAGTCGCTATGGTGTCAGATGTTATGGATGGATGGAGCATTCACATTGGACAAGCGGATGAGTTATGCCAATTTTGTTGTGGAATTGAAAAAAAAGTATGGACCATCTGAGAGTGGTCTAGAAGACTATGATTTCTTGTTGTATTTGCCAACTTCAAGCTACAATCAAGAGAAGCTCAATGAGTTGGAAGAAACTAGGGATAAGGTAGAAAATAAAACATAGTCTTCTCCAAAAGAAAAAACAAAAACCATTTTAAGAACAAGTACTAAACAATTGGAGAATCGAAACAACCTGATTAAATGCTTAGAATAGTTTTTATATATGGAGCTTAGGATCCATGAAAAAAGTGGCAAGTGTCTTCTGAATAAGATGGACGATCATTTTTTACCGGTTACTTCTTATGATTTTGAGCTTCAAATTTAAAGTTTTTGTGGTCATAAATTTGAAGAATCTATAAAATCATCTAAACACATGCACTAATGTGTCCAAAACATGCTTGAAATCAATTGTAATGAGCTAGTCTCGTTGCAATAAGATTAACAATACAATTAGCTAGAATTATCTGTCGGATTATTTCAAAAAAGTTTAATTGTTTAAGTTGTTGTAGTCGCCCGTTGTTATAGTATTATTCAGAAGGATAATTAGTTCATAATCTTTTCAGGGAGAGATATAGATTAATGTCTTGATTAAATTAATTTCATACTCATAGATAATATTATCGAACCAACCGTGGCCTAGTGATCAAGTGGTTAAAGCTTTACACCGGCAGGTACTGAGTTCGAATCTCTGAAGGCGCAGTTTTATAAGATTAATGGAGGTAAGCTTATAAGAAAGTTTTCAGAAGCAGGTGAAGTCGTTGATCAGGAGCAGGTGAAGATCGTGACCGTTGATGGATTCTCGTAGAACGGAGGTAGTATTATAAGGAAGATTAATGGAGATTAATGGAGGCAAACTTATAAGGAAGTTTTCAGGAGCAGGTGAAGCCGTTGATCGTAACCGTTGATGGATTCTCGTAGAACGGAGATAGTATTATCTGTAAAATTGTTCTTGTAATAGTTTTCATAATCAATATCAGCGTTAAAAAAAAATATAATATTATCTAAAAATATCTTTAAAGAAAGTGTTTTAAATGTAACATTTCTATTAAAATAATCGTTTAGTCCAAATGGATATATTCAGCATATGCTCGCAGTTGTACTTAATGATAAGTTGACTTTATTACATCTTCATCAACTTTGACTATCTAAAATCCATGAAAAGCAACCATTATTGCGATTATGGTTAATTTTATTTGTAGTTTAATGATATACAGGAACAAGCCTCATAGGCCGATTTTTGGACAATCTCTCAAGATCGAAACGAATCTCTTCGAAGCTTCATAGATAGGTTGAAAGAGGTCAAACCAAGATCACAAACCCGAACAAGGTCGTAACTCTCAGAACGCTCATACATAGACTTTGGTACACTTTATGAATCCGCGAAGACCTCGCCGTCAGATCAGTAATCTCTCTTGATGATGCTCTCTATCGAGCGTCAGCTTTTGCGCTTCATGAAGAAGAGACTAAAACCATCTATGATAGCCACAAAAAATCTGTGGCATCCGCGAATAACTCAAACAAGAATTCGAGAATTGATTCAAAAGATAAAATTCAAGGTCAACACAGCTTCGCTATTGAAGATTCAACACAACACGAATTATTGGCCCTAGCCACGAAAAAATTCGCGGCTATATACAGATTTTCTTGTAGTGAAAAAAAACTCTTTGATAAGAGAAAATTCTATAAATATCATAATAAGAATGGACATTTCTCAAAGGAATGCCAAAGTAAAGCCTGTCTCTCAGTTAAAAAAGCTAAGACCGAAACTTCAGGATAGCAGACTCCTGAAGAAGACGAGATCCCACCTAAGCCCGATACAAGCAAGGCTACCTCCAGTAAGAGAAGCCGGAATACCAAGGAGGAGACATCTGAATCTCCACCACCAGGTCCGCGAAAGGGGAAAAAGCGTATTGAGCTCATCTTTCAGAACCCATCTCTTTGTGGGGGTAACTGTAATGCCCCATTCTCATTATCCGCTGACCGTCGAGCTGACCGGTCAACAATCAAACAAGAACATGACCAAGTCGAGCCTGAGCAAGTCAAACAAGAAACGTTCGCCACAAGACGAGGACAGAGACAGATCTGTTTGAGACAAAGGCTCGCACTGACCAGTCCTTGACCGCTATCCTCACTTCCGTAGTACAAAGCTTCACAACTTGTACCACTTCTGTAAGTTGTGTCGGTTCAGACTAAACACAATATCAGGGAAGCATGTTCATTTCTAAGTAATCAAACGTTTACATAACGTTTAACAATCTTTACAAACAGTTTGCCAATAATCAAGAAGAACAAACAAATCTCAATATAAAATTGGCGCCAAAGCCGAACCGAAAGAAAACCCAAAATCATCGAATCAAAACCCCGCCAAAAGCGATCCCGAAATTACACCGAGGACCTCCCGTGTCCGTCGTTGCTAAACCTGAAAAAAACAAAAAGAGTCTAATGAGCGATCTAAGATCACCCAACGAGACGGCTCCCCACTACGGCTTCTATTCTATCTAGCATCTACAATTTCCCGCCCAAAAACCCCAAAATAACAAACAACACACCAAACGGCCAATCACGCACTACCACGTCGTGTCAAACCCACAACACACAAGCACTTGCCAAAAGAAAGAGAAAGCGATTAGAGGAAATCGGAAGCACTGCGGCACATTCTCTCGATTGAAACTCGATCTATCTATCGCTCCCTACGGGAACAACACACGCACACCTGGGCCCTTACGATCTCGGTAACCTCCATGGGTTTTTATAGCCACCGACAAGGTAACTAACCCACGACTCCCAGATGTAAACACGAAGTCTCACGACTTAGGACACTGTTCTCAGTCCATCGACAAACAGTGACTCGGGCTACTTCACGGCAACCTGAGTTTCCATGCGATTCGGCCCTAGGACATGACCCCGTATTCCCCGAACCACACACCTACTGGCATCACTCAGTAGGTTAACGCCATAACCGGAATCACCACCCAAAGGCACACAATCCGATTAGGCAGCTACCCGAGGATCCAATCGGGTCGGAAGTATCAGAACGTATTCAAAAACCTAGACTTGCGGAATCTAACGCACCCTAGAGTCCTAATTGCAGAAATGTAAACACGTAGACTCGCTTGGACTCTAGCAACGATTACACAATCAATCAGTAAATAACAACAATCGCAACCCAATATTCCGCGAGTCTACACACACACACACCAATAACACCACCCTGACTCGGTGTCGTCCCGAGTCAGCGGCTATGAACTTAACCGGCCCCGTGACCGAGTTAAGTGTCCATAAGGACCGCTCGGCCCAACACCGAAACAATCTAACAGGCCTGCACAGAAAGCTCAAGAACAACAACCACACAACAACACAATAACACAATTACCACACAAGCAAGCCTATTAGGGTATCTAAAGTCTTTTAACTCATTCACGTCCGCTACGCTGGATTAGCGGATTGCTAACCCGTAGACGGCTCATAACTCATTAACGTCTGCTATCTTGGATTAGCGGATTGCTAATCCGTAGACGGCTAATCACACGTTCACAACTTCTCAACTACTCATTTCCTATGTGTATTTTAATAAATCCTCGATCCGTCGGTTTAGAGCTAGTAGCTTACTAAACTCCCCGACGTCTCATCATTCATTTACTTAATTCATTTCTTACTCTTTAACTTCTATTAAACCTAATCCCGATATCCGATTCATACTCTATACGTTTGTTAGGTTTAATTCCGTATTTTAACACCATCTTAATTCCCATACAAAGATTCATTCGGTATTGTTCTTTTAGTAAATATATATGCATATATGGCCCTATCATGAAAAAATGTATGTATGCATCAATCAACGTCTCTAACAACCTAGCGGCACACAATCGGTTTAATCCTTTTTAATCCTACGATCCTAGCATGCATCTCAAAACTCTAATCCGGTTTACAATTAATCAGTCCGATCAATCAACAATCAATCAACCAATTCAACACGGGTATGCAATTCTAAGTCTACGGTTTCTCAATTCCCGGTCTATATACTTTTAACTACTTTACGGTGTATGAGCCGACTCACAGTGATTAGACGCGAAAATGATGGCACAGATGCGGATACAAATCCCGAGACCTCAAACTAAAACCCGAACCTACCGAACACACAAAAACAAACCCCGAACACTCCCGACTCACCGAATTGCCGTTGACTGAGCGTTAACCGGCTCGGTTTCCGGCGTTGACCGGCAGCTTTGACCGGCATTGACCGGTTGACCGTTGACCTGACCGTTGACCAGACTTGAACCGGTTGACCCCAATCCCTGAACCGGCTGAACCACTGAATTGAAATCCAATTGACCAGTTTAGCTAAACCGGGTCAAAGTCAACCGTTGATCGGCATTGACTTTGGATTTGACCGGTTTAAACTAAACCGATGTCAATGCTAAACCAAGTCAAATACATACTGAACCACTCCTTAACCAACTCTGATGAACCGAATGAAGAACCGGCAGTGGAAGAGATCTCCGGCGACTTTTCCGGCGTTGACCACCGGCGGCTCCGGCGTTGACCGGTGACTTCCCAACTTTTCCGGCGACTGATGTGCTCCTCTGAAGGTGTATAATCTTCTTAGGGATGATATGAAGCTTCTAGGAAGGAGGAGACAGCTCAAACTGGTGGAGAAGAGATGATTGACGGCGGCAGCCCACCGGAATCCCACTTTCCGGCGACGGTGGTGGCAGATGAAGGCTGGTGATTGTAGAGAAGATCAAGGTGGATCTATTGGTGAAAGAAGTTTAGGATTTGGTGTTATGGTTTAAGAGATATGGACTTTCTTGTGCATCAAGTAATGAAGATCACTCAAGAACACTTGAATGTTCTTGAGTTTCTATGAAGATCCAAAGTGAATTTCTTGGTTCTTTGGATGAATCTAGAGAGAGGGGATATATGTGATCGTAAGTGAGGGTTAGAGAGAGATTGAGATACACAAAAATGAGTTTTTGGTGAAGAAAAGGGTGATGAGATGGATTATTCTTTAGGTTCATGAACATGATCCATGCAAATGCATGCAAGAAGGGAAGGTGGAGCCATCTTCAGAGGGACATCTGTCCTCTGAAGTGTCTTAGTGACACTAATCCAGCCATTAGCCCTCCTAAATCAGCCCGTAATCCACTTAATCCCTCATAGCTCGGTTTTCTCGATTTGACGTTTTACTTTTTAGAAAACCTTTCCTTTTTCCCATAAATCCCCAAACTTCCAAAACTGATTCTTATTGATTTTAGATGAATTTAGCAACTTGAATCACCTCATTTGGAGTTCCGTAGCTCCGGTTATGAATTTCTGAAGTTTTTTCGGTTTAATCGGTTTCCATTCCCGACAAGCCGAAAAACCCGTTTCTGCTCCGTTTCGTGCACTTCTGGTCTTGTAAATGTTCTTTATGTTGTAAAACTAGAACATTTGGCCTGTTTTGGCTTCCGTCTCAAACTTTGGCAAAATTACCATTTTGCTCCTGGACTTGGCAAAATTACAATTTTGCCCCTGTTGACTTTTCTTCTGCCCGTTGACCGTATTTTTGGAAATAGGGTATTAAATTCTTCCCCACTTACAGGAATTCGGTCCCCAAATTCTCCGTCACTAACAGACTTTGAATCGGGACCAAACCCCGCAAGTTGCTTCACTACGCACTTTACTGCTTCTTCCTCGCACACTAATGTCTCTTTACTTGAACACCAATGCTTAGAACCCATTTCCAATCCTCTCTGGTGCTTGCTATCTCATCTCAAACTTTCTACTGGCCTTTGTACTGCTTATTCGGCTGCTATTCCATTACTCGATCCTTGATCTTGGCTGTACTCCTTCACTTACTTTTTATCCTTCTCAATCAACCATTGCTTCACTTCTCGATTTCTGGTCTCGTTTCACTTCGCCACTTTTCTCTTTAACTGATCTATCTTGAACCTCGAACTTCCACAATTGGCTACTTTGCTCTGATTCCCACTTCTGACTTCCCCACTTTGCTTCAACTTCCATATCCTTCTGATACTGACTCTTCTTTCTGGGACACTTCTCACGAATTTGATCTTTGAATCTGGCTTTGCTGAGATTCCATTCAATTCACACTGATCGCTTCACTCTGGTTTCCACACTGTTGCTGACGTTCCTCCAAATCTTTTCGCTAACTCATCATTTCGACGGCTTCATTCTCCTGGTTGCCTTGCACTGATACATTTTCCACTGACGATTTATACTAAATGCTTCACGTTCCGGGTCAACTTGTCTCGCGGCTTCTTTACACTCCATCTCGCTTTCGGGTTTTGGTTCGGTCTCGTATTCATATCTCATCGGCCATTCTGTCCTACATTCAATTCAACAACTTTTACTGGAGCAGTGAAATTCAATCCAATCCATTCCCGATGTCACTTTCTCATAGAAATATAGTTAGTTAATCATGTACCCAACGGTTACCCATGATTAAGTAACGATATACCATAATTCCGCTCTCTCGTGAATTGACGGCCGAATACAACCATTCTAGAGTTAGCTCACTACCTTTAAAATGGAAAGGTTTTAATTACTTTCTAGTTCTAGCAACTTAATGATTTTAACAAAACTCAGATGACGATTGCTAAGGACTACTCAAGCCTACAAAATGCAACTAGCAATCTAACGGCTTACCATCACCATCAACGATTATCAAATGCTATGCATGCCAACAAAATAAATCTAGCAACCTAACAACGCTTTAATAACCAACAAAACACAACCCTAATTATCTAATTCACCAATCAAGCATTAAATAAAGCACGCAAGCAATAATCACACACAAGCAATTTACCATTCATGCAATTAGCAATCACAAGATCGATCCGGATATGTCGTCAGTTTAGGTTTAGGTTATGATGAACGGTCGTCAGTTCCGCTCATCATCAGACTTCACATGGTAATTCATTTGCATTCAAGACCATCACACACATGCAAATAATTACTACACAAGCCATAAGGATAAGCCGAACGTTCTGCATCCAACATACATACAAAACAACATATCGTACATACAGAGGTTTTAATACATAAGTTTGATCAGAAATACAACATGACGGCCGCTACCACAACCATAACCCCAAAGGCTGTACCGCCATACCCGAGATATGTCAAAGATGACACGCAAAGGTTGCTGATCTATATACACAAACAAATCAAAGTTAGCGCCCCAAGCTTACCTGGCCTAACTAACCCTAGTCCTAACAACCACAGCAAGACCGGAATGCCCAACACAAGCGGCATCGCGGCTCACAGAGGTAACCACTGGCAGGTGCGCCGAGAGGGTGTGGCGGGTGCCATCGGACATAGGCGAGCGGTGTGTCCCTCACGATAACATAGCTGACAAACCATTAGGAACTGGGCGAGGCCTACGGGAACAAACTGAGGCTCGGTGACCCTCATCTCCACACATCTGACAGATCCTCATTGGTCGTGACGGCTGGACGACTGGCGGCTGAACAACTGGCGGCTAGACTACTGGCGGCTGGCTAGGCTCGGGATCTCGGCGACTGGGTCCAACTCGGTAATCCTCTGGTAACTGTGCGCGGTAAGTCTCAGCATCTGACATGCACGGTCCTGGTCCTACGATCGGGAAAATCGGAGCTCCATGTCCGGCGTGACCACAAATCTAACAGTAGTCGGGACCTGGTACTGGATGGCACGGCTCTCGGTAACGTGGGTCTACTGGGCGAGGATACCAGTACAAATGAAACCCATGCACTCCACATGCACTGCATGCCCGGTACTCCGGCATCGCTGGCGGCGACTTCGACATCTCTGCTGGTGGAGTGACTGGCTCGAACTGCGTCTCTGACTCAGATAAGGGCTATAATGGCTCAATAGATCCAGGTGACGGTGATTTTGACATATCCAACCGTGTACGGGGTGATCCCGGTCGTCGATCCGGCTGGTGATGAGGTCCGACCTGCTGCTCCAAAACATCCTCAAGCATAGGTACCTGCTCGTCCACATGCTGCTCCCAGTACTGGTGCTGATACGGGTCTATGGGCTCCATATCTAGATCGAACGCCGCATGTAACGGATTCAACAAATAATCACCCCCACTGAGAGGAACGAAGTCAGAGGTGTGTAAACTGGATAGCAAAGGCACATCACGCGCCTCAGGAATCGGCTCCTGGCTCATGCGTTGTACTACTGGCGCCTGCAACTGTGGTGGTAGTGGTGGTAGATCCCCGTCAACGTACCCCAAGTAACCCATCATCCCTGTAAACATGTCTGGGGTACCCGCATCATCACACATAGCAGCGTGTAGTGGGTCGGGCAATGGTCTCCAGTCTACTGCAGCTGCTCTGGCACCCTGAGGTGCTCGAAGAGGAACTGGTGGTCGATCTGACGTACGTGAACCTTGTGAATGACCATCATGCGCTCGCAAACCATCCTGATACTGCTCCAACTGGGTCCGATAAGACACTGCTGATACTCGTCGACTCATGATGCTCACTTGGATCACTCTGTGCACACACACACCCACACACCACCCGTCCAAGGACACTCTGCTGATGACTGCAAACAAAATACAGATAAATGTTAGTACAGATAATACAAAATCCTATTCCCATCCCAACCCCGAATTTACTGACGCGGCTCGGTTTCCTAATGGATGCTTGGGTAAAACACAATTTTGACTCGATAAAACACGGAAAACACTCAGAAATGAACAATTTCGAAACCCATGATGAACCATGCTCTGATACCACCTTTTTGTAACGCCCATTTCCCATTATCCGCTGACCGTCGAGCTGACCGGTCAACAATCAAACAAGAACATGACCAAGTCGAGCCCGAGCAAGTAAAACAGGAAAAATTCGCCACAAGACGAAGCCATAGACAGATCGGTATGAGACAAAGGCTCGCACTGACCCGTCCTTGACCCCGCTATCCTCACTTCCATAATACAAAGCTTCACAACTTGTACCACTTCCGTAAGTTGTGTCGGTTCGGACTAAACACTATATCAGGGAAGCATGTTCATTTCTAAGTAATCAAACGTTTACATAACGTTTAAAAATCTTTACAAACAGTTTGCCAATAATCAAGAACAACAAAAAAATCTCAATACAAAATTGGCGCCAAAGTCGAACTGAAAGAAAACCCAAAATCATCGAATCAAAACACTGCCACAAGCGACCCCGAAACTACACCGAGGACCTCCCGCGTCAGTCGCTGCTAAACCTGAAAGCACAAAAAGAGTCTAATGAGCGATCTAATATCACCCAGCGAGAAGGCTCCCCACTACGGCTTCTATTCTATCTAGCATCTACAATTTCCCGCCCAAAAACCCCAAAATAACAAACAACACAACAAACGGCGGATCACACACTACCACATCGTGTCAAACCCACAACACACAAGCACTTGCCAAAAGAAAGAGAAAGCGATTAGAGGAAATTGGAAGCACTGCGGCACATGCTCTCGATTGAAATTCGATCTATCGATCGCGCCCTACGGGAACAACACACGCACACCTGGGCCCTTACGATCTCGGTAACTTCCATGGGTTTTTATAGCCACCGACAAAGTAACTAACCCACGACTCCCAGATGTAAACATGAAGTCTCACGACCTAGGACACTATTCTCACTCCATCGATACACAGTGACTCGGGCTACCCCACGGCAACCTGAGTTTCCATGCGATTCGGCCCTAGGACTTGACCCTGTATTCCCCGAACCACACACCTACCGGCGTCACTCAGTAGGTTAACGCCATAACCGGAATCACCACCCAAAGGCACACAATCCGATTAGGCAGCTGCCCGAGGATCCAATCGGGTCGGAAGTACCATAACGTATTCGAAAACCTAGACTAGCAGAATCTAATGCACCCTAGAGTCCTAATTGCAGAAATGTAAACACGTAGACTCGCTTGGACTCTAGCAACAATGACACAATCAATCAGTAAATAACAACAATCGCAACCCAATATTCCGCAAGTCTACACACACACGCCAATAACACCACCCTGACTCGGTGTCGTCCCGAGTCAGCGACTATGAACTTAACCGGCCCCGTGACCGAGTTAAGTGTCCACAAGGATCGCTCGACCCAACACCGAGACGATCTAACAGGCTTACACATAAAGCTCAACAACAACAACCACACAACAACACAATAACACAATCACCACACAAGTAAGCCTATTAGAGTTTCTAAAGTCTTTTAACTCATTCACGTCCGCTACGCTGGATTAGCGGATTGCTAACCCGTAGACGGCTCATAACTCATTAACGTCCGCTACCTTAGATTAGCGGATTGCTAATCCGTAGACGGCTCATCACACGTTCACAACTTCTCAACTACTCATTTCCTATGTGTCTTTTAATAACTCCTCGATCCGTCGGTTTAGAGCTAGTAGCTTACTAAACTCCCCGACGTCTCATCATTCATTTACTTAATTCATTTCTTACTCTTTAACTTCTACTAAACCTAATCCCGATATCCGATTCATACTCTATACATTTGTTAGGTTTAATTCCGTATTACCGAGCGTTGACCGGCTCGGTTTCTGGCGTTTACCGGCTCTGACCGCTTTGACCGTTGACCGGTTGACAAGACTTGAACCGGTTGACCCCAATCCCTGAACCGGCTGAACCACTGAACCAAAATCCTAAACCGGTCAAAGTCAACCATTGACCGGCGTTGACTTTGGCTTTGACCGGTTTAAACTAAACCGATCTCAATGCTAAACCAAGTTAAATCCATACTGAACCACTCCTTAACCAACTCTGATGAACCGGCTGAAGAAACGGAGGTGGAAGAGATCTCCGACGACTTTTTCGGCGTTGACCACCGGCGGCTCCGGCGTTGACCGGTGACTTCCCAAATTTTCCGGCGACTGATGTGCTCCTCTGAAGGTGTAGATTCTTCTTAGGTATGATATGAAGCTTATAGGAAGGAGGAGAGAGCTCAAACCAGTGGAAAAGAGATGATTCACGGTGGCGGCTCGCCGGAATCCCACTTTCCGGCGACTTTCCGGCGACGGTGGTGCAAATGAAGGCTGGCGATTGTATAGGAGATCAAGGTGGATCTATTGGTGAAAGAAGTTTAGGATTTGGTGTTATGGTTTAAGAGATATGGACTTTCTTGTGCATCAAGTAATGAAGAACACTCAAGAACACTTGAATGTTTTTGAGTTTCTATGAAGATCCAAAGGGAATTTCTGGGTTCTTTGGTTGAATATAGAGAGTGGGGAGAGATGTGGTCGTGAGTGGGCGTTAGAGAGAGATTGAGATACACAAAAATGAGTTTTTGGTGAAGAAAAGAGTGATGGGATGTATTATTCTTTAGGTTCATGAACATGATCCATGCAAATGCATGCAAGAAGGGAAGGTGGCGCCATCTGCTGAGGGACACCTGTCCTCTGAGGTGTCTTAGTGACACTAATCCAGCCATTAGCCCTCCTAAACCAGACTTTAATCCACTTAATCCCCCATAGCTCGGTTTTTTCGGTTTGACGTTTTACTTTTTAGAAAACCCTTCCCTATTCCCATAAACACCAAACTTCCGAAAACTGATTCTTATTGATTTTAGATGAATTTAGCAACTTGAATCACCTCATTTGGAGTTCCGTAGCTCCGGTTATGAATTTCCGAAGTTTTTTCGGTTTAATCAGTTTCCATTCCCGACAAGCCGAAAAACCCGTTTCTGCGCCGTTTCTTCCACTTCTGGTCTTGTAAATATTCTTTATGTTGTAAATCTAGAACATTTGGCCCGTCTCGGCTTCCGTCTCAAATTTTGGCAAAATTACCATTTTGCCCCTGGATTTGGCAAAATTACAATTTTGCCCCGTTGACTTTTCTTCTGCCCGATGACCGTATTTTTGGAAACAGGGTATTACAGTAACACTAAATATGTGGTCGTTCCCCCTCCCGCACCTTTAAAACGCACGAGAACGAGCTCTAGCTCAGCTCGCACTTCCGGGGGGGGGGGGGGCTATGTCCATATCCAAAAAGCTGCTCCTGAGATGAACCGCACCTAAACACATCGACCTCATTCGCTGAAAGATCGAGCTATCCTTCTCACTGGATTAAAACAAGTCTCCCTCCCACCCACTACCTTGGTTAATGAAAACTCGAGCTCCAGCTTTCTTTGCACTTCCCGGGGGAGAAAAACGTCACATCATCCCTCACAATTGGCTAGTGCGGAGTTAAACTCCAACTTTACTTACAGATCACTTCGCACTTCCGGGGGGGGGGGGTATGCCCACCTCCAAAAAGCATCAACTTCATTTGTAGAGGTTCCATGTTTTGGCGTGAATCAGTAAACTCAATCAAACATTCCAAAGAAAAGTATTCAAAGACGCTGGAAATGAAAGCAAACTAGAAGGACCTAACCACAAAATCTCGTTCTGGGAAAGGGAAACGCTAAGCCTGGACAGACCACACAACGACGCTCTAGTAATCGAGCTCGATGTATCTGGATTCGAGATATCCAGAGTCATGATCGATACCGGCATCTCAGTAGACATGCTCTTTTATACTACCTTTAGAAAAATGGGTTTCAAAGAATCCGATCTAAAAGGCGAGAAAGCAGCTCTCAAAGGCTTAGCTGGTGAAACTACATATTCATTAGACACAATCCGACTACCAGTCGACGCTGCCATAATACGAAAGCAATTAGACTTCATAGTAGTGAACAATCTAGCTCCCTATAATGCAAATATGAGCAAGCCATGGATCTACACCATGAAAGCAGTTCCTTTTACATACTATCAATGCATCAAATTTCCTGGCCCCAAGGGAGTTAAAACAATCTTCGGAAACCAAAAGGCTGCCCGAGTATGCTACTTAGATGGCTATTGCCAGATAGAACAATACAAACTATAACAATTACATATAAGCAATAAGCTCGTAGACTGAGAGACCAAACGCAACAGAGACCCAACGGTCTGCGGACCTCGAAAAGAGCTCGTTGTACAAGTCTGCATCGATGATATCGACCACGAGAGGTGCGTCGGTATCGGAGTAGACCTAACAAACCCAATAAAGGATGAGCTTATAACCTTCCTCAAAGCCAACGTGGACACCTTTGCGTGGTCCACAACATACATGAAGGGAATCAGCTTGGAAGTGACCTCTCACGACCTAAACGTTGAGCCTACTTACAAACCCATCAAACAAAAACGGCGTAAGCTCAGCGCCGATCGAGCAAGGCAATTAACGATGAGGTAGACCAACTACTCAGGGTAGTTCAAATCAGGGAAGTCAAATACCTTGACTGGCTCGCTAACCCGATAGTCGACAAAAATAAAAATGGGAAGTGGAGAGTCTTTATCGATTTCACCGACCTCAACAAAGCTTTTCCTAAGGACAATTTTTCACTTCCTCACATAGACCGTATGGTAGAATCTACAGCTGGTCATCAGCTCCTCGCCTTCATGGATGCTTTCTTCGGGTGTAATCATATCATGATGACCCCAAAGGACCAAGAAAAAACAGCTTTTATCGCAGACCAAGGCATTTGCTGTTATAAGGTAATGCCCTTCGGACTAAAGAACGCATGTGCAACTTATCAGCGCCTAGTAAACAAAATGCTCGCAGACTATCTCGGTAAAACCATGTAAGTATATATAAACGACATGCTGGTCAAGTCCTCTCGAGAATGCGAACATATTGCTCAGCTAAAAGAATGCTTCTCGATCTTAACCAATACTATATGAAACGAAACTCAGCTAAATGCTCCTTCGGAGTGTTTTCCGGCGAATTCCTCGGTTACATTGTGACCGAAAGAGGAATCAATGCCAAACCCAAAAAAATCGTAGCGTTCAAAAAAATGACATCTCCTAAGACTACTCGTGAAGTGCAACAATTGACAAGGAGAATAATAGCTCTCTCTCGCGTTATCTCTTGATCTATTGTCAAATCTCTCCCGTTCTATCAACTCCTCAAAGGACACAAAAAATTCTTTTGAGACAAAAATGCGAGGAGGCATTCACACAACTCAAAGCTTATCTGAGCGAGCCTCCCGTCCTAGCCAAACCAGTGGAGGGAGAGCCGCTCTACCTCTACATCGCAGTGTCATCAGCTGGAGTAAGTGTAGTACTAGTTCTCAAAGAGCAGAACGAGCAGTAGCCAATCTTCAATGTAAGAAAATCGCTAATAAAAGCAGAGAACGGGTATCCAGCAATGGAAAAACTGGCTCTATCTCTGGTAATGTTAGCTCGCAAGCTCCGACCTTACTTTCAATAGCACTTCATCGTGGTGATGACCTGATGAGGACATGGATCCTAGCCAAGATACAATTGAGCATGTTCCTGTGGTTAGGGTTGCACCAAGGATAATGTCTGGTACAAGAGTGTTGCAAAGAGAGTTTAACCAAGCTGTGGAGAGTTTAATCAACAAGAAAGAGCTTGAAGACATCACCATCCAGCTTGATCAACTCACCATCATACCAAATGAAGCTGTTACGGCAGAAACACTTGAAGATCACAAGCAGCTTCAAACCAAGCTGAATCAAGATGAGAAGGACGGTCTAAATAAACACATACAGGAATGACCCTTAATGAAATATAAACAAGAACTTACCTTGTTTACCATTTCAGCCACTTAAAAGCAAAACAGCAAGCAAGGCTTCTCCAAACCAGAAACAACAAGATACTCAAGAGGAACCTACTTCAGACCTTCCTAAACTACTTCCCAACGGTCACAAAGATGTAAGAATCAATTCAAATAATTATTTCCTTAACTTGTGATCTTTTCTTATTGCAGCTTTGTCGTTTTAGTACCTTTGTTTCTGTACTTTGTTTCCTTAAATTATCTTTGTACTTTTCGAATTGTACTTTGTTTCCAAGACCCCTAGAAGGGCAAACCTGCTTGGACTGATTCTATAAAGTCCCCTGGTCAGGCGTGTATTCTTTTTACGATATCAATAAAGAACAACCGAGTTTTCTTCAAAGCAAGAAGCAATCTGTGTTTCTAGTGTTTGTGTGATTCAAGCCTTAGAGAGATTTTGTCTTATCAAATCTCTTGTCCATAGAGTTTTGTAGCGACCTCGATCCATCATAACTTTCATACCATCTCCTGTACATTGCAAAGAGAGTTACACAACCAGTTGCAAAGGATCCATCTTCATACCACTTCAATCCATCTTCTGAACCGGCTGAAAGAGTTACACAACCAGCAGCCTGTTTCCATCAAAGCCTTGTGAGATCAGCCTCCATTCTGATCTTGCATCATCTGGTATCAGATCACGGCTCAAACATCAGGTGGTTTCTATCCAACCCGTTTTTACTCCATTAGTTTGTTATGTTTTTGTTTTCATCTCTAGTTTCTGTGTTTTTGCATCCCAAATCGGAAAAAACAAATAAAAAGCTTGTGTTTCCTGCTTGAATCCTTACCTTATTCACCTAGATTTAGCTTGCATCAATAGAAAAGCCAAAAAAAATCATCCTGCAATATTTTTTACTTGTTTCTGTTTCATTTGCATTCAAAAGGCTTATAAGAAAGTTCATCATCTTTTCCTTTGATTCCTTGTTTGATTCGATTTTTCTGCATAAAAACCAAAAAGATATGTTTGTTTTTATTAGTTTTCCCTTATTAGTTTGTTAATTTTCGAAATCCCTATTCAAAAACAAAAAAGCACATTTCCATTTTCTCTTCACACAGTTTCTCTTAAAATGGAAAACTCAATATTTTCCCAAAACTTGCATATTTGCTCTCTTTTAATTCAAAATTTTCATTGCTTATACATCTTATACAAAAAAAGAAGAACATTTACCTTTGAGTTTTACCTTTTTTACTACTTGTTTTAAATTCTTTGTTAGACTTTGATACTCTTTTGAACTTTTTAAACATGAACAGAAGTACAATGGGAGAAGAAGTTCAAGTCACCATGACCCAACTGCTAGAAGCACTCCAGAGTATCAGTGCTCGCATGACTACACTTTAGCAGAGACAAGCACCACCCAGAAGAGGTCCCATCCGTGGTGCATCTGTTGAACAGAACTAGAAAAGAATTGAGGAAGAAATTGATGATGATATGCCAAGTCTGGAAGATGATGCTGATCATCCACCACCTGATCCTAACCTGCATTGAAGACATGATAGAGACATAGCCAGAGGGAGGTCTAGAGACAACGATTTTGGTGAAAACAGATGTAGAGGAAAAGAGCTCAAGTTGTCACCTCCAATCTTTGCTGGAAAGGTTAATCCAGAAGCATACTTGGATTGGGAGATGAGGATGGCTTACATTTTTGAATTACCAATACTCTAACGCTAAGAAAGTGGCATTAGCTGCAGCAAAACTCACAGATAATGCTCTGACCTGGTTGAATAGAGAAGCTTCAAAGAGGATCATGCACAGATATGGACAGATAAATACTTGGGAAGATATGAGGTACCAGCTAAGGAAGAGGTATGTGCCATCATACTATCACAGAGATTTGCAGAAGCGGTTCAGGAAGCTTACCCAAGGAACCAGACCAATGGAGGAGTACTTTGAGGAGTTTGAGACCTTAAAGAACAGGCTGGAATCGGAGGATTCAGGAGAGACACTGATGGCTCAGTTTCTTGATGGTCTTAATAACATAATTTCTAGAAAGGTTGAGAGGCAGACATATGGAGATTTGGAGGAACACTTGCACTTATCTATACAGGCTGAACATCATATCAAGAGGAAGAATGCAGCTACCAGCCGAGGGAAAGCAGCATGGACGCCACAACCTCCCAGAAGTGTTGACAAGGGCAAAGCAGCTCAAAAAACTAAGTACAAGACACCAGCAGCCGAATCTTCAAAGGGATCATGAGCTGAACCAGAAAAACCTTAAAACCAGAGAGCCAGATATATCACATGCTTCAAGTGCCAAGGAAAAGGGCATTATGCAAGAGAATGTCCTAACCAGAGAGTCATGATTCTCAAGGACAATGGAGACTATGAATCTCAAGATGAAGCAGAGTCAGAACCTGTGGAATCAGAAGAAGAAGCCATTGATTATCCAGACGTTTGAGAGCTCTTAGTAACCAGAAGGTCTCTACATGCAATGTTTGAACCAGAAACTCTCCAAAGGGAGAACATCTTTCACTCTAGATGCACTGTGACATCCAAGGTATGTAGTCTCATTATTGATGGAGGATCATGTACTAATGTTGCTAGTCAGTATTTGGTGCAGAAATTAGGACTCAAGACAACCAAGCATCCTAGGCCTTATAAGCTGAAATGGATAAATGATGAAACAAAGATTAAGATTGGAGAACAAGTGACCATACCATTCAGCATAGGGAAGTATGCGGATCAGGTTGTTTGTGATGTTGTTCCTATGCAGGCAGATCACATTCTGTTAGGGAGACCTTGGCAATTTGACAAGGAGACACTCCACAATGGCCGCACCAAATACTACAGCTTCATGCACAACAACAAAAAGCACAGCCTTGCACCACTTACCCCAGGAAGTCTTTGAAATGCAAAAGGCTATGGAAAAAGGAGGCAAGGTAAGTAAGACCAGTTTCTATGTGACACCCAATACTGTGCTTAAATCATTAGAATCAAATGCAAAGGTGTTACTAATGGTTTACAAACAGAGCTTGTTCACAGGAATAGAAGGATAACATGAGCTACCATTTGAGATACTTGAACTACTAACTAAGTTTTCTGATGTTTTTCCTGATGAGATTCTAGCAGGACTGCCTCCTATATGTGGCGTAGAGCATCATATTGATTTAGTACCAGGAGCTCCTCTCCCAAACAGACCAGCTTATAGGGTCAATCCTGAAGAAGCTAAAGAGTTAGAAAAACAGATTCAAGACCTTATGTCCAAGGGTTACATCAGAGAGAGCTTAAGCCCTTGTGCATTACCAGTCTTGCTAGTGCCTAAAAAGGATGGAACATGGAGGATGTGTGGGGATTTTAGAGCAATAAACAACATCACCATCAAGT
Source organism: Orychophragmus violaceus (assembly GCA_030180135.1). Lineage (NCBI taxonomy): Eukaryota > Viridiplantae > Streptophyta > Magnoliopsida > Brassicales > Brassicaceae > Orychophragmus > Orychophragmus violaceus. Next base: position 58,696,566 of record CM058231.1, read on the forward strand.
ACATGCATCCCATTCCACACCTAGATGACATGTGGGATGAGCTTAGTGAGACAACCATCTTCTCCAAAACAGATTTGAAGAGTGGATACCACCAAGTCAAAATAAAAGAAGGAGATGAATGGAAGACATCCTTCAAAACCAAGAGAGGTCTTTATGAATGGTTGGTCATGCCATTTGGACTCACCAATGCACCAAGCACATTCATGAGACTCATGAACCATGTCTTGAGGGCATACATCTGTAAGTTTTTAGTAGTATGTTTTGATGATATACTGATTTATAGTCAATGCTTTTCTAATCATCTAGTGCATTTGGAACAAGTAATGACAACACTTAGGACATAAGGATTGTATTATAATATGAAGAAGTGTACCTTTTGCACTGATTAATTAGTCTTTCTAGGTTTTGTTGTTAGTTCACAGGGACTTAGAGTAGATGAGGAGAAGATCAAATCCATACAAGAATGGCCCACTCCATCTACCATTGGACATGTCAGAAGCTGTTTTGAATCCCTTCAACAAAGCAAAGAAAAGGTCAAACTCGTTTTAAACAAGTTTTAAGAAATTAGGAAACAAATTTTGGGAAACCGGTTGGAAATCTCTTCAAAAATCAGAAAAGCTGGTTAAGGATTGGTTCAAAACAAGTTTGCACTGGTTTATGAACTTTAACAAATTGGTTTCTGGTTTTTTTTTTTTTAAGTCTAAAAGTAAAAAATGATAATTTTGTAAACATTCTCCTTTCTTTAAAAACTCACACGTTTTGCAACTTATGGAAACAAGGATTTATGATGATACAAAACTTTAAAGAGGAGCCTTTCCTTGGTTTAAATTTCGAATTGGAAGAATGATAGGGGTCTAGTTTTATCCTATTCTACTGCAAGTGCACAGTTATGCAATCGTAGTATATAAGGTATCGAATTCACAGAGACTCCGGTTTCGATAGATTAAGAACTGTAGAGATTTAAACCAAGATGAAAGCAATGTGAAGTAACTAAAAGCAATGTGAGAAGGTAAACAAGTAGCAAGATTATCGGTTGTGAAAGCAGTTAATTAAGGGCGCTAAGTCTAGGGCGTTCTCAGGAAATCAGACAAGCAGACAAATCATTCAGTCATGATCTAATTAAGCACAGTTCTAGAACTCAAATCACGGATATAGAATTAACCAACTGTCGTTGCGAGAATTCTCTAAGTCTAAGTGCAGCAATCCAAATTCCTTTGCAATTACTAACAGATTAAACCAACATTAATTCCAAGTTCAATATGTTCACAATTAAACTAAACCAAATTCATTTGCGAGTAATTTAATTGCTCAGACTAAATAGTTCAGATTCTAAACCACACTTTCGTGTCGTATTTAGCAACCTAAGATCTAGATTCTAAGTGATCAGGTTAGAACTAGCATTGAACACAATTTAGATCGAAGAACATTCAATTCATGTGAATCCTTAACTGAATTAAACAAGTCTAGCAAGTCATGAAATCCTATGTGAGAAACCCTAAACCTAACTATGAATCTACTCAGACATAGAAGATGTAAACATAATCAATGAATAATTAGATATCATAAAAGAGATTAAATAAGTAAAGGGGTTCGAAATCTTCTCCAAAATAAAGGTGTAGTACAGGATCAGATCAGCCCCAAAAGCTCTAAAAAATCTCTGCTCTTAATTATAATAGAATGTGTAAACGTATCTAAAATATGATCTAAAAACCTAATTAAATAGCAAAAACACGTTTTGGGCTTCTGTGTAAATATCTGGAACTTCTGGGCACTTCTGCAATATTGGCATTTCTTCATTAAACCGCCGAGTCTGGCCCATTCGCGCCTTGCATCGACCGTTGCAGGTGTGCAACGATCGACGCAGATCATCAAATCTGGACAGTGAGTTCTTTCTCTCGGACCAAATCTCCAAATCACTCCAATAAGCTCCATAATCACCACATTAGCTCCAAACGTGCGTGTACCTAATAAACCCTGCAAAAGACTCTAAAGGAACACCAAAAGACACTAAAACAGACTTATATCATGGCATAAAACCGGTAAAAACCATGATATATCAACTCCCCCACACTTAGCCTTTGCTTGCCCTCAAGCAAAACGAAGAACTAAAACACGGTGAAGAGGTTTGAAAACTCTTCAGAAACTCTTTTCATCCTAGAAGCAACAACACTCAGATTCCCCTTAGTAATTGATAGGGTCAGGTTTTAATCCTATATCTAACTGCAAGTGCACAGTTCAGTGGTTGTAGTATATAGGTATCGAATCCACAGGGACTCCGGTATTCAATAGCTCAAGAACAGGAAATTAAACTAGGAAGAAAGCAATGTGATTGAATTAAAAGCAATGCGAGAAAGTAGACAGAAAGCAGAGATTATTGGTTGTGAAAGCAAGTTATTAAGAGCGCTAAGTCTAGGGCGTTCTCAGGAAATCAGACAAGCATACAGTTTATTCAGTAAGGATCTAATTAAGCACAGTTCTAGAACTCAAAACACAGATATAGAATTAACCAAATTCCTTTGCGATAATTCTCTAAGTCTAAGTGCAGCAAACCAAACTTTTGTTTGCGAGAACTAACCGATTAAACTAGCATTAATTCCAAGTTTGATATGTTCACAATTATCCTAAACCAAACTTTCGTTTGCGAGAAGTTTAATTGCTCAACCTAATTAGTTCAGATTCCTAAACCACACTTCCGTGTCGTATTTAGCAACCTAAGATCTAGATTCTAATTGATCAGGTTAGAACTAGCTTTAAGCACAATTAGATTGAAGAACAGATATAGTTATGAATCCTTAACTGAATTAAACAAGTCTAGCAAGTCATGAAATCCTATGTGAGAAACCCTAAACCTAACAAGGAATCTACTCAGACATAGATAATGAAAACATAATCATATGAAGAATAAATTGCATAAAAGATAAAGAATTAAAGGGGTTTGAAATCTTCTCCAAATACATAATGAAGTAAAGGTTCAGATCAGCCCCAAAAGCTCTAAAAATCCTCTGCTCTTAATTATGAATGCGTTAGTAAATAAAACACCAAAAACTTAATTATATAAGTCTAATCTCGGCCAGGGGCTTCTTTGTAAATATCAGGAACTTCTGGATCAGAGTGCAATATCTTGACTCTTCATAAACCGCCGAGTTTCGGTCCATCTCGCTGGTGCAACGATCGGTGCTAGAGTGCAACGATCGACGCATTTCTCTGTTTTGGACAGTGAACTCTATCTCTCGGCCAAACACTCCAAAAATCTCCAAAAAGTGCCATAATCACCAAATATGCTCCAAACCTGATTATTCCTGTAAAAGACTCTAAAAGAACACAAAAAGACACTAAAACACACTTATATCATGGTCTAAAACTAGTAAAAACCATGATATATCAACTACCCCACACTTAGCCTTTGCTTGCCCTCAAGCAAAACAGAGAACTAAAGCTTGGTGAAGAGGTTTGAAAACTCTTCAGAAACTCATTTCATCCTAGAAGCTACAATACTCAGATTCCCCTTAGTAAACCACTGAAAGAATCAATCACAGGATATCAAGACCAACATGTACTTCCCCCACACTTAGAAACTGTCCTAAGTAAACTCCACAATCACATTCAAGCATTCAAATTCTCCCTACTGACTTCTGCAAGTATTTAAGTGCAGTCTCACCTAAGGAGTATCGATCAAAGGGCACATGGATTCTTACCTTATCAGCTTTAGACCACCATACTATCTTTCTCTAGTCCCTTTCTTCTCTTTCCCTACCTTAACAACTGATTTTTCCCACATTGGGTATCATTTTTTTTTTTTATCAGTGTTCTTCCCGTTATGGGGTGTACTTTGGACATATTTCATGGATGCATAAGAGATAATAGTGTTTGCTACTATTCTCATGACCACTTCGGAGTTACTAACTCATCCTCAGTTTATTATCTTTTTTTTTTTTTTTACTTTATAGAAGGGGAGAAGGGAACTAAATAGGATAGATTGACAGGCTGTGTCAGAACTAACAGGGAATCCGACACAAAGTATACCAAGCCCTTAGGTGAGAAATCTAAGTCAGTATTAAATTGAAGTCAGTAAAAGGATCCTCTGATACCTGAAGTGATGTGGGTGTTCCCAGTAGGTTGATCTGTGTCTGGGTTTTCTAATAGTCAGAGATAGATCCTGCAACTTCATCCCAATGGTTACTTAAGTTCCTGCAAGTCTTGTAAATCTTCTAAAAAAATCATAGTTTCTTACTTAAACAATTTTGACTCAATAAAACAAAAATTTTGAAAAATGGACTGACTCTTAAGAAAACAGAAAGATAAACGTCAGTAGCACCTCCCCCACACTTAAGACACACTGTCCCCAGTAGTGTCAAGCGAAGGATCGGTAAAAAGAAAATAAAAATTGTTAAAGTTCTGTTGAATTCTGTCGGGTTTACCTCTGTCGCTCAGGCATCGATCACTGCACTAAGTGCATCGACCGTTACTTGGCGATTTTCGTGTATGGTCGATCGTTGCTCAGGACCGCAACGATCGCTGCAATGCGATTCCGATCGTGTTGTGACGATCGACACAGAAGTGCGTCGATCGACGCACTGCGAATTTATCCGAGACTTGCAATCATAAACTCACCAAAAACAAAAACAAACGTAAAATCCTAACAAAAACACCAAAAATTAAGTAGAAAAACACCAGTACCTAATGGTGGGTTGCCTCCCACCCAGCGCTTGTTTAAGGTCAATAGCTTGACCGGACGGACAAGAATTTTCAGGCACCAGGAGATCCCAACAGAGACTTTTTCTGTCTCTGTCCAAGTCTCCTCATCCAAGGTGGCGAGTAGGCTGTTGCAGAATGCTCATGTCCAAGAAAAGATGGAGTAAAATGTGCTCCAGGATCTATAATCACAGTGTCATCAGGTTGCTCATCATCTGCATTCCTTATGGTGAATGTCTGCCCATCTATCAGTGGTCTACGCAGCTTATCCATCTCATAACGCAGCGGCTCATCTCCCAGATGGAGGTCTATCAGGCTGTTCCTAACATCTATCACCGCTCCTGCTGTAGCCAAAAATGGTCTTCCAAGCAGCAATGCTTCATCCGGATCACAGTCATATTTCAGCACTAAGAAGTCTGTTGGAACTAAATAGTTTCCAACTCTCACCGGGATGTCCATCAGGAGTCCTTCAGGAACTCGTATGGACTGATCAGCTAGGACAAGAGAGGTCCTAGTAGGAGTAAAATCTAGCATACCCAGCTTCTCTGCCACAGAGTATGGCATCAAACTTCCAGCAGCTCCTAAGTCACACAGAGAGCGCCTAAAACTATCCTCAAAGATTGAACAATCAAGCACAAAGACTCCGGGGTCTGGCAGCTTCTTCGGGATCTTGGTTAGCAGAACATAACTAATATGCTGAGGAACTATAATCACCCAGTCTCTCAGCTCTTCATCTAGAGGCAGCATCTTGTTCAAATACCTCTGCACACATGGATGATAAGGTGGATCATCAGAAGATGGAATTTCTTCCAATTCTTCACCAATCTCCTCTATCTTCTTAAGCTCTTCAATTTCCTGCTTAATCACTTCAGACACTGAGGAGTGTTGTCTAACAATCTGCGCATAAATTTCCTGTTGAGAGATCTCAGAGACTCCAGAGAATAAGCCATCAAGCTCTAAATCTGCATCAATACCATCATCACTCGGTGAGTCTGTCTGTTCACGACGTGCATCGATCGACACTAAGTGTGTGTCGATCGTTGCAATGCTGCAATTTCCACCCGAGAGTTTTTCACCAAAATCCGGGATTTCTTCTTCCTTCACCAATTCAGCTGTACTTAGCTCAAATTTTTCGCCTAGGTGAGATCCATCATTAACGTACACAGACCAGGCCTTAATATGAGTGTCTGCTAGTCCTTTTCCCTTTATTGAGCTGGAAATCTGGTTCACCTGAGTATCCAACTGCTTCATGTGAGTGTTCAGGGACTCAAACTTCCCATTGAGGTCTTCATAGACAGCATCTAACTTCTTGTTGCAGTCCACATAAATCTTGGTCTGACTCTCCATTAGTTGTTCCATCATAGCTTCCATTCTACTCTCATGAGCTGTAGGTGCAGGAGGAGTCTGATAAGATGAAGATCCATAGGTCCTCTGAGTACCTTGTCCAAAGGTCTTCTGAAAACCACCAGTCTGTCCAGAATTAGATGACTTGCTGTTGAAAGCACTTTTCTGTCCTCCATTGAAGAATATGTTTCCTTATTGATTACCAAATCTATTACCTTGGAATCCAGAACCTCCTATGTAATTTACATCTTCCTCCTGAGTGTCCTCCTCAATTTGAATTACCTCTACATCTTGGGCAAAGTGGACAGCTTTCTTACCTGCTAGGAGATTGCAAACTGTGTCAAGCCTAGATCTAATATCAGCTATGTCAGAATTCTCTACACTTCCACCAGATTTCTTCCTCCTCTCATCCATAGTCTTGCAATTGTTGTTGCCTATTAGGTTCTCAATCAACTGCTTAGCTTGTGTAGGAGTCCTGGTGTTGAAGTTAGCGTTACTGGAGTTATCCAGTGCAGACTGATATGGAAGATCTATGCCTCTGAAGAAAATACCAATCAGCTGAACTTCAGTAAATCCATGGTGTGGGCAGTCACGCTGATACTGCTTAAATCTCATCCAGACAGTCTTTAAAGGCTCCACAGCTCCTTGGGAAAAGGTGAGTATGTCCTGTCTGGACTGGTCTGAGCGCGCATCATCATAGAAGTGACGCAGGAACTCACTCTTCAGGGCTGCCCAAGTAGTATATTGAGCAGGTGCCAGCTGCTTTAGCCATGCACTAGCGTCTCCAGCAAGACTGTGCGGAAAGATCTTAAGGAACAGATAGTCCGGGCAAACTCCATCATACTTCATGCCAGTGACTATGTCCTCAAACGAATCAATGTGATCCATAGGCTGCTCCGTTGGGTAACCATGAAATGCATTCTGTCTCATCAGCGAGTAGTAGATGGTTTTGATCTCAAAATCATTCCTCTCAAAAGCAGGAAGCACTAAAGGTGACCGGTTTGCATGAAACTCATCCGGTCTGTTGTAGTCAGCTAAAGTCCTCTCACGTACAACCATCTCTCTACCTTGGGCATGTCCTTGACCCTGGTTCTGCTCCTGTTGTTGTTGCTCAGGAGGATCAGGGATGACATTCCCTTCAGCATCAACCCTTTGATAAGCAGCATTGTATGGGTTATTATCTCGGTCTCTTAGAGCGCTAAGTCTAGGGCGTTCTCAGGAAATCAGACAAGCAGACAGTTTATTCAGTAAGGATCTAATTAAGCACAGTTCTAGAACTCAAAACACAGATATAGAATTAACCAAATTCCTTTGCGATAATTCTCTAAGTCTAAGTGCAGCAAACCAAACTTTTGTTTGCGAGAACTAACAGATTAAACTAGCATTAATTCCAAGTTTGATATGTTCACAATTATCCTAAACCAAACTTTCGTTTGCGAGAAGTTTAATTGCTCAACCTAATTAGTTCAGATTCCTAAACCACACTTCCGTGTCGTATTTAGAAACCTAAGATCTAGATTCTAATTGATCATGTTAGAACTAGCTTTAAGCACAATTAGATTGAAGAACAGATATAGTTATGAATCCTTAACTGAATTAAACAAGTTTAGCAAGTCATGAAATCCTATGTGAGAAACCCTAAACCTAACAAGGAATCTACTCAGACATAGATAATAAAAACATAATCATATGAAGAATAAATTGCATAAAAGATAAAGAATTAAAGGGGTTTGAAATGTTCTCCAAATACAGAATGAAGTAAAGGTTCAGATCAGCCCCAAAAGCTCTAAAAATCCTCTGCTCTGAATTATGAATGCGTTAGTAAATAAAACACCAAAAACTTAATTATATAGGTCTAATCTCGGCCATTGGCTTCTTTGTAAATATCAGGAACTTCTGGATCAGAGTGCAATATCTTGACTCTTCATAAACCGCCGAGTTTCGGTCCATCTCGCTGGTGCAACGATCGGTGCTAGAGTGAAACGATCGACGCATTTCTCTATTTTGGACAGTGAACTCTATCTCTCGGCCAAACACTCCAAAAATCTCCAAAAAGTGCCATAATCACCAAATATGCTCCAAACCTGATTATTCCTGTAAAAGACTCTAAAAGAACACAAAAAGACACTAAAACACACTTATATCATGGTCTAAAACTAGTAAAAACCATGATATATCAGTAATCCACTGAAAGAATCAATCACAAGATATCAAGACCAACATATACTTCCCCCACACTTAGCAACTGTCCTAAGTAAACTCCACAATCACATTCACGCATTCAAATTCTCCCTACGGACTTCTGCAAGTATTTAAGTGCGGTCTCACCTAAGGAGTATCGATCAAAGGCACATGGACTCTTACCTTATCAGCTCTAGACCACCATACTATCTTTCTCTAGTCCCTTTCTTCTCTTTTCCCTTCTTTAGCATTCTGATTTTTCCCCATTGGGTATCATTTTATTTTATTTTATCAGTGCTCTTTCCGTTAAGGGGTGTACTTTGGACACATTCCATGGATGCACAGGATATGATAGTTGTAGCTACCACTACCAGAGACCACTTCGGAGTTACTAACTCATCCTCAGTTTATTATCTTTTTTGTTTTTTTTATGGAAGGGGAGAAGGGAACTAAATAGGACAGGTTTACATGCTGTGTCAGAACTAACAAGGGAATCCGACACAAAGTATACCAAGCCCTTAAGTGAGAAAATTAAGTCAGTATTAAGTTTGAAGTCAGTAAAAGGATCCTCTGATACCTGAAGTGATGTGGGTGTCCTCAGTAGGTTGATCTGTGATGGGGTTTTCTAATAGTCATAGATAGATCTGCAACTTCATCCCAATGGTTACTTAAGTTCCTGCAAGTGCTGTTAATCTTCTAAAAAAATCATTGTTTCTTACTTAAACTATTTTGACTCGATAAACAAACTTTGAAAAACTGACTGACTCTTAAGAAAACAGAAAACATGAGTCAGTAGCACCTCCCCCACACTTAAGACACACTGTCCCAGTAGTGTCAAGCGAAGGATTGGTAAAAAAAAAGAAAAATATGTTAATGGATGTGTTGAGTTCTGTCTGATTTTTACCTCTGTCGCTCAGGCATCGATCGTTGCACTAGGTGCATCGACCGTTGCTAGGCGATTTTTCGTGTATGGTCGATCGTTGCTCAGGACTGCAACGATGGCTGCAATGCGATTTCGATCGTGTTGTGACGATCGACACAGTGGTGTGTCGATCGACGCACTGCGATTTTGGCCGAGACCTGCAGACAAAACTCACCAAAAACAGAAGCAAAGCGTAAAATCCTACAAAAACACTAAAAAATAAAAATGCAAAATCGAAAACAGTGGATTGCCTCCCACTCAGCGCTCTTTTAGCGTCAATAGCTTGACGTTTCAGCTGATCTAGGTAGAGGGTGCATCATCCAGAGGCAGAATCTGACCTTCTGGAATCTCGGCCTTAGCCCAATAATGTTTCACCCTCTGTCCATTCACAGTGAATTCATTACTTTCCTTGGTGGTTAGAACGACAGCTCCATATGGACGCACCTCTTTGATCGTGAAAGGACCGGACCACCGTGATTTCAGTTTACCTGGAAACAAATGCAAACGAGAATTATACAAAAGCACCTGATCATTAGGCTCAAACTGTCTAGAAACAATCTTCTTGTCATGATAAGCCTTAGTCATCTCCTTGTACAGCTTTGAGTTCTCATAGGCAAAATGTCTAATCTCATCCAACTCATTAAGTTGGACCAATCTCCTTTCTGCAGCAGATTTAAGATCAAAGTTCATCTGTTTTACAGCCCATGCTGCTTTGTGCTCAAGCTCTACTGGCAGATGACATGCTTTTCCATACAGCAGATGAAATGGAGTGGTCCCAAGTGGTGTCTTGAATGCTGTCCTGTAAGCCCATAATGCATCATCCAGCTTTGCTGCCCAATCTTTCCTTGTCTTTCCAACTGTCTTCTCAAGGATCTCCTTAATCTGTCTGTTAGAAACCTCGACTTGTCCACTAGTCTGAGGGTGATAAGGAGTAGCGACTCGGTGATGAACTCCATGCTTCTTCATCAGCTTCTCGAAGACCTTATTAATAAAATGAGATCCTCCATCACTAATCACTATCCGAGGTACTCCAAATCTGGGCAATATGATGGTCTTAAACAGCTTAATGACCACCGAAGAATCATTGATTGGACTAGCTATTGTTTCTACCCACTTAGACACATAGTCCACAACAACCAAGATGAATTTATTCCCATAGGATGAGGGAAAAGGACCCATGAAATCTATGCCCCAGCAGTCGAAAACCTCAACTTCCAGAATGAAATTCTGAGGCATCTCATGCTTCTTGCTGATTTTCCCTCTCCTCTGACAGGCATCACATTGAGAGATGAAAGAATGAGTGTCTCTAAACATTGTAGGCCACCAGAAACCTGCTTGCAGAAATTTAGACACAGTCTTGAATGTACCAAAATGTCCAGCATAATCTGATCCATGACAGTGGAATATGATATCTGGAACCTCTGATTCAGCAACGCATCTCCTGTAAAGACCATCTGAACAGTGCTTATAGAGATAAGGCTCATCCCAGTAGTATCGCCTAAGCTCCCTGAAGAACTTCTTCTTTGCATAACCCTTTAAATCATCTGGTTCAGTCTCAGCAGCAAGATAATTAGCTATATCTGCATACCAGGGTCGATCAGTGGTTGCTACAGCAGCAATTTCGAAGTCATAGTTCCCAATTCGGATCCTTAAAGATTATGGGCTCGTATCAGGTATGCATCGACCGTTGCATGTGCATGTGTCGATCGTTGCTTCCCCGATACTTGCATCGACCGTTGCCAATGTGGCATCGATCGACACTGAGCGATTATCCAGACAGTTCTGCAACTCTTTGCCTAAATCTGTTTGAAACACTGTACCGACCATATTGACGTTTTCCTCAGGCAAATAATCATTGATGGGCATGTCTTCCTCAACCAGCATCCTTGAAAGGTGATAAGCAACTCCATTCTCAACCCCCTTCTTGTCTCTCACTTCAATGTCAAACTCCTGAAGCAGCAAAATCCATCTCAACAATTTTGGCTTAGCATCCTTCTTCTGCATCAGATACTTCAGGGCTGAATGATCAGTATGCACAATCACCTTGGAGCCAACAAGATAGGGGCAGAATTTCTCAAATGCAAAGACAACAGCCAACAGCTCCTTCTCTGTGGTGGCATAGTTTCTCTGCGCATCATCTAGTGTCCTACTAGCATAATAGATAGCATGAAGCTTTCTATCCTTCTTCTGCCCTAGAACAGCTCCTACAGCATAGTCACTTGCATCACACATAACCTCGAAAGGTAGATCCCAATCCGGTGACTGAACTATTGGAGCACTCACTAATGCTTGCTTAATCTGTTCAAATGCAGTCTGTCAATCTGCATCGAACTCAAATTTGGTATCCTTACACAGCAAAGCAGTTAGTGGCCTAGCAATCTTACTGAAGTCTTTGATGAACCGTCTATATAAACCAGCATGTCGAAGAAAGCTTCTTATAGACTTAACAGAATCAGGTCCCTGATCCTCTGGGTGGATAGGAATCTGAAAGAAACCTGAGTATCCATCGAGGAAGCAATAGTAGGAGTGATTTGCTAACCTCTCCAACATCTGATCAATGAAGGGCAAAGGGAAATGATCCTTCCTTGTTGCAGCATTGAGTTTCCTATAATCTATGCACATCCTGTGTCCAGCCACAGTCCTAGTAGGGATCAGCTCATTCTTCTCATTCTTTACAACTGTAACTCCGCCTTTCTTAGGCACTACATGGACTGGACTCACCCAATCACTGTCTGAAATAGGATAGATGATCCCGGCATCCAGGAGTTTCATAATCTCCTTCTTAACCACTTCCTGTAGATTAGGATTGAGCCTTCTCTGATGCTCTACAGATGTCTAAGACTCGTCCTCAAGATGTATCCGATGCATGCACAGCTCCGGAGAGATACCTGAAATGTCATCAAGAGAATAGTCAAGAGCTTTGCGATTCTTGCGCAGCTTTCTTAGCAGTAAAGTGCGCTCTGCGTTGTTCAAACTAGCATTGACAATTACTGGATATGTCGAATTAGGTCCAAGAAATGCGTACCTTAGCTCGGATGGAAGTTGTTTCAGCTCGATTTTTGGAGCTTTTTCCTCGGCCCAGTCTCTGTCGACTTGCAACGACCGATGCTTATTTGGTGTTGATCGTTCCATCGTCGCGTCTGATATTTCCACCAGCATCACTGCTTCAACAGAATCCATCAGCCTTGCATAGCACATTGCGGGCTCGTCCTGCAGGTATTCCAGCTCCATTATAGAGCTCAGTAAAGCTCTTTCTAGTGGATCTTCAGCGCGTGACTTGTGAAAGTATTCTTCAGCCAAATCACCTAGCGTGTCCACATAGAAGGTCTGTCCGTCGATGGTTGGTCTCTTCACCAGTTTATCCATTTCAAAACTCATCTTCAGATCACCCACATTCAGAATTATTCTACCTCCTTGGCAGTCAATCATCGCACCAGCAGTAGCTAAGAAAGGCCTGCCCAAAATCAGTGGATCCTTTGGTTCCTCTCCATACTGCAGAACCACAAAATCAGTAGGTATCACACATTGGCCAATCATTATAGGTACATCCTCCAATAATCCTTCGGGAATTTTTATTGTTCTATCTGCCAAAACCAGTGATATCCTAGTGGGTATAAAATCAGTCATTCCGAGCCTCTTAGCAACTGAGAAAGGCATAAGATTCACACTGGAACCAAGATCACATAGGGACCTTTCGAATCTTTCCCTGTAGATAGCACAATCCAACACAAAGCTTCCTGGATCTTTCAACTTCTCAGGAATTCTGCCCTGAATCACTGCACTACACACCTCATTAATCATCATTACGCTCTCCTCATTAGACCACTTTGTTGGAATTATGTCCAGTAATCTCTGTACTGTCCCTAGAAAGTAAGAGTATGTCAATGATCAGACATAAGCCATATAATACTGGGGGTCATGATGGCTTGCTAGAGTCCGCTCATGATCTATAAGTCTTGGACTTATTGCCTTTATTATATGATCCCATATGGGTCACACGCCTAAGCTAACATGAAACTATGAAGGAACGGTTCAGCAGAAGTACGGTAAAAGTGCTAGGCATTTACTGTACTTAGAGAGATTAAAGGGCCTGATTAAATCTAAGGGATTTAATCAGACTGAGACTTGGGCCCAAAAGCCCATGAGAACTAGAAGGGGTTTTAATGAATAAAACTTGACCTAACTCTCTAATTTTCTAAGAAGTCTGCGCCTCCCTCTCTCTTCTCTGCGCCTCCCTCCCTACTGGTCTAGCAGCCAATTTCCTGAAGTGTGCGTGTGTGAACCTTTGGAGGAGCTGTCTCTTGGCGGTTCTGCTGATCTCTGACTCATACCTCTCCATTCCGCTGCATAACAAGGTATTAGGTGAGATCTTTTATGATTCAGCAAGAGAACCTAGATCCAAGCATGTTTAGTAGGATCAATCAATGAGTAATTGAATCAGGATAAACTAAACAATCCTTCAGTGGTATCAGAGCCATTGGTTCTATTAGGATTTCTTGTTTAGAATCATGTTTAGGTTGTTTAGAAGTGTTTGAATCAATCTGTGCTTGAATTTGATAAGAAAACACTTAAGAAACCTAAGAACTAAAACCCTAATCGAAACCGCATGAACCGATCTCGGATTGGTATGCGTCGGACCGGGTCGGCGAAGACGCACGAACCGATCACTTGAGGATCGTGTTGCGTGGTCGTTCGCACGATCGCGAGAGATCGACCGCGATCAGCGGATGGACCGATCGATCGCACGATCGCGAGAGATCGACCGCAATCGCGTCCCTCTCTCGGCCCGAGCGTCCCGTCCCGTGCCGTCCCGAACGCATGATGCTTGCGATCGCGTGATGCTTGCATCGCGTGATGCTTGCGGCTGTCCCGATCGTTTAGGTCATGGGCGTGATCGATTCACGTGACCAATCATTCGGTTTGGTTAACGGTTCGGTTTAAGATAATTAAAACTTAATCGTCACGGTTTAATAATTACAGACTTAATAAAATTTATTAAGATCTGGTTAAACCGTGATAAGAAATCCAAAGTCGTAAAATTGGATTTAGTGCCTAAACCAGTGGTTTTCTAATTTGATTTGGTTGGACCAAATAAATTGAGAAAATCCGGTTTAGTAAATAACCGGTTGACAATTGTGGTCATCGTAGTAATTAATTTTGGTTAGACCAATTTTAATGAACCAAACCGGTTATGTCATTTAATTGGACAATTGGGTTATGTCTTGGACATAGACCAATTCTTGGGCCATGGGCCAAGAAGTTAAAACAATTGGGCCAATTATTTGAGTCTTTTCTTCAGATTGAATTTAAAATTTTATTTAATAATTAAAATTTGATTTTAAATTAATCAGTTTCCAAAATTTTAAATTAGAAAGTTTCTTAGAATAGAAGTTTCTAGATTTGCATGTTTTGGATTATAGGAAATTTCTATAGTTAGAAAGTTTCCAATTTTAGGAAGTTTCCAATTTTAGAAAGTTTCCAAAAGTAGTAGGTTTCCCAAAATGGAAAGTTTCCCAAAATAGTAATCTTCTATTTTGGGATGAAATTTTAAGCAAACCTACAAACCTCGAATAATATCAAGCGTTGGATGTCTTGTCCAGATTATGTCAGCTGTTGAAGCCCATTCAATCGTACACACGGCCTTACAGTGTGAGGGTGTCTATCTTTTGCTTGGGTAAGACAGTTTGTGATTCATTGATGTCATTGGGAGTCCCAGACATTAGTGATTACATGACTGTATAGTCTGGTTTTCTTGACTAGGCCATCGGGAGTCCCGGGCCTTGAGACATCAGAGTGGATTGGGCCTCGGGCCCAGATTCACAACCAAGAGTTATATCACGGATATAATTAGCCGAGATAGGGCTTACCGATATAAGCTAAGGATTGGGTGACGGCCAGTGGCCCACTTTGATCTTAGTTATATGTGGATCTTGGAATCATTATATTCTATTGAGGGTAACTGATGTTATTGAATATAATGCGAGATTAATCATATTAAATATAATGCGAGATTAATCATATTGAACATATTAACTAAAATCCTTTTATCTTATATTTCAGCTATGACTACAACAAGCACACAAAACACATTCTCAATCCGGTCTGTTCTCGACAAGGAGAAGCTGACTGGAACGAATTTCCTGACGTGGTCAAGGAACTTGAGGCTGGTCCTCAAGCAGGAGAAGAAGGAATATGTCCTTCGTGATCCCCTCCCCGAGAGGCCTCCTAACAATGCCGCCAGGAATCTGCATAATGCTTGGGAAAAGCATTCGTCAGATGAAAATGATGTCTATTGCCTGATGTTGGCGACCATGACTCCTGAGCTGCAAATGCAGTTCGAGAGTGTGCTGTCACCCATCGAGATAATGGCAAGCCTGAAATCGCTTTTTCAGGAGCAGGCAAGGACTGAGAGGTTCCAGACAGTTAAGAACCTCTTGGACTGTAAGATGGCTGCAAATGCGGCAGTGAGTCCTCATGTCTTGAAGATGATGGGTTATCTCGATCATCTTCAGAAACTCGACTGCCCTATCAGCCAGGAACTTGCCTGCGACATCGTTCTGCAGTCTTTACCTGCAAGCTATGATCAGTTCATCCTGAACTTCAATATGCATGGCTTGAGTAAGACATTGCCTGAGCTTCACGGAATGCTCAAGACTGCAGAGCCCAACTTGAGGAAAGCCAAGGACCCCAATGTGCTTATGGTGCAAAAGGGCAAGGGCTTTAAGAAATCCTCTGCCAAGGACAAGGGAAAGGCTAAGGCTGTTCAAGTCTCGGACAAGGACACGCCAAAGCCCAAGCCCATGTCCAAGGCTGGGCCTACTGACATCTGCAGGTTCTGCAAAGAACCAGGGCATTGGAGGAGAGAATGTAAGAAATTCCTGGAAGGTCTAAAGGAATTGAAGAAGAAGACTCTGGAGACTTCTTCATCAGGTATTTTTGTTATAGAAGTTAATACAACTACTTCTGATAATACCTCATGGGTTATGGATACTGGTTGTGGGGCTCATATTTGTACTAATATGCAGGCACTCAGCAACAGTAGGAGGCTGAAGCAAGGACAAGTGGAGCTACGAGTTGGGAATGGAGCGAAAGTTCCTGCACTAGCTGTAGGCACATACTTGTTGTCTTTACCTTCGGGATTGGTTTTAGAACTCAATAATTGTTATTTTGTACCTGCGATAAGCAGAAATATTATTTCAATTTCATTGTTGGATTTGGAAGGTTATGATTTTTCAGTTAAGAATAAATTATGTTCCTTCAATCGCAACAATTTGTTCTATGGTTGTGCCCCTCTTACGAATGGGCTTTACATACTTGATCAATCCGCGCCAATTTATAACATTAATACCAAACGGTTCAAACCTAATGAGGAGAACCGAACGTTTCTATGGCATTGTCGTTTAGGGCACATCAGTGAGAAACACATTAAGAGGCTCCATTCGAATGGACTTCTTGGCTCATTTGACTTTGAGTCATGTGAGAAATGCGAATCCTGTCTGATGGGCAAAATGACGCGGGCCCCCTTTAATAAACCTAACGAGAGGGCCAGTGACTTATTGGGCCTGGTACACACAGATGTGTGTGGCCCAATGTCCACAAATGCAAGAGGAAACTATCAGTATTTCATTACCTTCACTGATGATTTCAGTAGGTATGGATATGTTTATTTAATGAAACATAAGTCTGAATCGTTTGAGAGATTCAGAGAATTCCAAAATGAAGTACAGAACCAACTTGGCAAAAGCATTAAAGCTCTTCGGTCCGACCGAGGAGGAGAATACTTGAGCCAAGAGTTCAGTGATCATCTAAGAGAGTGTGGGATAGTTTCCCAACTCACTCCTCCTGGAACACCTCAATGGAATGGTGTGTCTAAGAGGAGGAATCAGACCTTATTGGATATGGTTCGGTCTATGATGAGTCACACAGACCTTCCAATATCCCTTTGGGGATATGCTCTGCTAACAGCAGTGTTCACTCTAAATAGAGCGCCATCAAAAGCAGTAGCTAAGACACCATATGAATTATGGACTGGGGAAGCTCCAGTGCTGTCTTATCTTAGAATTTGGGGTTGTGAAGCCTATGTCAAGAGATTGATCTCTGACAAGCTTACACCAAAGTCTGATAAATGCTACTTCATTGGTTATCCGAAGGAGACCAAGGCTTATTACTTCTACCTACGATCCGAGAACAAGATCTTTGTTGCCCGGGATTGTAATTTTCTTGAGAGGGAGTTTCTCTCTAAGAAAAACAGTGGGAGTAAGGTACTGCTTGAAGAAATTCAAGATGAACAGGATACTGCTCAACCTAATGAGGAAGAGCAGCAGGAGGACCTACAAGAAATTGTAGAGCCTGAACCTGTGGTACCTGAAGTTCGAAGATCCGGGAGGATCCGTCACGAACCCGAGAGATATCAAGGATTTCTCGTGACTGACTGTCATGATCTTCTGATCATTGATGGTGATGAACCATCGAACTTCAATCAAGCCATGATGGGCCCAGATTCCTCTAAGTGGCGTAAGGCCACTGATTCCGAAATGGACTCCATGTCGGTCAACCAAGTGTTTTCGTTGGTTGACTTACCCGCTGGTGTAAAAGCCATCGAGTGAAAATACATCTTCAAGAAGAAGATTGACGTGGATGGAAATGTCCAGATTTATAAAGCCAGGTTGGTGGCAAAAGGTTTCAGACAAGTTCACGGTGTGGATTATGATGAAACCTATTCCCCAGTGGCTATGATGAAATCTATTCAGATTCTACTAGCAACTGCAGCTTTTCATGATTATGAAATTTGGCAGATGGACGTGAAAACCGCCTTCCTGAATGGAATTCTGGAAGAGGATGTGTATATGACACAACCTGACGGTTACATAGATCCAAAGAATGCTGGGAAAGTATGCAAGCTTCATAAATCCATTTATGGATTGAAGCAAGCATCGAGGAGCTGGAATCTTCGTTTTGATGAAGCGATCAAGCAATTTGACTTCATCAGAAACGAAGAAGAACAATGCGTGTATAAGAAAACTAGTGGGAGCAAGATAGTATTTCTTATTCTGTATGTCGATGACATACTGCTTCTCGGAAACGACATACCAATGCTGCGGTCGGTAAAGGACTGGCTTGGAAGTTGTTTTTCCATGAAAGACATGGGTGAAGCCGCATACGTTCTTGGAATCCGGATCTACCGGGATAGATCTAAAAGGCTGATAGGCTTGTGTCAAGATTCATACATTGACAAAGTCCTGCATAGATTCAGCATGGCAGATTCCAAGAAGGGCTTCACGCCAATGGTACATGGCACAACGCTAAGCAAGAAGCAGAGCCCTACGACGGCTGCTGAGCTTGAGCGCATGAAGAATATTCCTTATGCATCTGCAATAGGATCTGTCATGTATGCCATGATCTGTACTCGTCCTGATGTTGCTTATGCATTGAGCATGACGAGTAGATACCAGTCAAATCCAGGTGAAAACCATTGGATTGCCGTCAAGAATATCCTGAAGTATCTAAGACATACTAAGGATAAGTTCTTGGTGTACGGTGGAAGTGATGTGCTTGAAGTCAGTGGATTCACGGACGCAAGTTTCCAGACAGACCAAGATGATTTCCGGTCACAGTCCGGTTATATCTTTTGTCTGAATGGCGGTGCAATCAGTTGGAGAAGCTCCAAGCAAGACACCGTTGCTGATTCCACTACAGAAGCTGAATATATCGCCGCTTCAGAAGCAGCGAAGGAAGCTGTTTGGATACGAAAGTTCATTATTGAACTAGGTGTGATACCAAATGCGGCTGAGCCTCTGGCACTGTTTTGTGATAACAATGGTGCTATTGCTCAGGCAAAGGAACCAAGATCACACCAGAAATCCAAGCATGTACTAAGAAGATTTCACTTGATACGTGACATCATTAATAGAAAGGAAGTCAAGATCAGCCGAGTTCAGACAGATGATAACGTCGCTGATCCATTGACAAAGCCACTCCCAAGACCTAAGCTCGAGTTCCTGACTGAAGCTGTAGGCATTAGAGACATTGAAATGTAATCTAAATTTGAGTGGGAGTTTGAGGGCTTTATTTAGTTATTAATATGTTCTTGTAAAACATTTTAAGATGTTTAAATAAATTATTATTTCAAGATTATTTTAACTGTGATGAAATAATCGTTCCAAAATGATATAAACCATTTTATAGGTCATCGAAGTAAGTGACTTGATCTTGAGTCATCAAAGTCATTTAGCTTGATCATGAGACCCTATATTTGATAGATGGCTTACATCATCCTGTCCCTAGTCGAAGGTTGTTGAAATTGGAACACCAACAACCGCGTGAGACTAGATTGGTATGTGACTTATGACCAAGTTTCATGGTGTTATAGATGCACGGCATCAAAGTCAGTACATAGGTGTATGTTGGGGTACATACGACCGGACAAGACCCGCTTATAAGAACTCTTCAGGATATTTATATCTATGTCATAAGAGATTCTTACTACGACTATAGAGTATAGTCCTTAGACCTGAGTTCGCATGCATGTGACTGCACATCAACTGATGCGCTTTGATCATTGTCTAACGCTGTCGTTATGCGATAGTTATAAGGACCTTGTTTGGGTGTATTATGAAATGAGTAGTTTACAGTGATGGAACAAGACGGGATTTGTCCCTC
Source organism: Orychophragmus violaceus (assembly GCA_030180135.1). Taxonomy (NCBI): domain Eukaryota; kingdom Viridiplantae; phylum Streptophyta; class Magnoliopsida; order Brassicales; family Brassicaceae; genus Orychophragmus; species Orychophragmus violaceus. The sequence goes on from CM058231.1 coordinate 58,716,364, forward strand.
CAATATAAATGGAGTGAATATCTCTAGGCCAATCGGAGATTTGAATACTGGAAAATGCATGGCCATGCTCAAACGGACTGTCCCGAGTCGTTTGGATTGTCAGTATCAAATCAGAGTCCGATGAACATGATTAGGCTTTATAAGGATGACACTCATCTTGCCATATGACTAATCGAGATATTGAGACAAAAGGATTATGAATACAGAGATTCCAGTACAAGTGGGAGATTGTTGGAATTATGTCCAGTAATCTCTGTACTGTCCCTAGAAAGTAAGAGTATGTCAATGATCAGACATAAGTCATATAATACTGGGGGTCATGATGGCTTGCTAGAGTCCGCTCATGATCTATAAGTCTTGGACTTATTGCCTTTATTATATGATCCCATATGGGTCACACGCCTAAGCTAACAGGAAACTATGAAGGAACGGTTCAGCAGAAGTACGGTAAAAGTGCTAGGCATTTACTGTACTTAGAGAGATTAAAGGGCCTGATTAAATCTAAGGGATTTAATCAGACTGAGACTTGGGCCCAAAAGCCCATGAGAACTAGAAGGGGTTTTAATGAATAAAACTTGACCTAACTCTCTAATTTTCTAAGAAGTCTGCGCCTCCCTCTCTCTTCTCTGCGCCTCCCTCCCTACTGGTCTAGCAGCCAATTTCCTGAAGTGTGCGTGTGTGAACCTTTGGAGGAGCTGTCTCTTGGCGGTTCTGCTGATCTCTGACTCATACCTCTCCATTCCGCTGCATAACAAGGTATTAGGTGAGATCTTTTATGATTCAGCAAGAGAACCTAGATCCAAGCATGTTTAGTAGGATCAATCAATGAGTAATTGAATCAGGATAAACTAAACAATCCTTCACACTTTCCAGCAATTAAATCCTTAAGACATCTCCTCATCACAGGAGAAGTCTCCATAGAGTCAATTGATATATCATGGTTTTTACCCATTTTAGACTATGATATAGATGTGATTTTAGTGTCTTTTGTCTTTGTTTAGAGTCTTTTACAGGTTTAATCAGGTTTGGAGCTAATTGGAGATATTTGGAGCATTTTAGGACTTTCGGGACGTGTTGGCCGAGAGCTTAACTCACTGTCCGATTTATTGATCATGCATCGACCGACACACCTTGTGCATCGGTCGACACACTAGCGAGATGGGCCGTACGCGTCGGTTTAATGAAGATATGAAGATTTGCAAAGAAGCCCAAGATAGTTCCAGTATTTACACAGAAGCCCCAGCCGAGATTAGGCCTATATATAGAGGATTTTGGTGTTTATTTTACTGACGCTTTCATAATTAAGAGCAGAGGATTTTTAGAGCTTTTGGGGCTGATCTGAACCTATTACTTCATCTGTATTTGGAGAAGATTTCGAACCCCTTTTACTATTATTCTTTTATGCAATTTATTCATTCTATGATTATGTTTTCATTATCTATGTCTGAGTAGATTCCTAGTTAGGTTTAGGGTTTCTCACATAGGATTTCATGACTTGCTAGACTTGTTCAAATTCAGTTAAGGATTCAAACTATATCTGTTCTTCAATTTAATTGTGCTTAAAGCTAGTTCTAACCTGATCAATTAGAATCTAGATCTTAGGTTGCTAAATACGTCACAGAAGTGGGGTTTAGGAATCTGAACTAATTAAATTGGGCAATTAAACTTTGCGCAAACGGAAGTTTGGTTTAGGATAATTGTGAACATATCAAACTTGGGATTAATGCTAGTTTAATCTGTTAGTTCTCGCAAACGAAAGTTTGGTTAGCTGCACTTAGACTTAGAGAATTATCGCAAAGGAATTTGGTTAATTCTATATCTGTGTTTTGAGTTCTAGAACTGTGCTTAATTAGATCCTTGTTGAATGAACTGTCTGCTTGTCTGATTTCCTGAGAATACCCTAGGCTTGACGCTTTTAATTACTTGCTTCCACAAACGTTAATCTCTGCTACTGATTTACTTTCTCGCACCGCTTTTAATTCAATCACATTTCTTATTTCTAGTATTAGTCTCTACTGTTCTGATCTATTGAGACCAAGTGTCCCTGTGGATTCGATAACCCTATATACTACTTTGACATTGCTGTTCACTTGCAGTTTAGAATAGGGATTAAAACTCTGAGCCTATCAAGTTTTTGGCGCCGTTGCCGGGGACTCTTAGAGTCTTCGATAGGACCGAACTTAGGGTTTTTACTAGAAATTTTTCTTTTTGTTTTTGCTTTTTTTCGTTTTGTTTTTATTTTACTAACTTTTTCTCTGATTCTTTCTGTCGCAGGTACGAATTTCGCCTTACGTCGATCGTTGCACCCCTTTGCGTCGATCGTCACTAGGCGATTCTGAGATTGAATCGATCGTTGCACTGATAGTATCGATCGTTGCTGGACTATTACAGACAGTTTATGCCAACGCAGAAAACTCGAAGTAATCCGAACTCGAGCTTGCTTAATCTCGGACTAGAGGAACTTGGACGTCTAGAGAGGACTATCAGAAGAGAAAAGAGAGAGAGAATGGTTCGAGAACGTCTGATCTTGATACCAGATGCTGAAGGTACCCTGAGGGACCAAGATAACAACCCGTACAATGCTGCTGGGCATCGGGTTGATGCTGAAGGGAATGTCATCCCTGATCCTCCTGAGCAACAGCAACAGGAGCTGAACCGAAACCAGGGTCAAGGACAGGCCCAAGGTAGAGAGATGGTGGTTCATGAGAGGACACTAGCTGATTACAACAGACCTGATGAGTTTCACTCAAACCGAGCAGCTCTAGTGCTTCCTGCTTTTGAGAGGAATGATTTTGAGGTAAAGACCATCTACTACCAGCTGATGAGACAGATTGCTTTTCATGGTCTTCAAGCAGAGCAGCCTATGGATCACATTGACAAGTTTGAGGACATAGTCACTGGCATGAAGTATGAAGGAGTATGCCCGGACTATCTGTTCCTTAAGCTATTTCCGCACAGTCTTGCTGGAGACGCTAGTGCATGGCTGAGACAACTGGCACATGGTCAGTATACTACTTGGGCAGCCTTAAAGAGTGAGTTCCTGCGTCACTTTTATGATGATGCGCGCTCGGATCAGTCCAGACAGGACATACTCACCTTTTCCCAAGGAGCTGTGGAGCCCTTGAAGACTGCCTGGATGAGATTTAAGCAGTATCAGCGTGACTGTCCACACCATGGATTCACAGAAGTACAGCTGATTGGTATTTTCTTCAGAGGCATAGATCTCCCGTATCAGACTGCGCTGGATAATTCCAGTAATGCTAATTTCAACACCAGGACTCCTACACAAGCTAAGCAGTTGATTGGGAACCTTATTAACAGCTACAGTTGCAAATCTATAGATGAAAAGAGAAAGAAATCCGGTGGAAGTATAGAGGATTCTAACATGACTGAGATTAGATCTAGGCTAGACACAGTGTACGATCTCCTAACGAGTAAGAAAGCTGTCCACTCTACCCAGGATGTAGAGGTAATTCAGACTGAGGAGGACACTCAGGAAGAAGAAGTGAACTACATGGGAGGTTCTGGTTTCCAAGGTAGTAGATTTAGAAGTCAACAGGGAAACAGATTCTCAAATGGAGTTCAACAAGGAGGTTTTAAGAAAGCCAACGAGTCTGATAGTAAAGTAGAGATGATGCTAAGACAGCTAATGGAGAGTCAGACTAAGTACACAACAGATGCTGACGCAAAGATGGATACAATCTACAGGGAGCTGAATGGGAAGTTTGAGAGTTTGAACACACACATGAAAGAGCTTGATGCTAAGGTTGCAAGAACTGCTGGACATGCTCAAAGGGAAGAAGGATATCTCCCGGGAAGGACTGATGCCAATCCTAAGTACCAATGCAATGCCGTGACATTGAGAAGTGGTAAGGAGCTGTCATCTGGCCAGAAAAAGCAGTTGAGCGTTGAGGAACTCGTGGAAATTGAAGAGTTGGAAGATGAGATACGCGATATTCGCCGCGCATCGATCGATGCATCTAAGCAACGATCGTTGCCAAGCGAAATCAAGGAACCGGAGGTCGTAACAAAGTCGCCTAGCATCGATCGGTTCGATAAGAGCAACGATCGACACAAGGTGACTGCAAAAAGTTCGAGTGCTGAAAACCCAAAACAGTCGGCTGAAAGGGTATACAAGCCTAAGATACCTTATCCCAAGAACCCCAGAAAAGCTAAGAATGATAGGCAGTATGCAAAATGGAAGGAGTTCATAAAGAAGGTAAAGGTTGAAGTACCTTTGCTGGATTCCATTGAAACTTCCCCCATGATGAAGAGATGCCTTAAGGATGCAATTTCTGGAAAATGGTCTGATGAAGAAAGTATAATGATGCTCAATGAAGTATGTAGTGCAGTGGTTCAAGGCAGAATTCCAGAGAAATTAAAAGATCCAGGCAGCTTCGTATTGGATTGTGCTATCTACAAGGAAAGGTTCGAAAGGTCCCTATGTGATCTTGGCTCCAGTGTAAATCTGATGCCCCTTTCAGTTGCTAAAAGACTAGGGATGACAGATTTTATACCAACTAGGATATCACTGGTTTTGGCAGACAGATCAGTCAGGATTCCCGAAGGAGTAATAGAGGATGTGCCTATAACAGTTGGCAAGTGCGTAATCCCAACTGATTTTGTGGTTCTACAATATGGACAGGAGCCAAAAGACCCATTGATTCTAGGCAGATCTTTCTTAGCAACAGCTGGTGCAATGATTGACTATCAATGAGGCAAAATAGTTCTAAATGTGGGAGATCTGAAGATGAGTTTTGACATGAACAAACTGGTAAAGAGACCAACCATCGACGGGCAAACCTTTTATGTGGACACATTGGGTGATTTAGCTGCAGAGTACTTCCATCAATCACATGCTGAGGACCCATTAGAAAGGGCTTTACTGAGTTCTATTTTGGAGTTGGAATACCTACAGGACGAGCCTGCGATGTGCTATACAAGATTGATGGATTCTGTCGAGGTTGCAATGCAAGTAGAAGTGTCTGACGCGGGACTGCAATGATCGACACCATCTAAGCATCGATCGTTGCAGGACGACAGAGACTGGGCAGAAGAAAAGGCTCCGAAAATAGATCTGAAACAACTTCCATCCGGGCTAAGGTACGCTTTTCTTGGACCAAATTCAACATACCCAGTGATTGTTAATGCTAGCCTGAACAACGCAGAGCTCACCTTACTGCTAAGCAAGCTGCGCAAGCATCGCAAAGCTCTTGGCTATTCCCTTAATGATATTTCAGGTATCTCACCAGAGCTGTGCATGCACCGGATACATCTTGAGGATGAGTCCAAGACATCAATCGAACATCAGAGGAGACTTAATCCTAATCTGCAGGAAGTAGTCAAAAAGGAGATTATGAAACTCCTTGACGCTGGAATTATATATCCTATCTCTGATAGTGATTGGGTGAGTCCAGTCCATGTAGTGCCAAAGAAGGGTGGTGTTACAGTGGTGAAGAATGAGAAGAACGAGCTGATACCTACTAGGACTGTGACAGGACACAGGATGTGCATAGACTACAGGAAGCTTAATGCTGCTACTAGGAAAGATCATTTTCCTTTACCTTTTATTGATCAGATGCTCGAAAGGATGCCTTTTGGACTCTGCAATGCACCAGCCACTTTCCAGAGATGCATGATGTCCATATTCACAGATATGATTGAGGATTTTATGGAAGTATTCATGGATGATTTCTCAGTATATGGATCATCCTATAATGAATGTTTAGATAATCTGTGTAAGGTTCTGAAAAGATGTGAAGAGAAGCACTTAGTTCTTAACTGGGAGAAGTGTCATTTCATGGTCAGAGATGGCATTGTGCTTGGACATAAAGTGTCCGAAGCAGGAATAGAGGTGGACCGCGCTAAAACCGAGGTGATGACCAACCTGCAGGCACCTGATTCTGTTAAGTCTATTAGAAGCTTTCTTGGACATGCTGGCTTCTATAGACGGTTCATCAAGGATTTTAGTAGGATTGCTAGGCCACTAACTGCTTTGCTGTGCAAAGACACCAAATTTGAGTTCACTGCAGATTGTCAAACTGCATTTGAACAGATCAAGCAGGCATTAGTGAGTGCTCCCATAGTTCAGCCACCAGATTGGGATTTGCCTTTCGAAGTAATGTGTGATGCAAGTGATTATGCTGTAGGAGCTGTTCTTGGACAAAAGAAAGATAGAAAGCTTCATGCTATCTATTATGCCAGTAGGACACTGGATGATGCACAAAGAAACTATGCCACTACAGAGAAGGAGTTGCTGGCAGTTGTCTTTGCATTTGAAAAATTTCGCTCTTATCTTGTTGGCTCCAAGGTGATTGTCCACACTGATCATTCAGCCCTGAAGTATCTGATGCAGAAGAAGGATGCTAAGCCAAGATTGTTGAGATGGATCCTGTTGCTTCAGGAATTTGATATTGAAGTGAGAGATAAGAAAGGGGTTGAGAATGGAGTTGCTGACCATCTTTCGAGGATGCTAGTTGAGGAGGACGTGCCAATTAATGACTATTTGCCTGAAGAAAACGTCAATATGGTTGGGACAATCTGTGAGACAGATTTGGACAGAAATCTGCAGAACTGTCGGATTAATCGCGTTGCGTCGATCGATGCTACGTCAGCGTCGATCGATGCATCTATCGGGACAGCGACGATCGATACATCCGACTGTGACGATCGTTGCAGCGCGGATACAGACGCAGAAACTTTCACGATACGTATTGGAAGGCATGAGTTCGAGATTAATGCTGTCACAACAAATGATCGACCATGGTATGCAGACATAGCCAATTATCTAACTGCAGAGACTGAACCAGATAATCTGAAAGGATATGAAAAGAAGAGGTTCTTCAGAGAACTTAGGAGGTACTATTGGGATGAACCTTACCTCTATAAGCATTGTTCAGATGGCCTTTATAGAAGATGTGTTGCTGAGTCGGAGGTTCCAGATATCCTTTTCCACTGTCACGGATCAGATTATGCAGGACATTTTGCTACATTTAAGACTGTGTCTAAGGTTTTGCAAGCAGGTTTCTGGTGGCCTACAATGTTCGCTGATACTCACTCCTTTATTTCTCATTGTGATGCCTGCCAGAGGAGAGGGAAAATCAGCAGGAAGCATGAGATGCCTCAGAATTTCATTCTTGAGGTTGAGGTTTTTGATTGCTGGGGCATAGAATTTATGGGTCCCTTTCCCTCATCTTATGGGAATAAATTCATATTAGTTGCTGTGGATTATGTTTCTAAATGGGTAGAAGCAATAGCTCGTCCAACCAATGACTCTTCAGTAGTCATTAAGCTATTTAAATCCATCATATTCCCTAGATTTGGAGTACCTCGGATAGTTATTAGTGATGGAGGATCTCACTTTATTAATAAGGTTTTTGAGAAGCTCCTGAAGAAGCATGGAGTGCATCACCGAGTTGCTACTCCTTATCACCCATAGACTAGTGGACAGGTAGAGGTTTCTAACAGACAAATCAAGGAGATCCTGGAGAAGACAGTTGGGAAGACAAGGAAAGATTGGGCAGCTAAGCTTGATGATGCTTTATGGGCCTACAGGACTGCATTTAAAACGCCATTGGGGACTACTCCATTCCATTTGCTGTATGGGAAAGCATGTCATCTGCCAGTAGAACTTGAGCACAAGGCAGCATGGGCTGTAAAACAGATGAACTTTGACCTCAAACCAGCTGCAGAGAGGAGATTGATACAGCTCAATGAGTTGGATGAGATTAGACATTTTGCCTATGAGAATCCAAAGTTGTACAAGGAAAGGACTAAGGCTTATCATGACAAAAAGATTGTCTCCAGACGATTTAAGCCTAACGATCAGGTACTGTTGTACAATTCTCGCTTGCATTTGTTTCCAGGCAAGCTGAAATCAAGATGGTCTGGACCCTACACGATCAAAGAAGTGCGTCCATATGGAGCTGTCATTTTAATTGGCAAGGAAGGTAATGAGTTTGCTGTTAATGGGCAGAGGGTAAAACACTATTGGGCTAAGGCCGAGATTCCAAGAGGTCAGATTTTGCCTCTGGATGCTGCACCCTCCACTTGAAAATTCCCATCCGTCCGGTCAAGCTATTGACCTTAAACAAGCGCTGGGTGGGAGGCAACCCACCATTAGGTACTGGTGTTTTTCTACTTAATTTTTGGTGTTTTTGTTAGGATTTTACGTTTGTTTTTGTTTCTGGTGAGTTTATGTTTGCAGGTCTCGGTTAAATCGCAGTGCAACGATCGACGCACTTCTGTGTCGATCGTCACAACACGAAAGGAATCGCATTGCAGCGATCGTTGCGGTCCTGAGCAACGATCAACTATACACGAAAATCGCCAAGTAACGGTCGATGCACTTAGTGCATCGGTCGATGCCTGAGCGACAGAGGTAACCCGACAGACATAATTTCACCTTTTCAATTTTTTTTATTTTCTTTTTACCGATCCTTCGCTGGACACTACTGGGGACAGTGTGTCTTAAGTGTGGGGGAGGTGCTACTGACTTTCGCTTTATGTTTTCTTAAGAGTCAGTCCGTTTTTCAAAAAAAAAAAAAATTTTGTTTTATTGAGTCAAAATTGTTTAAGTAAGAAACTATGATTTTCTGAGAAGATTTACAAGACTTGCAGGAACTTAAGTAACCATTGGGATGAAGTTGCAGGATCTATCTCTGACTATTAGAAAACCCCATCACAGATCAACCTACTGGGAACACCCACATCACTTCAGGTATCAGAGGATCCTTTACTGACTTCAACCTTAATAATGACTTAGATTTCTCACCTAAGGGCTTGGTATACTTTGTGTCGGATTCCCTTGTTAGTTCTGACACAGCCTGTCAACCTATCCTATTTAGTTCCCTTCTCCCCTTCTGTAAAGTAAAAAATAAAAATAAAAATAATAAACTGAGGATGAGTTAGTAACTCCGAAGTGGTCATGAGAATGGTAGCAAACACTATTTTCTCTCATGTGATCCATGGAATGTGTCCAAAGTACACCCCATAACGGGAAGAACACTGATAAAAAAAATAAAATGATACCCAGTGGGGAAAAATCAGTTGTTAAAGAAGGGAAAGAGAAGAAAGGGACTAGAGAAAGATAGTATGGTGGTCTAGAGCTGATAAGGTAAGAATCCATGTGCCCTTTGATCGATACTCCTTAGGTGAGACCGCACTTAAATACTTGCAGAAGTCAGTAGGGAGAATTTGAATGCTTGAATGTGATTGTGGAGTTTACCTAGGACAGTTGCTAAGTGTGGGGGAAGTACATTGTGGTCTTGATATCCTGTGATTGATTCTTGCAGTGGTTTACTAAGGGGAATCTGAGTATTGTAGCTTCTAGGATGAAATGAGTTTCTGAAGAGTTTTCAAACCTCTTCACCATGTTTTAGTTCTATGTTTTGCTTGAGGGCAAGCAAAGGTTAAGTGTGGGGGAGTTGATATATCATGGTTTTTACCCATTTTAGACCATGATATAGATGTGTTTTTAGTGTCTTTTGTCTTTGTTTAGAGTCTTTTACAGGTTTAATCAGGTTTGGAGCTAATTGGAGATATTTGGAGCATTTTGGGACTTTTGGGACGTGTTGGCCGAGAGCTTAACTCACTGTCCGATTTATTGATCATGCATCGACCGACACACCTTGTGCATCGGTCGACACACTAGCGAGATGGGCCGTACGCGTCGGTTTAATAAAGATATGAAGATTTGCAAAGAAGCCCAAGATAGTTCCAGTATTTACACAGAAGCCCCAGCCGAGATTAGGCCTATATATAGAGGATTTTGGTGTTTATTTTACTGACGCTTTCATAATTAAGAGCAGAGGATTTTTAGAGCTTTTGGGGCTGATCTGAACCTATTACTTCATCTGTATTTGGAGAAGATTTCGAACCCCTTTTACTATTATTCTTTTATGCAATTTATTCATTCTATGATTATGTTTTCATTATCTATGTCTGAGTAGATTCCTAGTTAGGTTTAGGGTTTCTCACATAGGATTTCATGACTTGTTAGACTTGTTCAAATTCAGTTAAGGATTCAAACTATATCTGTTCTTCAATTTAATTGTGCTTAAAGCTAGTTCTAACCTGATCAATTAGAATCTAGATCTTAGGTGGGCAATTAAACTTTGCGCAAACGGAAGTTTGGTTTAGGATAATTGTGAACATATCAAACTTGGGATTAATGCTAGTTTAATCTGTTAGTTCTCGCAAACGAAAGTTTGGTTAGCTGCACTTAGACTTAGAGAATTATCGCAAAGGAATTTGGTTAATTCTATATCTGTGTTTTGAGTTCTAGAACTGTGCTTAATTAGATCCTTGCTGAATGAACTGTCTGCTTGTCTGATTTCCTGAGAATTGTTGGAATGTTCGGTTGATCCTGATTCAATTCTCATATTGATATCAACCTAAACATGCATTAGATCTAGGTGTTCTTATTTAGAAACATAATGATCTCACCTTTTACCTGTTTGTTGCAGCGGAAAGAAGAACAGGTCAATGATCAGGGAGATACACCGAGAGATGGATCCTCCAAAGGCTCACACACGCTTCACAAGGAAATTGGCTGCTAGACCACAAGGAGGCTGGCGCAGAGAGAGAGGAGAAAATCGGCTGGGTATTAGGGTTAGGAGAAAGAGATTTTGGCTTTTAGCTTATAAAAGCCTTCTCTTTCCCTTTTGGGCTTTTGGGCCCAAAACACCAATCTGATTAAATCCCATGGATTTAATCAGACCCGTTAGTCTCTCTTAGTACGACAAATGCCTGGCACTTTTACCGTACTTCTGCTAAGCCGTTCCAACATTATTTCCTGCTAGCTTAAGCGTGTGACCCATATGGGATCATACAATAAAGGCAATAAGTCCAAGACTTATAGATCATGAGCGGACTCTAGCAAGCCATCATGACCCCCAGCATTGTATGACTTATGTCTGATCACTGACATACTCTTACTTTCTAGAGACAGTACAGAGATTGCTGGACACAATTCCAACAATCTCCCACTTGAACTGGAATCTCTGTATTCATAATCCTTTTGTCTCAATATCTCGATTAGTCATAAGGCAAGATTAGTGTCATCCTTATAAAGCCTAATCTTGTTCATCGGACTCTGATTTGATACTGACAATCCAAACGACTCGGGACAGTCCGTTTGAGCATGGCCATGCATTTTCCAGTATTCAAATCTCCGATTGGCCTAGAGATATTCACTCCATTTATATTGGAGGGACAAATTCCGTCTTGTTCCATCACTGTAAACTACTCATTTCATAATGTACCCAAACAAGGTCCTTATAACTATCGCAGAACGATAGCGTTAGACAATGATCAAAGTGCATCAGTCCATGTGCAGTCACATGCATGCGAACTCAGGTCTAAGGACTATACTCTATAGTCGTAGTAAGAATCTCTTATGACACAGATATAAATATCCTGAAGAGTTCTTATAAGCGGGTCTTGTCCGGTCGTATGTTCCCCAACATACACCTATGTACTGACTTTGATGCCGCGCATCTATGACACACTAAGACTTTGTCATAAGTCACGTACCAATCCAGTCTCACACGGTTGTTGGTGTTCCAATTTCAACAACCTTCGACTAGGGACAGGATGATATAAACCATCTATCAAATATAGGGTCTTATGACCAAGCTAAATGACTTTGATGACTCAAGATCAAGTCATTTACTTCGATGACCTATAAAATGGTTCATTTCATTTTGGAACGATTATTTCATCACAGTTAAAATAATCTTGAAATAATAATTTCATTAAACATCATTATATGTTTTACAAGAACATATCAATAACTAAATAAAGCCCTTTACTAACTCCCACTGAAATTAAGACTACATCTTAATTTCACTTATCCTACAGCAACAGTCCGCGACTCGTGCTTAGGCTTAAGGAGTGGCTTCGTTAATAGATTAGCAACGTTCTCATTCGTTGAAACTTGCTGATCTACTTAACATCTCTGTCATTTATCTTACGGAATAGGTTATTCCACTAAGTGTTTGGATCTTTGATGTGCAGCTAGTCTCATCTAAGCTGGGAATCACATCAAGTTCAGTGATGAACTATTCTTTCCAAACAACCTCTTTCGCCGCTTCCCAAGCTGCGAAACATTCAGTTTAAGTCATGGAGTCAGCAACAGTGCCGTGCACCGCCAGACAAACACAAGACATATCCGGACTGTGACCGGAAATCATCTTTGTCTGTTGGAAACTTGCCTTTCAGACTCTATCGACTTGTAGCACCTCACTTTCTTCTTTACCTAAAGAACTTATCCTTAGTATTCTTCAAATACTTTAGAATATTCTTTACGGCAATCCAGTGATTCTCTGCTGGATTTGACTGGTCTTTACTTGTTTTGCTTAACATTAAAGCAATATCAAAACAAGTACGTGTCATGGCATACATGATAGATCCAATTGCCGTCGCATATGAATCCTATCCATGCATTCAAGCTCAGCAGTTATCGTAGGACACTGCTTCTTGCTTAACTTATTGCCATGTGACATTGGCTTAAAAACCCTTCTTGGAGTGCTGAAAACGTGTAGGACTTTGTCATCAAAGAATCCTGACTTTGTCCTACCAGCTCTTCTGGATCTCTATCTTTAAATCCAAAATCCAAGACTTTCGTGGCTATACCCATGTCAGTCACTAAACCAACTCCCAAGCTAGTCCTTTACCGACTGCAGCATTGGGACGTTATATCCGAGAATTAGTATGTCTTCGACATACACTATGAGAAATGCAATATTGCTCCCACTAATCTATTAGTAAACGCACAGTTCCTCTTCGTTCCTGTTCAAGTCAGAACCTTGACTACTTCAACAGAACGAAGATTCCAACTCCGATATGTTTGCTTCCATCCATGAATGGATCGATGAAGCTAACTTACATAAAATGTAATTTTTTTTCGGAGTCCGGGCTCACTTTCGCTTCTTTGAATTTCGCAGATTCATCGCTTTCAATGATCATCAGATCATGCGAACTTTCAATGATTATCATGTTCAACTAATGACGAGAAATCACTCTCGGATTAGTAACTGATTCATATCTGCGAACTTCAGGCTCCACAGGTGTAGATTCTACAGAAATCTGTAAATCCTTCCGCTGTTCTCCCTCAATAGGTTAAGCAGCTTCCTGTATCTCTCGAATTTCTTCGAGTTGTACTTTTACTCCCACTGTTCTTCTTTGGAAAGTAACTTCCTTCTTAGAAAACAGAATGGTCGTAAAAATACCTTTTACTCCCACTGTTCTTCTTGGAAAGTAATTTCCTTCTTAGAAAACAGAATGGTCGTAAAAGTACCGAGCCTTGGTTTCCCTAAGAAAACTTCGAGTTATGCTTTTACTCCCACTGTTCTTCTTGGAAAATAACTTCCCTTCTTAGAAAACAGATTGGACGTAAAAGTAACAAGCCTTAGTTTCTCTAGGACAACCAGCGAAGTAGCACAACTACAAATACTCAGTAAAGACAAATTTGGATCGATTCCAATCCACATTAACGTGGTGTCTTTCAACCGATATTTGTGGAACTATTTCAGCGTAAACTTAGATATTTTAGAGCGTTATTCTTAAATAATATCATGGAAGATTCGTGTGACTCATCTTTAATCATTTCTAATAAGATCTGATTCTTTCTCACAGAAACACCTTCAGGTTTTCAGGAGAAATGAGCTGTGAAACGATTTCACACTCATTAAGATGATCACACAATCAATGACTTAAGTATTCTCACTCGTGATTTGATCCAGAGTCTTAACACTTTTGTCATTCAGATCCTATACTTCATTCTGGAACTCTTTCGACCTTGTCAAAGAATTCCGACTTGTGTCTCATCAAATGAACACAGTCACATTCACTGAAGTAATCAGTAGAGACAATGAAGTACAGGAAATTTTTCTCTGGCATTACTGCTCATTGGGCCACATACATTAGTATGTTCCAGGTCCAATAAGCCTTTGGGCTTTTCTCTAGCTCGGCTAAGATAGGCCCTTTACCTTTTGGTCTAGTAAACAGAATTCAAGTCTCATAAGATATTTTATCAAATGAGCCCAACAGTCCATGACTATGGGATTTCTGAATCCGACTTACTCTATGTGACCAAGACTTTTATGCCAAGAAAAATCAGGTTTAATTCATCAGATTTAAACCAATTTGGTATTTATGTTACATTTAGGCAATCTTTGGTTTAGGACATAAAACCCATTCCTTGAATAGGGTGCTACAATCAATATTTCATTAAGATCAAAAGAACAAAACCTTGTCTTTTATCAAAATAAAATCATTCAAATTCTTATAAGAAAATGAAAAAAAACAACTCTGCTTAAAGCAGGTACATTGTAGCAATTACTTAATACAAAACCAAGCCTCGAAGGCATCTACAAGTGAAAAACCCTATGACTGAGGCAGCATCCATAGCTCCTTCCAGACATGCAATTCCACTTGCCCTTCCTTCAACGTTCTACTGTTGCTTAGGCTCTGCATATTTCAACAAATATCAGTGCAACAACCAGTATCCAATACCTGCAAGGTAGAACTTGAAGTAATAACATGAATACCTGAGGAAGTAGTCTTATACATTAACTTTAACTCCTCATCGTCTTCCATGAATTTTATGCAATCTCTCTTCCAATGCCCTATCTCTTTACAGTAGCAGCACTTACCAACGTAAGAGGTATCTGACTTGAGCTCAGAAGACACACGCTTGCCATGATTCAAAATCTGGACAACTTTGTCTTCACCCTTGTCAATACTAGGTTTAATAAACCTGCCCTTCACGTTTGGCTCAACCGTTTTGAGCATATCATGCAGTTCAGTCAACGTCTTCGTTAAGCCTTTCTTGATATAGTTCCTTACGAACTTATCATAGCTTGACGACAGTGACTGCAGAATGATCTCAGTTGCCAATTCATGGCTAACTGGATAATCCAGTTTCCTCAGGTTATCAATATAACCTATCATTTTACTGACATGAGGACTCACTGGATGATCATTCGGTAGCTTGCAGCTAGTGAGAGACTTAACCAACTGGTATCTCTCCACTCGTATCTGATCCTGAAATTTCAATTTCATGCTGCTGATCATCTCTATTGGCGACTCCATGTTCTCATATTGCTCCCGCAAGTCTGAGTCCATGGTAGCCAATATCAGACCACGCACATCTACCGCATCATTATAATGCTTATTCCAAGCATCATATACTGCATGTGAAGCATTGGACCCGATCCTCACGGGGAGAGCTCTCTCAAGGACATAGTCCTTTCTCTCCTGTCTGAGGACTAACCTCAGGTTCCGCGACCAAGTCAAGAAATTTGATCCGTTCAGCTTGTCCATCTCAAGGACAGACCGGATCGAGAAAGTGTTTTGATTGTTTGTGCTAGTCATAACTGAAATATAAGATAAAAGGATTTTAGTTAATATGTTCAATATGATTAATCTCGTATTAAATTTAATATGATTAATCACGCATTATATTCAATAACATAAGTTACCCTCAATAGAATATAATGATTCCAAGATCCACATATAACTAAGATCAAAGTGGGCCACTGGCCGTCACCCAACCTTAGCTTATATCGGTAAGCCCTATTTCGGCTAATTATATCCGTGACATAACTCTTGGTTGTGAATCTGGGCCCGAGGTCCAATCCACTCTGATGTCTCAAGGCCCGGGACTCCCGATGGCCTAGTCAAGAAAACCGGACTATACAGTCATGTAATCATTAATGTCTGGGACTCCCAATGACATTTATGAATCACAAACCGTCTTACCCACGCAAAAGCAGACATCCTCACACTGTAAGGCCATGAATGCAATTGAATGGGCTTTGACAGCTGACATAGCCTGGACAAGACACCCAACGCTTGATATTATTTGAGGTTCGTAGGTTTATTAAAATTATTCCCAAAATAGAAGATTACTATTTCGGGAAACTTTCTATTTATGGAAACCTACTATTTTTAGAAACTTTCTAAAATTGGAAACTTTCTAAAACCGGAAACTTTCTAACTTTAGAAACTTCTTTAAAATCCAAAACCCGCAAATTCAGAAAATTCTATTTTAAGAAACTTTCTAATTATAAAATTTCGGAAACATTAATTTAAAAACGACTTTATAATTTTATAAAATAGATTTTAAATTAATCTGAAGAAAGACTCAATTAACTGGCCCAATTGTTTTAACTTCTTGGCCCGAGGCCCAAGAATTGGTCCATGTCCAAGACATGACCCAATTGTCCAATTAATTGACATAACCGGTCTGGTTCATTAAAACTGGTCTAACCAAGTTTTAATTACTACGATGACCACAATTGTCAACCGGTTATTTACTAAACCGGAATTTCTCAATTTATTTGGTCCAACCAAATCAAATTAGAAATTCCTAGTTTAGGCACTAAATCCAATATTTCTTTCGACATTGGATTTCTTATCCCGGTTTAACCAGATTTAATAAACTTATTAAAATCTGTTTATTAAACCAGAACGATTAGATTTTAATTAAATTTTAAACCGAACCGAACCGATTTGATCACGTGAACCGATCACGACCTAGTCGTGATCTTCACGCAATCAAACCCTAGCCGCCAACTTAGCCATCTCTCGATCCAAGATCGTGATGGCCGCGCTTGGGACGATCGAGACGGTCCAGCCGGGCAATGACTCGACCAAGCTCTCGGCCTTGTCGCAGCCGGAACGATCGGCCTAGCCGATTGGTTCCACATGTTCGGCCGGTTGCAGGGACGTGATCGGGACGAGATGATCATCTCTCACGCGACCATTCGACCCAAGCCCATGGCCACGATCCAGCCGATTTAACCATACCGGCCGATCGATCCAAAGCCTAGGGCCGATCGCATATACCAAGCTAAAAACTATGGTTTGCGATTTTCATTAGGTGTTTTAGGTTCTTAATTAATGTTTCTTAAGTATTTTCTTATCAATACATGCATAGATTGATTCAAATACTTCTAAACAACCTAAAACTTGAATCTAAACAAGAAACCTACAGAACCAATGGCTCTGATACCACTGTTGGAATGTTCGGTTGATCCTGATTCAATTCTCATATTGATATCAACCTAAACATGCATTAGATCTAGGTGTTCTTATTTAGAAACATAATGATCTCACCTTTTACCTGTTTGTTGCAGCGGAAAGAAGAACAGGTCAATGATCAGGGAGATACACCGAGAGATGGATCCTCCAAAGGCTCACACACGCTTCACAAGGAAATTGGCTGCTAGACCACAAGGAGGCTGGCGCAGAGAGAGAGGAGAAAATCGGCTGGGTATTAGGGTTAGGAGAAAGAGATTTTGGCTTTTAGCTTATAAAAGCCTTCTCTTTCCCTTTTGGGCTTTTGGGCCCAAAACACCAATCTGATTAAATCCCATGGATTTAATCAGACCCGTTAGTCTCTCTTAGTACGACAAATGCCTGGCACTTTTACCGTACTTCTGCTAAGCCGTTCCAACATTATTTCCTGCTAGCTTAAGCGTGTGACCCATATGGGATCATACAATAAAGGCAATAAGTCCAAGACTTATAGATCATGAGCGGACTCTAGCAAGCCATCATGACCCCCAGCATTGTATGACTTATGTCTGATCACTGACATACTCTTACTTTCTAGAGACAGTACAGAGATTGCTGGACACAATTCCAACAAGAATACCCTAGGCTTGACGCTTTTAATTACTTGCTTCCACAACCGTTAATCTCTTCTACTGATTTACTTTCTCGCACCGCTTTTAATTCAATCACATTGCTTATTTCTAGTATTAGTCTCTACTGTTCTGATCTATTGAGACCAAGTGTCCCTGTGGATTCGATAACCCTATATACTACTTTGACATTGCTGTTCACTTGCAGTTTAGAATAGGGATTAAAACTCTGAGCCTATCATCAATCAAAGGCACTTCAACTTTCACCTTTTTAATGAACTCCTTGCATTTAGCATACTGTTTATCGTTCTTAACTTTCCTGGAATTTTTGGGAAAAGGCACTTTAGGCTTGTAGACTCTTTCACTCGGCTGTTTTGGTTTCTCTGGTCTTGAACTCTCTGCAGTCGCCTTGCGTCGATCGTCACTGGAGTTGTGTCGATCGTTGCTGGGTGACTTTGTTACGAGAGGTTCTTCATTTTCGCTTTGCGTCGACCGTTGCTGACTGTCGTCGATCGATGCATTGCGAATATCACGGATCCCATCTTCCAATTCTTTAATTTCCACGAGTTATTCAATACTCAACTGCTTTTTCTAGCCAGGAGACAACTCCTTACCACTTCTCAATGTCACTGCATTGCATTGATACTTGGGATTAACATCAGTTCGCCCTGGGAGATATCCATCTTCCCTCTGAGCATATCCAACAGTTCTTGCAACTTTAGCGTCAAGCTCCTTCATATGTGCGCTCAGGTATTCTAACTTCCCATTCAGATCCTCATAGACAGTACCTATCTTCTTATCGAGGTCTGCAGCATTCTTAGTCTGACCTTTCAGCAGCTGTTCCATCATTGCCTCCAACTTACTCTCATGAGCAGTGGCTACAGGAGGCACTTGGTAAGAAGATGATCCATAGGTTCTCTGAGTACCTTGTCCAAAAGGTTTCTGAAAACCACTAGTCTATCCAAAGCCAGATGAGTTCTGATTGAAAGCATTCTTCTGTCCTCCATTGAAGAACCTGTTTCCCTGATGATTACCAAATCTATTACCTTGGAATACAGATCCTCCTATGTAATTCACATCTTCTTCCTGAGTGTCCTCCTCAGTCTGAATTACCTCAACATCTTGGGTAAAGTGGACAGCTTTCTTACCAGCTAGGAGATTACAAACTGTGTCCAGCTTAGATCTGATATCAGCAATCTCCAAATTCTCTACATTCCCACTAGATTTCTTCCTCCTCTCATCAGTAGTCTTGCAACTGTTGCTGCTTGCTAAGTTCTCAATCAACTGCTTAGCTTGTGCAGGAATCCTGGTGTTAAAGTTTGCATTGCTGGAGTTATCCAGCGCAGACTGATATGGAAGATCTATACCTCTGAAGAAGATACCTAGCAATGTGACCTCAGTAAATCCATGGTGTGGGCAGTCATGCTGGTACTTCTTGAATCTCATCCAGGCAGTTTTTAAAGGCTCCACAGGGCCTTGGGAGAATGTCAGAATGTCCTGTCTTGACTGATCTGAGCGCGCATCATCGTAGAAGTGTCTCAGAAACTCACTCTTCAGGGCATCCCAAGTAGCAAACTACCCAGGTGGCAGTTGCTTTATCCATGCAGCAGCGTCTCCAGCGAGACTGTGCGGAAAGAGCTTAAGAAACAGATAATCCTGGCAAACTCCATCATACTTCATGCCAGTGATTATATCCTCAAACTAATCAATGTGATCCATAGGTTGCTCCGATGGGTAACCATGGAAAGCATTCTGTCTCATCAGCGAGTAGTAGATGGTTTTGATCTCAAAATCCTTCCTCTCAAAACCAGGAATTACTAGAGCTGACCGGTTTGCATGAAACTCATCCGGTCTGTTGTAGTCAGCTAAAGTCCTCTCAAGGACAATCATCTGTCTACCTTGGTTCTGTCCTTGGCCTTGCGCCTGCGGCTGTGGTCCAGGTTCCTCAACCTCATGGATCACACGTCCCTCAACATCAATCCTCTGCCCAGCAGCATTGTGTGGATTGTTATCTCTGTCCCTCAGGATACCGTTAGCATCTTGTATCAGGATCAAACGCTCACGTACCATCCTTGATCTTCTTTCTCTTCTGTTAGTCCTCTCTAGTCGTCCAAGTTCTTCAAGTCCGAGATTAACGAGGTTCAAATTCTGATTACTTCTAGTTTCACGCGTCTGCATAAACTGTCTATAATCGTCAAGCAACGATTGATGCTGTCAGTGCAACGATCGATTCAATCTCAGAATCGCCTAGTGACGGTCGACACAAAGGTGCAATGATCGACGCTATGCGAAATCGGTACCTGCGACAGAGAGAAAACAGAGATAAATCAGTAACTAAAAAAAAAAAATCCTAGTAAAAACTCTAAGTTCGATCCTATCGAAGACTCCAAGAGTCCCCGGCAACGGCGCTAAAAACTTGATAAGGGTCTAGTTTTATCCTATTCTACTGCAAGTGCACAGTTATGCAATCGTAGTATATAAGGTATCGAATCCACAGAGACTCCGGTTTCGATAGATTAAGAACTGTAGAGATTTAAACCAAGATGAAAGCAATGTGAAGTAACTAAAAGCAATGCGAGAAGGTAAACAAGTAGCAAGATTATCGGTTGTGAAAGAATTTAATCAAGGGCGCTAAGTCTAGTGCGTTCTCAGGAAATCAGACAAGCAGACAAATCATTCAGTCAGGATCTAATTAAGCAAAGTTCTAGAACTCAAATCACGGATATAGAATTAACCAACTGTCGTTGCGAGAATTCTCTAAGTCTAAGTGAAGCAATCCAAATTCCTTTGCAATTACTAACAGATTAAACCAGCATTAATTCCAAGTTCGATATATTCACAATTAAACTAAACCAAATTCCTTTGCGAGTAATTTAATTGCTCAACCTAAATAGTTCAGATTCTAAACCACACTTTCGTGTCGTATTTAGCAACCTAAGATCTAGATTCTAAGTGATCAGGTTAGAACTAGCATTGAACACAATTTAGATCGAAGAACATTCTATTCATGTGAATCCTTAACTGAATTAAACAAGTCTAGCAAGTCATGAAATCCTATGTGAGAAACCCTAAACCTAACTATGAATCTACTCAGACATAGAAGATGTAAACATAATCAATGAATAATTAGATATCATAAAAGAGATTAAATAAGTAAAGGGGTTCGAAATCTTCTCCAAAATAAAGGTGTAGTACAGGATCAGATCAGCCCCAAAAGCTCTAAAAACTCTCTGCTCTTAATTATGATAGAATGTGTAAACGTATCTAAAATCTGATCTAAGAACCTAATTAAATAGCTAAATCTGTGTAAATATCTGGAACTTCTGGGCACTTCTGCAATATTGGCAATTCTTCATTAAACCGCCGAGTCTGGCCGATTCGCGCCTTGCATCGACCGTTGCAGGTGTGCAACGATCGACGCAGATCATCAAATCTGGACAGTGAGTTCTTTCTCTCGGACCAAATCTCCAAATCACTCCAATAAGCTCCATGATCACCACATTAGCTCCAAACGTGCGTGTACCTAATAAAACCTGCAAAAGACTCTAAAGGAACACCAAAAGACACTAAAACAGACTTATATCATGACATAAAACCGGTAAAAACCATGACATATCAAAGAAACAAATAAGGAATGAACTCTTTTTTGGCTTTTCTTTTAGGAAAAATCGGATCAAACACAACAAAACTCTTTCTTTTCTTTTCTTTCTTCTGGTTTTTGAAAACAAAGCTTGTAAGAACACTAAGAATGAACTTAATGCAAATAGACTTTTCTTTTTGGTTTTTGTTTAAAGGATGCAAATCAAATACTATAAAATAGAAACAAACTATATTTTTTTGGTTTTTGAATGATTAATGAAAACACAGAAAACTAAACTTGATGAAAATCACTTTTCTTTTGGGGGGTTTTGAATGAATAAGACTTTGAACAGAAACTAGGAATGCAAACTACTTTTTCTTTTTGTTTTTGGATGAGAAATCAATAAAACATAAACTAAACTAGATGCAATGACTTTTTCTTTTGATTTTTTTTAAATGAGATGAAGAACATAAACTAAAACTGTGATCTGATAGAACTAGATGCAATAAAACCGAAAGGTAATGGATATAATACACTTGATTTGGAACCTTTCGGCTCTGATACCAGATGATGCAGGCACGTATAGATGGATGGATTCAAGGATGCTGGTTGTGTAACTCTCTCAGCTTTGAACAGAAGATGGATGGCGAGATGAACAACTCACTTGTTCTATGGGCTGATTGACTCTCTCAATCTGTGGTTGAACAACTTATTTGAATCACACAAACAAGTTAATCCAAGGTTTTCAGTTGAATAGATGAATCACACACTTATTCAAATGAAGGAAACACTCTTACAAAGAACTCTCTTTGAATAGAAACAGAATAATACTTTATTGGCTGATTGAAAGGTGATTACAAATGAAAGTCTAAATGAGCTTATATAATGCTCTTACACACGTCCTAGAAGGTTAAGAGAATAAAAGAAATAGCAAAGACTAAAGAATATGGCTGTTGGAGCCATAAAGAAGAAATCTGCCCAAATAAGGCAAGGGGAGCTGAACTTGAGTCTTTCACAGCTTTAGCATGAATGTGTGGTGTCTTTGGACTTCCTGATTCAGTGAATGAGGCTCCAAAATGCAGCAGTTGAGAAGATAGAGCCGTTGGTGGTTTAAAGCTCCATATTTGAATGCATTCAAATATGGAAAGTTGAGTATATCTTTGATCCTCCTGATCAAGTGGTTTCTAGTGTATGGTAAAGTGATGGTTGACTCTCCTGAATGGTTGAATATGTCTCCTGAATTCTTAGATGTATCTCCTGGTCGCCAAAGTTTGGTTTGCAAATGAATGAATCCTTGAGCTTCCAAATGAAGCAAGCTGAGAATCATCTGTTTTAGAAGTTGAATAACTTCTTCATATGAACTCCATTTGTGATGATTTGAACTCTCCATGATTCCTTTATGGGTTAGGCTTCTGGAACAAGTTTAATTGTAGCTTAAGTCCTCCTGGTTTGGTAGATATTCTCCAAAACATGCACATATGTATGCTGTGCATTTAAGCTGTTTTTCTCCAAAGGTCTTGGCTAGTTGATTTATGTCCTCTCTATGCTCCTTGATTGATGATGACTTCATGTCCTCATCATCTTCCATTCATCTCCTTCTTTCATTCTGACTTGGTGGTATCCACTCTTCAAATCTATCTTGGAGAAGATGGTTGCCCCACTAAGCTCATCCAGCATGTCGTCTAGGCGTGGAATGGGATGCCTGTACTTGATGGTAATATTGTTTATTGCTCTAAAATCCACACACATCCTCCATGTTCCATCCTTCTTAGGCACTAACAAGACTGGTACTGCACAAGGGCTTAAGCTCTCTCTGATGTAACCCTTGGACATGAGCTCTTGGACCTGTTTTTCTAACTCTTTAGCTTCTTCAGGATTGACCCTATAAGCTGGTCTGTTTGGAAGAGGACCTCCTGGTACTAGATCAATTTGATGCTCTATGCCACGTATAGGAGGAAGTCCTGCTGGAATCTCATCAGGAAAAACATCAGAAAACTTGGTTAGTAGTTCAAGTATCTCATATGGTAGCTCCTGTTCTCCTTCTGGTCCTGTTAACAAGCTTTCTTTGTAAACCATTAGTAACACCTTTGCATTTGATTCTAGTGATTTAAGCACAGTAGTGGGTGTTACATACAAACTGGTTTTACTTACCTTGCCTCCTTTGTCCATAGCCTTTTGCATATCAAAGACTTCATGTGGGATAAGTGGTGCAAGACTGTACTTTTTGTTGTTGTGCATGAAGCTGTAGTAGGTTGTGCGGCCATTGTGGAGTGTCTCCTTGTCAAATTGCCAAGGTCTCCCCAACAAAATGTGACCTGCCTGCATAGGAACAACATCACAAATAACCTGATCTACATACTTCCCTATACTTAATGGTATGGTCACTTGTTCGCCAATCTTAAGCTATGTTTCATCATTAAGCCATTTCAGCTTGTATGGCCTAGGATGCTTGGTTGTCTTGAGTTCTAACTTCTGCACCAAATACTGACTAGCAACATTAGTACATGAGCCTCCATCAATAATGAGACTACATACCTTGGATGCTACAGTGCATCTAGAGTGAAAGTTGTTCTCTCTTTAGAGAGTTTCTGGTTCAAACATTGCACTTAAAGACCTCCTAGTTACTAAGAGCTCTCCAACGTCTGGATAATAAATGGCTTCGTCTTCTGATTCCACTGATTCTGGCTCTACTTCATCCTGAGATTCATATTCTCCATTTTCCTGAGAATCATAACTCTCTGGTTGGGACATTCTCTTGCATAATGGCCTTTTCCTTGGCACTTGAAGCATGTGATGTCTCTGGTTCTCTGGTTTTGAGGTTTTGTTGGTTCAGCTCGTGCTCCCTTTGAAGATTCAGCTGTTGGTGTCTTGTACTTAGTTGTCTTAGCTACTTTGCCCTTATCAACACTTCTGGGAAGTTGTGATGTCCATGTTGCCTTCCCACGGCTGGTAGCTGCATTCTTCCTCTTGATATGCTGTTCAGCCTGTATGGATAAGTGCAAGAGTTCCTCCAAATCTCCATATGTCTGCCTCTCAACCTTTCTAGCAATTCTGTCATTGAGCCCATCAAGAAACTGAGCCATCAATGTCTCTCCTGAATCCTCCAATTCCAGCCTGTTCTTTAAGGTCTCAAACTCCTCAAAGTATTCCTCAACTGGTTTGGTGCCTTGGGTAAGCTTCCTGAACCGCTTCTGCAAATCTCTGTGATAGTATGATGGCACATACCTCTTCCTCAGCTGGTAAGTGGTGCAAGGCTGTGCTTTTTGTTGTTGTGCATGAAGCTGTAGTATTTGGTGCGGCCATTGTGGAGTGTCTCCTTGTCAAATTGCCAAGGTCTCCCTAACAGAATGTGATCTGCCTGCATAGGAACAACATCACAAACAACCTGATCCGCATACTTCCCTATGCTGAATGGTATGGTCACTTGTTCTCCAATCTTAATCTTTGTTTCATCATTTATCCATTTCAGCTTATAAGGCCTAGGATGCTTGGTTGTCTTGAGTCCTAATTTCTGCACCAAATACTGACTAGCAACATTAGTACATGATCCTCCATCAATAATGAGACTACATACCTTGGATGTCACAGTGCATCTAGAGTGAAAGATGTTCTCCCTTTGGAGAGTTTCTGGTTCAAACATTGCATGTAGAGACCTTCTGGTTACTAAGAGCTCTCAAACGTCTGGATAATCAATGGCTTCTTCTTCTGATTCCACAGGTTCTGACTCTGCTTCATCTTGAGATTCATAGTCTCCATTGTCCTTGAGAATCATGACTCTCTGGTTAGGACATTCTCTTGCATAATGCCCTTTTCCTTGGCACTTGAAGCATGTGATATATCTGGCTCTCTGGTTTTAAGGTTTTGCTGGTTCAGCTCATGATCCCTTTGAAGATTCGGCTGCTGGTGTCTTGTACTTAGTTTTTTGAGCTGCTTTGCCCTTGTCAACACTTCTGGGAGGTTGTGGCGTCCATGCTGCTTTCCCTCGGCTGGTAGCTGCATTCTTCCTCTTGATATGATGTTCAGCCTGTATAGATAAGTGCAAGTGTTCCTCCAAATCTCCATATGTCTGCCTCTCAACCTTTCTAGAAATTATGTTATTAAGACCATCAAGAAACTGAGCCATCAGTGTCTCTCCTGAATCCTCCGATTCCAGCCTGTTCTTTAAGGTCTCAAACTCCTCAAAGTACTCCTCCATTGGTCTGGTTCCTTGGGTAAGCTTCCTGAACCGCTTCTGCAAATCTCTGTGATAGTATGATGGCACATACCTCTTCCTCAGCTGGTACCTTATATCTTCCCAAGTGTTTACCTGTCCATGTATGTGCCTGATCCTCTCAGAAGCTTCTCTATTCCACCAGGTCAGAGCATTATCAGTGAGTTGTGCTGCAGCTAATGCCACTTTCTTCGCATTGGAGTATTGGTAATATTCAAAAATATACTCCATCCTCATCTCCCAATCCAAGTATGCTTCTGGATTAAATTTTCCAGCAAAGGTTGGAGGTGACAACTTGAGCTCCTTTCCTCCACGTCTATCTTCACCAAAATCTCTGTCTCTAGACCTCCCTCTACCTCTGGCTCTGTCTCTATCGTGTCTTCTATGCAGGTTAGGATCAGGTGGGGGATAATCAACATCATCTTCCAGACTTGGCATATCATCATCAGTTTCTTCATCAGTTCTTCTCTGGTTCTGTCCAATAGATGCACCACAGATTGGACCTCTTATGGGTGCTGCTTGTCTCTGCTCTAATGCAGTCATGCGTGCACTGATGCTTTGGAGTGCTTCAAGCATTTGAGTCATGGTGATTTGAGCAGTGTTAGCTTCTTCTCCCATTGTACTTCTCTGCTCTTGCGTAACAAGTTCAAAGGAGTATCAAAGCCTAACAAAGGAGTTTAATGAAGTAGTAAAAAGGTAAAACTCAATGGTAACAATTCAAATACTTTTTTTTTGTAAAGCAATGAGGAATTTCGAAATTATAATGTAAAGATGCTAGAGTAATGAAGAAAATATGCAGATTTCCTTTTCAGGGAAACCTTGTGAAAGAAAAAAGGTAAGACTAATTGTTTTTTTTTGGCTTTTTTGAACAAAATTTCGAAAGCAGAGAGTGCAAATATGGAAAAGTGAATAACATAAACAACTTTTTTTGGTTTTTGCTTGAAGAAATCGGATTAAACAGGCTGATAAACTAGAAAACAAAATGAATAGCTTTTTCTGGTTTTTTTTTAAAACAGAAACAAAGAACTAGATGCAATCAATTTTTTTGGTTTTTCTTTGATGCAAAACTAAACTGAATGATAAACAATGAAACTATCTGGGGGATACTAATTTTTTTTTTTTTTGGTTTTTCAATTTGAGAATGCAAAACACAGAAACTAGAGATGAACACAAAACATAATTAACTAATGGAATAAAAACGAGCTGGATAGAAACCACCTGATGTGTGAGCCTAAGCTCTGATACTAGATGATGTAAGATCAGAATGGAGGCTGATCTCACAAGGCTTTGATGGAAACAGGCTGCTGGTTGTGTAACTCTTTAAACCGGTTAAGAAGATGGATTGAAGTGATATGAAGATGGATCCTTTGCAACTGGTTGTGTAACTCTCTTTGCAATGGACAGGAAATGGTAAGAAAGTGATGATGGATCGAGGTCGCCACAAAACTCTATGGACAGGAGCTTTGATAAGACAAGATCTCTCTAAGGCTTGAATCTCACAAACACTAGAAAGACAGAGAAAAGTTCTTGCTTTGAAGAAAACTTGTGTGCTTTATTGATAGGGTAAAAAGAATACACGCCTGATCAGGGGACTTTATAGAATCAGTCCAAGTAGGTTTGCCCTTCTAGGGGTCTTGGAAACAAAGTACAACTCGAAAATTACAAAGATAAACTAAGGAAACAAAGTACAGAATCAAAGGTGCTAAAACAAGAAAAGCTGCAATAAGAAAAAGATCACAAGTTAAGAAAATAATTATTTGAATTGATTTTACCTCTTTGTGACCGTTGTAAAGTAGTTTAGGAAGGTTTGAAGTAGGCTCCTCTTGAATTGCTTGGTGTTTCTGGTTTGGAGAAGCCTTGCTTGCTGTTTTGCTTTTAGGTGGCTGAAATGCTAAACAAGGTAAGTTCTTGTTTATATTTCATTAAGGGCCATTCATGTATGTGTTTGTTTGGACCGTCCTTCCCATATGGATTCAGCTTGGCTTGAAGTTGCTTGTGATCTCCAAGTGCCTCTGTAGTAACAGCTTCGGTTGGTGTGATGGTGAGTTGATCAAGCTGGCTGGTGATGTATTCAAGCTCTTTCTGGTTGATTAAACTCTCCACAGCTTGGTTAAACTCTCTTTGCAACACTCTTGTACCAGACTTTGTCCTTGGTGCAACTCTAACCACAGGAACTTGCTCAATTGAATCTTGGCTAGGATCCATGTCTTCATCACAAAGGATCCATCTTCATACCACTTCAATCCATCTTCTGAACCGGCTAAAAGAGTTACACAACCAGCAGTCTGTTTCCATCAAAGCCTTGTGAGATTAGCTTCCATTCTGATCTTACATCATGACCTCACAACCAATTTAAACTATACTCCACAGTCCGAGCCAATCTGGACCACTAGCTAAAATGGGCCAATGAGCTCAGCAAGTACGACATCGAAATCCACACTTAGGCCTGCGCGAAATCTCAAGTTTTAGCTTACTTCGTCATCGAGCTGACGCCACAGTCCACAGAAGAAGCCATACCCGACAAAAAATACACACTCCATGTCAATGGAGCATCCTCCAAGCATGGATCGGGAGTTGGCATCAAACTAGTAACTCCTATGGGAGAGATGCTAGAGCAATCCTTGAGACGGGGCTTCGTAGCATATAACAACGATGAAAAATACAAAGCTTTCATCGCCGGTCTCAAGCTCGCGCTTGGGATTGGAGCTCGAGAAATATCATTTTCACTGATTCTCAGCTTGTTACTAGCCAATACCACAGAAAATACAAAGCTAAGGATGACAGAATTGACGCCTACCTAAAGGTCGTCCACGGATTAACAGCTCAGCTCGGCTCATTCGAGTTAACCAGGATCCCGTGAGTTGAAAACACCTCTGTAGATGCTCTGGCAGCTCTAACTGCAACCACATACCCGCTGATCAAAAGAATAACTCGTGTCAAAGGAATAGAAAAACCTAGTATTGACATAGTGTTAAAAGCACTAATTGTCAACGACATAAGACCAGTAAATACCAAAAATCCACTGAGTCTAACCCCCTAACGGGGACAACTGACATACCTCCTCTAGATAATGAGTTTGTTCCCCCCAGGCAGGGACTTTCCGTCGAGGAGGAACCACCGGATCACCTCTTGGAAGATCAACTTGAAATGAGACCTCGTTGGAGATAACTCATCTTCGAGTACATCCAGTCTCCGAACCATGCTTAGTATGTGTTCACGAAAAGCATATCACAACTTTACTAAAAGAAATACACCAACGTACCTGCAGAAACAACTCCGGAGGTCGAGCACTAGCTGTACGAATCAAAATACAAGGCTACCTCTGCCCCACTATGGTTACGGACTGCGAGGCTTACTCAACAAGGTGCAACAAATGCCAAGGCATGCACCTATAATCCACAAACCAACTGAACAATTATCTTCGATATCATCACCCTATCCATCGCTTTGTACTAGTTCTAATAGACTATTTCACCAAATGGATAGAAGCAAGTCCTATTCGGAGTAATCTGGGCAGATATGGAGTGAAGAGCTCCCAGAAGTACTCTGGGCGTGCCACACTACACCTCGGAAAGCCTTTAACGAGACTGCGTTCTCACTCGCATACATAATGGAAGCGGTACTCACCGCCGAGCTACACCTTCAAAGCCTCCGGAAGATGCATTGTCCTCAAAACATTGAGCTCAACGAACAAATGATGCTGGATCGCTTAAAGATGATCGACGAAAGACGCGATCAAGCTCTGATCCGAATCCAAAATTACCAGCAAGCCGCATCTCGATACTTCAACTCCAAAGTCAGACCGACGAGATTCAAATTAGGATACTACATCTTACGTACATTTTATTAACATACTAAAGAGCCATGTGCTAGGAAACTAGGAACCAATTGGGAAGGCCCCTACCTAGTCACCGAAGAAGTCTGCAACGGAGTTTACATGCTCAAAAACGTCCAAAGTGACAAACCAGAGATACGACCATGGAATTCCATGAATCTCAAGAGGTACTACCACTAAGTGCTTGTCTAAAAATTGAACTACGTCTAGGCTTGATCTCTTGATAGGGTACTTAGGCAGGTCGCCCCTCGAGTGCATCCCCACCTCCTTTTTCTTTATTTGATCTCATCAGTCTCAACGACGGGCACAGTCCCTCTTGTACAAAATCGGATTGAATAAAATACATCCTTTTGTGATAACTCATATTTTTGAACCTTTATCGATCTAAACTTCGGATCTCAGTCTCAAAATAACTAAACAAATGATCTGATACAAGGCAATATGAATACAAAAAACTAAATCCACGAGACTTATCCGAAGTGAGTCTCTATAAAGGTATCTCAAAAACACCCAAGAAGAAGTCCTCACATCACTCGGCTACCTTGTACGCCAGAGCTCGCGATTGGGTTGACTTTGCCTATCTTGACCAATCTCGTTCACTCGGGAAGTTCCTTCAAACATTTGAACGCCTTTGCATCGATTTAACAACACCCAGAACAAGTTAAGATTCGACACTAAGGTTTGATTCCTAAAATTGAGCTGACCAATCTATCAGCTTGTTGATCTTCGATCCGAGATCAGAGTCCCACTAAAACCACCTCTTAGATCGCTCGAAATTAACCTCGACTTAAACTTACTAACAAGTAAAGAAGTCAGACATAAAGCTGCGTAGGCTCACCTGAGAACTGTCCCTAAAAAATTTTCTTATTGAATTTCAAACATGAAATTTGAGAGAAACAAGCAATTTATTTAAAAGCTCTTTTGGGCACAACCAGTTCGAAAGAAACGAAAAATATGATTAAAACCCTTTCGGGTAACAAGTCAAAAGGAAACACTTAAAGAAAAGAAAAAAGGAAAGAAAGCAAAAGAGCAGGTATCACTACGCATCCTCTTTCCTCTCTCCAGCAATCAAGGTCAGCTGAAAGCCATCGTTTGAGCCGTGCTGATACACTCTTGCTATAGCTCCCGTCACAAGATCAACTCGAACGGGCTGCTCGATCTCCTCAGAAATCTCGGGCAAGGGAAGGTTCCTGATTGAGAAGTCTGAAACCTCTATGGCAGCAAGGTTAAGGACAACTTTCTCCTCGAGCAACTTTGCCTTCCGCGACATCAGCTCCTTCCTCGAGCTCTTCAATCAAATCAAGATTGGTCTGGATTTCTTGAATAACAATCAAGGCATCCATCAGTAGGTCCTATCGAGCCGATATAGCCTTCACGGACTCCAGCACCTCACGGTACTAACCTTGGGATTGGAGCTTGAGAAATATCAGTTTTCATTGATTCTCAGCTCGTTACTAGCAAATACCACGACGAATACGAAGCTAAGGATGACAGAATGGACACTTACCTAAAGGTCGTCTGCGTATTAACAGCTCTGTTCGGCTCATTTGAGTTAACCAGGATCCCGCAAAGTGAAAACACCTTTGCAAATGCTTTGGCAGCTCTAACTACAACTTACGACATGTGGTCAAAAAATAATTCATGTCGACGGTTTAAAAAATCCAGTATTGACATAGCGCTAAAAGCACTAAATTTGAACGACATACCTTCTCTAGATGATGAGTTTGTTTTGCCCACCCCCGGGCAGGGACCTCCCGTCAAGGAGGAACCACTGGATCCCCTCTCGGAAGATCAACTCGAAATGAGACCTGATTGGAGACAACCCATCTTCGAGTACATTCAACACGGATAATACAAAACATATTGTACAAGCACAGTCTCTCCGAATAATTCTTAGTATGCGTTCAAGGAAAGTAGATCACAACTTTACTATAAGAAATACACCAAGGCATCTGCAGAAACCACTCCGGAGGTCGAGCACTGGCTGTACGAATCAAAAGACAAGGCTACTTCTGCCCCACTATGGTTGATGACTGTGAGTCTTACTCAGCAAGGTGCGATAAATGCCAATGGCATGCACCTATAATCCACCAACCAACTGAACAGTTATCTTCGATATCATCTCTAATATGTCAAAGTTTTATCCCTATTCTACTGCAAGTGCACAGTGATGCGAATGTAGTACTTAGGGTATCAAATCCACAAGGACTCACGACTCACACGATAGATTGTATATTCTCAAGTTAAGATAAATCAATCAGATTAAAGCAGTAAACGAAAGCAAGTAAACTAGGAAGTGTTTT
The DNA here is from genome assembly GCA_030180135.1 of Orychophragmus violaceus. Taxonomy (NCBI): domain Eukaryota; kingdom Viridiplantae; phylum Streptophyta; class Magnoliopsida; order Brassicales; family Brassicaceae; genus Orychophragmus; species Orychophragmus violaceus. The sequence goes on from CM058231.1 coordinate 58,747,946, forward strand.
CAATAGGAGAAAGGCGTCAGACTTAGGAAGTTCTCGTGAATTATGCAATGTCAGATACTTAACTAACCGGATTCAGATTAAACACAAGTTCAAGAACTAGAAACACAATGCTAAACAATCCAACTCTCGCTGAGATTGTTTCTATATCTAGCAACCTAGCGATCCAAATCTCTTTGTGATCCTAGATTTCTAAACAAGCATTAAGAACATGTTCTATCGGTTCACAATTCTCCTAAACCAAATCTCTTTGTATCTAGTTGAATTGCTCACACTAAGTTTATTCAGATTAGAACTCACACTCTCGTGCTAAGTTAATTATCTCAGATCTAAACCCTAGGTGATCAGTCCAGAATTCAGTATTAAACGCAACTTAGGTGATGAACGAACATATTGTGAATCCTAATAAATCAGTTATCTAAACATGCATAAAACCTTATTGAGAATCCCTAAATCTAACTAGGTTACTACTCATACATATTATCAGATAAACAACACATCATGAATAGAAAACCGAAAGACTGAATAGATAACATAAAGGGGTTCGAAATCCTTCTCTCAAAGGTTACAAGTATCAAGAATCAGCCCCTTAGCAAAATCTCTCAATCTCCAAAAGTAAGAACAATGGAAGAACAAGATAAAACTCAATAATGAGTCTGAAAACCTAATTAAAACTCATAAACTCGTTTTGGGGTTATATTAGAATTAGGGGAACTTCGGGGTCTTTATGCAAATCTTCAAAACTTGTCTCAACTCGGCGTATAGCTTCTGTCGCGCTCAGTGTCGACCGACACCAAGGTCAGTGTTGGTCAACATCCTGTCATGGCCGAGACACCAACTTCAGCTCGTTGCACAAAGCACCAGAAACGTCATATAATCCCACTCTTTGCTCCAAACGCAAGCCTACCTGTAGAAGACTCAATAGACTCGAAAAACAGGTTAAAGACTCAATATACACAACTATATCATGGTTGAAAACCTAGAAAAACCATGATATATCAACTCCCCCACACTTAGCTCTTGCTTGCCCTCAAGAAAGTAAAAGAACTAAAGCACAAGAAAGAGGTTTGAAAACTCAGAAACTCATTTTGTCCTAGGAACTTTCGCTTTCACATTCACTTAGTAAACCACTGAAAACTTTCCTGCAGATGTCAAGACCACAATATACTTCCCCCACACTTGGCAAATGTCCCAAGTAAACTCCACAATCAAGTTAGGATATTCAAGTTCACCACACTAACTTCTGAATACAATTAGGTGCAGTCTTACAAAGGGAGTGTTGATCAGAGAACACATGGACTCAACTCAGTCAGTACTGACCACCAAACTGTCGGTTTCTGGTTCCTTTCTTTTCCCTTTCTCCCTTAGCACTGATTTTTCCCCACTGGGTATCATTTTATTTTTTTCTATCAGTGCTCTTCCCTTTCCACTTGGGGTTTAACTTTGGATCTTTCCATGGATACACATGATGTAATAGGGGCCTCTACCTCTCCTGTGACCACTTCGAAGGTACTAGCTTATCCTCGGTTTTAATCTCTTTTTTTTTTTTACTTTCAAGGGAGGGGAAAATCAGGAACCATACTCAAACAGGATCACAGGCTGTGTCAAGTACATCAGAGGAATACGATCCAGAGATCTCAAGCCCCTAAGTAAGAAAATCAAGTCAAGTTTAGAGGTGAAGTTGGTGATGGATCCTCTGAATACCTGGTTAGATATGGGTGTCCTTGGTAAGTTGATCCGTTTGGGGTTTTCTAATAGTCATATAATTACTGCAAGTCTGTCCAATGGTCACTTAGTTCCTGTTCCAGCGAAAAATTTCCTCGAAATATCATAGTTTCATACACTTTTTGACTCAATAAAACAATTTTGAAAACAACTGAAAACGAAAATCTTACCTGTTGTCGCAGTCGATGTCGACCGACACACAGACTACGTCGGGAGACATTAGCCTTTGGTCAACATCGATTTACTCGTAATCGAGCGTGATCGATTTCCATCCGTGTTTCGAGTTTGGTGTCGACCGACATCAATGGTGATGTCTACCGACACTGATATCTGCAGACCTGTCCTACACGGCCCTAACATGCAAGAACCAGAAAAATCCAAAGACTCAAGGACAAAGACTCAGAAGAAAAGAAAACTAACCTACAGTGGGTTGCCTCCCACTCCGCGCTCGTTTAACGTCAATAGCTTGACCGTAATGAGATCAGGCATTGGGTGAATTATCCATATGGACAATGTTGCCTTCTGGAATCTCAGCTTTTGCCAAGTATTGTTTCATCCCTTTTCCATTGACTGTGAACTCCTCGCCTTTGGAATTAATCAAGATAACAACTCCGTGCGGTCTAGCCTCCTTAACGGTGAATAGACCTGACCAACGAGAACACAACTTCCGTTAGACGAGAGTTGTAGAGAAGTACCTGATCATTGGGTTCGAAGTTGCGTGAGATGATCTTCTTATCAGGATATGCCTTTGTACGCTCTTTGTACAGCCTTGAGTTCTCATAAGCATGGTGGCGAATCTCATCTAACTCATTGAGTTGTATCAGACGTCTCTCAACTGCAGGCTTGAGGTCAAAGTTCATTTTTTTGACAGCCCATCTAGCCTTGTGCTCAAGCTCAACTAGAAGGTGACATGCTTTCCCATAGAGGAGATGGAATGGTGTAGTCCCTAGTGGCGTCTTAAACGCAGTCCTGTAGGCCCACAACGCATAGTCCAGCTTAGCAGACCAGTCCTTCCTAGTATTTCCCACTGTCTTTTCCAGAATCTCCTTGATCTGTCGGTTTGAAACCTCAACATGTCCACTAGTCTGAGGGTGATATGGAGTAGCCACACGATGATTAACACCATGCTTCTTAAGCAACTTCTCAAAGACCTTGTTGATGAAGTGAGAGCCACCATCACTTATCACAATCCTAGGCACTCCAAATCTGGGGAAGATGATAGTCTTAAACAACTTAAGAACTACCGAAGAGTCATTGGTCGGACTTGCAATCTCTTCAACCCACATGGATACATAGTCCACAACAACCAATATGTACCGGTTCCCATAGGAAGATGGGAACGGACCCATGAAATCGATGCCCCAGCAGTCAAAGACTTCAACCTCGAGCATGAAGTTTTGTGGCATCTCATGTCTCTTGCTGATCTTCCCCATCCTCTGACACACATCACACTGAGAGATGAATAACTGAGCATCCTTGAACATTGTAGGCTACCAGAAGCTTGCTTGCAGAATCTTAGATACTGTCTTGAATGTAGAAAAGTGTCCAGCATACTCAGAACCATGGAAGTGGTATAACACATCATCAACTTCACACTCAACAATGCAATGTCTGTAGATACCATCAGAGCAGTGCTTGTACAAGTATGGCTCATCCCAGTATTAGCGCCTGATTTCCCTAAGGAACTTCTTCTTAGCATAGCCTTTAAACACTTCAGGCTCATCATCTGCAGAAAGGTAGTTGGCTATGTCAGCGTACCAAGGTCTAGTGGAGAGAGAACCTTGGGCGACTGCAGATATGAACATGTCAGCTTCATCATCGAGAATAGCAGCCTGCAATCGCAACTGGTGTCGACCGACATCAGTGTTGATGTCGACCGACATCGTACCTAATCGGCCAATTGATGTCGAGGTTGATCGATTATCGTCCGCTTTTTCGAGTCGGGTGTCGACCAACATGAACAGGGTGTCGACCGACACCTTATCTGCAACCCGTGTAGAAAGCAGTGAACTCGCTGAAACTGCCTGAAAACCTGTCTCAACCATGTAGATGTTCTCCTCTAGTAGAAAATCATCGATAGGAACGTCCTCATCGATTCTAATCCGTGATAAGTGATCAGCAACACCATTCTCTACCCCTTTCTTGTCCCTCACCTCTATGTCAAACTCTTGGAGCAACAAAATCCATCTTTGTAGCCTTGGCCTAGCATCTTTCTTCTGCATCAGATACTTAAGTGTGGAATGGTCAGTATGCACAACTACCTTTGATCCAATCAGTTAGGGGCGGAACTTCTCGAATGTAAACACAACTGCCAACAATTCCTTCTCAGTGGTTGCATAATTTCTTTGAGCTTCATCGAGAGTTCTACTTGCGTAATAGATAGCATGGAGCTTCCTGTCCTTCTTCTGCCCAAGCACAGCTCCTACAGCATAGTCACTGGCATCACACATTACCTCAAAAGGAACACTCCAGTCCGGTGGTTGCACAATTGGAACCGAGATCAAGGCTTGTTTCAGCTCCTTGAATGCAGCATGACACTCATCTGTGAACTCAAACTTCACATCCTTGCAGAGGAGTGCAGTACGTGGTCGAGCTATCTTGCTGAAATCTTTAATAAATCTCCTGTAAAAACCAGCATGCCCAAGAAAACTCCTTATCCGCTTGACTGAATCCGGTGCTTACAGTCCTGTCATCACATCAATCTTAGCTCTGTCCACCTTAATTCCTGCCTCAGAAACTCTATTCCCAAGTAGAATGCCATTCTTGACCATAAAATGTCACTTCTCCCAATTCAAAACCAGGTGCTTTTCCTCACAGCGAGCTAGCACCTTGCATAGATTATCCAGACAAGCATGGTAAGATGGTCCGTAGACAGAGAAATCATCCATGAAGACCTCCATAAAATCCTCTATCATTTATGTGAAGATAGACATCATACATCTCTGAAATGTCGCAGGAGCATTACACAGTCCGAAAGGCATTTTGCGGTATGCAAAAGTGCCATAGGGACAGGTAAATGTAGTCTTCTCCTGGTCCTCTGGGTGGATAGGGATCTGAAATAAACCAGAATAACCATCCAAAAAGCAGTAGTAAGGATGATTTTCCAACCTTTCCAACATCTGATCAATGAAAGGGAGTGGAAAGTGGTCTTTTCTGGTGGCTGCATTCAACTTCCTGTAGTCTATGCACATCCGGTGACCAGTGATTGTCCTCGTAGGAATCAGCTCATTCTTTTCATTCTTCACCACTGTGACTCCTCCCTTATTAGGAACCACATGAACTGGGCTGACCCAATCACTGTCTGAAATAGGGTAAATAATCCCAGCTTGCAGCACCTTCATGATCTCCTTCTTCACAACCTCCTTCAGGTTAGGATTCAAACGCCTCTGGTTCTCAATTGTCGACATGCTCTCGTCCTTAAGGTGTATTCTATGCATGCACAAATCTGGAGAGATACCTGAAATATCATCAAGAGAATAGCAAAGAGCCTTGCGATGCTTACGCAACCTTCTTAGCAGTAAAGTGAGTTCTGCGTTATTCAAATCAGAATTGACAATGACAGGATAAGTGAAGTTCTTACCTAAGAATGCATATTTGAGACATGCAGGTAGCTGCTTCAACTCGATCTTTGGAGCTTTCTCCTCTCTCCAATCCTGCGCAACTGGTGTCGTCGGTCGACACTGGATGTCGTCGGCCACTTCCAAGTTAATAACTTGCTTAATAGCATCCATAAGCCTCAAATATCCAGTAGCAGCTTCATCTTCCAGCTCCAACTCATGCTCAGAACTCATTAAGGCTCTCTCCAAAGGGTCGATGATATATCATGGTTTTTCTAGGTTTTCAACCATGATATAGTTGTGTATATTAAGTCTTTGACCTGGTTTTTCGAGTCTATTGAGTCTTCTACAGGTAGGATTTCATTTGGAGCAAAGAGCGGTATTATAGGACGTTTCAGGTAATTTGTGCAAGGTGCTGAAGTTTGTGTCTCGGCCACGACTGGATGTCGACCGACACTGACTTTTGTGTTGGTCGACACTGAGCACGAGAGAAGTTATACGCCGAGTTGAAACAAGTTTTGAAGAATTGCATAAAGACCCCGAAGTTTCCCCTAATTCTAATCTGACCTCAAAACGAGTTTGGGAGTTTTAATTAGGTTTTCAGACTCATTATTCAGTTTATCTTTTTCTTACTTTGTTCTTTCTTTTGGAGATTGAGAGATTTGCTAAGGGGCTGATTCTTGCTACTTGTAACCTTGAGAGAAGGATTTCGAACCCCTTTACTTTATCTATTCAATCTTTCAGTTTTCTATTCATGATGTGTTTTTTGATTGATAATATGTCTGAGTAGTAACCTAGTTAGATTTAGGGATTCTCAATAAGGTTTTATGCATGTTTAGATAACTGATTTATTAGGATTCACAATCTGTTTGTTCATCACATAAATTGTGCTTAATACTGAATTCTGGACTGATCACCTAGGGTTTAGATCTGAGATAATTAACAATAGCACGAGAGTGTGAGTTATAATCTGAATAAATTTAGTGTGAGCAATTTGACTAGATACAAAGAGATTTGGTTTAGGAGAATTGTGAACCGATAGAACCTGTTCTTAATGCTTGTTTAGAACTCTAGGATCACAAAGAGATTTGGATCACTAGGTTGCTAGATATAGAAATAATCTCAGCGAGAGTTGGATTGTTTAGCATTGTGTTTCTAGTTCTTGAACCTGTGTTTAATCTGAATCTGGTTAGTTAAGTATGTGACATTGCATAATTCCCGAGAACTTCCTAGGTCTAGTGCCTTTCTCTTATTGAAAACACTTACCTGTTTACTTGCTTTAGTTTACTGCTTTCTTTTGATTGATTTAGCTTAACTCGAGAACATACAATCTATCGTGTGAGCCGTGAGTCCTTGTGGGTTCGATACCCTAAGTACTACATTGCATAACTGTGCACTTGCAGTAGAATATGATTAAAGCTCTGAGCCTATCAAGTTTTTGGCGCCGTTGCCGGGGACTCAACTGAGTTCGCCGATAGATTTTGTTTTAGAGTTTAGTCTAAGTCGTTTTATTTTATTTGTTACTGATTTTTCTCGGTTTGGCTTGTTTTATTGCTGCAGGAATCGACAGAAGCTCTCATTGTCGACAGACACCCTTCTCAGTGTCGCCCGACACCACTTACGGTTTAGACTTGAAATCAGTGTATGCCAAGTCGACATACCCGAAGCAACCAGAGCGAAGAACTTTTGAACCTCAGACTTTAGGAGCTTGCTAAACTTGAGAGAACGAACAGAAAGGGTCAAAGAACAAGAATGATGAACAATCGTTTGATTTTGAGACCAGATGCTGAAGGAGTTCTGAGAGACCAACAGAACAACCCCTACAATGATCAGGGGCAAAGGATTGATGTTGAGGGACGAGTAATCCCAGAACCTGAAAAGCCTCAAGGTGAGGGGCAAATGGTCAATGCTGGAGGTAATGGGCAGCAACATATTCCTCCTGCTGCTGAGAGGACTCTTGCTGATTACAACCGACCGTATGAGTATTATGCTAACCGGTCAGCAATTGTACCTCCTCCTTTCGAAAGGAATGACTTTGAGGTCAAGACTGTCTACTACACACTTCTGAGACAGCATCTTTTCCATGGTCTTGCCAATGAGCAACCTATGGACCACATTGAAGATTTTGAAGCCTTCTTCACTGGGATGAAGCACAATGGAGTGGGTTATGATTTCATATACCTTAAGCTTTTCTCATACTCTCTTGCTGGAGAAGCTTCAGCTTGGCTTAAGCAACTTCTACCAGGGAAGTTAACTACTTGGGATGCAGTGAAGAGAGAGAGTTCCTCCAACACTTTTATGATGATGCTCGCTCGGATCAGCTCAGACAGGATCTTCTGACATTCACTCAGGGACCTACAAAGCCATTTAAGTCTGCTTGGGTGAGGTTTAAGAGGTACCAACGAGATTGTCCTCATCATGGATTCTCTGAAGTTCAGCTGCTGGGCATTTTCTTCAGAGGTGTGGATCTCTGGTACCAGTCTGCGTTAGATGCTGCCAGCAATGGCAACTTCAACACAAAGACTCCTGAATAAGCTAGAGTGTTGATTGAGAATCTGGTGAGCAGCAACAGTGCTAATACTGCAGATCAAAGAAGGAAAGAGTCTGGTGGAAAGTTGAACCATCTACAGATGGCTGAGATGTAGAACAAGTTGGATTTTGTTCACAACTTTCTGACTAGAAAGAAGCATGTCCACTTTGCTTAGGATGTTGAAGAGTTTGGACCTGAAGAAGACTGCACAGAAGAGGATGTGAACTACATTAGTGGTTCTGGATTTCAAGGAAATAGGTTTGGAAACCAGCAGAACAACAAGTTCTTTAATGGTGGACAGAAGAGTGCTTTCACAAGCAATCAAAACTCTTCTGGATATGGTCATAATGCTAGTTACCAGAAGCCTTTTCAGCAGAATAGTTCTTACCAGAGGACATATGGATCATCCTTCTATCAGGCACCTCCTGCTACCAATGCTCGTGAGAGCAAGCTGGAAGCCATGATGGAGCAATTGCTGGAAGGTCAAACAAAGACCGCTGTGGATTTCAACAAGAAGATAGACGATGTCTATGCTGATTTGAATGAGAAGTTTGAATCCTTGAGTACACATATGAAGCAATTGGATTCTCAAATTGCTCAAACTGCTGGAGCTGTTAAGAGGCAAGCCGGATTCCTTCCTGGAAGCACATATACCAACCCCAAGCATGACTGCAATGCAATATCACTGAGGAGTGGGAAGGAGCTGCACACCATCCCTATTAGGCAGATCAGTGATAAGGAGATCAAAGAGATAGAAGAATTTGAAGAAGAGTATGAAGCTGCGAAACGAGCGTTGACCGATACTACTCCTGCATGTCGGGAGACACCAATTTCTTCGAGTCCTCATGACGAACGGAAATCGACCGAGGTCGATTTTGAGGTCGACGCCAGATCAAAATCGACCGATGTCGACTGACATCAAACTAATGTCGCCCGACAACAACAGCGTACAGACTCTGATTTTAAGCAGAAAACCCCTGTAGCTGGTGGGAAACTGTATAAACCCAAAGTACCTTTCCCGAGAAACCCGAAGCAGTCCAAGTTTGAACGGTTCAAGGCTAAGTACATGGCTATGCTGAGCAAGCTAACTCTTCCAATGCCATTGATGGATGATGTTAGCAACAACCCAATGTTGAAGAGATGTTTGAAGCAGATGTTGACCTCTTACATGGGAGATGAAGAGTGTGTGATGATGATCACTGAGGTTGTAGTGCTGTGATTTTAAACAGAGTTCCTGAGAAGCAAAAGGATCCAGGAAGCTTTGTATTGGATTGTGCAATCTTCAGCAACAGATTTGAGAGATCACTTTGTGATTTGGGTTCAAGTGTCAATCTAATGCCATATTCAGTCGCCAAGCAGATAGGAATGACGGACTTCACACCTACTAGGATTTCTTTGATTCTAGCTGATCGCCCCATGAGAATTCCTGAAGGTCCCTTGGAAGATGTACCAGTGAAGATTCGTGAATGTGTTATTCCAACTGATTTCGTAGTCCTGCAGTACAATAATGAGCCTAAGGATCCTCTTATCCTGGGCAGACCATTCTTGGCTACAGCTGGTGCAATCATTGATGTGAAGAGAGGAAATATTGGTCTGAATGTAGGTGATCTAGTGATTAATTTTGACATGGACCAGCTGATGAGACATCCCACCATTGATGAACAGACCTTCTATGTTGATACGATTGAGAATCTGGCTGCAGAATTCTTAAATCGAATGCATTCTGTCGACCCTTTGGAGAGGGCTCTAATGAGTTCCAAGCATGAGTTGGAGTTGGAGTTGGAAGATGAAGCCGCTACTGGATATTGAGACTAATGGACGCTACTGAGCAAGTCATGAACTTGGAAGTGGCCGATGACATTCAGTGTCGACCGACACCACAAGATAATCGATCGACACCAGTTGCACAGGATTGGAGCGAGGAAAAAGCTCCAAAAATCGAGTTGAAGCAGCTACCTGCAGGCCTCAAATATGCATTCTTAGGTAAGAACTCCACTTATCCTGTCATTGTCAATGCTGATTTGAATAACGCAGAACTCACTTTACTGCTAAGCAAGTTGCGCAAGCATCGCAAGGCTCTTGGCTATTCTCTTGATGATATTTCAGGTATCTCTCCGGATTTGTGCATGCATAGAATACACCTTGAGGATGAGAGCATGCCGTCAATTGAGAACCAGAGGCGTTTGAATCCTAACCTGAAAGAGGTTGTGAAGAAGGAAATCATGAAGCTGCTGCAAGCTGGGATTATCTATCCTATTTCAGACAGTGATTGGGTCAGCCCGGTTCATGTGGTTCCTAAGAAGGGAGGAGTCACAGTGGTGAAGAATGAAAAGAATGAGCTTATTCCTACAAGGACTATCACTGGTCACCGGATGTGCATAGACTACAGGAAGTTGAATGCAGCCACCAGAAAAGACCACTTTCCACTCCCTTTCATTGATCAGATGTTGGAAAGGTTGGAAAATCATCCTTACTACTGCTTTTTGGATGGTTATTCTGGTTTATTTCAGATCCCTATCCACCCAGAGGACCAGGAGAAGACTACATTTACCTGTCCCTATGGCACTTTTGCATACCGCAGAATGCCTTTCGGACTGTGTAATGCTCCTGCGACATTTCAGAGATGTATGATGTCTATCTTCACAGAAATGATAGAGGATTTTATGGAGGTCTTCATGGATGATTTCTCTATCTACGGACCATCTTACCACGCTTGTCTGGATAATCTTTGCAAGGTTTAGCTCGCTGTGAGGAAAAGCACCTGGTTTTGAATTGGGAGAAGTGATATTTTATGGTCAAGAATGGCATTATACTTGGGCATAGAGTTTCTGAGGCAGGGATTGAGGTGGACAGAGCTAATATTGAAGTGATGACAGGACTGCAAGCACCGGATTCAGTCAAGCGGATAAGGAGTTTTCTTGGGCATGCTGGTTTTTACAGGAGATTTATTTAAGACTTCAGCAAGATAGCTAGACTACTTACTGCACTCCTGTGCAAGGATGTGAAGTTTGAGTTCACAGATGAGTGTCATGCTGCATTCAAGGAGCTGAAACAAGCCTTGACCTCGGCTCTAATTGTGCAACCACCGGACCGGAGTCTTCCTTTTGAGGTAATGTGTGATGCCAGTTACTATGCTGTAGGAGCTGTGCTTGGGCAGAAGAAGGACAGGAAACTCCATGCTATCTATTACGCAAGTAGAACCCTCGATGAAGCTCAAAGAAATTATGCAACCACTGAGAAGGAATTGTTGGCAGTTGTGTTTGCATTCGAGAAGTTCCGCTCCTATCTGATTGGATCCAAGGTAGTTGTGCATACTGAACATTCCGCACTTAAGTATCTGATGCAAGAGAAAGATGCTAAGCCAAGACTAATAAGATGGATTTTGTTGCTCCAAGAGTTTGACATAGAGGTGAGAGACAAGAAAGGGGTAGAGAATGGTGTTGCTGATCATCTCTCACGGATTAGGATCGATGAGGACGTTCCTATAGATGATTTTCTACCAGAGGAGAACATCTATAAGGTTGAGACAGGGTTTCAGGCAATTTATGCGAGTTCACTGCCTTCGATACGGGTTGCAGAAAAGGTGTCGGTCGACATCCAGTTCATGTCGGTCGACACCTGACTTGAAAAAGCGGACGATAATCGATCAACCTCGACACCAATTGGCCGATTAGGTACGATGTCGGTCGACATCAATGTTGATGTCGGTCGACACCAGCTGCGATCGCAGGCTGCAATTCTCAATGACGAAGCTGACGCGTTCATAGCTGCAGTCGCCCAAGGTTCTCTCTCCACTAGACCTTGGTACGCTGACATAGCCAACTACCTTGCTGCCAATGATGAGCCTGAAGTGTTTAAAGGCTATGCTAAGAAGAAGTTCCTTAGGGAAATCAGGCCCTATTACTGGGATGAGCCCTACTTGTACAAGCACTGCTCTGATGGTATCTACAGACATTGCATTGCTGAGTGTGAAGTTGATGATGTGTTATACCACTGCCATGGTTCTGAGTATGCTGGACACTTTGCTACTTTCAAGACAGTATCTAAGATTCTGCAAGAAGGCTTCTGGTGGCCTACAATGTTCAAGGATGCTCAGTTATTCATCTCTCAGTGTGATGTGTGTCAGAGGAGGGGGAAGATCAGCAAGAGATATGAGATGCCACAAAACTTCATCCTCGAGCTTGAAGTCTTTGACTGCTGGGGCATCAATTTCATGGGTCCATTCCCATCTTCTTATGGGAAAAGGTACATATTGGTTGCTGTGGACTATGTGTCCAAGTGGGTTGAAGCAATTGCAAGTCCGAACAATGACTCTTCAGTAGTTCTCAAGCTGTTTAAGACTATCATCTTCCCCAGATTTTCAGTACCTAGGATTGTGATAAGTGATGGTGGCTCTCACTTCATCCACAAGGTCTTTGAGAAGTTGCTTAAGAAGCATGGTGTTAATCATCGTGTGGCTACTCCATATCACCCTCAGACTAGTGGACAGGTTGAGGTTTCAAACAGACATATCAAGGAGATTCTGGAAAAGACAGTGGGAAAGACTAGGAAGGACTGGTCTGCTAAGCTGGATGATGCGTTGTGGGCCTACAGGACTGCGTTTAAGACGCCACTAGGGACTACACCATTCCATCTCCTCTATGGGAAAGCCTGTCACCTTCCAGTTGAGCTTGAGCACAAGGCTATATGGGCTGTCAAACAAATGAACTATGACCTCAAGCCTGCAGTTGAGAGACGTCTGATACAGCTCAATGAGTTAGATGAAATTCGCCACCATGCCTATGAGAACTCAAGACTGTACAAGGAGCGTACGAAGGCATATCATGATAAGAAGATCATCTCACGCAACTTTGAACCCAATGATCAGGTACTTCTCTACAACTCTCATCTAACATTGTTTCCTGGGAAGTTGCTTTCTAGTTGGTCAGGTCTATTCACCCTTAAGGAGGCTAGACCTCACGGAGCTTTCATCCTGATGAATTCCAAAGGCGAGGAGTTCACAGTCAATGGGCAAAGGGTAAAACATTACTGGGCGAAAGATGAGATTCCAGAAGGCAACATTGTCCATCTGGATAATCCACCCAATGCCTGATCGCATTACGGTCAAGCTATTGACGTTAAACGAGCGCTAAGTGGGAGGCAAACCACTGTAGGTCAGTTTTCGTTTCTTTTTGAGTCTTTGTCCTTGAGTCTTTTGATTTTTCTGGTTTTTGTATGTCAGAGCCGTAAGAAATAGGTTTGCAGACATCAGTGTCGGTCGACATCACCATTGATGTCGGTCGACACCAAACTCGAAACACGGATGGAAATCGACCACGCTCGATTACGAGTAAATTGATGTTGACCAAAGGCTAATGTCGCTCGACGTAGCTTGTGTGTCGGTCGACATCGTCTGCGACAGCAGGTAAGATTTCTGTTTCTCAAGTTCTCGGTTACTTATACCTTATTTCTCCTGATCTCATACTACGGTTGCACTGGGGACAATGCAGTCTAAGTGTGGGGGAGGTGGCTACTGACATTGTGTTTTATTTTCTTAGAGTCAGTCCCTTGTTTTCAGTTGTTTTCAAAATTGTTTTATTGAGTCAAAAAGTGTATGAAACTATGATTTTTCGAGGAAATTTTTCGCTGGAATAGGAACTAAGTGACCATTGGACAGACTTGCAGTAATTCTATGACTATTAGAAAACCCCAGACAGATCAGCCTACCAAGGACACCCATATCTAACCAGGTATTCAGAGGATTCATCACTAGCCTCATCTCTAATCTTGACTCTAATTTCTTACTTAGGAGCTTGAGATCTCTGGATCGGATTCCTCTGATGTGCTGACACAGCCTATGATCCTGTTTGAGTATGGTTCTTGATTTTCCCCTCCGTTGAAAGTAAAAAAAAGGGAGATTAAAACCAAGGGTAAGCTAGTAGCTTCGAAGTGGTCACGGGAGTGGAGAGACCCTTATTACCTCCTGTGTATCCATGGAAAGCTCCAAAGTTACACCCCGAATAAAAAGGGAAGAGCACTGATAAAAAAAAATGATACCCAGTGGGGAAAAATCAGTTGCTAAGGGAGAAAGGGAAAAGAAAGGAACCAGAAACCGACAGTTTGGTGGTCAGTACTGAATGAGTTGAGTCCATGTGTTCTCTGATCAATACTCCCTCTGTAAGACCGCACTTAATTGTATACAGAGGTTAGTGTGGTGAACTTGAATATCCTAACTTGATTGTGGAGTTTACTTTGGACAGTTGCTAAGTGTGGGAGAATTATATTGTGGTCTTGACATCTGCAGGAAAGTTTTCAGTGGCTTACTAAGTGAATGTGAATGCGAAAGTTCCTAGGACGAAATGAGTTTCTGAGTTTTCAAACCTCTTTCTTATGCTTTAGTTCTTTCACTTGCTTGAGGGAAATCAAGAGCTAAGTGTGGGGGAGTTGATATATCATGGTTTTTCTAGGTTTTCAACCATGATATAGTTGTGTATATTGAGTCTTTAACCTGGTTTTTCGAGTCAATTGAGTCTTCTACAGGTAGGCTTTCAATTGGAGCAAAGAGCGAGATTATAGGACGTTTTTGGTAATTTGTGCAAGGAGCTGAAGTTGGTGTCTCGGCCACGAATGGATGTCGACCGACACTGACTTTGGTGTCGGTCGACACTGAGTGCGAGAGAAGTTATACGCCGAGTTGAGACAAGTTTTGAAGAATTGCATAAAGAGCCCGAAGTTTCCCCTAATTCTAATCTGACCCCAAAACGAGTTTAGGAGTTTTAATTAAGTTTTCAGACTCATTATTCAGTTTATCTTGTTCTTACTTTGTTCTTGCTTTTGGAGATTGAGAGATTTGCTAAGGGGCTGATTCTTGCTACTTGTAACCTTGAGAGAAGGATTTCGAACCCCTTTACTTTATCTATTCAATCTTTCAGTTTTCTATTCATGATGTGTTGTTTGATTGATAATATCTCTGAGTAGTATACTAGTTAGATTTAGGGATTCTCAATAAGGTTTTATGCATGTTTAGATAACTGATTTATTAGGATTCACAATATGTTTGTTCATCACCTAAGTTGTGCTTAATACTGAATTCTGGACTGATCACCTAGGGTTTAGATCTGAGATAATTAACAATAGCACGTGAGTTATAATCTGAATAAACTTAGTGTGAGCAATTTGACTAGATACAAAGAGATTTGTTTTAGGAGAATTGTGAACCGATAGAACCTGTTCTTAATGCTTGTTTAGAACTCTAGGATCACTAGGTTGCTAGATATAGAAATAATCTCAGCGAGAGTTGGATTGTTTAGCATTGTGTTTCTAGTTCTTGAACCTGTGTTTAATCTGAATCCGGTTAGATAAGTATGTGACATTGCATAATTCCCGAGAACTTCCTAAGTCTAGCGCCTTTCTCTTATTGAAAACACTTCCCTGTTTACTTGCTTTAGTTTACTGCTTTCTTTTGATTGATTTAGCTTAACTCGAGAACATACAATCTAACGTGTGAGCTGTGAGTCCTTGTGGATTCGATATCTTAAGTACTACATTGCATAACTGTGCATTTGCAGTAGAATAGGATTAAAACTCTGAGCCTATCAGTCGACATAATGCATTCGATTTAAGAATTCTACAGCCAGATTCTCAATCGTATAAACATACAAGGTCTGTCCATCAATGGTGGGGTGTCTCATAAACTTGTCCATGTCAAAATTCATCACCAGATCACCCACATTTAGTCCAATCTTTCCTCTCTTCACATCAATGATGGCACCAGCTGTAGCCAAGAATGGTCTGCCCAAGATAAGAGGGTCCATAGGCTCATCATTGTACTGCAGGACTACGAAGTTAGTCGGGATAACACATTCACCAATCTTTACCGGTACATCTTCCAAAATACCTTCAGGAATCCTCTTGGAGCGATCAGTTAAAATCAAGGAGATCCTAGTAGGTGTGAAGTCTGTCATCCCCATCTGCTTAGCAACTGAATATGGCACTATATTGACACTTGAACCCAAATCACACAGTGACCTCTCAAATCTTTTGCTGAAGATTGCACAGTCCAAGACAAAGCTTCCTGGGTCCTTTTGCTTTTCGGGAACTCTGTTTAAGATGATAGCACTACAGACTTCAGTGATCATCATCACACTCTCTTCATCTCCCATGTTAGAAGTCAACATTTGTTTCAAACATCTCTTCAACACTGGGCTGTTGTTGATGAAGGATCTTTTTGTGTTAATCCTGATTCAATTCATCAGATTACTTGATCCTAAACATGCCAGATCTAGGTTCTCTTGAATAGAAACAATATAGATCTCACCTGTTACCTTTTGTGCAGCGGAAATATGAAGAACAGGTCAGAGATCAGAGAGCCACCGAGAGATAACTCCTCCAGAGGTTCACACACGCACACCAATCAGGAAGCAGGCTGCTAGGCCACTGGGAGAAAACGGCGCAGGGAGAGAGAGAGTTGACGGCTCAGATTAGGGTTATTTTGGTTCTGAACTCGAGTTTTATTTATAAAACTTGTTCGGTTCCGTTTGGGCCATTTGGCCCAAATGCCAATTAACTCGAAAGCGTTTTCGCACTGCATCGATCGTTGCACCTTGTGCATCGATCGATGCACAGTGGCTAAACCTTTTATTCTCTCTAAGTACAGTAAATGCCTAGCACTTTTACCGTACTCCTGCTAAACCGTTCCTACACGTTTTCCTGTTAGCTTAGTCGTGTGACCCATATGGGATCATATAATAAAGGCAATAAGTCCAAGACTTATAGATTATGAGCGGACTCTAGCAAGCCATCATGACCCCCAGTATTATATGACTTATGTCTGATCTTTGACATACTCTTACTTTCTAGAGACAGTACCGAGATTACTGGACACAATTCCAACAATCTCCCACTTGTACTGGAATCTCTGTATTCATAATCCTTTTGTCTCAATATCTCGATTAGTCATAAGGCAAGATTAGTGTCATCCTTATAAAGCCTAATCTTGTTTATCGGACTCTGATTTGATACTGACAATCCAAACGACTCGGGACAGTCCGTTTGAGCATGGCCATGCATTTTCCAGTATTCAAATCTCCGATTGGCCTAGAGATATTCACTCCATTTATATTGGAGGGACAAATCCCGTCTTGTTCCATCACTGTAAACTACTTACTTCATGATGTACCCAAACAAGGTCCTTATAACTACCGCAGAACGATAGCGTTAGACAATGATCAAAGTGCATCAGTCCATGTGCAGTCACATGCATGCGAACTCAGGTCTAAGGACTATACTCTATAGTCGTAGTGAGAATCTCTTATGACACAGATATAAATATACTGAAGAGTTCTCATAAGCGGGTCGTGTCCGGTCGTATGTTCCCAACATACACCTATGTACTGACTTTGATGCCGAGCATCTATGACACACTGAGACTTTGTCATAAGTCACGTACCAATCCAGTCTCACACGGTTGTTGGTGTTCCAATTTCAACAACCTTTGACCAGGGACAGGATGATATAAAACATTCATCAAATATAGGGTCTCATGATCAAGCTAAATGACTTTGATGACTCAAGATCAAGTCACTTACTTCGATGACCTATAAAATGGTTTATGTCACTTTGGAACGATTATTTCATCACAGTTAAAATAATCTTGAAATAATAATTTCATTAAAACATTTTTAAATGTTTTACAAGAACATATCAAATAACTCAATAAAGCCCTTTACTAACTCCCACTGAAATTAAGACTGCATCTTAATTTCACTTATCCTACAGCAACAGTCCGTGACTCGTGCTTAGGCCTAAGGAGTGGCTTCGTTAATAGATTAGCAACGTTCTCATCCGTTGAAACTTGCTGATCTACTTAACATCTCTGTCATTTATCTCACGGAATAGGTTATACCTATCCTCTAGGTGTTTGGACCTCTGATGTGCAGCTAGTCTCATCTATGCTGGGAATCACATCAAGTTCAGTGACGAACTCTTCTTTCCAAACAACCTCTTTCGCTGCTTCCCAAGCTGCGAAATGTTCAGCTTAAGTCATGGAGTCAGCAACAGTGCCTTGCACCGCCAAGTAGACACAAGATATAACCGGACTGTGACCGGAAATCATCTTTGTCCATTGAAACTTGCCTTTCAGACTCTATCGACTTGTAGCACCTCACTTTCTCCGTAAATCAAGAACCTTTCTTAAGTATTCCTCAAATACTTCAGAATATTCTTCACGGCAATCCAGTTATTCTTTGCTGGATTTGACTGGTCTTTTTCTTGTCTTTCTTAACATTAAAGCAATATCAAAACAAGTACGTGTCATGGCATACATGATAGATCCAATTGCCGTCGCATATGAATCCTATCCATGCATTCAAGCTGAAAACAAGTACGTGTCATAGCATGCATGATAGATCCAATTGCCGTCGCATATGAATCCTATCCATGCATTCAAGCTCAGCAGTTATCGTAGGACACTGCTTCTTGCTTAATGTATTGCCATGTGATATTGGCATAAAACCCTTCTTAGAATGCTGAAAACGTGTAGGACTTTGTCAATTTAAGAATCCTGACTTTGTCCTACCAGCTCTTCTGGATCTCTATCTTTAGATCCAGAATCCAAGACTTACGTGGTTTTACCCATGTCAATCACAAAACTAACTTCCCAAGCCAGTCCTTTACCGACTGCAGCATTGGGACGTTATTTCCGAGAATCAGTATGTCATCGACATACAATATGAGAAATGCAATATCGCTCCCATTTATCTATTAGTAAACGCACAGTTCCATTTCGTTCCTGTTTTAAGTCAAAACCTTGACTTCTTCAACAGAACGATGATTCCAACTCCGATATGTTCGCTTCCATCCATGAATGGATCGATGAAGCCAACTTACACAAAATGTAATTCTTCGGAGTCTGGGCTCACATTCGCTTCTTTGAATTTCGCAGGTTCGTCGCTTTCAATGATCATCAGATCATGCGAACTTTCAATGATCATCAGGTTCTACTAATGACGAGAATTCACTCTCGGATTAGTGACTGATTCTTTCATCTCTGCGAACTTCAGGCTCCACAGGCGTAGATTCTACAGAAATCTGTAAATCCATCCGCTGCTCTCCCTTAACAGGTTAAGCAGCCACCTGTATTTGTCGAATTTCTTCGAGTTACACTTTTACTCCCACTGTTCTTCTTGGAAAGTAACTTCCTTTCTTAGAAAACAGAATGGACGTAAAATAACAAGAATTTCTTCGAGTTACACTTTTACTCCCACTGTTCTTCTTTGAAAATAACTTCCCTTCTTAGAAAACAGAATGGACGAAAATGTAACAAGCCTTGGTTTCCCTAGGACAACCAGCGAAGCAGCACAACTACAAATACTCAGTAAAGACGAATTTGGATTGATTCCAATCCACATTTACGTGGTGTCTTTCAACTGATATTGGTGGAACTATTTTAGCGTAAACTTTAGATATTTTAGAGCGTTATTCTTAAAATATCATGGAAGATTCGTGTGACTCATCTTTAATCATTTCTGATAAGATCCGATTCTTTCTCACAGAAACACCTCCAGGTTTTCAGGAGAAATGAGCTGTGAAACGACTTCACACTCAATCAGATGATCACACCATCAATGACTTAAGTATTCTCTCTTTGATTTAACTCAGAGTCTCAATACTTCTGTCATTCAGATTCTATACCTCATTCTTGAACTCTTTCGACCATGTCAAAGAATTCCGACTTGTGTCTCATCAAATGAACACAGTCTTACTCACTGATGTAATCAGTCGAGACAATGAAGTACAAGAAAATTTTCTCTGGCATTGTTGCTCATCGGACCACATACATGAGTATGTTCAATCTCCAATAAGCCTTTGGGCCTTTCTCTAGCTCGGCTAAGATGGGCCCTTTGTCTTTTGGTCTAGTAAGCAGAATTCAAGTCTCATAAGACATTCATTCAAATGAGCCCAACAGTTCATAACTATGGGATTTCTGAATCCGACTTACTCTCTGTGACCAAGACATTTATGCCAAGAAACATTCGGTTTAATTTATCAGATTTAAACCAATTCGGTATTTATGTTACATTTAGGCACTCCTTGGTTTAAGATATAAAACCCATTCCTTGAATGGGGTGCTACAATTAATATTTCATTAAGATCAAAAGTACAAAACTTGTCTTTTATCAAAATAAAAGCATTCAAATTCTGTACAAGAAAATGAAAAACAACTCTGCTTGAAGCAGGTACATTGTAGCAATTACTTAATACAAAACCAAGCCTAGAAGGCATCTACAAGTGAAAACCCTACGGCTGAGGCAGCATCCCAAGCTCCTTCCAGACACGCATTTCCACTCGTCCTTCCTTCAACGTTCTACTGTTGCTGAGGCTCTGCATATTTTAACAAATATCAGTGCCACAACTAGTATCCAATACCTATAACGTAGAACTTGAAGTATTAACATGAATACCTGAGGAAGTAGTCTCATACATCAACTTCAACTCCTCATCATCTTCCATGAATTTTATGCAATCTCTCTTCCAATGCCCTCTCTCTTTACAGTAGCAGCACTTACCAACGTAAGAGGTATCTGACTTGGGCTCGGAAGACACACGCTTGCCATGATTCAAAATCTGGACAACTTTGTCTTCACCCTTGTCAATACTAGGTTTAATAAACCTACCCTTCACGTTTGGCTCAACCGTCTTGAGCATATCATGCAGTTCAGTCAGCGTCTTCGTTAAGCCTTTCTTGATATAGTTCCTTCTGAACTTATCATAGCTTGACGGCAGTGACTGCAGAATGATCTCAGTTGCCAATTCTTGGCTAACTGGATAATCCAGTTTCCTCAGGTTATCAATATAACCTATCATTTTACTGATATGAGGACTCACTAGATTATCATTTGGTAGCTTGCAGCTAGTGAGAGACTTAACCAACTGGTATCTCTCCACTCTAACCTGCTCCTGAAATTTCAATTTCAGGCTGCTGATCATCTCTATTGGCGACTCCACGTTTTCATATTGCTTTCGCAAGTCTGAGTCCATGGTAGCCAATATCAGATCACGCACATCTACCGCATCATTATAATGCTTATTCCAAGCATCATATACTGCATGGGAGGCATTGGACCCGATCCTCACGGGGAGAGCTCTCTCAAGAACATAGTCTTTTCTCTCCTGCCTGAGGACTAGCCTCAGATTCCGTGACCAAGTCAAGAAATTTGATCCGTTCAGCTTGTCCATCCCAAGGATAGACCGGATCGAGAAAGTGTTTTGATTGTTAGTGCTAGTCATAACTGAAATATAAGATAAAAGGATTTTAGTTAATATGTTCAATATGATTAATCTCGTATTATACTTAATATGATTAATCATGCATTATATTCAATAACATAAGTTACCCTCAATAGAATATAATGATTCCAAGATCCACATATAACTAAGATTAAAGTGGGCCACTGGCCGTCACCCAACCTTAGCTTATATCGGTAAGCCCTGTATCGGCTAATTATATCCGTGATATAACTCTTGATTGTGAATCTGGGCCCGAGGCCCAATCCACTCTGATGTCTCAAGGCCCGGGACTCCCGATGGCCTAGTCAAGAAAACCAGACTATAGAGTCATGTAATCATTAATGTCTGGGACTCCCAATGACATTTATGAATCACAAACCGTCTTACCCACGCAAAAGCAGACACCCTCACACTGTAAGGCCATGAATACAATTGAATGGGCTTCGACAGCTGACATAGCTTGGACAAGACATCCAACGCTTGATATTATTTGAGGTTCGTAGGTTTATTAAAATTTCATCCCAAATAGAAGATTACTATTTTGGGAAGCTTTCCATTCTGGAAACTTTCTATTTTAGGAAACCTACTATCTTTGGAAACTTTCTAAAATCAGAAACCTTTAATTATAGAAAATTTCCTTAAATCCAAAACATGCAAATTCAGAAACTTCTAATTTAAGAAACTTTCTAATTTCAAAATTTTGGAAACTTATTAATTTAAAATCGATTTTATAACTTTTATAAACATAAATTTTAAATTAATCTGAAGAAGAGACTCAAATAATTGGCCCAATTGTTTTAACTTCTTGGCCCGAGGCCCAAGAATTGGTCCATGTCCGAGACATAACCCAATTGTTCAATTAAATGACATAACCGGTCTGGTTCATTAAAATTGGTCTAACCAAAATTAATTACTACGATGACCACAATTGTCAACCGGTTATTTACTAAACCGGATTTTCTCAATTTATTTGGTCCAACCAAATCAAATTAGAAAATCCTGGTTTAGGCACTAAATCCAATAATTCTTTCGACATTGGATTTCTTATCCTGGTTTAACCAGACTTAATAAAATTATTAAATCTGTTTATTAAACCGAGACGTTTAATTTTAATTAAATTAAACCGAGCCAAAACCCTAACCGCATCGATCGATGCTCTCAGCATCGATCCTGCAACGATCGTTCATCGATCCTGCATCGATCGATGCTCTCACGCGTGCACGAACGGTTATCAGGTTTGGCCGAGTGATTCTCGCGAGATCCACGCGATCGTTTGATCGATCCGTGCGATTTCGGTCAATCTCTCGCGACTGCAACGATCGATCTTTGCATTGCATCGATCGATGCAATGCGATCTCAGTCGATGCAAAATCAGTTTAGATCGCATACCAAATCAATATAGTTTGGTCATGCGATTTTTAAACAGTTTGTTTAGGATTCAATTCTTGTTTCTTAAGTGATTTATCTTATCAGTAGTTGATTCAAAAACACTTCTAAACAGATTAAACAACCTAAACATGAATCTAAACAAGAAGAACCAGAACCAATGGCTCTGATACCACTGAAGGATCTTTTTGTGTTAATCCTGATTCAATTCATCAGATTACTTGATCCTAAACATGCCAGATCTAGGTTCTCTTGAATAGAAACAATATAGATCTCACCTGTTACCTTTTGTGCAGCGGAAATATGAAGAACAGGTCAGAGATCAGAGAGCCACCGAGAGATAACTCCTCCAGAGGTTCACACACGCACACCAATCAGGAAGCAGGCTGCTAGGCCACTGGGAGAAAACGGCGCAGGGAGAGAGAGAGTTGACGGCTCAGATTAGGGTTATTTTGGTTCTGAACTCGAGTTTTATTTATAAAACTTGTTCGGTTCCGTTTGGGCCATTTGGCCCAAATGCCAATTAACTCGAAAGCGTTTTCGCACTGCATCGATCGTTGCACCTTGTGCATCGATCGATGCACAGTGGCTAAACCTTTTATTCTCTCTAAGTACAGTAAATGCCTAGCACTTTTACCGTACTCCTGCTAAACCGTTCCTACACGTTTTCCTGTTAGCTTAGGCGTGTGACCCATATGGGATCATATAATAAAGGCAATAAGTCCAAGACTTATAGATTATGAGCGGACTCTAGCAAGCCATCATGACCCCCAGTATTATATGACTTATGTCTGATCTTTGACATACTCTTACTTTCTAGAGACAGTACCGAGATTACTGGACACAATTCCAACAGTTGATAGCATCTATCAATGGCATTGGGAGAGTTAGCTTGCTCAGCATAGCCATGTATTTAGCCTTGAACCGTTCAAACTTAGACTGCTTCGAGTTTCTTGGGAAATGTACTTTTGGTTTATACACCTTCCCACCAGCTATAGGGGTTTTCTGCGTAGCATCAGAGTCTGTACGCTGCTGGTGTCGACCGACATCATCTTGGTGTCGGTCGACATTGGCAGATTTTGATCTGTCGTCGACCTCAAAATCGATCTCGGTCGATTTCCATTCGTCATGAGGACTCGAAGAAGTTGATGTTGCCCGACGTGCAGAGGCAGTGTCGGTCGACGCTCGTTTCGCAGCTTCGTACTCTTCTTCAAATTCTTTTATCTCTTCGATCTCCTTATCATTGATCTGCCTAATAGGGATGGTGTACAGCTCCCTTCCACTCCGCAGTGATATGGGATTGCAGTGATGCTTGGGGTTGGTATCTGTGCTTCCAGGAAGGAATCCGTCTTGCCTCTTAACAGTTCCAGCATTTTGAGCAACTTGAGAGTCCAATTGCTTCATATGTGTACTCAAGGATTCAAACTTCTCATTCAAATCAGCATAGACAACATCTATCTTCTTGTTGAAATCCACAACAGTCTTTGTCTGACCTTCCACCAACTGCTCCATCATAGCTTCCAGCTTACTCTCATGAGCATTAGTAGCAGGAGGTTTCTGATAGGAAGATGATCCATAGGTCCTCTGATAAGAGTTATGACCATATCCAGAAGAGTTCTGATTGCTTGTGAAAGCACTCTTCTGTCCACCATTAAAGAACTTGTTGTTCTGCTGATTTCCAAATCAGTTTCCTTGAAATCCAGAACCACTAATGTAGTTCACATCTTCCTCTGTGCAGCCTTCTTCAGGTCCAAACTCTTCAACATCCTGAGAAAAGTGGACATGCTTCTTACTAGTCAACAAGCTGTGAACAGAATCCAACTTGTTGTTCATCTCAACTATCTGCAAATGATCAACCTTTCCACCAGACTCCTTCCTTCTCTGATCTGCAGTCTTGGTGCTATTTCTACTCACCAAGTTCTCATTCAACACTCTAGCTTGTTCAGGAGTCTTTGTGTTGAAGTTACCATTGTTGGCAGCATCTAACGCAGACTGGTACCAGAGATCCACACCTCTGAAGAAAATGCCCAGCAGCTGAACTTCAGAGAATCCATGATGAGGACAATCTCGTTGGTACATCTTAAATCTCACCCAAGCAGTTTTAAGAGGCTCTGTAGGTCCCTGAGTGAATGTCAGAAGATCATGTCTGAGCTAATCAGAGCGAGCATCATCATAGAAATGCCTCAAGAACTCTCTCCTCACTTCATCCCAAGTGGTTAACTTCCCAGGTGGAAGTTGCTTAAGCCAAGCTGCAGCCTCTCCAGCAAGAGAGTATGGGAAAAGCTTAAGGTATAGGAAATCATAACCCATTCCACTGTGCTTCATTCCAGTGATGAAGGCTTCAAAATCCTCTATGTACGTGGTCCATGGGTTGCTCATGTAGGAGACCATGAAAAGGATGCTGCCTCAGAAGTGCATAATAGACAGTCTTGACCTCAAAGTCATTCCTCTCAAAAGGAGGAGGTACAATAGTAGACATGTTGTTGTAGAACTTGTCAGGTCAATTTTAGTCAGCAAGAGTCCTCTCAGCAGCAGGAGGATTAGGTTGTTGTCTATTAGCTCAAGCATTGACCATCTGCCCCTCACCTTGAGGCTGTTCAGGTTCAGGGATCACGCGTCCCTCAGCGTCAATCCTTTACCTCTGATCATTGTATGGGTTGTTCTGTGGGTCTCTCAGAACTCCCTCAGCATCTGGTCACAAAATCAAACAATTGTTCATCATTCTTGTTCTCTGGCCCTTTCTGTTTGTTCTCTCTAGTTTAGCAAGCTCCTCAAGTCTGAGGTTCAAAAGTTCTTCGCTTTGGTTGCTTCGGGTAGGTCGACTTGGCATACACTGATCTCAAGTCTGAAACCGTGAGTGGTGTCGGGCGACACTAAGAAGGTGTCGGTCGACACTGAGAGCTTCTGTTGATTCCTGCAGCAACAAAACAAGCCAAACCGAGAATCAGTAACAAAGAAATAAAAACGACTTAGACTAAACTTTAAAACAAAATCTATCGGCGAACTCAGTTGAGTCCCCGGCAGCGGCGCCAAAAACTTGATAGGTCAAAGTTTTATCCATATTCTACTGCAAGTGCACAGTGATGCGAATGTAGTACTTAGGGTATCGAATCCACAAGGACTCACGACTCACACGATAGATTATATGTTCTCAAGTTAAGCTAAATCAATCAGAAGAAAGCAGTAAACGAAAGCAAGTAAACTAGGAAGTGTTTTCAATAGGAGAAAGGCGTCAGATTTAGGAATTTCTCGGGAATTATGCAATGTCAGATACTTAACTAACCGGATTCAGATTAAACACATGTTCAAGAACTAGAAACACAATGCTAAATAATACAACTCTCGCTGAGATTGTTTCTATATCTAGAAACCTAGCGATCCAAATCTCTTTGTGATCCTAGAGTTCTAAACAAGCATTAAGAACATGTTATATCGGTTCACAATTCTCCTAAACCAAATCTCTTTGTATCTAGTTGAATTTCTCACACTAAGTTTATTCAGTTTATAACTCACACTCTTGTGCTAAGTTAATTATCTCAGATCTAAACCCTAGGTGATCAGTCCATAATTCAGTATTAAACACAACTTAGGTGATTAACGAACCGATTGTGAATCCTAATAAATCAGTTATCTAAACATGCATAAAACCCTTATGAGAATTCCTAAATCTAACTAGGTTACTACTCAGACATATTATCATATAAACAACACATCATGAATAGAAAACCGAAAGACTGAATAGATAAGATAAAGGGGTTCGAAATCCTTCTCTCAAAGGTTACAAGTAGCAAGAATCAGCCCCTTAGCAAAATCTCTCAATCTCCAAAAGTAAGAACAAGATAAAACTCAATAATGAGTCTGAAAACCTAATTAAAACTCCTAAACTCATTTTGGGGTTAGATTAGAATTAGGGGAAACTTCGGGGTCTTTATGCAATTCTTCAAAACTTGTCTCAACTCGGCGTATAGCTTCTCTCGCGCTCACTGTCGACCGACACCAAGGTCAGTGTCGGTCGACATCCAGTCGTGGCCGAGACACCAACTTCAGCTCGTTGCACAAATCACCAAAAACGTCCTATAATCCCACTCTTTGCTCCAAACGCAAGCCTACCTGTAGAAGATTCAACAGACTCGAAAATGTTGGGATTATGTCCTGAAATCATATTGTACTTACTCTGCATGATAGTTGTATTGTCGAGATCGGACAATTCATGTGATACTAGGTGGTCATAATGTTTTGCTAGAAGCCGCTTATGACAAATGAGTTGTAACTCATTGCTAGTATTATGTGAACCTACAAGGTCACACACCTAAGCAAGCTGGATACACTTTGTATGAGATTGATCATTGGCGTATGGTCTGGTCAATGTGTATTGGATACACATTGAATTCGAGTTTGAGAGGTGTGTCGATCGACACTGTTGATGTGTCGATCGACACAAGGAAGAAACCAAAACTGATATTTCGGTTCAACGACTTTAATTGACCCGGTTCATTTACTGGGTAATTAGGTCGACTCAGATGCCTATATATAGAATATGAGGCACGACTTTGAGCAGAGATTTTTCTTGACAGAAAAACGCAGCCACCTCTCTAGACACAGAGATTCCCGGGAGATCCGATTCCCGGCACTAGCATCCCGGCGGATTCCAGCTTGTGTGCGTGTGGACTGCAGTAGAGGCGCAGCATCTGAGGCGCTCTTGATCTCAATTTACTGTTCATCATTCCGCTGCAAATCTTCAGGTAAACACGAGATCATTCCTGATGGTTCAATTAAAATAAACCCTAGTTCCTAGGCTTAGAACTTGTAGGATTCTGAAAGCTGTTAGAATTGCTCAAGTTCATTTCAGTGGTATCAGAGCCTTAGGGTTTTAATCATTGAATCAGAAGCATGGAAATAGAATAATTATGTATTTGAATAGGTTGATGCATGCTAGTTTTCGTTTTGATGAAAATAATCTCGGATTTTGTTTCTTATCGAAAACGAAGAACCTAACTTGTGTCGATCGACACACCGCGAAAACAATCATAAAACTTTAGGGTTTTCGCACAGTTTCGATCGACACTAAGCTTGTGTCGGTCGATGCACCGCAAATACGCTTATTAAAATTTGGGTATCGATCTTAGAGATCGCACTGTGTCGATCGACACACTGGGTGCATCGATCGACACAGGCTGTGCGAAAGGATAGATCGGTTCAATTGGATTGAACCGGTTATCTCGCATGGTTAAAATTTCCTGATACCCTACTGTATCGATCGACACAGGTTAAGTGTCGGTCAACACAGGCCTTGCGATTGGTTGATCGGTTCAATTGAATTGAACTGGTTATAATGCTTGGTTAAGGTAGATCAGATCGGTTTAAATTGGATGAATTGGTTCAATTGGATTGGACCGGTTATCTCAATTAGTATAAACCGATTTGATTGGATAAGATCAGTTTGATTGGATAAGTCGGTTCAATTGGATTGGACCGGTTATCGCGATTAGTTAAAACTGATTGAATCGGTTCAATTGGATGGACCGGTTGAATTAGATTTGACCGGTATCTCAATTGGTCTAAAACCGGTTCATTTAGTCAATTACCGGTTCAATTGGATTGACCGGTTATCGGGTTTTGTTAAGGTTGGATGCGAACCGTAATCGTTTGGTTATTGAACCAAATGATTGAGAAACCGAACCAAATGACCTAACCCACTTTTGTTAGAACAATTAAAACTCAATTAAAATTAGAAGTTAAACATGTTCTAAACCTATCGAATACACATTGGATGTGTATTAGATCAAAGTTTAGTTTTCAATATGGTCAACTGTCAAGACTCATTTCGTTGTTGTGATACTCTTGCCAAGAGCTTGGTGTCCACAATTACATGAGTAAGGCAGGTAGTTGTATTGATGGTCTTGCAGTGCTTGACATCAACAATTACATGACCTAAGAGATTGATTTACTAACCTTTTAAAGTTCCGTTTCCTCAACTAAATATCAAGTGACCTTGATGTCCTGCCCAATCTTGTCTACTGTCAAGACTCATTTCGTTGTTGGATAGTCTTGGAGTCCTTGGTATCTACAATTACATGAGTAAGGCAGGTGATCATTGATAGACTTGCAGTGCGACTGTCAATGATCGCAAGACTGAAGAGATTGGTTTACTTGACTGGGCTATCAGAAGTTCTGGGCCCAGAGACGTCAGAGTGGATGAGACAAGGATTGTCCTATCTGCGACCAAGAGTTGTACTGGGTACAATTAGCAATGATTTGCTTACCTAGATAACTAAAGTTTGGGTGATGGCGAGTCGTCCACTCAGATTTTGGTGAAGTATGGGTCTTGGATCATCATATTCATAGAGGAAACATTGTGTGAATATAATGCGAGTTTTCTTATTTGATAAGATTTCTCATTTCCTGAAATTCATAACTAAAATTTTCTTTTCTTAGATTTCAACCTATGTCTAAAACTACTTTCTCGTTGCGATCCGTCCTTGGGAAGGACAAGTTAAATGGATCAAATTTCCTGGATTGGTATCGTAATTTGAGATTTATTCTCAAGAAAGAGAGTAAGGACTATGTCCTTGAGAGAGCTATCCCCAAAGGCTTGGGACCAATGCCTCGCATGCAGTATATGATGCTTGGAATAAGCATTATATTGATGTGGTAGATGTGTGTGGTCTGATGTTGGCTACCATAAACTCGGACTTAAAGAGTCAATACGAAAACATGGAGTCGCCAATAGAGATGATCACCAGCCTGAAACTGAAGTTTCAGGATCAGGCACGAGTTGAGAGATACTAGATTGTTAAGTCTCTCATTGGGTGCAAGCTACCAAAGGATGCTCCAGTGAGTCCTCATGTCATTAAAATGATGGGTTACATTGATAACCTGGGGAAACTGGATTGTCCTGTTAGCCTAGAGTTGGCTACTGAGATCATTCTGCAGTCACTGCCGTCAAGTTATGATAAGTTTAGGAAAAGCTATATCAAGAATGACTTGACGAAGACGTTGACTGAGCTGCATGGCATGCTCAAGACAGCTGAGCAAAACAACATAAAGGGTAAAAGGTTTGAAAAATCTTGTGTTGACAAGGGTAGAGGCAGGGCCGTCCAGATTTGGAATCAGGATAAGCCTGTGTCATCTTATAAGCCCAAGTCCGGCCCATCTGATGTTGGTAAGTGCTGCTACTGTGATGAGCTTGGGCATTGGAAGCGAGATTGCATTAAATTCTTGGAAGATTCACAAGAGATGAAGGAGATGTACGGTACTTCTTCTTCAGGTATTGTGTTATTACTTCAAGTTCTACGTATGTATTGGATACTAGTTGTGGTACTGATATTTTTGAAATATGAAGGGCCTAAACAACAGTAGAACGTTGAAGAAAGGACAAGTGGAACTGCGTGTCGGGTATGGAGCAATGGTTGCTGCATGAGCCGTAGAGATTCTCCACTTGTAGGAGCCTTTCAAGCTTGGTTTTTGAATTAAGTAATTGCTATTATGTACCTGCTTTATGCAGAGATGTCTTTCATTTTTTGGTAAGAATTTGGATGTTTTTCATTCCGATAAAAGACAAGTTTTGCTCTTTTGATCTTAATGAAATATTATATGGTAGCACCCCTTTTGATAATGGGTTTTATATCTTAAACCGATGTACGCTTGTATATATAACATAAATACCAAACGGTTTAAGTCTGAAGACTCGAAATTGATTTTCCTAAGCATAGTCGTTTCAACCACATAGAGTGAAGCGGATTCAGAAGTTCCATAGTTATGGGCTTTTAGGCTTATTTGATTATAAATCATATGAGACATGAATTCTGCTTGCTGGGCCAAATGACTAAGGCTTCTTTAGCAGAGCTAAAGAAAAGGGCCATAGGCTTATTGGGCCTTGCACACAATTCTCCATTCGACTCTGCATCGACCGACACACGAGACCGCGTCGATCGATGTTGCTCATACTGACATGTTCTCACGCCCTGAACACACCAAAACAAGAAAAATCAAAGCAACCAAAACCAAAACGAAAAATAAAGTAAGAACAGACTCACCAGTGGGTTGCCTCCCACTCAACGCTTGTTTTTAGTCATTAGCTTGACTATGGGAAGGAGATCAGACTCATGGTGGATTCAACAGAGGCAGTGAGTACCTCTATGAATGTCTCCTCATCCAAGGTGGTGTATAGGCAGTAGGATCATGAGATTTACCAAGAAATGATGGAATAGAACCAGGGTGGGAGCGAAGCGTGGGGGGGGGGGGGGATACTGCGTTTCCCTGCATTCACAACAATGCAGTTAAGGTTTAAGTCTAGAGGATTCATACCTTTGCTTTGGTGGAGGTGAGATGTTTGGAGCTTTCTGCTTAGTAACAGTTGCAGGCTCTGAAGATGTTAGAGCATGCTCAGGATGAACCGCCATCTTCTCCTCTCCAATATGAATCTCTGGCTGCACCTCAACACTGAAGCTCTGTCCATCAATGGTGGATTTCTGCAGCTTATCCATCTTGAACTGCAAAGGCTTATCTCCTAGGTGGAGATCAATCAGACCATATCTCACATCAATCACTGCTCCAACAGTAGCTAAGAAGGATCTACCAAGAAGCAGAGGATCATCAGGTTCAATCTCATACTTCAGCACCACAAAGTCTGTTGGAATCAAGTAGTTTCCAACTCTGATAGGAATGTCCTCTAGTACTCCTTCTGGAATCCTCTTTGATCGATCAACTATAATAAGAGAGATCCTAGTAGGCTGGAAATCCATCAGTCCCAATCTCACAGCCACAGAGTATGGCATAATATTTACACTTGAACCAAGATCACACAATGACCTCTTAAATCTATCTCTATATATAGAAAAATCCAACACAAAATTCCTTGGATCCTTTAGTTTCTCAGAAATTCTGCCCTGAATCACAACACTGCATACCTCATAGATCATCATGACACCTTATTCATCTGTCATGTTGCTTGAAAGCATGTTCTTCAAACATCTCTTCATCACAGGAGTGGTCTTAATAACATCAATAAAAGGGAATTCAATTAGAACCTTACTCATTATTTCCTTGCACTTAGCCAACTGAAGCTCGTGCCTTGACTTCCTAGGGAAAGGAACTTTCGGTTTGTAGGCCTTGTTATCCACAGATTTGAGCTTCTCTGCATCTGGTGTCTGTGCACGACACATGCGTTGATCGACGCCAGGAGTGTGTCGGTTGATGCTCGATTCAGCTACGTCGACCTTGGTCGTGATTCCACACTTCAAAACTTCGTCAAAACTTGAAACATCGCTTAATCGGTATGTGCATCGATCGATACAGGAGGTGTGTCGATCGATGCATCTGTCGGACAGATCCAATTCTGCGTTTGCAGAAGCCTTTGGAACTTGATCCGGCTCATGTCTTAGCTTAGTTGCATCCTCCAAAATAACATCATTGACGTACTAATTCTGATTCTGGACATTTCCCCTTAATGTTTGCCTCAGCTTATGTCATTTGATTGTCCAGATTGCCAACTCTGCTTGTCAGAGTATCCAACCTTGCACTGAGATCTTGGTACATGGAGTCCATTTTCCCATTCAGATCCACTGTCATCTTCTTTTGACCAAGAAGTATCTGCTCATGCATAGACTTAACCTCAGACTACTCATTAGATGGAGGAGTCTGGTATGATGAAGAATCATAGTCTCTGGAGAATGAGCTCTTCTGCTGGAAAGGACTCTGAAATGCAGGCTTTGGAGTGCACATAGAAGTCTGTCTCTGCTGATTTCCATATCTCTGACCTTGATAACCAGTTCCAGCTATGTAGTTGACATTCTTTGACTCCTCAACTAGTCCAAAAGTCTCTACATCTGCAGCAAAATGGACCTGCTTTTTTTCCCAAATAGAAGACTATGGACATAATCAATATTATTCTTCATCTCTGCGATCTGTGTTCCATCCACCTTTTCACCTAATTTCTTCCTCTCCAAATCAGCATTCTTAGTGATATTGCTATACACCAAGTTCTCAATCAGCTCCTTAGCTTGCTCTGGAGATTTGGTATTGAAGTTTCCATAGCTAGCAGCATCCATGCCATCTGATACCACAAATCTACACCTCTGAAGAAAATGCTCAGCAGATGAACTTCAGAGAAACCATGATGAGGGCAGTCTCTTTGGTACATTTTGAATCTGATCCAGGCGGCTTTAATGCCTCTGTAGGACCATGTTTGAAGCGTAGGATGTCCTCTCTAAACTGATCAGATCTAGCATCATCATAGAAGTGTCTAAGGAACTTCCTCTTAACGGCATCCCAAGTAGTCAAAGTCCCACGTGGAATATGCTTCAGCCAATTCGCAGCTTCCCCACCAAGAGAATGTTCGGAAAGCTTATAGTGTAAGAAGTCATAGCTCACTCCATTATTCTTCATCCTTGTGACCAATGACTCAAATTTCTCGATATGGTCCATAGGGTGCTCATGTGGGAGTCCATGAAAGAGATGCTGTCCCACAAGATTGTAGTTGGAAGTCTTCAGCTCAAAGTTATTCCTCTGAATGGGAGGAGGTATAATCGCAGACCTGTTAGCATAGAACTCATCAGGTCTGTTGTAATCAGCAAGTGTCCTCCCAGCTCGCGCATTAGCTTGCACATGTGCATCAGCTCCTTCTGCACCTCCACCTTGTCCAGCATCCGCATCGTCAAGTGGTTGAACAATGGGATTTCCATCCCCATCAAGTCTCTGACCCTTATTATTGTAAACATTACCATCAAGGTCCCTCAGAACACCAACTTCAACCCGAGTCAACACAACAACGTTGGGATTCAACGTCTTCATTGGTTTCTGTGCTTTCCTGTTCGTTCTCTCTAACCTTGCAAGCTCCTGATTCTGAAGATACACGAGATCTTTGTCCGGATTGCTCATTAGTGCGCGATCAAGCATGAACTATCTGATCTGCGAGAAGTATGTCGACCGATGCAGGATGTGCGTCGATCGATGCTGAGTCAAGGCTGTGTTGATCGATGCAGAAGAGTGTCAATCGACGCAAGTGTTCTTCACAAAACCTGAAACGCAAGTACGAGACAAAACAAAAGAAAAGTTAATAAAATAGATAAAACAAAAAGCATAGTCTAAACTCTAAACTCAAATCTATCAAAGACTCAAAAGAGTCCCCGGCAACGGCGCCAATAACTAGATATGCTCAGAGTTTCAATTCCCTAGAGCTACACTGCAAGTGCACATAAATGATTGTAGTATATAGGTCTCGAATCCACAGAGACTCTAGAATCTTACGATAGATTGTAAAGTGTCGAATTAAGCTAAGCAAAGCAGAGAAATAAATAGTAAACAAAAAGGAATTTAAACTAAACGGTTTGTAAGCATAAAAGCGAAGCGTCAGGTCAAGTGAGTTCTCATGAAATCGGGAATACATGCAAATTAATCAATCGGGATCAATTAAGAACGTTCTAAAACTAGAATCACAGAAGTAATAGACCAACTTTCATTGCGAATCTTAACTATGTCCAGCAACCTAGTAAACCAACTTTCGTTGCGAGTTCTAGAGTTCCTAAACATGCATTAATCTCTGGTTCCTTTGTTCACAATCAACCTAACATCAATAATCTAAGTAGATAATTCAGATTAAGCATTAAGATCAACCCTAGGTGAAGAACTAGAAGTTATGAATCACAATTAATCAATTAACCTAATATTCCATGAAATCCCCAATGAAAATGCCTAAACCTAACAAGTAAACTACTTAGAAATGATCAATGAAACATAAATCATATATGAAATAGAATGCATAAAGAGATCAATATAATAAATAATGGGGTTCGAAATTTTCTCTCTGTCGAGTCTTAGATCAGCCCCTAAAAGCTCCAAATCTCTCTCTCTCTCTAAAACTCTTTGAATGTAGAATAAAACTTAAGTAAAAACTTAGCCTAAACAATGGCTTAAAAACCCTAATATAAAGTCAAAACACGATTTGGACCTTTTGTAATTATGGAAAACTTTTGGGCAAAAGTGCAAATTTTCACGCGCAGAATTCTGGAACAAGGGGTGCATCGGCCGATTCACAATGCAGACGCAGCCAGTGAACTCTGGGAAATCTCTATATAGTGCATAATTGCTCCAAATGCTTTCAAAATGTCCAATTAAGCTCCAAATGTACCTAAATCTGTAAAACACTATAAAAGACTCCAAACACACATAAAAGACTCAATAACAAAGACTTATATCACTACAAAAAATATAGGCATTGATAGCACTTTAGGATAGCACGTTTTCGCTAAGTGCTATTATAGATGGTATGCCGAGTTGAGATACTCTATTACAGCATTATATCAATGTTGTTTCGTAAATTCACTTAGCCGGGAGCGAAAATGAGTTTTTAAGACCTGATTTTTGCTATAAGTTTGTTTCCCTCTTAAATATTTAGCCAAAAATTAGAATGACCGCCATTAGGCTTAACATTTTGTTTTCTTCTTAAACAAATCCTCATATATTTTTTAAACTACTCTCTCATATACAAAAGAAAAAAAATCTCTCTAACCTTGCCGTCTCTCAGATTCAGTCACTCGAAAGTTTTTCCCACCTACCTTGGTTGAAATCCATCGATCCAAAACCCTAAACCGGATTTCTTCCACCACTGTCCTCCTCACCCAAACCCTAGACCCTATTTTCTTCTTCCGACCTTCTCCTTCTCTTTCTCAATGCGGCGGTTCTGATTGGTGTGGTGAGGACTCGGAGGTTCCTCTACCTGCGTGGGTCTGGTATAAAAATTCTCAATCTCTCTGTATCTACTGGATCCCTCTCTGAATATTACTTTTCCGGTTCAAAGAGTTGTTGTTAGAGTGTTCTTTCCATCGCAGAATATTTTCGGTTCAAGACGAAAACCCAGCGGCCTTTGAAATCGTTTTCTCTTTTAGGATCTGGTGAGACTCCTGGTGTTAGCCGTAGCCCAGTCAAGTCGCCGAGGAAGATTCCTTGGTGTCCTTATAAGGTGAGAGCTTTTTTTGATCTTGGAGGATTTTTCATCTTACCTTGTCTAGGGATTAACTCTTAAGTTTAAGGTTTGTGGGTTGAATTGGGTCACTTTTGTAGATTCTGTTTTCATTGATGGATTGGTTTTAAGACTTGCGATTATTGTTCTTGCAGGTGAACCAACTGCTTTAGGCTACAGAGAAATGCTAAATCAAAGTGGATCAGGGGAATGTTAAATCAAACCATTTTCCTGCATCAGATTATGGACTGTATTTCAGAGAATGAAATGGTAATAGAGGTAAGCGCCTCTTTTCTTGTGATCATTATAAGCTTTTTTACCTTTAGATTTGAGAAAATTGTGAGAAACAATGCAATCAATCGAGATTTTATCCTTTTGTCTCTGTTTTTTTTAGACTATGGGAGAGTGTAGGCATGAACATAAGGCGTTTGTCTCATGTTACTTCTAAATTACGGGATAACCTATTGCCAAAGAAGGACTTAGAAGAAATGAGAGCCAAAGTTAGCAATCCATATGAAAATGAGCAGATTATAAAGTTTGCTATTCGATTTGTCACTTAACTTTGTCAAAGATGCTATAAAGTTTGTTAACGATAAACTGATTTTCTTGCTGGTATGCGTGAGGAAGGACAGAACTCTACTTGATACTGTCCTTTCAAGAGATGCAGTGGTAATGCATAAAACAGGTTGTGCAATGTATCTTCCTGTAAGTACTGTATCATTTCTTATCAATTATAAAACAGAGATGCGTTTGATTATATATTCATGAATTGGCTTATGGTGCAGGCTCTTTGGAAGAGCCGTTGGCCTTGGGAGTGTAGAAGGGTTTGACCATCCTCTGGTGAATACAACCTTATGGTGATGTGGTGATTTACCTTCTTGTAAAGACAGTCCTTGTATGCCTTTCTTTATCTAGCAATGTGGAGAGACAAAGGTAAACAAAAGTTTTCAAAATCATGTACTAAATGCATTGGGTTAACGTTAAGACTGCTCCTTTTCTTGGATTTTTTTTTCCAGAAACTTAGCAAGGAATTCACAGCCATGGACTTTTACTTCTCCAAGCCCATCGCAGGCCCATGTTCTGGGGAAGTCCAGGTATGTTAGTTGGAGATTCACAAAGTATATGTACATGCAGTTTTCAGAGGCATCATTAGTCACAAAGTATATGTAGATGTGAAACGTTGGAGATTTACAAAGTATATGGGTAGGACACTCACTTGTTCATTCTATATTTGTAGATGGTGATTTGAACCATTTAATATTAATCACAATGTTTGTTTAATTGACAGAAAGGGAAATGGTTGAAGACGTGGTGAAAAGGAACGAAGAAGAAAAGAGCAAAAAGAGTAGAGAAAGCAAGGAAGGGTGGATCTGCAGCTTGTTTTTTTGGATGAGCATCTTGGTAGACTTAATTTAATGTTAATTTAGATAGTTTTGTTAATGATCTCTTTGTAAACATGTTTTGATTTATTAATAAATCATTTCAAATATATATATTTAATATAAATCTAATTGATACAGAAAAAAAATAATATATATATATATAATAATAATTTAATACGGCTTGGCTCGGCTCGACTACAAAAATGCTATTGTAGATAGATCCATTTATAGCATTTAGATATTGCTATTGTATAAGCATCTATTATAACATACCAAAAACGCGTTATTGTATAGGTGGTACCTACGATAGCTTGGGATGTCTTAGCGTTTATGAAAATGCTATCAATGACATATTATAGCATTTTTCTCATGCTAATAATGTACATATTTCTTGTAGTGTATCATGGTTAAAAACCCTAAAAGCCATGATATATCAATACTTCATGAAAGTCTACTCCATGGGGTTTGATGAAAGCCCTTGGCCACTAATAATTCTTTAAATTTGTTGACTTCACCTCTTTTATTGAGCTTGGTTTTGTACATCCATTTAAATCCTATCATTTTGGCTCGCTTAGGTAAATTGACCAATTCCCATGTGTTGTTCTCTTTTATCTACCCAATCTATGCTTCCATCTCATTCCTCCATTTATCATGTTTGATTGCATCTTCAAACTTTGGTGGATCATCTTCTGAAGTCAACATTGCTATAAATTCTTCACCATCTTCTTCTATATACAATCCCATGCCGCTACACTCATGAGTGTCTCTTCTAGGGTGATTCATGTTAGGTTTTATTAGCTTATTACTTGTGCTCGGTGTATTGTGGTGAATGTGATGAGTTCTTCGGCATCAAAGGTCTGCAATCACTGGGTATTCCAAATTACTCATCTCTCTTTCCTTGCAGGTGCGTTCGAGGAGTTGCGGGCGTAGAATTCTTGGCGTGGTACCAAACCTTTAGGCAGCAAGGGTGTTCTTTTATTATTTCAATTAAGATTTTTACTTTGATTTCATTCGGTTTTCTTTCTATGTTTTAAGACGGATTTGTAAGACTTTTATGTTTCAGAGTTAATAAAGATAATTGTAAGTTGAAATGAATGTTGGTAAGAGATCCTATGGGACGGGTGTCACACTTTCTCGATATTCTAATTGAATAGCGTATAGATTGGTTCATGATAGGTCTCGAAGTTTTACCCTATACTAACTGCAAGTGCACAGTATATCAATTGTAGTACTTAGGGATCGAATCCACGAGGACTCTAGGCAACGATAGGATTAAGAACTTAAAGAGATTAAAACTAGGAGAAATCAAAAAGCAAATTATATTGAATTACTTAAAAAGCAAGCGAGAAAGTAAACATGTAGCAGGTTGTTGTTTGTAAGCAATAAACTAAGGGCGCTAAGTCTAGGGCGTTCTCAGGAAATCAGACAAGCAGATAAATCATTCAGTCAGGATCTAATTAAACACAGTTCTAGAACTCAAAACACAGATATAGAATTAACCAAATTCCTTTGCGAGAATTCTCTAAGTCTAAGTGCAGCAATCCAAATTCCTTTGCAATTACTAACAGTTTAATCCAGCTTTAATTCCAAGTTTGATATGTTCACAATCTAATTAAACCAAATTCCTTTGCGAGTAATTAAATTGCTCAACCTAAATAGTTCAGATTCTAAATCACACTGTTTTGTCGTATTTAGCAACCTAAGATCTAGATTCTAATTGATCAGGTTAGAACTAGCATTAAACACAATTTAGTTTGAAGAACATCTATTGATGTGAATCCTTAACTGAATTAATTATATCTAGCAAGTCATGAAATCCCTATGAGAAACCTTAAACCTAACTATGAAACTACTCAGACATAGATGATGTAAACATAATCAATGAATTAATAGAAATCATAAAAGAGATTAGAATATAAAAGGGGTTCGAAAACTTCTCCAAAACGAATGTAGTACAGGATCAGATGAGCCCCAAAAGCTCTAAAAACTCTCTGCTCTAAGTTATGATAGCGTCCCTAAAACAGAAGCTAAAAACCTAATCAAATAGCTAAAACACGACTTGGGGCTTCTGTGTAAATATCTGGAACTTCTGGGCATCTTCGCAATATTAGAAATCTTCATTAAACCGCCGAGAGTCTGGCCCAACTCGATGTGCATCGATCGATGCAGGTGTGCAACGATCGACACAGTACTCTGTTTCGGACAGTGAACACAGTCTCTCGGGTCAAATCTCCAAAGTGCTCCAATTAGCTCCATAATCTCCACTTTTGCTCCAAACGTATGTGTACCTAATAAAACCTGCAAAGGACTCTAAAAGAACACCAAAAGACACTAAAACAGACTTATATCATGGCATAAAACCGGTAAAAACCATGATATATCAACTCCCCCACACTTAGCCTTTGTTTGCCCTCAAGCAAAACAGAGAACTAAAACATGGTGAAGAGGTTTGAAAACTTTCAGAAACTCTTTTTGTCCTAGAAGAAACAACACTCAGATTCCCCTTAGTAAACCACTGAAAGAATCAGCCATAAGATATCAAGACCAACATGTACTTCCCCCACACTTAGCAATTATCTTAAGTAAACTCCACAATCACATTCACGCATTCAAATTCACCCTACTGACTTCTGCAAGTATTTAAGTGTGGTCTCACCTAAGGAGTATCGATCAAAGGCACATGGACTCTTACCTTATCAGCTCTAGACCACCATACTATCTTTCTTTGGTCCCTTTCTTCTCTTTTCCCTTCCTTAGCATTCTGATTTTTCCCCATTGGGTATTATTTTTTTTTTTATCAGTGATCTTCCCGTTAAGGGGTGTACTTTGGACACATTCCATGGATGCACAGGATATGATAGTTGTAGCTACCACTCCCAGAGACCACTTCGGAGTTACTAACTCATCCTCAGTTTATTATCTTTTTTTTTTTTAATGGAAGGGGAGAAAGGAACCAAATAGGACATGTTTACAGGCTGTGTCAGAACTAACAAAGGAATCCGACACAAGGTATACCAAACCCTTAGGTGAGAAAATTAAGTCAGTATTAAGGTGAAGTCAGTATTAAGGTGAAGTCAGTAAAAGGATCCCTTGATACCTGAAGTGATGTGGGTGTCCTCAGTAGGTTGATCCGTGTATGGGTTTTCTAATAGTCATAGATAGATCCTGCAACTTCATCCCAATGGTTACTTAAGTTCATGCAAGTGCTGTTAATCTTCTCAAAAAAATCATTGTTTCATACTTAAACTAGTTTTGACTCAATAAAACAATTTTTTTTGAAAATCTGGACGGACTCTAAGAAAACAGAAAGATAAAGTCAGTAGCACCTCCCCCACACTTAAGACACACTGTCCCCAGTAGTGTCAAGCTAAGGGTTGGTAAAAAGAAAAGAAAAATGTTAATGGATGTGTTGAGTTCTGTCTGATTTTTACCTTTGTCGCACATGCATCGATCATTGCATAAATGCATCAACCGTTGCTAGGCGATTTTTCGTCGTGTGTCGATCGTTGCTCAGGACCGCAACGATTGCTGCAATGCGATTTCTTTCGTGTTGAGACGACCGACACACTGTGTCGATCGACGCACTGCGATTTCTCGGATCAGTCAGCAAGTTAGCAGGTTAGTCCGTAAGAAAATCCAAATTTTCAAACCTGCAAGCTGAAAAACACTGAAAACAGGCAAAATCAAAGCAACTAGTAGTCTCAAAGCAAACACAACATTCAAACATAAACATCCTAAGAAAGTCAAAAGAAAATGCAAAAGAAAAATAAGAGAATACAGAACCGAATGTCTAGAGATGCCAATCACTCATCCTCCATCCCATCAATACGATCAGTACCACTCGAAGATCCTGGAGTCGGAGAGCGTCGCCTGCGTCGTGAAGGTCCTGGATGGTGTATCTGTGGCTGTCTCCTGCATGTGCAGGTACGCATGAAGTTCCAGACGACCCGTAGAATACCATCTGAGCGCTCTCTTTACTCTGCCTCAGATATATCACCATAAGGCCTCGTAGGCTTGGGAAAAGGTCCAATGTCATCGACAGGGGAAGCAGGTGCAGGCGCAGGTGCAGAGGAAGTAGAAGCTCGTGTAGAAGGCTCTCCCAGCGGATGAGCCATAGAAGGGAGTCTGCGCTGCTCACTCTCAGGTGGCTGAAACCTCAAGGCATCCAGCGTATCAATCTGTGTAAGACCAGGAGCAGGAAGATCCACACCACACTTTACCGTAGCAGGGTCATAGTAGACCCACACACGTCCCTCCTTCAGCCACGTAGCACTCTGCAGATGGCTGAAATCAAGGAACTCCAAGCTGTCATTACGCTCCGTTCCCTCTAAGGGAATCCTGCAATGTCTGAAAATGGGAGTAAGCAGACTCCCTACTCTCTCAGTGCCCACGCCATCAAATGGCTTCTTCTGCAGCTCGCATAGATGATCAGCAAAAACAGCTCCCAAGTTGAGTCCCTTAGTGGGATCTCTCAGAACTGTATCCTCAAACTGGTCCCTCAGCCCAATAAACAGCATCTCCATCTCGTTCTTACGCATCTTGTTGGCTTCAAACTTGCACAACAGAATCTATCCTAAGATGCCCAAGACGTATCTAAGAACCGGATGCCTAACCTGAATCACCGGTGTGGTCCTCGAGTTGTACCGACCAGTGCCGATACACTCCCAGAAATACTGAGCTTCATCCACATCCCACTCAAGTGATATACCAATGCACTGCGGCTCAGTGCTGAATCCATAAATCCTACAGATATCGAGAAGGGGAATCCGATACCTGGCTCCTAAGCACATGAAGGTAAAGAAACCTCCTGAAGCCTTCCTGCTGTCTGGTGTAGGGTATATCACTCTGCAGGTGGCGAGCAGCTGTCTTACCAACTCTGGGTACATCTCGTAAGGCTGCATTGGCATTGTCCCCAGACCAATGTCCCTACACAGTGCAAGAACCTGCTCATCTATCCCCAGACTCCTGCAAGTCGAGTAATCTTCAAACTTGGTTAGCTTAAGTGTCATGCCACACCAACCATTGTACATCAATGTGTAAAAATCATCCCACTGCTCAAGCAATGGCCGCTCTGTGAACTCAGCAGTCTTAAGGAGCTCAGCAATGTTATTTGGCCACTCTCTATCTGACTGGATCTCTGTCATATCTGCTAGGGGCCAAGGTAATGCTATTGTCGGACCAACTCTCACATAATCCTCAGGGTTCGGGGATTCTCGATGGAACCACTCTGGTGGTGGAGCATGATGCGCTGTAGTAGGTGCGGCGGTGGCTCTGCGTTTGCGAGACGGTCGAGGAGGCATCTGCAAGAAAAATAATTAAACATGTAAGTCACGGCAGAAATCTCCCTGTGAAATCGTAGAGCAACGACCGTTGCACAAGTGCAACGACCGTTGCTAGGCGATTTCACAGCCGATAAGCAATCCTTAATTCGTGCCTAAAATTGTTAATCAAACCCATGAACAGCATGCATTCATCACAAATCGACCTAAATCAAGCTAATTATAGCATGGAATCATCATTCTCAAACCAAAATCTCTTAATTCCAAAACCCTAAAATTGAATCTGAAAATCATGAAAATGAGGTACATTACCTTAGATTCGCCTTAAATAGGTTAGAGGACTAGATAGAGCAAGTAAAACAAGTAGAATAGCACTTTGAATCAACAATAATGAAGAAGAAATGAGAGATTTAGGCAATAGGGGGTTTAGTTGTACGGACGGCGAAGTGGAGAAGAAAAGAGGAGAAAAGGGTTTAAGGTACTTATCTCGATCGTGGGTGCAACGACCGTTGCAGATGAGCAACGAT
Source organism: Orychophragmus violaceus (assembly GCA_030180135.1). NCBI lineage: Eukaryota > Viridiplantae > Streptophyta > Magnoliopsida > Brassicales > Brassicaceae > Orychophragmus > Orychophragmus violaceus. Next base: position 58,790,553 of record CM058231.1, read on the forward strand.
CGTCGCTTGTGAACCGGGTCGATTCCGATTTAGCTCAACGTACCTTAATTTTGCAATTTAAACCAAATGCAACGACCGTTGCACAGGACCGCAACGATCGTCACAATGCGATCCCATCTCCTCGTCAAAATCTCCTTGCAACGACCGGTGCACAAGTGCATCGATCGTCACACATCTCCCGACTCGAGTACTGTATCTAAAAACTTAGCAAAACAAAATAAAAAACGTAAGTTCCTAAGAAAAACACCAAAAATAAGAAAGAAAAATACTAAAACCAAACAGTGGGTTTCCTCCCACTCAGCGCTTGTTTAAGGTCATTAGCTTGACCGGATGAACAAGAATCAGGCACCGTGAGATCCTGACAGAGACTTTGATTGTCTCTGTGCAAGTCTCCTCATCCAAGGCGGAGAATAAGCTGTATCAGAATGAACTTGTCTAAGAAAAGAAGGAGTGAAATTCTCCCAGGATCCAAAACCATAGTGTGACTTGACTGCTCTTCATCTCCATCCATAATGGTGAAGGTCTGCCCATCAATCAGTGGCTTGCGCAGCTTGTCCATCTCAAAATGCAGCGGCTCATCTCCCAGATGGAGATCTATCAGACTGTGTCTCACATCTATTACTGCTCCAGCTGTAGCCAGGAATGGTCTACCCAATATCAAAGCATCATCCTGCTCACTGTGGTACTTAAGAACTAAGAAATCTGTTAGAACCAAGTAGTTTCCAACTCTCACCGGGATGTCCTCAAGAACTCCTTCCGGAATCCTTATTGACTGATCAGCTAGGACAAGAGAGGTCCTAGTGGGTCTAAAATCCATCATACCCAGCTTCTCTGCCACAGAGTATGACATAAGACTTCCAGCAGCTCCTAAATCACAGAGAGAGCGTTTAAAACCATCCTCGAAGATAGAACAACTTAGCACAAAAATCCCAGGATCAGGTAGCTTCTTAGGAACCTTGGTCAATAGAACCTCACTTATATGCTGAGGAACAACTATAACCCAGTCCTTCAGCTCTTCATCCAAAGGCAACATCTTACCCAAATATTTCTGCACACAAGGGTGATAATGTGGATCATCAGATGGTGGAATTTCTTCCAACTCTTCACCAATCTTCTCTAGCTCTTTAAGCTCATCAATCTCTTGTTGAATCACTTCAGATACCTTAGGATATAAGCGAATAGATTGTGCATAAATCTCCTGTTGGGTTATCTCAGACACTTCAGGGAATAAGCGGTTAAGCTCTAAATCTGCATCAATGTCATAAGACTCCTGCGAATCTGTCTGTCCACGCCTTGCAACGATCGACGCTAAGGGTGCATCGATCGATGCAGTCAAATTTTCACAGATTCCACCCGAGAGATTTTCCTCAAAATCCGAAATTTCGGCTTCTTCTACCACTTCAGCTGTACTTAGCTCAAATCTTTCACCTAGATGTGATCCATCATCAATGTACACTGACCAGGCCTTATTATGGGTGTCTGAAACACCTTTTACCTTGATGGAGTTTGAAATTTGGCTCACCTGAGTGTCCAATTGCTTCACATGAGTGTTCAGAGACTCAAACTTCCCATTTAGATCCCCATAAACAGCATCCAGCTTCTTATTGCAATCCACATCAATCTTGGTTTGTCCTTCCAGCAGCTGTTCCAACATAGCCTCCATCTTACTTTCATGGGTAGTAGCTACAAGAGGTGCTTGGTAAAAGGAAGATCCATAAGTTATCTGATTACCTTTTTGGAAAGGTTTCTGAAATCCACTCCTCTGTCCTCCATTGAAGAACCTATTACCAGACTAATTTCCAAACCTGTTTCCTTGGAAACCAGATCCTCCTATGTAATTCACATCCTCTTCCTGCTCTTCTTCTTCATCATTGATCATCTCAACCTCTTGAGCGAAGTGGACAACTTTCTTCCCAGCTAGAAGATTGCAAACAGTGTCCAACTTAGATCTAATATCAGCTATCTCAGAATTTTCCATCTTTCCACCGGACTTCTTCCTTCTCTCATCAGTGGTCTTGCAGCTATTACCGCTTACCAGATTATCTATCAACTGCTTAGCTTGAGCAGGAGTCCTAGTGTTAAAGTTGGCATTGCTAGAATTGTTCAACGCAGTCTGATATGGAAGATCTATTCCTCTAAATAAGATGCCTAAAAGTGTTACCTCGGTGAATCCATGGTGCGGACAGTCACGTTGGTATTTCTTGAATCTCATCCAGGCTGTCTTAAGAGGCTCTGTTGGACCTTGGGTGAAGGTGAGAATGTCCTGTCTGGACTGGTCTGAGCGGGCATCATCATAGAAATGACGCAGGAACTCACTCTTCAGGGCTGCCCAAGTAACAAACGTCCCAGATGGAAGTTGTTTCAGCCAGGCTGCAGCATCTCCAGCCAGAGAGTAGGGGAAAAGCTTGAGGAACATATAGTCTTGATTAACTCCATCGTATTTTATTCCAGTAACTATGCCTTCAAACTCATCTATGTGATCCATCGGCTGCTCACTTGGAGAGCCATGGAAGGCTTTCTGCCTCAGGAGAGAATAGTAGACGTTTTTAATTTTAAAATCATTCCTCTCAAATTCAGGGAGCACAAGAGCTGACCGGTTAGCATGGAACTCATCCGGACGGTTATAGTCAGCTAAAGTCCTCTCATGGACAACCATCTGTCTACCTTGGCCTTGTCCTTGACCTTGGTTCTGCTCCTGCTGCGGCTCTGGTTGCTCTGGAGGATCAGGGATGACATTACCTTCAGCATCTATCGGTTCTCCAGCAGCATTGTAAAGATTGTTGTGTCGGTCCCTGAGGGTACCTTGAGCATCAGGCTTTATGATCACACGTTCAACAACCATCCTTGTTCTTCTAACTCTTCTGTTGGTCCTCTCGAGTCTAGCAAGCTCTTCAAGTTGGAGGTTTACGAGATTAGTGTTCGGATTACTTCTGGTATCACGCTTCTGCATAAACCGTCTATAATCGCCAAGCAACGATCGATGCTAGCAGTGCAACGATCGATTCAACTCCAATTGCCTAGTGTCGATCGACACAAGAAGTACAACGGTCGATGCTATGCGGTTTCGAAACCTGTGACAGAGAGAAAACAGAGAAGAAAAATCAGTAAACAAAAAACAAAAATAAAAATCCTACTAAAAACCCTAAGTTCGAAGCTATCGAAGACTCTAAGAGTCCCCGGCAACGGCGCCAAAAACTTGATAGGTCTCGAAGTTTTACCCTATACTAACTGCAAATGCACAGTATATCAATTGTAGTACTTAGGGATCGAATCCACGAGGACTCTAGGCAACGATAGGATTAAGAACTTAAAGAGATTAAAACTAGGAGAAAGCAAAAAGCAAATTGTATTGAATTACTTAAAAAGCAAGCGAGAAAGTAAACAGGTAGCAGGTTGTTGTTTGTAAGCAATAAACTAAGGGCGCTAAGTCTAGGGCGTTCTCAGGAAATCAGACAAGGAGATAAATCATTCAGTCAGGATCTAATTAAACACAGTTCTAGAACTCAAAACACATATATAGAATTAACCAAATTCCTTTGCGAGAATTCTCCAAGTCTAAGTGCAGTAATCCAAATTCCTTTACAATTACTAACAGTTTAATCCAGCTTTAATTCCAAGTTTGATATGTTCACAATCTAATTAAACCAAATTCCTTTGCGAGTAGTTAAATTTCTCAACCTAAATAGTTCAGATTCTAAACCACACTGTCGTGTCGTATTTAGCAACCTAAGATCTAGATTCTAATTGATCAGGTTAGAACTAGCATTAAACACAATTTAGTTTGAAGAACATCTATTGATGTGAATCCTTAACTGAATTAATTATATCTAGCAAGTCATGAAATCCTTATGAGAAACCCTAAACCTAACTATGAAACTACTCAGACATAGATGATATAAACATAATCAATGAATTAATAGAAATCATAAAAGAGATTAGAATATAAAAGGGGTTCGAAAACTTCTCCAAAACGAATGTAGTATAGGATCAGATCAGCCTCAAAAGCTCTAAAAACTCTCTGCTCTAAGTTATGATAGCGTCCCTAAAACAGAAGCTAAAAACCTAATTAAATAGCTAAAACACGACTTGGGGCTTCTGTGTAAATATCTGGAACTTCTGGGCATCTTCGCAAAATTAGAAATCTTCATTAAACCGCCGAGAGTCTGGCCCAAATCGCTGTGCATCGATCGATGCAGTTGTGCAACGATCGATACAGTACTCTGTTTCGGACAGTGAACACAGTCTATCGGGTCAAATCTCAAAAGTGCTCCAATTAGCTCCATAATCTCCACTTTTGCTCCAAACGTACGTGTACCTAATAAAACCTGCAAAAGACTCTAAAAGAACACCAAAAGACACTAAAACAGACTTATATCATGGCATAAAACCGGTAAAAACCATGATATATCAGTTTACTAAGTCTATGAATTTGGTTCCTTAGTTCGATGGATAAGTAGAAATGATGAGGCAACAGGCTCACACAATCTTAAAGAATACAAAATTCTATCATGTACGAACCAACAAGAACAAGATCCAATAATAAAACCATAATAGAATGACAAATTAGAAATACTCACTCCTTTATTTGCCAAAATGTCATCGATCATATAAAATCTATTTTATCATGAAACTCAATCATCATTTTGTGTTTCAATCATTAATGATCTACTTCCTCTAGGAAGAGAAAAAAATAACTTGACGCTCCATATTGCAACCTAACGACCCACTATAGTTCTTCACCTCAAGATCAAACACTTTGCGCGAGAGGGACTCTTCTCCTCCTCATTTGTATCATCGAAAAGTAGTGAGAATACACTCTTTTGACATCTAAGTAGCATTGATATGGCATGAGGACAAGAAACGGAAACAGAAACGGAGACGGGAAACAGTAGAAGTAAAAAATTATGAATGTGAGTACAACAGTGGTACATCAATAAACATAAAAAATATATCCGTAAATATTAATATATGAAATCATATATAAATATCAATATAAAAAATAATTTTAGGTGTGAGAATGGATGATTATAATCTTATTCTTAATTAGAATACACTAATAACTTCTGAAAAAACTGAACAAACTAGAGGGTACTATAACTGTATACACAAATTCCAACTTTAAAAATTAATCGTTTAAAAACCTACCCAAATCTCACTTTTATGTTTCTGATAATTCTTTTCGTCAAACTTTCCTTAGAAAGGTTTCCGAGCAATCTCCAAGCTGCCTCCGTCCAATAAATATTTCCGGTATGGAGACGGTTTATAAATTAAAGTACATATGCATCATAATTTGCCCTCTTTTTTGCTAAAAAGAGAATGACGGGGGAATTGCTAAAAATGCCTCTTAAATTGGTTTTAAATAAAAGTGTACCCCCAAAATTGAATCAAATATACAACTGGTTTTGCGGCCTTGTGAAATTACCGCATTGTCCTTACGACCAATCAAAAAAACGTCAAACGCAATTACCATTATAACCTTCGACTATTTCAGACTTCTATGGATGTGTGAGACTTCAGACTCTAATAGAAGTCTGACACTGAATTAATTAGTAAATTTAAATTTTAAAATTATAAAAAAATATTTTGTCAAAACTTTTATATACATAAATTATATATAAACAATTTAGTAGTATATAAATTAAAATTTGATAAAATTGAGTCATATTAAACAATGTTAGTTAAGTATGCCTTAGAACTCTACTTTGTAATGGAACATAATGGAACATTTACATATAACTTACATATAACCTTAGAGTTAGTTAGACTCATGGTTTAGGAATTCACATTTGAAAAAAAAAAATTTGCACATGTATGTTATAATGGTGATATAATTAACGAATTTGATGTGTCCTAGGTGTTTTGTTTAAATATTTTTTGATGTTAAGTGATAAATACTAAATTTAGGGTTTATATAGAAGTCTGAATTTTGGGGTTTCGTAAATACTTTTAACCAAATATACCTTAAATGGTTACAATTGACTAAATTTTATGTAATTTTAATTTACATATGTCCAAAAGTCTCATGTTTAAATTAAATATAGATAATTTAACAGTATATAAATTAAAATATGGTAAAATTGAGTCAAACTAAACAATATGTAAGGTAGAGTAAGTTCTAAACCTCAAAACATGCTTTGTAATGGAAAATTTACATATAACTTACATATAAATTTAGGGTTAGATTCATGGTTTACCAAATTTATATTTGAATTTGTATATATATGTTATAATGTGCATATATTTAGCGAATTTGATGTTTTCTAGTTGTTTTATTTAAATATTTTCATTGATAATTGATAAATATTAGGTTTAGGGTTTCTCAGACTTCACGACGAAGTCTGAATTTTTTTTGTTTCTCAGACTTCTTTAGAAGTCTTATTTCAGACTGCATATGAAGTCTAAAAATTCCCGCCTTTTCGAAAATTTTTACACGAAAACTTTTCAAAAAGGCGCGAAATTTTTGCCTGACAATTTCAGAATTCCCGCTCAATTCAGAAATTCCTTCTCAGACTGCATATGAGGTCTGATACCGGATATTTTACAATTTTTAATTATTAAAAATCTGGCGGCAAAGTTTCCCTCCAATTTCCCTATTCTTATCTAAACATAATCATTTACACACATATAACAGCCAGAAAAAAAATCTTCACATTTTTCCTTATTTACAACCTCTCTCTTCTCTCTCTTTTGTAAAACCTCTCTCAAATTTCTCATCCAAAAAAGTTCTCAAGCTTATTCTCTCATATGAGTTCTTATGTATGTGATTCATAGTTGATTCTCTTTTAGCTGCGAAATAGGTGAGTGAATATGTTCTCATTTAGTGTTTTCAAAGGTTTTTAACTGTACTAATTGAGAATTTTGACATAGACTTTTGGTTATACAATTTGATTTGCTCAAACAATCATTTATTATCCATTTCTTGGAGACTTGTTCGCTAACTAATGCAAGAGCTCTGTGTTTTTGCTTTTTCAGGTGCTTGGTTTAAGGTTGATCCAGATGACTCTCCAAAGAAGCTGGAGTTGGGGCTTATTTTGTGCTAATGGCTTATAAAATTTCACTGTAGTACGAGGAACACGAAGTCTGAGAGTCTAATACCAGACTACAATCGAAGTCTGAGAGTTTTTCAGACTTCCAGGTAAATTTGGTTCGAGTATTTAGACTTCTCGAAGTCTTATTTCAGACTGCATATGAAGTCTGAAATTTCCCGCCTTTTCGAAAATTTTCACACGAAAACTTTTCAAAAAGGCGGGAAAGTTTTGCCTGAAAATTTCAGAATTCCCGCTCAATTCAGAAGTTCCTTCTCAGACTGCATATGAAGTCTGATACCGGATATTTTACAATTTTTAATTGTTAAAAATCTGGCGGCAAAGTTTCCCTCCAATTACCCTCCTCTTATCTAAACCTAATCATTTACACACATATAACCATAAACTTTTGGTTATACAATTTGATTTGCTCAAACAATCCTTTATAATCCATTTCTTGGAGACATGTTCGCTAACTAATGCAAGAGCTCTGTGTTTTTTCTTTTTTCAGGTGCTTGGTTTAAGGTTGATCCAGATGACTCTCCAAAGAAGCTGAAGTTGGGGCTTATTATGTGCTAATGGCTCATAAGAAGAGTAATCTCAGACTGCAATTGAAGTCTGAGAGTGAAAATTCAACATGAAGTCCTATATTAGACTACTTTTGAAGTCTGAAGTATGATACTAAATTAGGTGTTTTCTCATTTTTGTAGTTTCTTACTGATTATTAGTCTTCTTATTGAACACATTGTATTGTATTAGATTATTGGATGATCAAATCAAAGAAAGGAAGTTCTCCTTGTGTAATATGCTTGTAGAAAAATACAAAGTTGTATAAATTTACTTTTGTCTACTCAAATCAACAAGGAATTTTATTCATTGAAAGTATACAATATCATAAATGGGTCACCTTAACCTTGGAAGAAAGCATTACTCCTTAGATTACATACACTAACATATGACAAACTAAAATAACCTTAAGTGGTGGTGAATTGGTCGTCAGACCTCTACTGCTGTCTGATTCTTATGAGCTAAAAGTTTATAAAATTAACAAGTCCAAATGTCAAGTTCGTTCTCTCATCATCACATTAGCGATCTTATTGGAAAAATATGCTTGTAAACGCTCTGCATGTGGTTGTGTAGCTCATCTTAATCCCAATATGCTTCTTCATTGATACTTTGATATGCTTTGGTATAATCAGTTCAATTATATCAAATCATTCAATAAACAACCAACATATACAATGTGGAGTATGACGTTTACGCATAGACATCCGTTTCACCAGCTCGATTTTCTTGTCCAGCATATAATCATCTTGTACTATCTCAACAAGTTCTTGATGTATAGAACCATCACGCAAAGTGGTAAACCGTTCCAAAGATGCTATTAGCTACATTGCCAATATTATTCAAAAATTGATTTAAAAATAATTACCATATATAAGAATGTAAATCTCACACATAAGAAACATAGAAAACTAACACACATTTAGAAAAATTAAAATCAACCAAATTAATCACAAATATACAATAAAATGCATTTTAAAAGTTTTAACATTTCAGACGTCTATAGACGTCTGAATGTAGTGAAACCAAACTTCTATGGCAGTCTGAAAAAGAGGGTATTTTTGCAATTGATTTTGAAATGTCAGACAGCAGATGCAGTCTGAAATCAATCAGACAACGTACGCAGTCTGCTTTGAAAATTTTTGAACTTTTTGTCAGACAGCTTATGAAGTCTGAGAAAAAGGGTAGTTTTGCAATTGAATTTCAATTGTCAGACTTCTCCAAAGAAGTCTGAAAAAAACTAGAGGGTAGTTTTGCAATTGATTTTGAAATGTCAGACTTCTCCAAGAAGTCTGATAAAAAACATCGCATTTTCTGTTTTTATCCAGCGTTGACCAAAATTCGATTTTTCAGATGTCTATAGTCGTCTGGCAAAAGTTTGGAATTTCAGATGTCTATAGCCGTCTGATATTTTTTTCCTTATTTTCAGACAGATTTAGAAGTCTGACAATTTTTTTGCTTATTCTGGTCAACATCTGAAAATTTGGGTCAATTGCAGTTTCTACCCCCCATTATTTTCAGACATCGGATTCCGTCTGACAAAAAGTCAAGAATCGGTCAATTTCTTATCAGACTACATCAGAAGTCTGACTAGAAAATCAAATTTGAATCAATTGCAAAACTACCCTCTTCTTATTTAGGCTTATTGGTGACGTCTGATAATTTATTTTTTCAAAGGAATTTCACATACTTCTATAGAGGTCTGACAATTGAAAGTCAATTGCAAAACTACCCTCTCGGTGACCATAATTTTTTATCAGACTTCATGGGAAGTCTGAAATCGCGAAACATATCTGAAAATCGGGGGATCTTGTGAAAAATCACATAAATCTGATTTTGAGCTCGTTTTTACCTTCCCCAAACACTCAAAACTTTTAATTACACCAATACCCAACAAACCCAACCATTTTTATGCAAGAATAACCACTATCACAAGAGATCCAAATTTTAATTTTTTTTTAAAACGTGAATTAAAGAGCTTTTTGGATGAAATTGGAGAGAAAATAAGAGAATAGAAGGTTGTGAGTTCTAATATGGAGTTTTGATGGCTCGGAATTGGTTGTGTGAGGCATTAGGAGCTCAAAATTGGTTGTTAATGGTGGTTGGGTGAATTGGAGAAGATGACAGTTTCGTAATTAAGTTAAATCTGAAAGGTTTTTTTGTCTTTTGGTAAAAATATCAGACTTCATATGAAGTCTGGCGATAGTATTATCGTGAATACACAGATTATTAGGGGGATATATTAGCGCAAAAGAGGAAGGAGAAGGAAGAGGGTACTTTCAGGGTTGACTTCAATTTTAGGGGCATTTTTGCAAACAGCCCAAGTTTCTTGGAGAAAAGAAAGGTAAATGATATGTTTTCCCACCAGAGGTATTATACAACAGCAAATGTACAACAAACTAAAGACTCATTCTATAACTTCTTAAAAACAAAGTTCCAAATCTAGTTACACCCGAATTAAAATTTCAAAACTTTTCTCTCTCCAAAATAATAGTTCGAAACATCATAACCCATATATCTTGGTTTACTACTTACCAAACCGCTATAATCATTTAACTACAATATTAAACCAGATTTAAATTAGAAAAATCCCCAAACCAATTCAATTTCCCCTAATTATCTCAAACCAATTTCCTCAATTCGATTTTGTGGTTTTGGGTCAAGAAAAATTGGGGAGTCGTCGGGTTCTAAGAAGCTCCTGTTTGTGCTCATGAAGAAGGAGAGAGTTGACTCGGTGGGGGGGGATGTGAGAAGATTGGTGGAGATAAGTAAGAGGGAGCCAAGGGAAACCCGAGTCATGGAGTGAGTCATGGACCGAGTCATCGAGTGAGTCTTGGACCGAGTAAACCAAGATGACACATCAACTTTGCTTCTTCGGTAACCACCAAGACGATCAAGGGAGTGATCTTCTCTCACGTAACCTGATCGCGATGGTACATACCATCGTGAATCGATTTAGATATGATGACGGATCTCAAGGAGAGCAACGCTTCATCTGCACCGTCCCTATGTTTCACAACTACGGCTTAGCAGTGTTCGCCACTTGGCTACTCGCTTATGTATCGACAATTTTCGTTCTCTCCAAATTTGAGATGCACGAGAAGATGTCGGCAATTGGGAAGTACCAAGCAATGCATCTTCATCTTTACGAGTACCAAGCTTAGCAGTACTTTTCTGTCTCCGATGGCAGTGAGTAATTGTAGGTTGTTCCTAGCCCATGTACAAATCCCCATTAGTGTGATATTGTTCGCTTTGGGTCCAAGGAGGAAAAGCCCGCACACATTTGTTTTTTGGGTCCCTTCCCAAAAGGCATCATACTAATCAGAGTTTAACTTGACTTATATACTAGACAATGTTTGTCTAAAATTATGATGTGGGACTTAGATTACTATTCCAACAATCTCCCCTAAAACCAAGGACCACAAATATCCTTGACATTCCCTCCAGCAAAATCTGACACCCATCTTGTACCGTCACTTTCACCAACGAAACCCGCCGCCTGACCTTAAACTCCCGCCAGGAAGACTTTCGACGCAAGGCACCTAACACCCTTTAATCTCGAGATCACCTTGAGGGCTTTCCTCCCACAACGAACATTCAAGTCAACACCCACTTCTCTAGGTCCACTCTTTTGAACCTTGGCTATGATACTAATTGTAGGCTTTTCCTATCCCATGTCCAGCACTCTATTAGTATGATATTGTCCTCTTTGGGTCTAAGGAGGCAAAGCCCGCACATATTGTTTTTGGGTTCCTTCCCACAAGGCCTCATACTAATCAGAGTTAGACTTGACTTATATACTAGATAAAAAAATTTCTAAACTGCCGATGTGAAACGTAACGAAGTCGTGTAATCTATTTAGGGGTGAGTATCCTTTGACTTAGAATTTAGAATTTCCCTTTGTGGTTTCCTGGCACTTGAAATATTCGAAGAGAAGAAAACTATTTGTTCTCTTTTGAAGTTGTTGTAGGCGCTATAATTTCCGGAAATAAAATTGCGGGCTATAATCTTATAAACGTGTAACCAAATTTCAGAGGCAAGACTTGGTCTCTATCCTTAACTCAATAAATCGCCAGTGGTCTAACCGTTTGTGCGATCCTTGAATCCTAGGATACAAACACAAACATTTCATGTTCGCAACACACAAAATAGGAATACAACGAATGATAGATTAACGATACGCTCGAATAAACTTACTTAGAGAGAGAGAGAGAGAGAGAGAGAGAGAGAGAGAGAGAGAGAGAGAGAGAGAGAGAGAGAGAGAGAGAGAGAGAGAGAGAGAGAGAGAGAGAGAGAGAGAGAGAGAGAGAGAGAGAGAGAGAGAGAGAGAGAGAGAGAGAGAGAGAGAGAGAGAGAGAGAGAGAGAGAGAGAGAGAGAGAGAGAGAGAGAGAGAGAGAGAGAGAGAGAGAGAGAGATTGATGGTTTTGGTTTCATATGTGTAGAATAATGTGTTAAAAACGAAGGTAGTATATGTTGGAGAGGAGTATGCTCGGATTGTTCGAACTCGACAAGCAACTGAACATAGTCAACATAAACATCATGGAGATTCAGGGAAGTGGGTGCGGGTTTGCGTATATCGGGATGTTGTGGCGAGTAGATAAGGTGTGTGAAGGTAAAGAAAATCCAAAATAAAAAAACTCGGTTAAGAGTTGATTTTCTTTACCACAATCGATCCAAATCCCAACTAAACCAAACCATTTTGATTTTTAATTCATCAAAGTTTTCCCCAAAAATATATATACGCGCGCGGGGGCCAAAAGCCAATTCCCAAGAACTCAAGAACCAAGCCCAAGCCCATGCCTAGGCTCGGCCAAGCAGAGGCGGCGCACACATGCGCCCGTGCGGCATTTCATCCTCTCTTGCTTATTCCAAAGTGTTAGCCTTATGAACACAAACATAACTTTCTCCAAATATATACTACTCTAAAGTTTTATAAACTTCCAATATGGGACAAATGACATGTTTTCATTAAACTTGTCAATTCTCATGACCACACACACACACACACACATACTCACACACACAAAATCAATTTTAATAAGTCCAAATCCATATTAAATTGTACTCCAACAATCCCCCACATGAATAGAAATGAATCTAAAAATTCAAGATTCAACATACTTGACTAACTAGACATACTCGACTAACTAGACATTTTCGAGAGTGCGAAAATGTAATTATTTTTGAGAGGTAGCATGTTTCAGCTTTGAACCAATCATTTTTAATATTTGTCGGGTTTACTCGGCCAAGAGGTGAACATGATGTCTTGAACCACACAAACTTTGATATAAACCGAGACAACATGTATCACACATAAACATTTTCTCGTAGAACTATGTTCTCTATTGTGTTCATTTTGGCATTGAACATTCCTGGTTTTTCATGAGTGAACCTGGAGAATATAACCTCACTTTTATACTCCTACAAACGGTCCCATTTCACACTCACTAGGTGATCTATCATGAGCTTCCTTTCAGAAGTATCATGTTATAATCCACTATTAAGAAGCTATAAAATTATTAAAAGCCAATGCTTATCCTTATCACATACATGTAGAAATTTTTCTCATCCTAGGAACAAGACACATACAAGATTTTCACAGTGCAATTTTCTATTCAGCTTGATTTAGAGTTCCCGTTGAACCTACATCTTGGGATCTCAAATCACATATGTAGAGTTTCCATCAAGCATCATATTAATTCATAGGCTTTAAACCCACTCATCTTGATGATTTTACAACTTGATGACGTGATAAACCTTTTGTGAACGGATGCGCGAGGTTGTTATTCGATTGGAAGTAATCCACAATGATTACTCCGGTCGAGATCAAGTGTCTAATGTTATTATGACGTCTTTTGATGTGACTAGATCTTTATAGAGATTATTCAGTGCCCTAGCTATAGACGACTGGCTATCACAGTGTACACGAAGTGCTTGCACTGGTTTATCCTACATCGGTATATCTTCCCAAATTTTTGAAGCCATTCTGCTTCCTCTGCGGCTTTGTCTGGTGTTATAAACTCAGATTCCATGGTGGATCTGGCCTACAGAGTTTGTTTAGAAGATTTCCAAGATATTTCTGCACATGCAAGTGTAAGACATAACTACTCGTGAATTTTGAGTTTTTGTAGTTAGATATCCACTTTGCATCGCTATATCCTTTCAAAATTGGCCGGTTCTTTACCATAGTGCAGACCATAATACTGCGTATAATGTAAATATTTTAATACTCTAGTTTTAACTGTCCAATGTTTATGTCATGGATTACTAGTACAACGACTAAGTACATTTACTCAGCGCGCTAAATCGGGTATAGTACAATTTTTTAAGTAAATCAGGTTTCCGATCACCCTTGCATATACCAATTGTGACACCGGTTCACCTGAATTTTTAGTCAAATAAAATCTTCAAGTATATTTTCAGCATAATGGACTTGGGACATGATGACTACTTCAGAATTTCTAGTGATCTTGATCTATAAGTTACGTCCGCAAGTTTCATATCTTTCATGTTAAATTTCTGACTAAACATGGTTTAGTTTGATTGATCATGACTTTATTAATCCCAATAATGAGCAAATAATCTACATATAAACATAGCAAGACATACCCATTTGGAGTATTTTTGGCATATAGACCCTTGTCACATTCATTTATATTGAATCCGTTTGACATCATTACATTGTCAAAAAAATTATGTCATTGTTTTGGAGCTTACGTACATACAATGACTTCACATGTCGCCATAATTTGTGTTCTTGTCCATGGACAACAAACCCCTTGGGTTGTTCCATATAAATTTTTTCTTCTAATTCTCCGTTTAGAAAAGCGGAATTAACATCCATTTGATGTATTTCTAGGTCTTTTAATGATGTTATGCCAATCAGAAATCTTATTGAAGTTATTCTAATTACTGGTGAATAGGAGTTAAAGAAATTCAAACCATCATTTTGCCGCAAAACTTGCACCATAAGCCTAGCCTTGTACTTATCGATTGAGCCATCAGTTTTCAACTTTTTCTTGAAAATCCACTTACACTCTAAGGCTTTAAACCCTTGTGGTAAACTGGTTATAAATCATGTATGACTCTGCATAATGGAATTGATTTCACCATTAACAGGTTCTTTCCATGAAGGTTCGTCTGGTGTAGACATGGCTTTTGTGAATGTTCTTAGTACATTCTCTAAAAGAAAGGCCATCTTGTAATCATTGCCAAACTATTTATTTTTTGTATTGACATTGAGATCTGGTATGTCTGATTTATATACCAAAAACTGATAAGCACTATTGTTGTGCACATATCCGATGAAAATACAGTCCACAATTTTTGTCCTATTGTGACCTTTATTGGAGGTGGCACTGCTACTTTTGCTAGACACCCCACACTTTAAGGTATTTGTACGAAGGTACAAAACTTTTCCAAAGTTCATAGGGTGTTTTACCCGTAACTTCGTGTGGAATTTTGTTAAGGATATAATTTGTGGTAAGCAATGCTTCCCTCCCCCCCCCCCATATGTTCTAGGCTAACTAAGATTCTTGCAACATTTCATTCATCATTTATTTTAGAGTTCAGTTATTTTGTTCCACAACTCAATTAGATTCTTGTGGATAAGGATCACTTGTTTGTGTTGGAATTGTGTCCAGTAATCTCGGTACTGTCTCTAGAAAGTAAGAGTATGTCAATGATCAGACATAAGTCATATAATACTGGGGGTCATGATGGCTTGCTAGAGTCCGCTCATGATCTATAAGTCTTGGACTTATTGCCTTTATTATATGATCCCATATGGGTCACACGCCTAAGCTAACAGGAAAATGTGTAGGAACGGCTTAGCAGAAGTACGGTAAAAGTGCCAGGCATTTGTCGTACTTAGAGAGAGATTAATGGGTCTGATTAAATCCAAGGGATTTAATCAGATTGGTATTTGGGCCCAAAAGCCCAAAAGGAATTAGAGAAGGGTTTTATAAATAAAACCAAGTCTAATTCTTTTCCCTAACCCTAGCCCCTCTGCGATTTCTCTCTCTCTCTCTGCGCCTCCTCTCTCTTGGTCTAGCAGCCTTCTTCCTGCTTGGTGTGCGTGTGTGAACCTCTGGAGGAGTTATCACTTGGTGGCTCTGCTGATCTCCGACCATACCTTCCCTTTCCGCTGCATAAACAGGTATAAGGTGAGATCCATTAAGTTTCTAGCAAGAGAACCTAGATCTAGCATGTTTAGGATCTATTAATCTGATGAATTGAATCAGGATTAACACCAAAAGATCCTTCAGTGGTATCAGAGCCATTGGTTCTGTTAGGTTTTCTTGTTTAGATTCATGTTTTAGGTTGTTTAGAAGTGTTTTGAATCTGAGATTGCTTGAATCTGATTTGTAAAACACTTAAGAAACAAATTAAAACCTAAAAACCCTAACTATGAAATCGCATGGACCAAAACTTGGTTTGGTATGCGTCGGCCGATGGTTATTGATGCATGGATCGATCATGGATCGATCGCATGATCATGGCCGATCGATCGCTTACGTGCGAGGATGGACCGGTCGGATCGATTGGATCGATCGCAAGGATCGCGTCCCGTTGCCTCGTCGTCCCGCCGTGTGTTGCTGTCACGATCGTGTGAAGCCAACGACCCGACTCGACGATCACGCTCCCGTCCCGATCACAAGCCGAGCCCGTCCCGATCATGAGGCTTGCGGCTGTCCGGATCATGCACGATCGCGGTCATGCTTGCAGCCGTGACCTAATTGGTCGTTTTCGGTTTGGCTCGAACCGGTTTCGGTTAGGCTTGTGGTGGTTCGGTTTAAGACAATTAAAAACTTAATCGTCTTGGTTTAATAAACAGACTTAATAAATTTATTAAGTTCTGGTTAAACCGGAATAAGAAATCCAATGTCGAAATAATTATTGGATTTTGTGCCTAAACCAGGATTTTCTAATTTGATTTGGTTGGACCAAATAAATTGAGAAAATCCGGTTTAGTAAATAACCGGTTGACAATTGTGGTCATCGTAGTAATTAATTTTGGTTAGACCAATTTTAATGAACCAGACCGGTTATGTCATTTAATTGGACAATTGGGTTATGTCTTGGACATGGACCAATTCTTGGGCCTCGGGCCAAGAAGTTAAAACAATTGGGCCAATTATTTGAGTCTTTTCTTCAGATTAATTTAAAATTTATTTTTATAAAATTATAAAATCGATTTTAAATTAATAAGTTTCCAATTTTTGAAATTAGAAAGTTTCCTAAAATAGAAGTTTCTGAATTTGCATGTTTTGGATTTAAGGAAATTTCTATAATTAAAAGTTTCTAATTTTAGAAAGTTTCCAAAAATAATAGGTTTCCTAAAAAGGAAAGTTTCCCAAAATAGTAATCTTCTATTTTGGGATGAGATTTTAATAAACCTACAAACCTCAAATAATATCAAGCGTTGGATGTCTTGTCCAGGCTATGTCAGCTGTCGAAGCCCATTCAATTGTATTCATGGCCTTACAGTGTGAGGGTGTCTACTTTTGCGTGGATAAGACGGTTTGTGATTCATAAATGTCATTGGGAGTCCCAGACATCAATGATTACATGACTGTATAGTCTGGTTTTCTTGACTAGGCCATCGGGAGTCCCGGGCCTTGAGACATCAGAGTGGATTGGGCCTCGGGCCCAGATTCACAACCAAGAGTTATATCACGGATATAATTAGCCGACATAGGGCTTACCGATATAAGCTAAGGTTGGGTGACGGCCAGTGGCCCACTTTAATCTTAGTTATATGTGGATCTTGGAATCATTATATTCTATTGAGGGTAACTGATGTTATTGAATATAATGCGTGATTAATCATATTAAGTATAATACAAGATTAATCATATTGAACATATTAACTAAAATCCTTTTATCTTAATTTTCAGTTATGACTAGCACAAACAATCAAAACACTTTCTCGATCCGGTCTGTCCTTGAGATGGACAAGCTGAACGGATCAAATTTCTTGACTTGGTCGCGGAACCTGAGGCTTGTCCTCAGGCAGGAGAGAAAGGACTATGTTCTTGAGAGAGCTCTCCCCGTGAGGATCGGGTCCAATGCTTCTCATGCAGTATATGATGCTTGGAATAAGCATTATAATGATGCGGTAGATGTGCGTGGTCTGATATTGGCTACCATAGACTCAGACTTGCGGAAGCAATATGAGAACATGGAGTCGCCAATAGAGATGATCAGCAGCCTGAAATTGAAATTTCAGGTGCAGATAAGAGTGGAGAGATACCGGTTGGTTAAGTCTCTCACTAGCTGCAAGCTACCAAATGATCATCCAGTGAGTCCTCATGTCAGTAAAATGATGGGTTACATTGATAACCTGAGGAAACTGGATTATCCAGTTAGCCAAGAATTGGCAACTGAGATCATTCTGCAGTCACTGCCGTCAAGCTATGATAAGTTCAGTAAGAACTATATCAAGAAAGGCTTAAGGAAGACGCTGACTGAACTGCATGATATGCTCAAGACAGTTGAGCCAAACGTGAAGAGTACCCTGTACAATCTCATGAATGAGAAGGGTAGGTTTACTAAACCTAATGCTGACAAGGGTGAAGACAAAGTTGTCCAGATTTTGAATCATGGCAAGCGTGTGTCTTCTGAGCCCGAGTCAGATACCTCTTACGTTGGTAAGTGCTGCTACTGTAAAGAGACTGGGCATTGGAAGAGAAATTGCATTAAATTCATGGAAGATGATGAGGAGTTGAAGTTGATGTATGAGACTACTTCCTCAGGTATTCATGTTATTACTTCAAGTTCTACCTTATAGGTATTGGATACTGGTTGTGGCACTGATATTTGTTAAAATATGCAGAGCCTGGGCAACAGTAGAACTTTGAAGGAAGGGCAAGTGAAACTACATGTCTGGAAGGAGCTTGGGATGCTGCCTCAGCCGTAGGGTTTTCACTTATAGATCCCTTTGAGGCTTGGTTTTGTATTAAGTAATTGCTATAATGTACCTGCTTTAAGCAGAGTTGTCTTTCATTTTCTTGTAAGAATTTGAATGTTTTTCATTTTGATAAAAGACAAGTTTTGTTCTTTTGATCTTAATGAAATATTAATTGTAGCACCCTATTCATGGAATGGGTTTTATATCTTAAACCAAAGAGTGACTAAATGTAACATAAATACCGAATTGGTTTAAATCTGATGAATTAAACCTGATTTTTCTTGGCATAAAAGTCTTGGTCACATAGAGTAAGTCGGATTCAGAAATCCCATAGTTATGGACTGTTGGGCTCATTTGATAAGATTTCTTATGAGACTTGAATTCTGTTTACTGGACCAAAAGGTAAAGGGCCTATCTTAGCCGAGCTAGAGAAAGGCCCAAAGGCTTATTGGACCTGGAACATACTCATGTATGTGGCCCAATGAGCAGTAATGCCAGAGAAAATTTCCTGTACTTCATTGTCTCTACTGATTACTTCAGTGAGTGTGACTGTGTTCATTTGATGAGACACAAGTCGGAATTCTTTGACATGGTCGAAAGAGTTCCAGAATGAAGTATAGGATCTGAATGACAGAAGTATTAAGACTCTGGATTAGATCACGAGTGAGAATACTTAAGTCATTAATTGTGTGATCATCTGAATGAGTGTGAAATCGTTTCACAGCTCATTTCTCCTGAAAACCTGAAGGTGTTTCTGTGAGAAAGAATCAGATCTTATTAGAAATGATTAAAGATGAGTCGCACGAATCTTCCATGAAATTCTTTAAGAATAACGCTCTAAAATATCTAAGTTTACGCTGAAATAGTTCCACCAATATCAGTTGAAAGACACCACGTAAATGTGGACTGGAATCGATCTAAATTCGTCTTTACTGAGTATTTGTAGTTGTGCTACTTCGCTGGTTGTCCTATGGAAACCAAGGCTTGTTACTTTTACGTCCATTCTGTTTTCTAAGAAGGGAAGTTACTTTCCAAGAAGAACAGTGGGAGTAAAAGTATAACTCGAAGAAATTCGAGAAATACAGGAGGCTGCTTAACCTGTTGAGGGAGAGCAGCGGAAGGATTTACAGATTTCTGTAGAATCTGCACCTGTGGAGCCTGAAGTTCGCATATATGAAAGAATCAGTCACTAATCCGAGAATGAATTCTCGTCATTAGTTGAGCCTGATGATCATTGAAAGTTCGCATGATCTGATGATCACTGAAAGCGACGAATCTGCGAAACTCAAAGAAGCGAAAGTGAGCCCGGACTCCGAAAAAATTATATTTTGTGTAAGTTAGCTTCATCGATCCATTCATGGATGGAAGCAAACATATCGGAGTTGGAATCTTCGTTCTAGAAGTCAAGGTTTTGACTTAAACAGGAACGAAATGGAACTGTGCGTTTACTAATAGATAGGTGGGAGCGATGTTGCATTTCTCATATTGTATGTCGATGACATACTGATTCTCGGAAATGACGTCCCAATGCTGAAGTCGGTAAAGGACTGGCTTGGGAGTTGGTTCTAACGATTGACATGGGTAAAGCCACGTATGTTCTTGGATTTTGGATCTAAAGATAGAGATCCGAAAGAGCTGGTAGGACAAAGTCAGGATTCTTATCCCGACAAAGTCCTACACGTTTTCAGCATTCCAAGAAGGGTTTTATGCCAATGTCACGTGGCATTACGTTAAGCAAGACACAGTGTCCTACGATAACTGCTGAGCTTAAATGCATGGATAAGATTCCATATGCGTCGGCAATTGGATCTATCATGTATGCCATGAAACGTACTTTTTTGATGTTGCTTTAATGTTAAGCAAGACAAGTAAAGACCAGTCAAATCCAGCAAAGAATCACTGGATTGCCGTAAATAATGTCCTAAAGTATTTGAGGAATACTAAGGATAAGTTCTTTATTTACGGAGAAAGTGAGGTGCTACAAGTCAGTAGAGTCTGAAAGGCAAGTTTCCAACAGACAAAGATGATTTCCGGTCACAGTCCGGTTATATCTTGTGTCTGTCTGGCGGTGCAAGGCACTGTTGCTGACTCCATGACTTAAGCTGAACATTTCGCAGTTTGGATAGCGGCGAAAGAGGTTGTTTGGAAAGAAGAGTTCATCACTAAACTCGATGTGATTCCCAGCATAGATGAGACTAGCTGCACATCAGAGGTCCAAACACCTTGAGGATAGGTATAACCTATTCCGTGAGATAAATGACAGAGATGTTAAGTAGATCAGCAAGTTTCAACGAATGAGAACGTTGCTAATCTATTAACGAAGCCACTCCTTAGGCCTAAGCACGAGTCGCGGACTGTTGCTGTAGGATAAGTGAAATTAAGATGTAGTCTCAATTTCAGTGGGAGTTAATAAAGGGCTTTATTTAGTTATTGATATGTTCTTGTAAAACATTTTATGATGTTTAATGAAATTATTATTTCAAGATTATTTTAACTGTGATGAAATAATCGTTCCAAAGTGATATGAACCATTTTATAGGTCATCGAATTAAGTGACTTGATCTTGAGTTATCAAAGTCATTTAGCTTGATCATGAGACCCTATATTTGATAGATGGATTATATCATCGTGTCCCTAGTCGAAGGTTGTTGAAATTGGAACACCAACAACCGTGTGAGACTAGATTGGTATGTGACTTATGACAAAGTCTCAGTGTGTCATAGATGCGCGGCATCAAAGTCAGTACATAGGTGTATGTTGGGAACATACGACCGGACATGACCCGATTATAAGAACTCTTCAGGATATTTATATTTGTGTCATAAGAGATTCTTACTACGACTATAGAGTATAGTCCTTAGACCTGAGTTCGCATGCATGTGACTGCACATGAACTGATGCGTTTTGATCATTGTCTAACGCTGTCGTTATGCGATAGCTATAAGGACCTTGTTTGGGTGTATTACGAAATGAGTAGTTTACAGTGATGGAACAAGATGGGATTTGTCCCTTCAATATAAATAGAGTGAATATCTCTAGGCCAATCGGAGATTTGAATACTGGAAAAATGCGTGGCCATGCTCAAACGGACTGTCCCGAGTCGTTTGGATTGTCAGTATCAAATCAGAGTCCGATGAACATGATTAGACTTTATAAGGATGACACTCATCTTGCCTTATGACTAATCGAGATATTGAGACAAAAGGATTATGAATACAGAGATTCCAGTACAAGTGGGAGATTGTTGGAATTGTGTCCAGTAATCTCGGTACTGTCTCTAGAAAGTAAGAGTATGTCAATGATCAGACATAAGTCATATAATACTGGGGGTCATGATGGCTTGCTAGAGTCCGCTCATGATCTATAAGTCTTGGACTTATTGCCTTTATTATATGATCCCATATGGGTCACACGCCTAAGCTAACAGGAAAATGTGTAGGAACGGCTTAGCAGAAGTACGGTAAAAGTGCCAGGCATTTGTCGTACTTAGAGAGAGATTAATGGGTCTGATTAAATCCAAGGGATTTAATCAGATTGGTATTTGGGCCCAAAAGCCCAAAAGGAATTAGAGAAGGGTTTTATAAATAAAACCAAGTCTAATTCTTTTCCCTAACCCTAGCCCCTCTGCGATTTCTCTCTCTCTCTCTGCGCCTCCTCTCTCTTGGTCTAGCAGCCTTCTTCCTGCTTGGTGTGCGTGTGTGAACCTCTGGAGGAGTTATCACTTGGTGGCTCTGCTGATCTCCGACCATACCTTCCCTTTCCGCTGCATAAACATGTATAAGGTGAGATCCATTAAGTTTCTAGCAAGAGAACCTAGATCTGGCATGTTTAGGATCTATTAATCTGATGAATTGAATCAGGATTAACACCAAAATATCCTTCAGTTTGGTGGATAATCTCATGTTCTTGACAAAAGGCATTAAACCGACCATCATACTCCTCTCATTTGTCGCTTCTGACTATTTCAATTGTCTTACTAAATTGATTCACAACTGCAGTTTATATTCCTTAAAATTTTCCAGAGCTTCTGTGGTTCTTAGAAAATAGACATAACAATATTTCGTATGATCATCCATAAACATCACGAAATACCTTTTCACTCATCTAGTTGGAACAAATTTTAAGTCACATAAATCTGTGTGAATTAATTCTAAAGGCGTGATTATCCTTTATACTTGGGGTGATGGTGTTTTGTGAGTTTGGCATGTACACACGCTCTACATTTATCTTTACTTATTTTTCATTTCGGAATTAGGTTCATATCCGTTTTTTTTTAATTTATAATTCACCTGCACAAATCATTCATGCCAAATATTAAAAGACTCAAGTAAGTAAGAAATTGGATTTTTATTCATTTCATCAACGTTTACAACAGTTTTTGGATCAAAATCTGAAAAAAAATTTCAACAATCTTATTCTTAGAGCTACTTGCTTCATCTTTTCCATCCTTGATGACAGCATGGACGCACATTTTGACAAGTTCTCCCTTGACGTATCCCCTTCCAAGGTACATCTCATACTCCATCTAAGGACCATTTCCCGTTTCGGAAATAATTCGGAAACGGAAACGCGGTGGAAACGCCTAGAAACGTGATGGAAACACGATTCTTAAATATTGTGATTTGGAAAAGCGACGGAAACGGGGTATCCATTTTTGGAAACGTCAATTTTCTTTTTGGAAATTCTGTTTTCTATTTGAAAATATAATTGTAAATAAATTAAAAATATAAGGGTTTAGTTGATAATTTGTAAATTGTTTAAGAAAAAGACGTAACTACTATAAGGAATTGCCTAAACTATTATCGTACCCTAAAAAGCAAATCAGAGAAGAATACGACTTTACCAAGTGCTTTTCTCCTATTAAGGTCGATTGTTATGAAACTAAGTCAAAATGATTCACGTTTATATATTTTGCTCCAACTAAAATTTGATTATCAATTCTAAATTGACTTGTTCTTCTACAGCCTAACATGCTAATGAATATATTTTTTCGATACTTCGTTAATGATAATGCTCAATTGCTTATTTGTTATATAGTTGAAACTTTGTTAATGAATTAGTGTTTCCAATATGTTGAACTTTGAGTTTTTATAATTGGTGTTTCATCATATATTCTTATAATTCTTATACAAAAATATATATATGATTCCAAAGCGTACATGTTTCCTAATTTTTCTAAAAAATCGTTTCCGCATTTCCAGACATTTCGCTTCCGCGTACATGTTTCCGTTTCCATGCAACGTATATTTGGCTTTGCTCAGTAAAGTACCAGCGATCATGTTCTTCCTCATGTCTGGGACATGCTTCACATTTTGGAGTGTGAGCCCTTGTCGCGAAGTCATACGTAACACAACCTTCCGCCTTCCATCAATTTCGGAGAACACTGTGTTTCCCATAAAGAGTTGTTCCTCTGACTTACTCTTTTGATATGTGCTAAACATTGCCCTATCATTGCAGATGTGTGTTGTGGAACCAATGTCGTACCACCATTCGCTTGGGTTGTCATCGACCATGTTGACCTCTGTTACCACATCACAGAGGTCCTCTTCTGTGAAGTTGGCTAGAGACTTTTGGCCTTGCTATGACATTCACTTGCCTTGTGAACATTCTTACCACAATGGTGGCATTTTCCATTAAGGAACTTCTTTCCAGATGGTTCTTGGGCGCCTTTCTTCTTGAAGCTCTTGGAAGTTGGCTTCAAGGGAGACTTAGCAATTGTATTGCCTTTCTCTTAGTCATTGAACATCCCTTTGTGAACGGACACATTCACATTGTGCTTACGAATCTGGATCCTGTTTGCAGTACGGTTTATGTCTTCAATGTTGAATCTATAGATATGGTTCTCCAGAGACATCACGTCCTCTTGTTCTTGAGGTAGTTTTTGAAGTCAATCCAACCTGCAAGGAGCCTCTCAATGAAACTGTTCACTGTGAAAATTTCACAGACATTCCCTCAACATCAACTTCTTGACATATCCGTTGGAATGATACCACTTGGTCCATGATGGGTTTGGAGTCCACCATCATAAAGTCATGGAACTTTGATGTATCAAACTTTTTACAGCCAATATCTTCAGCTTTGTAATTCTTTTCCAGAGCTAACCATAAGGCTT
The DNA here is from genome assembly GCA_030180135.1 of Orychophragmus violaceus. Classification (NCBI taxonomy): domain Eukaryota; kingdom Viridiplantae; phylum Streptophyta; class Magnoliopsida; order Brassicales; family Brassicaceae; genus Orychophragmus; species Orychophragmus violaceus. The sequence continues at coordinate 58,815,167 of CM058231.1, forward strand.
TTGAGTTCTTGCCCTTGCACTAGACTGCATAGAGCGGTTCTATGAGCCGCCCTAACATCCATTCTTTGGTCATGAAATATCCTTGATTCCATGCGTTCATTGTTCCAAGGATGTGCACATCCAAAATCCCAGCAAGAATGATGGGCTAATCCTATGTAAGATATAGACAGGTGCATCACATGGAGAAAAAGTGCAATTTCTGGTACCATGTCTTAAAGCCTTTGACATCGAATTTTCAGGTTTCAGTCCTTGGCAAGAGACTTGAGCCAGAGGTTGAGCAGGTGACCAAACTGCCGATACCACATTCATAGGCGCCACATTCACAGCAGATCCAACAAACAGAGCTCTGCGAGCAGTCTCCTTAGCAATCACAGTCGTGTCCACAAGAGGATTCATAATTGGTGTTTCGTCGTTCACAGTAACGTTGTTTCTATCAGTCACCATATTTTTGTTACAACAAAACAAAGAGTATAAGCTAAATTATAAACCTAATAGTTTAATGCACAATAGATAATTCTAAATATTATTTAAAAAGGGTACACCAAGAAACATTTTTTACAAAACGCGTTTTAAAAACAGATTTTTGAAACAGCAAATTAAAAATGTTTCGTGTAAATACTATAGAGCGTATCGCAGAACCGAATCGCTAATCCAACCACGGATTATAAATGAGATTTAACAAACCATTTCCCGGAAGCTCCCAAAGCGATTCAGAAAACCAAAATTTTAGTCATTTTTGAAAACGATTTGTGTAAACTTTGTAAAGCAAATCGTAGATACACAAAACATTTATATCGAAAGTTTTGGCAAAATAAAACCACGGTGAAGCGGGCTAATAATGATTTGAAATGTTTATAGGGCTAGCTTTATCAACCGCAAAGTCAAATCCGATTAGAACTATAAGCAAAAAACGTTTATTATTGAGTTAAAATTGTAGGCTCTCAAATTTCCGAAAATAAAATTGTGGGCTATAATCTTTTAAACGGGTAACCAAACTGCGGAGGAGAGACTTGTTTTTCGTCCTTAACCAATAAATCGACTGTAGTGTGACCGGTTGATGCGATCATTGAATCCCTGGATACAACCACAAACAATTCCATTTATCAACACTTAAAATAGAAATACAACGAACGATAGATAAACGATACTCTCGAATCAACTTACTTAGAAAAAGAGAGAGAGAGATTGATGGTTTCAGTTTTGTATGTGTAGAATAATGTGTTAAACACGAAGAGAGGAAGGTAGTATATGTAGGAAAAGAGTACACTCGGGTTTTTCGAACTCGTCCAAAAACTGAACCGAGTAAGCAGAAAAACCAGGGGGAGGACGAGATTCAAGGAAGTGGGTGCGGGTGCGGGCTGTTGTTGTGAGTGGATATGGTGCGTGAAGGTAAATAAAATCCGAAATAAAAAAACTCGGTTAAGAGTTGGTTTTCCTTAACACAACCGAACCAAACAACTAAACTATACCATTTTGTGTTTTAATCATCAAAGTTTTCCCAAAATATATATATAGGTGCAAAGGCATCAATTCAAAGGACTCAAGGTAACGAATGTGGAACCCGATAAAGAAAACTAGCCGTCGAAAGGACTTAATGATCACCAATGAAGAAACACCGATTCCAAAAAATAAAGCTCAGAAATTTACGCTTACAAATCCTAAGATCTCCAAACCTCATTGTAGTTGCCACGAGAAATCCAAACGAGCCCAGCCCTCAAAACTCGAGAACTGAATCACCTACAGCTTCTATAAGTACAAGCGCAAAAGTGGAACCGTTTAGACAAACCACTACACTACCGGCAACACGTGAGCCTCTACGGGTAGTCAGAGAGACCGCTTCCAGCCGCTAATCTTGAGCTGCAAGACTATACGAAACATCTCCCACGGTAGCAGAGAAGCCGTCGAAACAAAACCGCCGCCTCTATTTGACAAAGTGCCACCTTCGAGACTTACAACAAACTGTACCCACCGAATAAAAGACCCAAAAACCCGAGACCGATGAATGAAATCAGAAAGAGAACATACACCCAAGGGATGAAGCCAGAGCCACACCGGAGGCGCAGAATGAAGAAGCATAGAAAGCAAACAGAACGGAGGAGCTATAATACACGAGTTTTAAACCTATCAACTACTTCAAGTGCAGAACAAATGCGTTGTAATATTTAGGGTTCGAATCCACAGGTACCAAGGTTGCACTATGATTCGTTTCAATCAAAAGCGAAGCTAAGATAATCAGAATGGTTTTGGGTGTGATTGTAACAAAAGAAATAGCAATAAATTGGTAAAGAAATCAATAAACAAAAGCGCTGGACCAAAGGTATTTCACAGAAATAAGAATCATGAACCAATCAATTATCCAGGGAAGAAATAAACACAGTCTCGAACTCAAACATAAATTTATAGTCTATCAACTTTCGCTGCCCGAACTACTTTCTATCAACCTAACTTTTTCTAGTGTTACAAACAAACATTATTGGTTCGGGTTTGATATGTTCACTAATCACAATAACATCAACTTTCGTAGGTTAAGGATAATTTGCTCATCTATGGTCTTTCAGGTGATCTAACCAACTGTCGCTGCGCTAAATTATCCTAGATCAGAATACTAGGTTGTCAGTCAAGTTTCAACATTAGTCACAACAATAGATGAATACATTCAGTTGATAATCCCTATCTATGCCTAGTTCATTGATTCCACTGAAAACCCTAAACCCAACTAAAAGACTACCCAGACATGGAAGAGAAAACACAGTGGATGCCTACCACTAACATGACCGCTCTCCACAAGGATCAAGCTACTGTGGTCTATATAGTGGCTAACCGTCACGATTTCAACTTTTGGAAGTTGATTTATGACCATGTCATGGCTTCGGCAAATGAAAGCCTATATTTCTTCTTGTTCTGCCGAATCTGATTGACCATTTGATGCGCTTCTAGAGGATTGTTCCTTCACATCATGTTGATCATATATCCTCTGCACCAGTGCCTTTCATTCTAGACCCCAAGAACTGCTCCTTGACTGGTGTCACAACAGAGACCAATGCTCCTTCATTGGTGGGAGATCTCAAAGAACTGTCTCGCATGGTGCGCTCGATGCAACTTAAGTTTACAGGTAAGTGTCTCTTACTCAAGTTGACTCTATGTTGTACTATGTAATTATATCATGTTTTTACCTGAGTATGCACTCGAGCAGGGGGAGATTACGCAGAGCAATAGATTGAAGAAGAGAATGCGGTTGTTGTTGAGGATGGTTCTGAAAATGATGTTGAGGAAACTGGTTGGGCCGCCAATTAAAGTTCATAGGGGGAGGATAATTGTTCTGACTATCTAACTTGTGTGTTATTTCTATGTTATATTTAAGACTTGAACTTATCTATCTAGTGTGGATCATGCCCCATTTAAATGGTGGCTGTGTGTTTTGGTTTTATGGTGTCATATTGAACTTGAACACCATTTTGGTTGTTTTTGGTTTTGAATGGTTTGATGGTTTCATGTTTGAGGTCTTGATTCTTCATGATATTTGTGGATTGTGGTGTGAATATCTGTGTCTGCTCTGTGATCTTTTTATGCAGGAAGCTTGAGGCGTCATACTCAGATAAAAAGGGGAAGATTGAAAGAATGTGGCTTGCGGTACAACAGATCCATCACTTGCAGCACTTGGCTAAGGCGGGGTAACAAGTGACAAAAAAGTCAACGATGAAATGGCACTTCGAGTTCGCATTGTGGACGGATCAAATTCTGATGAGCTCTTTGACCCGAAGTCAAAGTCCGAGATACTCCTCTAAAAAACGACTTATTCATTTTTTTTTAAATCGTGAGAAGGGATAACAGACAGTAAAACCACGACTTATACAATTATTTACAACCCAACCGGGGTAATCAGATATCTTGGTCCGATCCATTTTACTTGGGTCGGGTTAAATTGAAACCCCCCCCCCCCTAAATTGGTTAAGTCCATAAACCTAGAACCAAAATCCCAAATCCATTTCCATTTTCTCCTCCCATTTCTTCGGTTTCTTCCCTTTTCAAACCGTTCCATCATCCCCCTTGATCGATTATCAGCCCAAACTCGAAGAAGAAGAATTTTTCCGAAGAATTTGTGATGCCACCTAAAACAAATAATTTGTGAAAGTCGAAGAGAAAAGAGCATGAATCGATTCGCGAAGAAGAGACAAATTACGAAGAAGTAGAAAATAAATCCGATGAAGTCGAGGTCGATGAGGAAGTCGATTTGGAAAAGGAATCTAAGGATGATGAAGACGAGATGGAAGAGAATGAGAAAGAGGAAGAGGAAGAGGACAAGGAGGATGAAGTTTCGCAGGTTCCGGGTTTAAGATTTCACGAAGAAGAAGAGAAACGAACCAGTCAACCCGAGGAAGAGGATTCAGAAGAAACAATATCGGTATGTATTCCGGATCCATGTATTTCTTTGGAAGTCAAACACATTGTAATTTTGGTAATTATCCCACTTTGAATTTGGGTTTTTAACTTAGTATATGTTGTTTGAAACTAACCGAAAATTGGATTTTATACTTCGAAATCCACTGCATGTTTATTATTTTGTAATTCGGATGTGTAAAACTTAGTATAATTTGACATGGTTTAGAAAACGCGCAACTTAGTGATACTTGGTTGAACTTCTCTCAAAACTTAGTAATACTTAGTTGAACTTTTTCGCAAAACTTGTTAATACTTAGTGGAAATTTTTCGCAAAACTTGGTAATACTTAGTCGAAATTTTTCGCACAACTTGGTAATACTTAGTGGAACTTTTCGTGTGTGCAGAATTCAGAGGATGAAACGGAACCAATGCAGCCCACGAAGATATTTTTCCTTCCCACCGAGTATGTCAAGACAATAAAGCTCTCGTCAAAATGTTATATCGCTAAAGCCGTGAAGACTACATAAGGCATTCTCGAGAAAAATGAGCTGCAAGGGTTCTATGAGCGCCCACAATTAGTACACTTCTTCTACATGGGTAAGAATACAAGCTCCAAATGGATGGGAATGTGGGTGCTTCTCGTTAGGACCGCAGGTGTGGATAAGAAGATGGAGGTTTGGTTTCTTGTCAATGGGGTTCCAATCCGCTATTCTCTTAGGGAGCATGCACTGACATCCGGGTTATTCTACCACTCCTATCCAAACCATTATGAAACCCATGGTGACTCATATTTGGTTGCCAAATATTTCGGAATGAATCGGGTTACATTTGAAGAAGTTGAGAAGATGTTCCCAACTCTGAAAGGGAAACAAAAGCTTTCTAAGGATCGTTTGAAGATGGCAGTCTTGTACTTCTTATTGTTGGAATTGTGTCCAGCAATCTCTGTACTGTCTCTATAAAGTAAGAGTATGTCAGTGATCAGACATAAGTCATACAATACTGGGGGTCATGATGGCTTGCTAGAGTCCGCTCATGATCTATAAGTCTCGGACTTATTGCTTTTATTGTATGATCCCATATGGGTCACACGCTTAAGCTAGCAGGAAATAAAGTAGGAACGGCTTAGCAGAAGTACGACAAAAGTGCTAGGCATTTGTCGTACTAAGAGAGAGAAAGATTAATGGGTCTGATTAAATGGGATTTAATCAGATTGGGCCCAAAAGCCCAAAAGGGAAAGAGAAGGCTTTTAATGACTAAAAGCCAACTCTCTTCCTCCCAACCCTAGCACTCAGCCGCGCCTCTCTCTCTCTTCTGCGCCCCATCTCCTCTTGGTCTAGCAGCCAGTTTCCGGTGATTGCGTGTGTGAGCCTTTGGAGGATTCATCCCTTGGTGTATCTCCCTGATCTCTGACCTGTTCATCAATTCCGCTGCAACAAACAGGTAAAAGGTGAGATCATAATGTTTCTAAATAAGAACACCTAGATCTGATGCATGTTTAGGTTGATATCAATATGAGAATTGAATCAGGATCAACCGAAACTTCCAACAGTGGTATCAGAGCCATTGGTTCTTAGGTTTCTTGTTTTAGATTCATTGTTTAGGTTGTTTAATCTGTTTAGAATTGTTTTGAATCAATTACTGATAAGATAAAACAGTTAAGAATCAGAATTTTGAACTCTAAACACACTAATTCAGATCGCAAACTGAGCTATATGACTCAAGTTGTGATCGGCCGAGTGAAATCCGATCGGCTTGGCCGGTTGGATCGAATGGCCGAGATGTTGGCCGGCCGGATGGATCGATCCCGATCGCTTGGCGATCGTTGGAAGTGATCGACCCGAGCATCCCGATCGCGGTTGCAGCTTGCACGATCGTCCCGATCGTGAAGCTTGGCATGGACGATCGTGGCTCGCTCGTCCCGGCTGTCCCGCGTGATCGAGGCCGAGTATCAGCCCGGACACCGTCCCGTACGCGGCCATCACGATCTCGGATCGAGTTGGCTAGGGTTGGCGGCTAGGGTTTGATTGCGTGAAGATCACGACTAGGTCGTGATCGGTTCACGTGATCAAATCGGTTCGGTTCGGTTTAAAACTTGATTAAAATCATCATTCTGGTTTAATAAACAGATTAATAATTTTATTAAATCTGGTTAAACCGGAATAAGAAATCAAATGTCGAAAGAAATATTGGATTTAGTGCCTAAACCAGGAATTTCTAATTTGATTTGGTTGGACCAAATAAATTGAGAAGTTCCGGTTTAGTAAATAACCGGTTGACAATTGTGGTCATCGTAGTAATTAAAACTTGGTTAGACCAGTTTTAATGAACCAGACCGGTTATGTCAATTAATTGGACAATTGGGTCATGTCTTGGACATGGACCAATTCTTGGGCCTCGGGCCAAGAAGTTAAAACAATTGGGCCAGTTAATTGAGTCTTTCTTCAGATTAATTTAAAATCTATTTTATAAAATTATAAAGTCGTTTTTGAATTAAAGTTTCCGAAATTTTATAATTAGAAAGTTTCTTAAAATAGAAGTTTCTGAATTTGCGGGTTTTGGATTTTAAAGAAGTTTCTAAAGTTAGAAAGTTTCCAATTTTAGAAAGTTTCCAAAAATGGTAGGTTTCCATAAATAGAAAGTTTCCCGAAATAGTAATCTTCTATTTTGGGAATGATTTTAATAAACCTACGAACCTCAAATAATATCAAGCGTTGGATGTCTTGTCCAGGCTATGTCAGCTGTCAAAGCCCATTCAATTGCATTCATGGCCTTACAGTGTGAGGATGTCTGCTTTTGCGTGGGTAAGACGGTTTGTGATTCATAAATGTCATTGGGAGTCCCAGACATTAATGATTACATGACTGTATAGTCCGGTTTTCTTGACTAGGCCATCGGGAGTCCCGGGCCTTGAGACATCAGAGTGGATTGGGCCTCGGGCCCAGATTCACAACCAAGAGTTATATCACAGATATAATTAGCCGATATAGGGCTTACCGATATAAGCTAAGGTTGGGTGACGGCCAGTGGCCCACTTTGATCTTAGTTATATGTGGATCTTGGAATCATTATATTCTATTGAGGGTAACTTATGTTATTGAATATAATGCGTGATTAATCATATTATAATTTAATACGAGATTAATCATTTTGAACATATAACTAATAACCTTTTTATTTATATATTTCAGATATGACTACTACAAGCACACAAAACACATTCTCGATCCGGTCTGTTCTCGAGAAGGAGAAGCTGACTGGAACGAACTTCCTGACATGGTCAAGGAACTTGAGGCTGGTCCTCAAGCAGGAGAAGAAGGATTATGTCCTTCGAGATCCCCTCCCCGAGAGGCCTCTTGCCAATGCTGCCAGGACTCTGCACAATGCTTGGGAAAAGCATTCGTCAGATGAAAATGATGTTTATTGCCTGATGTTGGTGACAATGACTCCAGAGCTGCAAAAGCAGTTCGAAAGTGTATTGTCTCCAATCGAGATCATGGCAAGCCTGAAATCGCTTTTTCAGGAGCAGGCTAGGACCGAGAGGTTCCAGACAGTTAAGAACCTCTTGGACTGTAAGTTGGCTGCGAATGCGGCAGTGAATCCTCATGTGTTGAAGATGATGGGTTATCTCGATCATCTTCACAAACTCGACTGCCCAATCAGCCAGGAACTTGCCTGCGACATCATTCTGCAGTCTTTACCTGCAAGCTATGATCAGTTCATTCTGAACTTTAACATGCATGGCTTGAGTAAGACACTGCCTGAGCTTCACGGAATGCTCAAGACTGCAGAGCCCAACTTGAAGAAAACCGCCAAGGACCCCAATGTACTTATGGTACAAAAGGGCAAGGGGTTTAAGAAGTCTTCTGCTAAGGATAAGGGAAAGGCCAAGGGTGTCCAAGTCGAGGACAAGGACACGCCAAAGCCCAAGCCCAAGTCCAAGGCTGGGCCTACTGACATGTGCAGGTTCTGCAAAGAACTGGGGCATTGGAGAAGAGATTGTAAGAAATTCCAGGAAGGTCTAAAGGAATTAAAGAAGAAGACTTTCGAGACTTCTTCATCAGGTATTTTTGTTATAGAAGTTAATACAACTACTTCTGATAATACCTCATGGGTCATGGATACTGGTTGTGGGGCTCATATTTGTACTAATATGCAGGCACTCAGCAACAGTAGAAGGCTGAAGCAAGGACAAGTGGAACTACGAGTTGGGAATGGAGCGAAAGTTTCAGCACTAGCTGTAGGAACTTACTTGTTGTCTTTACCTTCGGGATTGATTTTAGAACTTAATAATTGTTATTTTGTACCTGCTATAAGCAGAAATATTATTTCAATTTCTTTGTTGGATTTGGAAGGTTATGATTTTTCAGTTAAGAATAAATTATGTTCCTTCAATCGCAACAATTTGTTCTATGGTTCTGCCCCTCTTACGAATGGGCTTTACATACTCGATCAATCCGCGCCAATTTATAACATTAATACAAAACGGTTTAAACCTAATGAGGAAAACCGAACGTTTCTATGGCATTGTCGTTTAGGGCACATCAGCGAGAAACGCATCAAGAGGCTCCATTCGAATGGACTTCTTGGCTCATTTGACTTTGAGTCATGTGAGAAATGCAAATCCTGCATGATGGGCAAAATGACACGGGCCCCCTTTAATAAACCTAACGAGAGGGCCAGTGACTTATTGGGCCTGATACACACTGATGTGTGTGGCCCAATGTCCACTAATGCAAGAGGAAACTATCAGTACTTCATTACCTTCACTGATGATTTCAGTAGGTATGGATATGTTTATTTGATGAAACATAAGTCTGAATCTTTTGAAAAGTTCAGAGAATTCCAAAATGAAGTACAGAACCAACTTGGCAAAAGCATTAAGGCTCTTCGGTCCGACCGAGGAGGAGAATACTTAAGCCAAGAATTCAGTGATCATCTGAGAGAGTGTGGGATCGTATCCCAACTCACTCCTCCTGGAACACCTCAATGGAATGGTGTATCTGAGAGGAGAAATCGGACCTTATTGGATATGGTTCGATCTATGATGAGTCACACAGACCTTCCAATATCCCTTTGGGGATATGCTCTGCTAACAGCAGTGTTCACTCTAAACAGAGCGCCATCAAAGGCAGTAGCAAAGACACCATATGAATTATGGACTGGAGAAGCTCCAGTGCTGTCTTATCTCAGAATTTGGGGTTGTGAAGCCTATGTTAAGAGATTAATCTCAGATAAGCTTACACCAAAATCTGATAAATGCTACTTCATTGGTTATCCACGGGAAACCAAGGCTTATTACTTCTATCTACGTTCCGAGAACAAGATCTTTGTTGCCCGGGATTGTAACTTTCTTGAGAGAGAGTTTCTCTCTAAGAAAGACAGTGGGAGTAAGGTACTGCTTGAAGAAATTCAAGATGAACAGGATACTGCTCAACCTAATGAGGAAGAGCAGCAGGAGGATCTACAAGAAATTGTAGAGCCTGAACCTGTAGTACCTGAAGTTCGAAGATCCGGGAGGATCCGTCACGAACCCGAGAGATATCAGGGATTCCTCGTGACTGACTGTCATGATCTTTTGATCATTGATGGTGATGAACCATCGAACTTCAATCAAGCCATGATGGGCCCAGATTCCTCTAAGTAGCGCAAGGCCACTGATTCCGAAATGGACTCCATGTCGGTCAACCAAGTATTTTCGTTGGTTGACTTACCCGTTGGTGTAAAAGCCATCGAGTGCAAATGGATCTTCAAGAAGAAGATTGACGTGGATGGAAATGTCCAGATTTATAAAGCCAGGTTGGTGGCAAAAGGTTTCAGACAAGTTCACGGGGTGGACTACGATGAAACCTATTCACCGGTGGCTATGATGAAATCTATTCGGATTCTACTAGCAACTGCAGCTTTTCATGATTATGAAATTTGGCAGATGGACGTGAAAACCGCCTTCCTGAATGGTATTCTGGAAGAGGATGTGTATATGACGCAACCTGACGGTTACATAGATCCAAAGAATGCTGGGAAAGTATGCAAGCTTCATAAATCCATTTATGGATTGAAGCAAGCATCGAGGAGCTGGAATCTTCGTTTTGATGAAGCGATCAAGCAATTTGACTTTATCAGAAACGAAGAAGAACAATGCGTGTATAAGAAAACTAGTGGGAGCAAAATCGTTTTTCTTATTCTGTATGTTGATGACATACTGCTTCTCGGAAACGACGTTCCAATGCTGAAGTCTGTAAAAGACTGGCTTGGAAGTTGTTTTTCCATGAAAGACATGGGTGAAGCCGCATACGTTCTTGGAATTAGGATCTATCGGGATAGACCTAAGAGGCTGATAGGCTTGTGTCAAGACTCATACATTGACAAAGTCCTACAAAGATTCAGCATGAAAGATTCCAAGAAGGGCTTCACGCCAATGGTACATGGCACAACGCTAAGCAAGAAGCAGAGCCCTACGTCGGCTGCTGAGCTTGAGCGCATGAAGAATATTCCTTATGCATCTGCAATAGGATCTGTCATGTATGCCATGATCTGTACTCGTCCTGATGTTGCTTATGCATTGAGCATGACGAGTAGATACCAGTCAAATCCAGGTGAAAACCATTGGATTGCCGTAAAGAATATCTTGAAGTATCTAAGACATACTAAGGATAAATTCTTGGTGTACGGTGGAAGTGATGTGCTTAAAGTCAGTGGATTCACGGACGTAAGTTTCCAGACAGACACAGATGATTTCCGGTCACAGTCCGGTTATATCTTTTGTCTGAATGGCGGTGCAGTAAGTTGGAGAAGCTCCAAGCAGGACACCGTTGCTGATTCCACCACAGAAGCTGAATATATCGCCGCCTCGGAAGCAGCGAAGGAAGCTGTTTGGATACGAAAGTTCATTATGGAACTAGGTGTGATACCAGATGCGGCTGAGCCTCTGGCACTGTTTTGTGACAACAATGGTGCTATAGCTCAGGCAAAGGAACCAAGATCACACCAGAAATCCAAGCATGTTCAAAGAAGATATCACTTGATACGTGACATCATTAATAGAAAGGAAGTCAAGATCAGCCGAGTTCCGACAGATGATAACGTCGCTGATCCGTTGACAAAGCCACTCCCAAGGCCTAAGCTCGAGTTCCTGACTGAAGCTGTAGGCATTAGAAACATTGAAATGTAATCTAAATTTGAGTGGGAGTTTTGTGAGCTTTATTTTAGTTATTTGATATGTTCTTGTAATACATTATTTATGTTTTAATGAAATTATTATTTCAAGATTATTTTAACTGTGATGAAATAATCGTTCCAAAATGATATGAACCATTTTATAGGTCATCGAAGTAAATGATTTGATCTTGAGTCATCGAAGTCATTTAGCTTGATCATGAGATCCTATATTTGATAAATGTTTTATATCATCATGTCCCTAGTCGAAGGTTGTTGAAACTGGAACACCAACAACCGTGTGAGACTGGATTGGTACGTGACTTATGACAAAGTCTCAGTGTGTCATAGATGCACGGCATCAAAGTCAGTACATAGGTGTATGTTGGGAACATACGACCGGACAAGACCCGCTAATAAGAACTCTTCAGGATATTTATATCTGTGTCATAAGAGATTCTTACTACGACTATAGAGTATAGTCCTTAGACCTGAGTTCGCATGCATGTGACTGCATATGGACTGATGCACTTTGATCATTGTCTAACGCTATCGTTCTGCGATAGCTATAAGGACCTTGTTTGGGTACATCATGAAATGAGTAGTTTACAGTGATGGAACAAGATGGGATTTGTCCCTCCAATATAAATGGAGTGAATATCTCTAGGCCAATCGGAGATTTGAATACTGGAAAACGCATGGCCATGCTCAAACGGACTTTCCCGAGTCGTTTGGATTGTCAGTATCAAATCAGAGTCCGATGAACAAGATTAGGCTTTATAAGGATGACACTAATCTTGCCTTATGACTAATCGAGATATTGAGACGAAAGGGATTATGAATACAGAGATTCCAGTTCAAGTGGGAGATTGTTGGAATTGTGTCCAGCAATCTCTGTACTGTCTCTATAAAGTAAGAGTATGTCAGTGATCAGACATAAGTCATACAATACTGGGGGTCATGATGGCTTGCTAGAGTCCGCTCATGATCTATAAGTCTCGGACTTATTGCTTTTATTGTATGATCCCATATGGGTCACACGCTTAAGCTAGCAGGAAATAAAGTAGGAACGGCTTAGCAGAAGTACGACAAAAGTGCTAGGCATTTGTCGTACTAAGAGAGAGAAAGATTAATGGGTCTGATTAAATGGGATTTAATCAGATTGGGCCCAAAAGCCCAAAAGGGAAAGAGAAGGCTTTTAATGACTAAAAGCCAACTCTCTTCCTCCCAACCCTAGCACTCAGCCGCGCCTCTCTCTCTCTTCTGCGCCCCATCTCCTCTTGGTCTAGCAGCCAGTTTCCGGTGATTGCGTGTGTGAGCCTTTGGAGGATTCATCCCTTGGTGTATCTCCCTGATCTCTGACCTGTTCATCAATTCCGCTGCAACAAACAGGTAAAAGGTGAGATCATAATGTTTCTAAATAAGAACACCTAGATCTGATGCATGTTTAGGTTGATATCAATATGAGAATTGAATCAGGATCAACCGAAACTTCCAACACTTATCCAACATGATCATTGGGAAGAAGAAGACCGGAAAAGGAGCACATTCTGTTGAGAGTTTCTTCCTCAGAGCCGTAGATGATCTCGAGATGTGCAAAATGTTTCCGTGGGGGCATTTGTCATTCGAGGATAATATCAAAGCCATCTTGCACTTCAATGGACCATTCTGGAGGAGTTGTGCAGTCTTCATGGGTATTTCGTGCATGTATTGTTCCTTTGGAGGTAACAATATTTGTATAATCATTTTAAATTGTTTTTGTTGTTTTGGTTGTCTGACTTGATACGAAGTTAACTGTTTGAATTATCTTGTGTTGTAGCTCCTAGCATTTGAGACTTTTCCAGTTCTGAAGAACCATTTCCGAGAAAATGTTCAAGGTGCAGATGATGATTGTCCGCGTATGTGCAAGATGAGGTACAAAACCGCTGGGACGAGGGGTTTTAGTATTTCAGATATACATGATAAACTTGGCACTACAATGGTTAGTACATATCATACTTATTAAATTATGTTTTCTTAAATTCATGTATAATTGAGTTTGTTTTGAAATTTTGTCTTCTTACATTTGCAGGAGATTCAAAGTGTCTTGGAGCCATCTCCCATTGAGCTAGAACTTTTAAGGACAACTATGGATGTTGAAACTGGCTGGAATGATGTGGATGATCCTATCATTGATGGTGGGGAACAGGCTTCTGGTTAAGAAAAAAAAACAATCTGGTTTGAAGAGTTTTTCAACCAAGATGTGGCTGCTCGTGCGTCTCAGGCAAATGCTCAAGAGGATTGTCCTGCTATTCAGGATGCGGCAAGGACACATGAGACTGGGAAGCATCCATAAGAGACTCTTGTTTTTGGTAATGCTACTGATATGCAGAAATTATCAAGGACAGATTGGAAGAAATAAAGTGTGGACCAGTGAGGTTTTGTGAAGATAAGTTTACGGAATTGTCTGAGAAGGTTGATGGTAGATTATCAGCTATGGAATCAGATTTGAATGCACTTAGAGGTAGACTAGGTAACAATGGACTAGGTGGTTTAGATGGGGGTGTGAAGGAGACGTACCTGAAAGAGACCGATGAGAAAGCCGATGATGGTGATTATCAAGAGGTTGAGTGTGATGCTCAAGGGAAAACGGTCAAAAACATGGATTGTGGTGAGGTTGGGGATGGCGTGGATGTTTTAGGCATGGACGGTGAGGCTAGTGGTGCTAAGGAGAAAGAGGAAAGAAAGGGAAGAAAGAGAGCCAGCAAGAAGAAGGAGAAGAACGGCAAAGAGAAGAAGAAAGGCAGTAAGAAGAAGGAGAAAAAAGGATCCGAGGAAGAGAAGAAATAATCTGAGGAAGATAGGAAAGGATCCGAGGAAGAGAAGAAAGGATCCGAGAAGAAAGAGGAAACAAAAGGTACGAAGAGAGCGGTAGAACCAATTGAGGAAGCGCCTACAATCGTGGATAGGAGTCTTGTGATTACTAGGGGAAAGAACGTGGAAACTAACCCACTTGCTGATGAATCGACCTAACCAAAATAAAGTTTAATGTTTGAATTATGATATCTTATAGAACTTAAGTTATGTTTGAATTATGTTTTGGTGTAAGGTAATGTCAGATTTAATTATGATTGGTACCTACTATCGTTAATTATGTTTTGTTTGAATTATGTTTTGGTTATGAATACTTTGGTTACAAATACGTTTGTTTTTTCCACTTTGGTTAAAATGGTAAAACTATGAATAAATTTGCACCAACAAAATACTAAGTTTTACCAAATTATGCCTTGTTTTACCATCCCGATTACATCATTCATTCCAAAGTTTTACAAGTGCAATTACTTAAACAATATGAAAATAAAACAACCAATAAGTCCTACTAAACATAGAATTCAAACATAGAAATCATACATAGATAATTAAGTTTTAGAAATCAAACATAGATAATTAAGTATTCAAAATCCAAGGTAAACCACATTACACTCCAAAAACATCTCTCACAGCAGCCACCAACTTCTTTAGCTTGGCAATCTCTTCGGTATTGCTTTTAATTTCCTATTACATGCCTTCAATCATCTTGTGCTGCATATCAACCTTGGTCAGTAGCTTGTGGCTCTCCTCTTCGACACCAACAACCCATGGTTGGCGAAAGTGGAGTCCATCGTCCTACAAAAATACCCAGAAAACTCGTAGTTGCACCAAAAAATCACTAATTGATGGCAAGTAAAGTACCTACTGCCTGGTAAAGTATCGAAATCTCTCTGATACTTTGGAGTTTTACAGACCTTGTGGACGATTCGTCCACCACATGGGCATTTCTTTGGAATTCCGTATTGGGCATCGTTGATGGCGTCAAGAAGCTCTTCATGAGCCTTCAACCGCTTCATCTCCTTATTTTGCCTCTTCTCCTCTTCGTAGGGATCCAAAGAGAAATTCTCAATACTCAATCCGGTGTGGGTGACGGAAGGAGAAAGAGATCGAGTTTTTGGTCGGATACGAATGAGAGAGAGAGGTTTTAGAGAGAGAGGGAGAAACCGAAAAAGAGAGATGTGAGGTTTTTGTAAAAATGGGGGAAATTCAAATTTTAGGGATTTTGAGGGCGGAAATTTTCAAATTTTGTGGGCGGGAAACACAAAAATTGAAAATACACTATAGTTTTACCAAGTTTCCAGTTCTACCAAAAATTTGAAAGTTGTACTTCTGTCAATTTTCAATTTTAATGTTTATACTCGAGCCTTAATTCAAACATTTTGGTTATACGGATGATTTATGGCTATTTAGATGCATTATAAATATTTACATACAATTATATTTGAAAATACATATATTAAGCTTGTTCTTTTCATTAACGCTGAGGTTGCATCAGCGGCAACAAAATTTAAGCAGCAAGACAAGCACAAAGAGAGGTGGAGAAAAGGAGGAGTTGACGCTGCGATTGTTTTTACCGTCAACTCCGGTGATGCCGATGACGCTGAAAATAAAGAACGTCAACTTAATTACCTCTGCGGTTACTTTTTCTCACTTACGGTGCTGCGTCAATGTTGATGAAGCTTTTTTGTCTTATTGACGCTGATGCATGCGTTTACTAAAAGAATAGGCTCATTATCTAACTTTTTACAAATATAGATGGTTAACATCACTCACTCTCTCTCGTTTCAGATTCAAAATTTGAAAACTTTGAATCACTTTCAACGAAAGATTTGAGGCTCCTTTCATTTTAAAAAATGTAATCAAGAGAAGAATATGGTTAAGCTAGCAAAGGTTTTGTTTGAGATACGGAAATTCCGTCGCACATACCACCACCTCCGCCGGATCTAACATCATCTTCTCTGCTCCTGCTCTCCGGCAACACGTCTCCATCCTGATATATCATGGTTTTTACCGGTTTTAGACCATGATATAAGTCTGTTTTAGAGTTTTTTGGTGTTTTTAGAGTCTTTACAGGTGTTATTAGATATATGCACGTTTGGAGTGGAATTGGAGTTTATGGAGCTTTTTGGAGCATTTTGGTGTTTTGACCCGAGAAATAGAGTTCACTGTCCGAAACAGAGTAATGCATTGATCGACACACATTGTGCATCGATCGACACACTAGCGAGATGGGCTTATCTTCGGCGGTTTAATGAAGAATGAAGAATTCACAGTTTTTTCCCAGAAGTTCCTGATAATTACAAAGAAGCCCCAAGACGTGATTAGCTTATATAATTAGGTTTTTACATCAGTTTTTAGAGACGCTTTCATACTTTGAGCATAGAGTTTTTAGAGCTTGGGGCTGATCTAATCCCGTACTGCTTTCTTCTTTTTGGAGAAGATTTCGAACCCCTTTACTTCCTTATTCTCTTTTATGCAATCTATTAATTCATTGATTATGTTTTCATATTCTATGTCTGAGTAGATTCATAGTTAGGTTTAGGGATTCTCATTAAGGATTTTATGACTTGCTAGATTTATTTATTTTAGTTAAGGATTTATATCAATAATTGTTCTTCGATCTAAATTGTGCTTAACACTAGTTTCTAACCTGATCACTTAGAATCTAGATCTTAGGTTGTTAAATTGACACGAAAGTGTGGTTTAAAATCTGAACTATTTAGGTTGAGCAATTGAATTACTCGCAAAGAAATTTGGTTTAATTGAATTGTGAACATATCGAACTTAATCTTAAAGCTAGTTTAATCTCTTAGGAATTACAAAGAAATTTGGATTTCTGCAATTAGGCTTAGAGAATTCTCACAACGAAAGTTGGTTAATTCTATATCTGTGTTTGAGTTCTAGAACCGTACTTAATTTGATCCTGACTGAATAATTTATCTGCTTGTCTGATTTCCTGAGAACTCGCTAGACTTAGCGCTTTTAGTTAATTGCCTACAACAAATCTTGCTACTGATTTACTTTCCTGCTTTGTTTTTAGTTTCTCATCACATTTGCTTTTTCCTAGTTTTTACTTGACTGTTCTTAATCTATCGTTGCCCAGAGTCCTTGTGGATTCGTTACCCTAAAGTGCTACAATCACATCAGTGTGCACTTGCAGTTAGAATAGGGATTAAAACTCGACCTATCATGTTTTTGGCGCCGTTGCCGGGGACTCTTTTGAGTCTTCGATAGATTCGAACTTAGGGTTCTTACTAGGATTTTTATTTTTTTGTTTTGGTTACAAATTTTTCTCTGTTTCTTCTCTGTCACAGGTTTGACAATCGCATAGCATCGATCGTTGCATCATTTTGTGTCGATCGTTACTAAGCGACTGGAGTTGAATCGATCGTTGCACTCTAGCATCGATCGTTGCACTGCGATTACATACGGTTTATGCAGACGCGTGATACCCGAAGTAATCTGAATACTAATCTAGTTAATCTCAAACTTGAAGAGCTTGCTAGACTAGAGAGGACTAACAGGAAAGTTCAACGAGCAAGAATGGTTCAAGAACGTCTGATTTTGAGACCTGATGCTCAAGGTACCCTAAGGGACCCACAAAACAATCCGTACAATGCTGCTGGGCATAGGATTGATGCTGAAGGGAATGTGATCCATGAGCCTGAACAAGAGCAAGGCCAAGGACAAGGCCAAGGCCGAGAGGAGAGGCGAATGGTTAATCCTCCTGTTGCTAATGAGAGGACCTTAGCTGACTATAACCGTCCGGATGAGTTTCAAGCTAACCGGTCAGCTCTTGTGCCTCCTGGTTTTGAGAGGAATGACTTCAAGATCAAGACCATCTACTACTCTCTTCTGAGGCAGAATGCCTTCCATGGTTTCCCTAATGAGCAGCCAATGGATCATATTGATGAGTTTGAGGACATAGTCACTGGGATGAAGTATGATGGAGTGAACTATGACTATCTGTTTCTCAAGCTCTTCCCCTACTCTCTTGCTGGAGATGCTGCTGCCTAGCTGAAACAGCTTCCACCTGGGAAGTTTAATACATGGGATGCTGTGAAGAGTGAGTTTCTGAGACACTTCTATGATGATGCTCGCTCTGATCAGTCGAGACAGGACATTCTCACTTTCTCCCAAGACCCTATAGAGCCTCTTAAGACTGTCTGGATGCGATTTAAGAAGTACCAAAGTGACTACCCGCATCATGGATTCACTGAGGTAACATTGTTGGGTATTTTCTTTAATGATATAGATCTCTCATACCAAACCGCGTTGGATAATTCCAGCAATGGAAATTTCAACAATAGGACTTCTGAGCAAGCTAAGCAACTGATAGACAACTTGGTAAGCAGTAATAGCTGCAAGACTGTTGATAGGAGAAGGAAGGAATCTGGTGGGATGATAGATAATCTGGAGATAGCTGATATCAGGAGTAAGTTGGACACTGTCTGTAATTTGTTGGCTGGGAAGAAAGCTGTCCATTTTGCTCAAGATGTAGAAGTGATAGATGCTGAAGAAGATGGTCAGGAAAAGGATGTGAACTACATTGGAGGATCTCGTTTCCAAGGAAACAGGTTTGGAGGACAGCAAGGTAATAGGTTCTACAATGGTGGACAGAAGAGTGCTTTCACAAGCAATCAAAATTCTTCTGACTTTGGACAGAATGGTGGTTTCCAGAAGCCTTTTCAACAAGGTAATCAGAGGACTTATGGATCTTCCTCTTACCAAACACCTCATGCTGCTAATGCTCATGAGAGCAAGATGGATAGTATGATGGAGCAGTTGCTGAAAGGTCAGACCAAGAATGTTGTAGACTTCGACAAGAAGTTAGGAGCTGTGTATGAGGATCTGAATGGGAAGTTTGAATCCTTGAGCACACATATGAAGGAGCTTGACGCTAAGGTTGCGAGGACTGCTGGATATGTTCAGAGGCCAGATGGATCTCTTCTGGGACGGACTGATGCTAATCCTAAGTATCAGTGCAATGCAGTGACATTGAGAAGTGGTAAGGAGCTGTTTCATGCCCAGAAAAAGCAGTTGAGTGTTGAAGAGATCGTGGAAATTGACGAAATGGAAGATGAGATCCGTGGAATTCGCAATGTATCGATCGACGCACCTCAGCAACGGTCTATGCAAAGCGAAAACAAAGATGATGAGCTGAAGCTCGACGCAGAAGTCGTGATACAGTCGCCCAGCAACGATCGATGCAACACTAGCAATGATCGACGCAAGGCGACTGCAGAGAGCTCAGACACAGAAAAGCTGAAAAAGTCGAATGAAAGGGTCTACAAGCCTAAGGTACCTTTTCCTAAGAACCCCTGGAAGGCTAAGAACGATCAGCAGTATGCCAAATGTAAGGAGATCATTAAAAAGGTGAAGATCGAAGTGCCTTTGATTAACTATATGGAGACTACTCTTGTGATGAAGAGATGTCTTAAGGACTTACTTGCTGGTAAATGGTCTAATGAGGAGAGTGAAATGATGATCACAGAGGTGTGTAGTGCAGTGATTCAGGGCAGAATTCCTGAGAAGTTGAAAGATCCAGGGAGCTTTGTGTTGGATTGTGCTATCTACAGGGAAAGATTTGAAAGATCTCTGTGTGATCTTGGTTCTAGTTTGAACCTTATGCCCTTCTCTGTTGCTAAGAGACTTGGGATGACTGATTTCCTGCCCACTAGGATCTCACGGGTTTTAGCAGACAGAACAATCAGAATTCCTGAAGGAATATTGGAGAATGTGCCTATAATGATTGGCCAATGTGTGATTCCTACCGATTTTGTGGTTCTGCAATATGGAGAGGAACCAAAGGATCCACTGATTTTGGGTAGACCTTTCTTATCTACTGCAGGTGCGATGATTGACTGCCAGAGAGGTAAAATAATTCTTAATGTGGGTGATCTGAAGATGAGCTTTGATATGGACAAACTGGTGAAGAGACCCACCATCGACGGACAGACCTTCTATGTGGATACACTCAGTGATTTGGCTGTAGAATACTTTCATAGATTACATGCTGAGGATCCACTGGAGAGAGCCTTAATGAGCTCTATAATGGAGCTGGAACACCTGCAAGACGAGCCCGCAATCTGCTATGCGAGGCTAATGGACTCTGTTGAGCAAGTGATGCGATTGGATGTGTCTGACGCGACATTGCATCGATCAACACCTTCAGGGCATCGATCGTTGCAGGTCGACAGAGACTGGGCAGAGGAAAAGGCTCCGAAAATTGAGCTGAAACAACTTCCATCTGGGCTAAGGTACGTATTTCTTGGACCTAATTCAACTTATCCAATGATTGTTAATGCTAGTTTGAACAATGCAGAGCTCACTTTACTGCTAAGCAAGCTGCGCAAGCATCGCAAATCTCTTGGCTATTCTCTTGATGATATTTCAGGTATCTCTCCGTAGCTATGCATGCATCGGATACATCTTGAGGACGAGTCTAAGACATCAGTTGAGCATCAGAGAAGGTTGAATCTTAACCTTAAGGATGTGGTTAAGAAGGAGATTATGAAACTTCTAGATGCTGGGATTATCTATCCAATTTCAGACAGTGATTGGGTGAGTCCAGTCCATGTAGTGCCTAAGAAAGGCGGAGTTACAGTGGTGAAGAACGAGAAGAACGAGCTGATTCCTACAAGGACTGTGACTGGACACCGGATGTGCATAGAATACAGGAAGCTCAATGCTGCGACAAGGAAGGATCATTTCCCTTTACCCTTTATTGATCAAATGCTGGAGAGGTTAGAAAATCACTCTTACTATTGCTTCCTCGATGGATATTCAGGTTTCTTCCAGATTCCCATCTATCCAGAGGATCAGGGAAAGACCACATTTACTTGTCCATATGGCACATTTGCTTACCATAGGATGCCTTTTGGACTCTGCAATGCACCTGCCACCTACCAGAGATGCATGGTGTCCATATTTACTAATATGATTGAGAATTTTATGGAGGTATTTATGGATGACTTTTCAGTCTACGGGTCATCTTATATTGAGTGCTTGGATAATATGTGCAAAGTGCTCACTAGATGCGAGGAGAAGCACTTGGTTCTTAATTGGGAGAAGTGCCATTTCATGGTCAGAGATGGCATTGTACTTGGACATAAAGTGTCTGAAGCAGGGATCGAAGTAGACCATGCTAAGATTGAGGTAATGACCAGCCTTCAGGCGCCTGATTCTGTGAAGTCTGTGAGGAGCTTTCTTGGACATGCTGGTTTCTATAGACGGTTCATCAAGGACTTCAGTAAGATTGCTAGACCACTAACTGCTTTGCTGTGTAAGGATACCAAGTTTGAGTTCAATGCAGACTGCCAGACTGCATTTGAACAGATCAAGCAAGCATTAGTGAGTGCTCCTATAGTTCAGCCACCAGATTGGGATCTACCTTTTGAGGTTATGTGTGATGCGAGTGACTATGCTGTAGGAGCTGTTCTGGGGCAGAAAAAGGACAGAAAGCTTCATGCTATCTATTATGCCAGCAGAACACTGGATGATGCGCAGAGAAACCATGCCACTACAGAGAAGGAGTTGTTGGCTGTTGTCTTTGCATTTGAGAAATTCCGCCCCTATCTTGTTGGCTCCAAGGTGATTGTACACACTGATCATTCAGCCCTGAAGTATCTGATGCAGAAGAAAGATGCTAAGCCAAGATTGTTGAGATGGATTATGTTGCTTCAGGAGTTTGACATTGAAGTGAGGGACAAGAAGGGAGTTGAGAATGGAGATGCTGACCATCTTTCAAGGATGCTGGTTGAGGAAGACGTGCCCATTAATGATTTCTTTCCTGAGGAGAACGTCATTCTGATTGGGACAGTGTTTCAGATGGATTTGTGCAGAAACTTGAAAAACTGTCGGATTAATCGCACTGCGTCGATCGATGCCACATATGTGACGATCGATGCCTGTGTCGAGACTGCGACGATCGATGCTACTCTATGCGACGATCGTTGCAGTGCGGATATGAACCCAGATCCTTTCACGGTTCAAATTAGAGACTATGTTTTCGAAGTAGATGCTGTCGCAACCACCGATCGACCCTGGTACGCAGACATAGCTATTTACCTGGCTGCAGAGACTGAACAAGATGATTTGAAGGGGTATGCAAAGAAGAAGTTCTTCAGGGAGCTCAGACGATACTACTGGGATGAGCCTTATCTCTACAAGCATTGTTCGGATGGTCTTTACAGGAGATGCATTGCTGAATCAGAGGTTCCAGATATCTTATTCCACTGTCATGGATTAGATTATGCTAGATATTTTACTACTCTTAAGACTGTGTCTAAGGTTCTGCAAGCAGGTTTCTGGTGGCCTACGATGTTTAGAGACGCTCATTCTTTTGTCTCTCAGTGTGATGCCTGTCAGAGAAGAGGGGAAATCAGTAAGAAGCATGAGATGCCTCAGAACTTCATTCTCGAGGTTGAGGTTCTCGATTGCTGGGGCATTGATTTCATGGGTCATTTTCCTTCATCTCATGGGAATAAGTTCATTTTGGTTGATGTGGACTATGTGTCTAAGTGGATGGAGGCGATAGCTAGTCCAACCAATGACTCTTCGGTGGTTCTTAAGCTGTTTAAGACCATCATTTTCCCTAGATTTGGAGTACCTCGGATTGTGATTAGTGATGGACGATCTCATTTCATTAATAAGGTCTTCGAGAAGCTGCTACAGAAACATGGAGTTCATCACCGAGTTGCTACTCCTTATCACCCTCAGACTAGTGGGCAGGTCGAAGTCTCTAACAGACAGATCAAGGAGATCTTGGAGAAGACAGTTGGGAAGACAAGGAAGGATTGGGCAGCAAAGCTGGATTATGCACTATGGGCTTACCGGACTGCATTCAAGACGCCACTTGGGACTACTCCATTTCATCTGTTGTATGGAAAAGCATGTCATCTGCCAGTAGAGCTTGAGCACAAAGCAGCATGGGCTGTGAAGCAGATGAATTTCGATCTTAAGTCTGCTGCAGAAAGGAGATTGGTGCAGCTTAATGAGTTGGATGAGATTAGGCATTTTTCTTACTAGAACTCAAAGCTGTACAAGGAGAGGAATAAATCTTATCATGACAAGAAGAATATTTCTAGACAATTCGAGCCTAATGATCAGGTACTTTTGTATAACTCTCGTTTGCAATTGTTTCCAGGTAAGCGGAAATAAATGTGGTCTGGTCCCTTCACGATCAAGGAGGTACATCCTTATGGAGCTGTCGTTCTAATCAGCCAGGAAGGTAAGGAATTTACTGTAAATGGACAGAGAGTAAAACATTATTGGGTTAAGGCCGAGATTGCAGAAGGTCAGATTTTGCCACTGGATGTTGCACCCTCTGTCTGATTGAGCTAAAACGTCAAGCTATTGACGCTAAAAGAGCGCTGAGTGGGAGGCAACCCAATGTTTTGTTTTTGCTATTCATTTTTGGTGTTTTTTTATTAGGATTTTACGTTTGTTTTTGGTTTTGGTGAGTTTTGTCTGCAGGTTTCGACGGAATCGCAATGCAACGACCGACACGGTCCTGTGTGTCGATCGTCACAACACGAAAATCGCATTGCAGCGATCGTTGCGGTCCTGAGCAACGATCGACTCATGATGCAAATCGCCTTGCAACGGTCGTTGCATTTTTGTAACAATCGATACATGAGGCGAAAGAGGTAAAATCAGACAGAACTTAACACATCCATTAACATTTTCTTTCTTTTACCGAACCTTAGATTAACACTACTGGGGACAGTGTGTTTCAAGTGTGGGGGAGGTGGTACTGACTATTATCCTTCTTTTTTCTGAGAGTCAGTCCTGTTTTTCAAAAAAAAATTGTTTTATTGAGTCAAAACAAGTTTAAGTAAGAAACAGTAAATTTTTGAGAAGTTAACAACAACTTTCAGGAACTTAAGTAACCATTGGATGAAGTTGCAGGATCTATCTATGACTATTAGAAAACCCAACACAGATCAACCTACTGAGAACACCCACATCACTTCAGGTATCAGAGGATCATTTACTGACTTCACCATTAATTTTGACTTAATTTTCTCACCTAAGGGCTTGGTATACCTTGAGTCGGACTCCTCTGTTAGTTCTGACACAGCTTGTAAACCTGTCCGAGTATGGTTCCCTTCTCCCCTTCTCTAAAAATAAAAAAAAAGAATAGAATAATAAACTGAGGATGAGCTAGTAGCTCCGAAGTGTTCACGGGAGTGGTAGCTACCACTTTACCTCCTGTGCATTCATGGAATGTGTCCAAAGTACACCCCTTAACGGGAAGAGCACTGATAAAAAAAAAAATGATACCCAATGGGTGTTGGTACTGGATTTCCCTCTAGGAAATCCGGCCCATTAACAAATAAAACAAAGGCCCATATTTATGAGCCCATTCCAGAATCAAAGATAAAGAGACGAGCCGATTCATTTGTTGGGCCCAAACGAATGACGCCTTGACAAGGCCCAAGCGATGCCGAAGTAAGAGGTGATCGAGCTCGAGCTCAGCAGGAGACGACGTGGAGATAGAGCGACTCGGTCTTCGTCGGTTCAACTGATCCCCGTAAATATCGGAGATCGTTATGAAGGCGAGGCCGAAATATCAGAACAAGAAGGTCAAAGTCGAGACTATTTAAAGAAGAAGTGGCGATTTACTAAAGACATTCCAACCCTAACTTATAACACTTCGACTAGATAGCTCGATCATCATACTTTGTACTCTCTTTTCGATTGTGTTTGTTCTATCTCGACGATCAATCTCAATAAAGTCTTTGATTCATAGGAAACTATACCATTTCTATATCCTGAAGTCCAAATCCACGAAAACAAATTCTTAGTGTTAATCCCGGATCTCACATTTGGCGCCGACTGTGGGGACTATCTATAGTTTTTCCTGTCTTAAGAATCAGATCTTAGATCCGATAGATCCGACCAATCTGGCTCTCCCAGCGCCACACCACCAGTCGACCACCCTCAAACGGTCGACAACGTTCCTCAGAACACCACCGGGGTAAGAATCATGGGTCAGACCGATGGTGTGTTGACGGGCTCTGCCTCAGTCTCCACGAACTTGGCACCAGCCGGCTCAGTCGCCCAAACGATCGCGACGAGCCAGACTCCGACAAATGTTTTGTCAGGAACTAACGACCTGAGCAGAAACTGGGTGTGGATGAGAAACGATTCAATTCCCACCCCTGGAGGTGGATCTGGAATAACCAGACCTAACTCACCACTGTCTTCTGCTCCACAGCGACAAGGCCCAGATGATCTCGCTGAAATCCGTTCGCTGTTAAGCCTGCTGGTAAACCAAACGAGGAACAACGAGGCAAGCGCACGGGCCCAAGAGATCGCGAACCGCTCTCTGGCCGCGCATCTCGATGAACAGGAAAGGCGCATTAACGCCCGTCTCGAAGAGCTAGCCAGCCAAAACCAGGGGGTAGGTCAGCACATGATCCACGAACCCCCATAAGTCCTCCACCGTGTACACGCTTGGACTTCTCCCAGGTAGTAACTCCCCCGGGGGCGACGGGAAGTTTCGCTAATACGTCAAGTAGCGGCCTCCGCCCTATAACGACCACTATCGCGATACCGACACCATTCACTTCGAGTTCAATGGTCACAGATCCAACCGGATCAGGGAACCGACCATTACCCGGGCCACCACTTTTCCCGAATAACTCCAACATCCGGCCGAGGCAACTAGGAGGCTCTGCTTTCGCCTCGAGCTCGGGACCCGTTAATGGGTCAAATACGGTACAGTTCCGAACGCCGCAAGTCGATCGGACGAGATCAATTCAAACAATCGATCTCCTCGACCCCATTTTCCCGGAACAAGCGTCAAACCAGGCACAAGCCCAGTTCACGCCTACGGTAGGCGATGAACACAATATGCTTAGACAGTACATCGAACAGGCTAAGGCCCAGTTCAAAAGTCTGAGCTCGAAAGTTCACATGGCAACGAGCGCGGCGCCCGACATCGATCGAGTGATCTAAGAAACGCGACAAACGCCGTTCACAGACCGGATCGCCTTCGCAAGGATCCGAAAAATCAAGAAAACTAAATTTCTGGAATTCTCTGGGAAGTCAGACCCGAAAGCCCATATCAGGGCATTCCGACTAGCAATGGCAAGGGCATACCTTACCGACGAGGAGAGAGAGCCAGCTTTCTGCAGGCTCTTCACCGAAAACCTATCGGGCTCCGCCCTAGAATGGTTTGCCGGACTGGAAGAAAGGTCCATCGACAACTTCACCCAGTTCATGACGGCTTTCCTCAAACAATATTCTGTCTTTATCGAGGAAAAGACTACTGAGGCAGCCCTATTTGGCGTCTCTCAAAAACCCGACGAATCGCTTCGCTCGTACATCGACCGATTTAAGGAAATAAAATCCAAAATCTCAAACCCACGAGACGAAGTAGCTATAGAAGCACTGCGACGTGGACTATGGTATTCAACCAGATTCCACGAGGAAATAACAGTCCGCGAACCTCAAACACTCGATGACGCCCTTCATCGCGCATCGGCCTTCGCTCGCCTCGAGGACAAAACCACGGCCCTCAGAGAAAAGCATCGAAAAGAAAAGAACCCGTCGGGCTCGCAGAACTCGAACTCAAAAAAGGATTCCCGTAAATCAGGAAACGTCAATGCGGTCGAGAGTCCGAAGAGCTCGAAGAAATTCGAGTTCGACAAGGAAAAATTCTGTGAATTTCACAACAAAAGAGGACACTCGACTGAAGATTGCTATACTCGAGCTAAAGCCGAGGCTCAAAAGCGAGAGTCCGAAAGCAAACAAGACTCCGAAGTCAAGGAGGAAACTCCGTCCGACAAAAAGGAAAGTAAACAGACCAAAGAATCGAACACCAAGAGGCCTTCTCAGAATAAACGAGAACGGACAAAGGAGCCGGAATCTCCCGAAACACTCCCTCAGGGGTCGCGGAAGCGAGTTGAGTTTATTCTCGGCGAGCTCAGCCTGAGCGGCACCCCGGAAGGTTCGGCGTTATCTCCACTTCCGGCTCCCGTTAAAAGTTTACGCTCACGAATCAATCTCCCTCGTCTCTGCAGGGGGTGTACGGGCTATACCCCCTAAACGAATCGACTTCATCTTCGGTGGCTCCAAGATTTGCCGAGACTCGGTCAATTCAATCAAAGCTCTTCAAAGAAGAGTCGAGACCGACAAAGGGGGGAAAATCCCAACGATAGGTCCAGACCACGAGATCACTTTCCACGAGTGCGAGACAAGCAACCTCGACAAACCACACGACGACGCTCTCCTCGTTTGTCTAGTAGTGGGAGATGTCGAACTCTCAATAATAATGATCGACCCAGGAAGTTCGGTGGATGTCATCTTTTACGACGCGTTCAAAAAGATGGACTTCAACGACTCCGAGATCTTGGAAGAAAAGACACCACTAGTAGGGTTCGCTGGCGAAACAACGTACTCGATGGGCTCTGTCTTCGCCCCAGTGATAGCTGGAGGAGTCCGAAGAATGACAGAGTTCGTCATAGTGGATCGGCCAGCTCCCTATAACGCAATTCTAGGTCGACCATGGATATACGAAATGAAAGCGGTACCATCGACCTACCATCAATGCGTAAAATTCCCAACTCCTAAAGGAGTATAAACCGTGTACGGAAGTCAAAAGATTTCTCGCCATTGCTACATGAATGGATACAAGCAGATTGAGAAATCCCCTGCGTAGCAATTACAGAAAGAGGACGAGCTCGCCACCATGCAGACCAAAAGGTCGAATGACCCGAGTCAAATAGGACCTCACGACCCAAGTTTTCATAGACGATGCTCATCCCGAAAGACTCATTGGCATTGTAATCGACCTATCAGAGCCAGTCAAAAACGAACTGGTCTCTTTCCTTAAACAAAACGTCTACTCCTTTGCCTGGTCTTCAGCAGACATGAAAGGGATCAACATCGACGTCACCAGCCACGAGCTGAATGTCGACCCAACCTACAAACCGGTAAGACAAAAACGTCGAAAACTAGGTCCTGAACGAGCTCAAGCCGTCAATGACAAGGTCGATCGATTATTAAAAATCGGATCGATCAGAGAGGTCAAGTACCCCGACTGGCTTGCGAACCCCGTAGTGGTTAAGAAAAATAACGGGAAGTGGAGAGTCTGCGTAGATTTCACGGATCTCAACAAAGCATGTCTGAAGGACAGCTTCCCACTCCCACACATCGACCGGCTGGTCGAAGCCACCGCCGGACATCAGCTACTGTCCTTCATGGACGCTTTCTCGGGGTACAATCAAATATTAATGAACCCCGAGGACCAAGAAAAGACTTCGTTCATAACTGATCGAGGCACATACTGCTACAAAGTCATGCCCTTCGGGCTAAAAAGCGCAGGAGCAACTTACCAACGCCTCGTCAACAAGATGTTTTCGGGACTCCTAGGAAAAACTATAGAAGTCTACATCGACGATATGCTGGTCAAATCTTCCAGGTATGAGGATCACATCCCCCAACTAAAAGAATGTTTTATCATTCTCAATAAATACGGGATGAAACTCAACCCAGCAAAGTGTACCTTCGGGGTCCCCTCAGGAGAACTCCTTGGGTACCTAGTGACCGAAAGAGGGATCGAAGCGAACCCCAAACAGATCGCAACGTTTATAGAGATGAAATATCCCAAAAAAACGCGAGAAGTCCAGCGCCTGACTGGCAAAATAGCTGCTCTGAACCGTTTCATCTCGAGGTCGACTGATAAATGTCTGCCCTTCTATCACTTGCTCAAAGTGAACAAGAAGTTCCTCTGGGATGAAAAGTGCGAAGAAGCGTTAACCCAGCTTAAAGCTTACCTAAGCGAACCACCTATACTGGCGAAACCAGTTGAAGGGGAACCCTCTACCTCTACCTAGTTGTTTCCACGGCAGCAGTGAGTGGAGTCCTGGTTCGCGAAGAACAGAACGAACAACGGCCGGTGTATTACATCAGTAAGACCTTAATCGATGCTGAAACCAGGTATCCCGCCATGGAAAAACTCGCCTTGGCGCTGGTGACATCAGCTCGGAAACTCCGACCATACTTTCAATCGCACTCGATCATAGTGATGACCTCTCAGCCACTGAGAACCATCCTTCACAGTCCAAGTCAGTCAGGTCGACTGGTCAAATGGGCTATCGAACTTAGCGAGTATGACATAGAATACAAAGCTCGGACGTGCCTAAAAGCGCAAGTGTTGGCAGATTTCATAATCGAGCTCCCTCCGACCATCGAACTCGACCTGACCTCTGCCAAAAAATGGAAACTCTACGTTGATGGAGCTTCCTCGAGGCAAGGATCCGGAGTCGGGGTGAAACTGGTCTCCCCAACGGGCGAAGTACTGGAACAGTCGTTCAGACTGGGCTTCGCCGGATCAAATAACGAAGCAGAATACGAAGCGTTAATAGCCAGGCTCAGACTAGCAATAACGATAGGAGCCCGGGAAGTAGACGCCTTCAGCGATTCCCAATTAGTCACGAGCCAATATCATGGTGACTACGAGGCCAAAGATGAACGAATGGAAGCATACCTATGGGTAGTCTACGCGCTCGCCGAACAGATCGAATTCTTTGATCTAACGCTGATCCCGCGAGGGGAAAACACCACAGCCGATGCCCTGGCCGCATTAGCATCGACATCAGATCCCAACCTCAAAAGGATCATACCAGTCGAAGGGATCGTGAGACCAAGCATCGACATAGCCCTTAAAGCTCTGTCCTTGAAAAAAGATGAGCCTACCATAAAGGATGATGTCGAGCACAAGGAATGTCCCAAGGACATCAGTCGCGATGTCATCGAGATTGATGATGATCTTGATCCAAGAAACGCCGTGTACGTCGCGAATGTCTCCGACGGACCAATCCAAGCCGCATCCGCTAGTCAAGGACCCAAGCCTGACAATGACGAAGATTGGAGAACTCCGATCATTCGATACATTACAAATGGCGAAGTTCCCGACGACAAATGGGAGGCACGGAAACTCAAGACACAAAGTGCAAGGTACTGTGTCACACAAGGAGAGCTCTTTAAAAGGAGTCTCTCCGGACCTTACCTCAAATGCCTCAACAAAAATCAAGCCCTAGCCGTGATCACACAGGCCCACGATGGGTCCTGCGATGGCCACCGAATGCGAGTCCTTCTCCAACAAATGCGACAAATACCAAAAGCATGCCCCGATTATCCACCAGGCATCGGAGAAACTCTCCTCTATCTCATCGCCATACCCATTATCTGCGATGGCGAATGGACATTGTGGGACCCTTAGTCGCGTCCGGCAAAAAGAAAGCCATGCACCTATTGGTAATGACGGACTACTTCACCAAATGGATTGAAGCTGAGTCGTACCAAAAAGTCAAAGACGTTCATGTTAAGGAGTTCGTCTGGCGAAACATCGTTTGCCGACACGGACTACCCCACGAGATCGTCACTGATAACGGTTCTCAGTTCATATCAAACGCCTTCAAGGAGTTCTGCAGAACGTGGAACATAAAGCTTACTTACTCAACGCCACGCTATCCCCAAGGGAATGGGCTGGCGGAAGCGGCTAACAAGGCAATCATGAACAGCCTCAAGAAAAGACTCAATGAGTGCAAAACGAGCTAGAGCGACGAGCTCCCAGCCGTACTCTGGGCCTACCGGAATACCCCCCGCAAATCCTCGTGTCAAGCATCCGCAAAGAGGAATGACCACGACAAGAGGAACTCAATAACATGATGATAACTGACGAGCTCGATCTCGTCGACGAAAGGAGAAACCTCGAACTAGCTCGAATCCAGAACTACCAACAAGCCGCAGCTCGTTACTACGATTCCAAGATCAAAACTCGAAGGTTTCAAGTAGGAGAGCTCGTCTTACGGAAAGTGTTCGACCATAAAAAGGAAGAACACGCTGGAAAGTTAGGAGCAAAGTGGGAAGGTCCTTACCAGGTCACCGACGTTGTAAAGGACGGGGTCTACCGACTCAATTCGGTGGAAACCCAGAAATCCGAACTACGACCTTGGAACATCATCAACCTCAAAAAGTACTTCCACTAAGAGGACGAAAACATAATCGAACTACGAAATGGCTTGATCCCCTTAAAAGGGTACGTAGGCAGCTCGATTTCGAGCACAGCCACCCCCCAAACACAAGGCTCTTACCGAGCTCAACAACTTCAAACAAAGTCTTACTAGCTTATCTTTTTGAAATCAAAATATGACCACCGATCAATGTCTCTTTCTGTCTTAAAAGTCAGAGTCATCGCGAAATACTTCGCCGTTACAAAGCGATATGAAATTATCTCTTCAAAAGCTAAAGTGATATGAAATTATCTCTTTAGAAACAAACGATATTAAGTTATCCTCTCCGAGTAACCTGAAACGGCCTCCCCTAAAATCAAGCGATATGAAATTATCTCTTCCAAAATAAGCGACCTAAAACAGTCCTTCCAAACCCAACGAGCTGAAATGATCGTCCCAAAAATAAGCTATCTAAAACGATCCTTCCAAACCGAACGACCTGAAATGATCGTCCCAAAAAAACAAGCGATCTAAAATGGTCCTCCCAAATCGAACGAACTAAAATGATCGTCCCAAAGAAAGAGATCCAGAACAATCCTTCCAAAACCTATAATTCTTCTAAACCTTATACGGATTAAAAGAATTGGGGGGCCATCCCCCCTACAAGCAAAAAGCAACGAGATCGAAATAGTTATTCAAGCAAACGATCTCTGCACACGCTCCAAATCAGACATTTGTAAGTCTACTTCGATTCGTTCCTATATACTTAACATTTCTTTTTCGAAATTCAGCGATAAGCTCGAATTTTACATTATGAAAGAATCTTACAACGAACTATTCTTGGCAAAGAGCTCGAGCTTAAACGCAATTGACTTAAAAGTTCGCAAGGAACTCCCTAAGGCAGTTCGAGACAAGTTACCTGCCCGATCTCTCTGGAGAGGATCGAGCTACCATAGCAACCGTTTTTACACTAAAGCGTTAAACAGTAAAATCTATGTTAAGGCATACAAGATTTGAAGGCAACGCATGAACAAAACGAGGACTTAGCGTCCTCAATATCATAAAAGCCCCCTTGGGCAACAAAAGTTTGAAAAAGAAACTAAAAGCCCTCTCGGGCAACAACAACAACAGTTTTTAATTAAAACACAATATAGGAGGAGTCTCCGACCTGGCTGTAATGACCCTCCCGAAGGAGTAAAACGTCAGTACAAGGAATACGACCAGTCGGGTTGGATCAGACAAAGAACGACAAAATTCAAAGTTGTGCGATTGACTTCAAATCAACGGCATTAGCTAATGAAGACATT
This sequence comes from Orychophragmus violaceus, assembly GCA_030180135.1. Taxonomy (NCBI): domain Eukaryota; kingdom Viridiplantae; phylum Streptophyta; class Magnoliopsida; order Brassicales; family Brassicaceae; genus Orychophragmus; species Orychophragmus violaceus. Next base: position 58,847,826 of record CM058231.1, read on the forward strand.
CTAAGACTTCTGGTCGAGTCAGAATTCAAAACGGACGAGCGGATTATGCGACGGTCGAAGGATATGAAAGACGGCCGAGGAACGGCCGAAAATCCGAAAATTCCAAATTGGTTGGGCGTTATTATGGGGTGATAGAGGAGCTCAAACTAAGACTTTTGGTCGAAACAGAATTTTAAAAGAGTGCACGGTTGAAGAGATATCGCATTTGCGACTAAATCGGGAAATATCGGGTTTATCGGGTTAGAAGCACGACGAGGTGAGACGAAAGCCCGACGGACCAAAGCACGACGTGGCACATACAAGTTTTTACTTCCGGAAGCACAAGCTGACGGAAAGCACGAGGTGTCCGGCGTAAGCACGAGGTGTCCCAGAAGCACGAGGTGTAATCGGAGCGAAAGCACGAGGTGTAATCGGGAAGCACGACATGTCGTCGCGCATGGCTGGAAGGGGTGTCAGCTCCTGGACGTGGCTTGGTGGCGCCAACACACCTCCAGAGGTGTCCTCCAGCATGCTGAACGCAAGGTGTCACCGCCGGGGTGAAGCACGGTGGCGCCGAGATGTCGCGACGCATGATCGCCACCGGAACCGGCCAATCGGAGGCCGCCATCCTAAACTGCCACCACCAGCTTGTTTTCTCCTATAAATAGGACCTCAGCCCCTTCAGAAACTCACATTTCTCAGACCAAAACCGAAAAGTTAGAGAGAGAAAGGAGAGAAACGTTTTAGAGAGAGAAAGTCGCCGGTAAGGAGAAACCAAGCCCCGATCGCGAGAGAGTCGAAGGACGAGCGTTCCGGGAGTGCGGGAAGCGGTTTAGGAGTCCCTGGAGAGTAAGAAAGGCGTGCCAGGAGGTGAGGAAAGAGGCGCTTAGGAACCGAACCTCTGTCAAACCGAAAACCCGAGAGTGAGTCCCGATAGCTAGGATTAACGTTTTCCTTTTGCAGGGACGGTTAGGAGTTGAATCTTGTGATTGATTTAGCTCCGTGGTAGGTTTATATTAAGCATGTTTTGATTGTGTAGCATCACGTTTTTGGTTGGTGATGCATACTTGATATTGATTGCGTGTTGATTGCGGTGTTGTGAGCATGTCGGGATTCGTGTGCAAACGGGTCGGGAACTGTCCCGCAAGCAGGTCGGGAACCGTTCCGCAAGCAGGCCGGGAACCGTTCCGCAAGTAGGACGGGAACTATTCCGCAGGTAGGACGGGTAACCGTTAAGCGGAATAGGTAACCGTTAGCGGACCAGACGGGAACCGCTTGCTAGCCTTACGGGATTCGCTTTGCGTGCATGACGGGTAACCGCTTGAGGGCATGTCGGGTTACCGCCTTGTATGATTGAGTTGTTATGACATGCTTGCTTTGATATCATGCTTGAGTGTTGTTGAATGATTGATTGATCGTGAACCCGGTCGCATGCCATGTTTAACGATTGTGATGCAGGATCGGTTAGGACAAGCACGGAGGTGCCGTCCTATTCCGATAAGTTGTTGAGGCATGGACCGAGGTTGACGTTGTTTGTTTGTTTAAGCATGATGAGATAAGTACGGGTTGGTCGGGATCCACCCGGAAATGTGATGAGATAAGTACGGGTCGGATGTGAGATCCACCCGGAAATGTGATGTGTATAAGTACGGGGTTGGTTGCGGACCATCCCGGAAAGTGTTGCATGGCATGGATTAGGAGGATGCTCTGGCACTCTCGTTTGGTCACCTCCTAGCTCGGTTGGACTCGGGTCGTTCCCCTGCCCGAGCAGCTCGGTTGGACTTGGGTAGCTCCCTCGCCCGAGCATTATGTGTGGGATCCCGACCGTGAGGGGTCGGGAGAAGCCACCAGAGAGAGTGGTGCCGGCCGTGAGTGGTCGAAAGGAGCCACCTGTGACCAAGTGGGGGAGGTGTCGGATTCATCTAGGAGGCCTCTACGTGTGTTAGGTGTCTTCATCTAGACTTTGTTGGCATTCACGATAAGCGATCGTGTTATGCATTGTGATTGTTTATTTACTTCCGCATTGTGCTTGTTGCTTGTTATTGCTTTATGCTTCGGCTATGGGGATGGGTTGGGCACTAACGATTGTTAGCGGGCTCTGGACTCACTGGGTAACCCATAAGGTTGCTCATTATACAACTTTTGTCTCGCAGGTAACCTTAGGTTTGGGTAGCGGGCGGATTCGGACGTAGGTTGTGACCGGGATAGATTTGTCAAGTTGGTTGATCAACAAATCTAAGTACGTACGGTATATTTTACGCGTTCGTGTTTTCAAGGTTGTCCGGACGGACTTACTAATGTACGTATTATTTTGCGAGGTACACTATTTTGCGAGACATAAAACCTCTGGTACCTAATGATATACGACTTTGTCTAAGTCGACACAACTCTTGGCTTGGGTACGGGTTTTCAAGCCTTAGGCCTTTGCCGAGAGGGTCGGATATCGACAGTGGATCGGCCAGACAATGGGCAGTGCCGGTACATTGGCGATATTCGACATATTGTGGCACCACCGACTCGGCTATCGTCCGTAGAACGCGTCGGGGGTGTTACAAATGGTGGTATCAGAGCATGGTTCATGATCATGCTCACGGGACAGAGTTTTCAAAACTTTTTATCGAGTCATTTGAGTCGCAACCACACTTTTAAGAATCCGGATGTCCGAATGCCGATAGAATGATAGGTTGGGGATTTAGACTTACCCTTTTGTTGAGATTTGTAGGATGCCGAGAAGGTTGGGACGGTACGAGCAGGATCCGGAGTGGTTACCGGGGGGAAGTGTGGAGTATTATGGATCAGGTGGTTCAAGTTCGGGGGACGGGTCGAGCGAATCAAGTACTAGTTCGGGTTCGGTGCACGAGGTCATTGTGATTGACTCGGACACGTCAGTAGAGACGGATCCGAGCGAGATGAGTTCAGACGGATGGAGCTCGGAGTCGGCAGTCGCGGACGACATGTTTCGGGGAATGCTTTACCTCGACATGGACTCTGTCGCATCAGTTATGTCCGTAGGGTTGGAATCTTACGATGGGTTTGCGGCAACATCCACAGAGGATTCGGATGTGGAAATCCTCGAGCCGCCTTCTCCTGAGGTGATGGACATCTCGTCGGGGAGTTCGGCGAGCATGTCAGGGGTACCTGCGGCCCTAGCTAGTCTGACGGAATCCGAACATGAGTTAGCCATGAACGCGGTGAGGCGCTTCGACGCACTGGAGGCAGAAAGGCGTAGGCGGTTGGGACGAGACCAAGTAGTACCCGAAGCGGAGACAAACCCGGGAGAGACGGGGAATCAACAAGGAGGAGTAGCGGACTTACGGTGGGAGTGGGGAGACCCGCCAAGGTCCCTCACTTACGAGGAAATTCTACAACAAGTACCATTGGGGTGGGATAACCTTGACATTCCCACGACTGACGAGACGGAAGGAGAAGTGAGAATAAACAACCCAGAGGAGAACGTGGAGATGAGGGAGGCGTCGGACCAGGAGTCCGGAGTTCATAGGGAAGGAGGAAGCCTGGTCCGAGAGACGGTTCAGCCTGTAAACCAAAACACAAGTCAAACGAGAATGGAAGTTGGTGAGGGAAGCCGACAACGTAAGCCAAGGAGAAGGGTCCGACGGCCGGAGGAGATTACTCCGCCGTGCGGGTATTGTGGCGGAAGAGGTCACTATGACCGATGGTGTCCATACATGGGACTCGGGTTAACGACAACACCCGAGACCAGAGCGTGCACCCGTTGTGGAGGTCAAGACCATGAGGAGGCCGACTGTCCGTGTGGAAGACCGCCTTCTCCCCCATCTTCGGTAACACCGGTGAATCGCTCAACGTCGGCGCGAGGATCGAGCAACGATCCTAAGTGAAGGAGGAAAAGAAGAGGAATGTTAAGATTGTAGTATAGTATAGTAAGTTAGGAGTTTGTTTTGCAGGGACCGCTTCATATCCGAAAGACGAGGTATGTATGGGTTCTAACTAAACTCCTAATGTGTGATGCATATATGTGTGATATATATGCTTGATGTGTATGATGTGTATTGTGATATACAGTGGTTGTGTGTGTAGACGGGCAACGCTTGAAGGTGTGTTCAGCGTTAGTAAGACCCGGGTAAATATTTGTGTGCGGTAACGGTTTTATGTTGAATAAAAATCGTTTTTGGAATGGAGTTTTTATTTAAGCATGAATGGTTTGATTTGCTTAAATGTTTTGAGGAAAGTTTTTCCTAATGTGGTTGGTGTTGGTGAGTGATCCTTAGGTTGCCGGGAAGAGGTGATTTCCCAAAAACCTTAGGATAGAAAGTAGTAAGACTTTTAGGACGTCTATCCTAAAAGCCCAGCACCGAGAACCATTACCCGAGCAGGCCATTTATAGTGAAAACCCTGGTGGATGGTTGAGGCGAACGATTGAGGCCAAGTATTGACCATGGCGGGATCAACAAGGGCGAGTTGGTGGGTTGACCACGGCAAGGTACTAGAGTCTCGGCGGAACGCTTAGCCTCAGGCTATTGTGGGATCGGTAAAGGCGAGATAGAAGATCAACTACGGGAAAGTAGTTGCATCTTGACGAGAGTTTTGGCGTCAAGCCACGGTGGGACCATCAACCTCACGATCTCATCTTGAGATCGGTGAGAATTTGAGACCGGTTTGTGTTGGATTAGCTACGGGAAGGTAGCTAAGTCTTGAGAAGAGATTGGGCGTCAAGCTGTTGTGGGATCATCAACGTCATGATCTTTTCCCGAGATCGGTGAACGTTGGAAGCTACGAGAAGTTGAGTGAACTTGGAAGTAAGACGTCAAGTGACGGGACGAAGAATGATCGTAGAGTTGGGAGAAGAGGACGTTCACACGAGATGAACGGGACTTACCAAAGAAACGGAGATGGAAAGGTTACGTGAAGTAACCGGCCACTAGAAGAAATTGGCCAAGAGAGTTACGAGGAGGGCTAACCCATGGATTGGATTGATGAGAAGGAAAGAAGCTCCGGGAAGGAGTGATTACGACATACAACATCGAGGCCGGGAAGGACCGACGCACAAAGTTGACGGAAACCAAGAAGGAGTGGACCGACCTCGAAGAGGAGCAGAGAATGACTAAGGACGCGGAGAAAGAATAGACGAACCCCAAGGAAGAGCGGAGATGGACTAAGTACCGAGAAGGAGTGAAGAATAACAAGGAACCCGGAGAACCGTAAAGGAAATAGCGAGAAGGAGGCGAGACCAAACAATGCGGAGCAAGAACGAGCACATCGAGTGCTACCACGAGATTAAAGACGGAGTCTAACTCATGACGGAGATGCAAGAGAAACCGCAAGTCTCCAAACAGCGGAGCGAGTATCAGACGCAATGAGACGGAAGAAGCCGAGGACGATTCTACTATTGGAATTCGAGGACGAATTCTAATAAGGAGGGGAGAATGTAATGACCCTCCCGAAGGAGTAAAACGTCAGTACAAGGAATACGACCAGTCGGGTTGGATCAGACGAAGAACGACAAAATTCAAAGTTGTGCGATTGACTTCAAATCAACGGCATTAGCTAATGAAGACATTCTAAGACTTCTGGTCGAGTCAGAATTCAAAACGGACGAGCGGATTATGCGACGGTCGAAGGATATGAAAGACGGCCGAGGAACGGCCGAAAATCCGAAAATTCCATATTGGTTGGGCGTTATTATGGGGTGATAGAGGAGCTCAAACTAAGACTTTTGGTCGAAACAGAATTTAAAAAGAGTGCACGGTTGAAGAGATATCGCATTTGCGACTAAATCGGGAAATATCGGGTTTATCGGGTTAGAAGCACGACGAGGTGAGACGAAAGCCCGACGGACCAAAGCACGACGTGGCACATACAAGTTTTTACTTCCGGAAGCACAAGCTGACGGAAAGCACGAGGTGTCCGGCGTAAGCACGAGGTGTCCCAGAAGCACGAGGTGTAATCGGAGCGAAAGCACGAGGTGTAATCGGGAAGCACGACATGTCGTCGCGCATGGCTGGAAGGGGTGTCAGCTCCTGGACGTGGCTTGGTGGCGCCAACACACCTCCAGAGGTGTCCTCCAGCATGCTGAACGCAAGGTGTCGCCGCCGGGGTGAAGCACGGTGGCGCCGAGATGTCGCGACGCATGATCGCCACCGGAACCGGCCAATCGGAGGCCGCCATCCTAAACTGCCACCACCAGCTTGTTTTCTCCTATAAATAGGACCTCAGCCCCTTCAGAAACTCACATTTCTCAGACCAAAACCGAAAAGTTAGAGAGAGAAAGGAGAGAAACGTTTTAGAGAGAGAAAGTCGCCGGTAAGGAGAAACCGAGCCCCGATCGCGAGAGAGTCGAAGGACGAGCGTTCCGGGAGTGCGGGAAGCGGTTTAGGAGTCCCTGGAGAGTAAGAAAGGCGTGCCAGGAGGTGAGGAAAGAGGCGCTTAGGAACCGAACCTCTGTCAAACCGAAAACCCGAGAGTGAGTCCCGATAGCTAGGATTAACGTTTTCCTTTTGCAGGGACGGTTAGGAGTTGAATCTTGTGATTGATTTAGCTCCGTGGTAGGTTTATATTAAGCATGTTTTGATGGTGTAGCATCACGTTTTTGGTTGGTGATGCATACTTGATATTGATTGCGTGTTGATTGCGGTATTGTGAGCATGTCGGGATTCGTGTGCAAACGGGTCGGGAACTGTCCCGCAAGCAGGTCGGGAACCGTTCCGCAAGCAGGCCGGGAACCGTTCCGCAAGTAGGACGGGAACTATTCCGCAGGTAGGACGGGTAACCGTTAAGCGGAATAGGTAACCGTTAGCGGACCAGACGGGAACCGCTTGCTAGCCTTACGGGATTCGCTTTGCGTGCATGACGGGTAACCGCTTGAGGGCATGTCGGGTTACCGCCTTGTATGATTGAGTTGTTATGACATGCTTGCTTTGATATCATGCTTGAGTGTTGTTGAATGATTGATTGATCGTGAACCCGGTCGCATGCCATGTTTAACGATTGTGATGCAGGATCGGTTAGGACAAGCACGGAGGTGCCGTCCTATTCCGATAAGTTGTTGAGGCATGGACCGAGGTTGACGTTGTTTGTTTGGTTAAGCATGATGAGATAAGTACGGGTTGGTCGGGATCCACCCGGAAATGTGATGAGATAAGTACGGGTCGGTTGTGAGATCCACCCGGAAATGTGATGTGTATAAGTACGGGGTTGGTTGCGGACCATCCCGGAAAGTGTTGCATGGCATGGATTAGGAGGATGCTCTGGCACTCTCGTTTGGTCACCTCCTAGCTCGGTTGGACTCGGGTCGTTCCCCTGCCCGAGCAGCTCGGTTGGACTTGGGTAGCTCCCTCGCCGGAGCATTATGTGTGGGATCCCGACCGTGAGGGGTCGGGAGAAGCCACCAGAGAGAGTGGTGCCGGCCGTGAGTGGTCGGAAGGAGCCACCTGTGACCAAGTGGGGGAGGTGTCGGATTCATCTAGGAGGCCTCTACGTGTGTTAGGTGTCTTCATCTAGACTTTGTTGGCATTCACGATAAGCGATCGTGTTATGTATTGTGATTGTTTATTTACTTCCGCATTGTGCTTGTTGCTTGTTATTGCTTTATGCTTCGGCTATGGGGATGGGTTGGGCACTAACGATTGTTAGCGGGCTCTGGACTCACTGGGTAACCCATAAGGTTGCTCATTATACAACTTTTGTCTCGCAGGTAACCTTAGGTTTGGGTAGCGGGCGGATTCGGACGTAGGTTGTGACCGGGATAGATTTGTCAAGTTGGTTGATCAACAAATCTAAGTACGTACGGTATATTTTACGCGTTCGTGTTTTCAAGGTTGTCCGGACGGACTTACTAATGTACGTATTATTTTGCGAGGTACACTATTTTGCGAGACATAAAACCTCTGGTACCTAATGATATACGACTTTGTCTAAGTCGACACAACTTTTGGCTTGGGTACGGGTTTGCAAGCCTTAGGCCTTTGCCGAGAGGGTCGGATATCGACAGTGGATCGGCCAGACAATGGGCAGTGCCGGTACATTGGCGATATTCGACATATTGTGGCACCACCGACTCGGCTATCGTCCGTAGAACGCGTCGGGGGTGTTACACTGGCCCTCCGCCCCATCACCCGCCTCTCTTCTCGGTCGGGAGTCGACCTCGTCAATCATCCTCGGATCGGTCTCAGCCGGAGGAACAAGCGGAGAACCCGCCATGGTCACGGAGTCCTCCGACATTGCCGGCAAGGCAAGCTTGCCAACGCTAAAATCAGAGACTGTCGCGGCCTCCATCTCCGCTGTGGCAAATCGCTTTTGCTCAGCCAGCTTAAGCACCTCTTGGGTCATATCCACCTCTCCAGCCGCGATCTCAGCGATGAGCTCGATGTTGGCCAAAGTCTCTTGGAGACGGATCTCGGCGCTAGTCTGGATCTTCCTCTTCTCGGCTCTCTCCTTGATCCCAGCCAGAATCATCAGATACTGGCCATTGAGTTCTTTTCGAGCCTTACGAAGCTCGACCCGGCTCGATTCTTCCACAGTCTGAATTCGAGTCTCGGCGGCGCTAAGCTAACAAGACAGCTCCTCCTCCCTCCTCTCAATATGCGCAATCCTGGCCTCCGCAGCGGCATGGTCTGCGACCCTCTTCTTCAGACGCTCCTCCCTAGCTAAAGCTTCCTGGAGCTCGGCGTTCATTTGGGTATCAGCCTCTCGGGCAGACTCGAGCTCGTAGGTCTGAGCATCCAACACCTCGTTCTCAGACCGGACCGCGTACGTATTCACAGCCTCTACAGCCTGCGAAAAGTGTCGGTTTAGAAAAAAAGGAGAAAGAAAAAATTAAAGAGAAAAGAAGACAAAAGCAAAAACGTCTCACCTTCCCGATAACCGCCATCATCTCGGAATACGCACTACCGAGGACCGTTTCCGCGGTAACCAGGAGCTCGGAACTGACAAGCCTAACGCGCCTCAGCAGAAGAACCACACCTTTTGGATCGTCAACAACCGAGCACTCTTCTCGGTCCGACCCTTCTGGACTCCTTCCCGCGTCTATTTTACGATGCTTCGGCGAAGGGGGAAGAGAGCCCCCTCGACTCCGACGATCTTCCTCCCCGGACAAATCCGGTTGAGAGTCGCAGAGAGCGGCACCTCTAGACTGAGGTAAAACCACCTCTTGTTCAGCCAAGGGGAAAGTCACGTCGACGACCCCCGCAATCGTTCCCTCCGGGCCAGTCACCGGAAGGAGCGAGGTCTGAGCAGGAGGAGGAGGAGGAAAAGCCGGAGGAGGAGGGGCCCGACCAAGGGCAAAGAGGATAGCGTTACTCAAACCAGGCGCCTCTATCCTATCAACCAGGTCGACCGGATCTTTCCCGTTCCTACGACTGCTCACCCTGCGAGACACTCTCTCGCGAGGAGGTGTGCGAGCAGTCGACCCACCATCTGGGAAAGAACGAGCTACAAAAAAAAGCACGTCATACGGATTGCGATAGCAAAAACCAGACTTCGCGACCAGACGACCTACTTTCTCCCGTCCGCTCGGCAATATGAAGCGGAGGCTGAATAACTGGAGCCCTAGGAGCCTGAGAAAGGACAGGAGGACGTGGCAGGTTTAGATGAACCAGTGGACGATCCAGCGGAGCCCGCCCAGGGTCGATCCGTAGAGCAGCTTGCACGCGTTCTACCGAAAAACTGCCCCAACTAACAGCGCCCCCTCTCAGCTGGGTTATCAGAGCTTCCGTAATCGGGTTCATAGCGAGCGATTCTAGAGCGTCTGTAAAAAAAACATATAAGGGATAGCCCGACAGCCAACAAGAATCAAGCAAAAACTTGGCTCTTACCAACGCTGGACGTCCACCGAGACGGGATAACCGAGTAGTCGAAATCCCCGACCGAGTGATGAGTTACTCTAAAAAAGAAGTATCGATCTCTCCATACATCCTTCGTCGGAACATCTTCGAGGATTCTCTCAAATTGAGGCGAGAGATAGTACGTCCCCGGGAAGCGAGTATTGTTCTTCACGGAGCAGACCCACATAAGTTCCTCGGGTCCAAACTCTACTCCCGCTTCTGCGGCTCTGACTCCAAGCCCGATGACATGCCGGACAAAATTCGGGATCATCTGATGGAACGCCAATTGAAGCTGGGCCAGAACCAAAGAAATCAAGCGAGGAATGGGGAAGAAAAGCCCGCACTTCTCGAAATAAGTATACGAGGCACAGCAGTAACCCTGTACCCCAGTTTCCGGTGACATCGCCGGTGAAGGAATCACTATTTCCACCTCTGGTGGAATCCGGCAAGTCCTCCGCAACCGTTTGATATGATTTGCGGTTAGGGAAGACGGCGGATGTGGGCCATATGAACCCGCCGCCGTGCTTGTACTAGCACCGGTCGCACCTCTTAGAGCCATAGAGAACGATGTAAAAAAAAGGGGGGGCTAGAGTTTTTTGCTTAGGAGAAGAGTTTTTCCGACGACAGAAGAAAAACCAGAGCAAAAGAAGAAGAAGAAGCGAAAGTGGGAGGAGAAGAAATCACCCTCGGCAAATACGAGAAAATTATAGTGGGAATCGTGCAAAATCTCAACCGCACGATCCCGAACTCGTAATAATTACGAGAAAATCGAGGTGGTTTGGACTCCTCACTTTCCCTTTAATCTAACCGTTGATTTAGGATCAACGGTTACGAATGCGCGATAATTAGGTCACATCAGCGAAAGAACGAGCCTGAAAAGACTCTTCGCGACCCTCGAATCTTAGCCGTTGATGATCGACCAGATCCACGGTAGGAGATAAAATTCTCAAACAAATACACGCAACGACTGCCGACGCGCTAAAAAGCAGTTCAGCTCGTCCCACGCGCTCATCCTTGGCCGTTAGATCGAAGCAAGATCTACGGATAGGGCGAAAATAATCATTAGGTTTTCGCCACCCGAGACACGCGCGCGTCTTCCCGAGAACGTCCACCGCCCATTAACCTCGACTTGTCAAAATTAATGAGCTGGGGGGCTATTGTTGGTACTGGATTTCCCTCTAGGAAATCCGGCTCATTAACAAATAAAACAAAGGCCCCTATTTATGAGCCCGTTCCAGAATCAAAGATAAAGAGACGAGCCGATTCATTTGTTGGGCCCAAACGAATGACGCTCTGACAAGGCCCAAGCGATGCCGAAGTAAGAGGCGATCGAGATCGAGCTCGGCACGGCAGGAGACGACGTGGAGATAGAGCGACTCGTTCTTCGTCGGTTCAACTGATCCGCGTAAATCTCGGAGATCGTTATGAAGGCGAGGCCGAAATATCGGAACAAGAAGGTCAAAGTCGAGACTATTTAAAGAAGAAGTGGCGATTTACTCAAGACATTCCAACCCTAACTTAGAACACTTCGACTAGATAGCTCAATCATCATACTTTGTACTCTCTTTTCGATTGTGTTTGTTCTATCTCGACGATCAATCTCAATAAAGTCTTTGATTCATAGGAAACTATACCATTTCTATATCCTAAAGTCCAAATCCATGAATACAAATTCTTAGTGTGAATCCCGGATCTCACAATGGGGAAAAATCAGAATGCTAAGGAAGGGAAAAGAGAAGAAAAGAACCAGAAAAAGATAGTATGGTGGTCTAGAGCTGACAGAGTAAGAATCCATGTGCCCTTTGATCGATAATCCTTAGGTGAGACCGCACTTAATAGCTTATAGAAGTCAGTAGGGTGAATTTGAATGCTTGAATGTGATTGTGGAGTTTACTTAGGACAGTTGCTAAGTGTGGGGGAAGTATATGTTGGTCTTGATGTCTTGCAGGTGATTCTTTCAGTGGCTTACTAAGGGGAATCTGAGTGTTGTGGCTTCTAGGATGAAAACTGTTTCTGAAAGTTTTCAAACCTCTTCACCATGTTTTAGTTCTCCGTTTTGCTTGAGGGCAAGCAAATGCTAAGTGTGGGGAGTTGATATATCATGGTTTTTACCGGTTTTAGACCATGCTATAACTCTGTTTTAGAGTATTTTGGTGTTTTTTTAGAGTCTTTTACAGGTGTTATTAGATATATGCACGTTTGGAGCGGAATTGGAGTTTATGGAGCTTTTTGGAGCATTTTGGTGTTTTGACCCGAGAGATAGAGTTCACTGTCCGAAACAGAGTAATGCATCGATCGACACACATTGTGCATCGATAGACACACTAGCGAGATGGACTTATCTTCGGCGGTTTAATGAAGAATGAAGAATTCACAGTTTTACCCAGAAGTTCCTGATAATTACAAAGAAGCCCCAAGACGTGATTAGCTTATATAATTAGGTTTTTACATCAGTTTTTAGAGACGCTTTCATACTTTGAGCATAGAGTTTTTAGAGCTTGGGGCTTATCTAATCCTGTACTGCTTTCTGCTTTTTGGAGAAGATTTCGAACCCCTTTACTTCTTTATTCTCTTTTATGCAATCTATTAATTCATTGATTATGTTTTCATATTCTATGTCTGAGTAGATTCATAGTTAGGTTTAGAGATTCTCATTAAGGATTTTATGACTTGCTATATTTATTTATTTCAGTTAAGGATTCATATCAATAATTGTTCTTCGATCTAAATTGTGCTTAACACTAGTTTCTAACCTGATCACTTAGAATCTAGATCTTAGGTTGTTAAATTGACATGAAAGTGTGGTTTAGAATCTGAACTATTTAGGTTGAGCAATTGAATTACTCGCAAAGAAATTTGGTTTAATTGAATTGTGAACATATCGAACTTAATCTTAAAGCTAGTTTAATCTCTTAGGAATTACAAAGAAATTTGGATTTCTGCAATTAGGCTTAGAGAATTCTCACAACGAAAGTTGGTTAATTCTATATCTGTGTTTGAGTTCTAGAACCATACTTAATTTGATCATGGCTAAATAATTTATCTGCTTGTCTGATTTCCTGAGAACTCCCTAGACTTAGCGCTTTTAGTTAATTGTCTATAACAAATCTTGCTACTGATTTACTTTTTTTGCTTTGTTTTTAGTTTCTCATCATATTTGCTTTTTCCTAGTTTTAACTTGACTGTTCTTAATCTATCATTTCCCAGAGTCCTTGTGGATTCGATACCTAAAGTACTACAATCACATCACTGTGCACTTGCAGTTAGAATAGGGATTAAAACTCGACCTATCACATCCTTCCGCCGTCAGCCACTCTTGAACGTCTCGAAGTAGATCTACACATTACTGAAAATGATCTTGATGGATTGTTCTCCTCTCCGCTCATCGAGTTCAGATCTTAGACCATCAATTGGTGTTTATTCCCCAGTTTTTGGGTGTTCTTAAGAGAGTTTTTGTAACTTGGGCTTTAATTGGATCAAAGGCTCTGTCATACTCTCTCTCTGTCCTAGCATATTTCTACTTCCCGAGAGAACATCGGTGCCGTAAAGTACATTTGCGTGTTCACCTGAAGAAGACAGTCCGACCTTTTTGGAGCTGGCTAGTGCGACTATATCTCTCTTCTGATGAGCTTGTTGATGTGGCTGGATCTGCTCAGGGCTTAATCCCTTATGTCTCCCTCTATTTTCTTCAGCTTCACTGGTCTGCTATGGTTTCAGCTTGCGAAGACTAGAAGCAGCAGAAGCAACGATTCTTCACATCCCTCACTGAATCTCAACAGAGTTTTCAGAAGCTACAATAAAAATTTCCCCGTAATTGGGTGTTTCCAACCAAATATAATTGTTATTAAGCTTGTAATCAAACCATGTTGAGAGATTTGACGAGATCCCCTTAAGTGAAGCCACCGTCTTCCTCCACCGGGTCTCTTTCTCTGAAAGAAGCCACTGTACTCCCTGAAGCCAGACGACCTTGCTTCAACTTGGTGCTAGAGGAAGACGCCCTCTGGTGGGATCTAAAGTGGTCTACACGCTGCTGTCGGTGCTCGCCGAAACTGGACGTCGACATCTTGTGTAACACTCGTCTCCCGACGAACAGGAGACGCTGCATTAGGATACCCGTTGAACCCATTTCGGTCCAACCGGGATGCCAACTCAACTTGTCCCAGGACCCGGCGCTTCCTTCGTATTCAAATCCACCAATAACGTCACTCAATCAGTCAATCCTGCATCCGGACCTACGAGGGAAAAAGGATGGAAAAGGGAAGATGCCTGAGTAATTGTTTCAAAACACAATTACCCAGTGAGGGCGAACTCAAGGAATCCGCGATCTCGTCCTACGCTATCACAACAACAAGAAACATGTCCAAGGCTAATAACACCTTGCACCCACGCCCAAAGGCACACACAACCTACACAACTAACATTCCACATAACACTCCGGCGCGCAGGCCACACTCACATCACTCCGTTGGGAGGGCGCGTCACACCCTCCTCCGACAGCCTTCCGAGCACGTGAATTCCTTCTCGGTATCAGACACGTGCCCACCACAGAAGCCTGACACAGGCGCCTAGTTTAACTAATACAGACAAGCCTTCAAACACAAGCAACATTTTCGGTTTAAGTGATAACCTAATTTTCTAGGTGCAGCAATCAATCACATAGCGCGCATTACCAAACCTTTACTACTTAGGAAAGACGCTATTAAACAAGGACTCATGTCCTGGAATTGAGATAGAATGGGGTAGAGATGACAACCGGTCCTCACCTTAGCCAAAGAAAGGGCAAAACGGTAATTTATAAGCTTCCTCAGCCCGAACGGACGTCAGATCTGGAAAGAGGACGAGAAATCGAGTGAGATGGGATTGTGATTCGCTTAAATCGGGCTTAGGATGAGCTAGATATGATCGATTGAAAATACCCAGCGCAAACCAGCTTAACCGACCTAAACCGGGAATTGAAATTAAATTAAAATCGAAATTGGAAAACCAGACCAAACCGGATTAAACGAACCAGAATTGGTTTGAACCGGGTCAACCGAACCGGTCAACGATCCGACCCGGTCAACCAAACCGACCCGACCCAGTCAACCCGAGTTGACTCGGTCGCCGGCAGAGTTGACTCTGCGGCGGTCCGGCGGTGGCTGAAGGATTGTTTAGTTGATCCTGATTCAATTCCAGATTCAGATCATCCTAAACATGCTGATCTAGGTTCTCTTGAATAGAAACAATATCAGATCTCACCTTATACCTGTTTAAGCAGCGGAAAGAGAAGGTATGTTTGAGATCAGCAAAGCCACCAAGTGATAGCTTCTCCAGAGGTTCACACACGCACACCAAGCAGGATGAGAGGCTGCTAGACCAAGGAAGAGGAGGCGCAGAGAGAGAGGAGAAAATCGCAGGGGGCTAGGGTTAGGGAGAAAGAGATTTGGGTTTTAGTTTATAAAACCCTTCTCTTTCCCTTTTGGGCTTTTGGGCCCAAATACCAATCTGATTAAATCCCTTGGATTTAATCAGACCCATTAATCTCTCTCTTAGTACGACAAATGCCTGGCACTTTTACCGTACTTCTGCTAAGCCGTTCCTACACAATTTCCTGTTAGCTTAGGCGTGTGACCCATATGGGATCATATAATAAAGGCAATAAGTCCAAGACTTATAGATCATGAGCGGACTCTAGCAAGCCATCATGACCCCCAGTATTATATGACTTATGTCTGATCATTGACATACTCTTACTTTCTAGAGACAGTACCGAGATTACTGGACACAATTCCAACAATCTCCCACTTGTACTGGAATCTCTGTATTCATAATCCTTTTGTCTCAATATCTCGATTAGTCATAAGGCAAGATTGGTGTCATCCTTATAAAGCCTAATCTTGTTCATCGGACTCTGATTCGATACTGACAATCCAAACGACTCGGGACAGTACGTTTGAGCATGGCCATGCATTTTCCAGTATTCAAATCTCCGATTGGCCTAGAGATATTCACTCCATTTATATTGGAGGGACAAATCCCGTCTTGTTCCATCACTGTAAACTACTCATTTCATAATGTACCCAAACAAGGTCCTTATAACTATCGCAGAACGATAGCGTTAGACAATGATCAAAGTGCATCAGTCCATGTGCAGTCACATGCATGCGAACTCAGGTCTAAGGACTATACTCTATAGTCGTAGTAAGAATCTCTTATGACACAGATATAAATATCCTGAAGAGTTCTTATAAGCGGGTCATGTCCGGTCGTATGTTCCCAACATACACCTATGTATTGACTTTGATGCCGCGCATCTATGACATACTGAGACTTTGTCATAAGTCACATACCAATCTAGTCTCACACGGTTGTTGGTGTTCCAATTTCAACAACCTTCGACTAGGGACAGGATGATACAAGCCATCTATCAAATATAGGGTCTCATGATCAAGCTAAATGACTTTGATAACTAAAGATCAAGTCACTTACTTCGATGACCTATAAAATGGTTCATATCATTTTGGAACGATTATTTCATCACAGTTAAAATAATCTTGAAATAATAATTTCATTAAACATCTTAAAATGTTTTACAAGAACATATCAATAACTAAATAAAGCCCTTTACTAACTCCCACTGAAATTTAGACTACATCTTAATTTCACTTATCCTACAGCAACAGTCCGTGACTCGTGCTTAGGCCTAAGGAGTGGCTTTGTTAATAGATTAGCAACGTTCTCATTCGTTGAAACTTGCTGATCTACTTAACATCTCTGTCATTTATCTCACGGAATAGGTTACACCTATTCTCAAGGTGTTTGGACCTCTGATGTGCAGCTAGTCTCATCTATGCTGGGAATCACATCGAGTTCAGTGACGAACTCTTCTTTCCAAACAACCTCTTTCGCCGCTTTCCAAGCTGCGAAATGTTCAGCTTAAGTCATGGAGTTAGCAACAGTGCCTTGCACCGCCAGACAGACACAAGATATAACCGGACTGTGACCGGAAATCATCTTTGTTCGTTGGAAACTTGCCTTTCAGACTCTACCGACTCGTAGCACCTCACTTTCTCCGTAAATCAAGAACTTATCCTTAGTATTCCTTAAATACTTTAGGATATTCTTTACGGCAATCCAGTGATTCATTGCTGGATTTGACTGGTCTTTTACTTGTCTTGCTTAACATTAAAGCAACATCAAACAAGTACGTTTCATGGCATACATGATAGATCCAATTGCCGACGCATATGGAATCTTATCCATGCATTTAAGCTCAGCAGTTATCGTAGGACACTGTGTCTTGCTTAACGTAATGCCATGTGACATTGGCATAAAACCCTTCTTGGAATGCTGAAAACGTGTAGGACTTTGTCGGGATAAGAATCCTGACTTTGTCCTACCAGCTCTTTCGGATCTCTATCTTTAGATCCAAAATCCAAAAACATAATTGGCTTTACCCATGTCAATCATTAGAACCAACTCCCAAGCCAGTCCTTTACCGACTGCAGCATTGGGACGTCATTTCCGAGAATCAGTATGTCATCGACATACTATATGAGACATGCAACATCGCTCCCATTTATCTATTAGTAAACGCACAGTTCCATTTCGTTCCTGTTCAAGTCAAAACCTTGACTACTTCAACAGAACGAAGATTCCAACTCCGATATGTTTGCTTCCATCCATGAATGGATCAATAAAGCTAACTTACACATAGTGTAATTTTTCGGAGTCCGGGCTCACTTTCGCTTCCTTGAATTTCGCAGATTCGTCGCTTTCAATGATCATCAGATCATGCGAACTTTCAATGATCATCAGGTTCAACTAATGACGAGAAAACACTCTCGAATTAGTAACTGATTCATTCATATCTGCGAACTTCAGGCTCTACAGGTGTAGATTCTACAGAAATCTGTAAATCCATCTGTTGCTCTCCCTCAACAGGTTGAGCAGCCTCCTGTATTTCTCGAATTTCTTCGAGTTATACTTTTACTCCCACTGTTCTTCTTGAAAATAACTTCCCTTCTTAGAAAACAGAATGGACGTAAAAGTAACAAGCCTTGGTTTCCCTAGGACAACCAGCGAAGTAGCACAACTACAAATACTCAGTAAAGACGAATTTGGATCGATTCCAATCCACATTTACGTGGTGTCTTTCAACTGATATTGGTGGAACCTTTTCAGCGTAACCTTAGATATTTCTAGAGCGTTATTCTTAAATAATATCATGGAAGATTCGTGTGACTCATCTTTAATCATTTCTAATAAGATCTGATTCTTTCTCACAGAAACACCTTCAGGTTTTCAGGAGAAATGAGCTGTGAAACGATTTCACACTCATTTAGATGATCACATAATCAATGACTTAAGTATTCTCACTCGTGATCTAATCCAGAGTCTTAATACTTCTGTCATTCAGATCCTATACTTCATTCTGGAACTCTTTCGACCATGTCAAAGAATTCCGACTTGTGTCTCATCAAATGAACACAGTCACACTCACTGAAGTAATCAGTAGAGACAATGAAGTACAAGAAATTTTCTCTTGCATTACTGCTCATTGGGCCACATACATGAGTATGTTCCAGGTCCAATAAGCCTTTGGGCCTTTCTCTAGCTCGGCTAAGATAGGCCCCTTTACCTTTTGGTCCAGTAAACAGAATTCAAGTCTCATAAGATATTTTATCAAATGAGCCCAACAGTCCATGACTATGGGATTTCTGAATCCGACTTACTCTATGTGACCAAGACTTTATGCCAAGAAAAATCAGGTTTAATTCATCAGATTTAAACCAATTCGGTATTTATGTTACATTTAGGCACTCTTTGGTTTAAGATATAAAACCCATTCCATGAATAGGGTGCTACAATTAATATTTCATTAAGATCAAAAGAACAAAACTTGTCTTTTATCAAAATGAAAACATTCAAATTCTTACAAGAAAATGAAAGACAACTCTGCTTAAAGCAGGTACATTGTAGCAATTACTTAATAAAACCAAGCCTCAAAGGCATCTACAAGTGAAAACCCTACGGCTGAGGCAGCATCCATAGCTCCTTCCAGACATGTAATTCCACTTGCCCTTCCTTCAACGTTCTACTGTTGCTTAGGCTCTGCATATTATCTCAAATATCAGTGCCACAACCAGTATCCAATACCTTTAAGGTAGAACTTGAAGTAATAACATGAATACCTGAGGAAGTAGTCGCATACATCAACTTCAACTCCTCATCATCTTCCATGAATTTAATGCAATCTCTCTTCCAATGCCCTGTCTCCTTACAGTAGCAGCACTTACCAACGTAAGAGGTATCTGACTCGGGCTCAGAAGACACACGCTTGCCATGATTCAAAATCTGGACAACTTTGCCTTCACCCTTGTCAGCATTAGGTTTATTAAACCTACCCTTCTCATTCATGAGATTATTCAGGGTACTCTTCACGTTTGGCTCAACTGTCTTGAGCATATCATGCAGTTCAGTCAGCGTATTCGTTAAGCCTTTCTTGATATAGTTCCTTCTGAACTTATCATAGCTTGACGGCAGTGACTGTAGTATGATCTCAGTTGCCAATTCTTGGCTAACTGGATAATCCAGTTTCCTCAGGTTATCAATGTAACCCATCATTTTACTGATATGAGGACTCACTGGATGATCATTTGGTAGCTTGCAGCTAGTGAGAGACTTAACCAACTGGTATCTCTCCACCCTTATCTGCTCCTGAAATTTCAATTTCAGGCTGCTGATCATCTCTATTGGCGACTCCATGTTCTCATATTGCTTCTGCAAGTCTGAGTCCATGGTAGCCAATATCAGACCACGCACATCTACCGCATCATTATAATGCTTGTTCCAAGCATCATATACTGCATGAGAAGCATTGGACCCGATCCTCACGGGGAGAGCTCTCTCAAGGACATAGTCCTTTCTCTCCTGTCTGAGGACTAGCCTCAGGTTCCGCGACCAAGTCAAGAAATTTGATCCGTTCAGCTTGTCCATCTCAAGGACAGACCGGATCGAGAAAGTGTTTTGATTGTTTGTGCTAGTCATAACTGAAATTTAAGATAAAAGAATTTTAGTTAATATGTTCAATATGATTAATCTTGTATTAAATTTAATATGATTAATCACGCATTATATTCAATAACATAAGTTACCCTCAATAGAATATAATGATTCCAAGATCCACATATAACTAAGATTAAAGTGGGCCACTGGCCGTCACCCAACTTTAGCTTATATCGGTAAGCCCTATCTCGGCTAATTATATCCGTGATATAACTCTTGGTTGTGAATCTGGGCCCGAGGCCCAATCCACTCTGATGTCTCAAGGCCCGGGACTCCCGATGGCCTAGTCAAGAAAACCAGACTATACAGTCATGTAATCATTAATGTCTGGGACTCCCAATGACATTTATGAATCACAAACCGTCTTATCCACGCAAAAGTAGACACCCTCACACTGTAAGGCCATGAATACAATTGAATGGGCTTCGACAGCTGACATAGACTGGACAAGACATCCAACGCTTGATATTATTTGAGGTTTGTAGGTTTATTAAAAATTCATCCCAAAATAGAAGATTACTATTTTGGGAAACTTTCCTTTTTGGGAAACCTACTAAAATTGGAAACTTTCTAAAATTGGAAACTTCCTAAAATTGGAAACTTTCTAAATATAGAAATTTCCTAAAATCCAAAACATGCAAATCTAGAAACTTCTAATTTAAGAAACTTTCTAATTTCAAAATTTTGGAAACTCATTAATTTAAAATCGATTTTATAATTTTATAAAAATAAATTTCAAATTAATTCTGAAGAAAAGACTCAAATAATTGGCCCAATTGTTTTAACTTCTTGGCCCGAGGCCCAAGAATTGGTTCATGTCCAAGACATAACCCAATTGCCCAATTAAATGACATAACCGGTCTGGTTCATTAAAATTGGTCTTAACCAAAATTAATTACTACGATGACCACAATTGTCAACCGGTTATTTACTAAACCGGATTTTCTCAATTTATTTGGTCCAACCAAATCAAATTAGAAAATCCTGGTTTAGGCTCAAAATCCAATATTTCTTTCGACATTGGATTTCTTATTCCGGTTTAACCAGACTTAATAAATTTATTAAATCTGTTTATTAAACCAGAACGAATAATTTTAATTAAAATTTTAAACCGAACCTTGAACCGAAACGAATTGGTCACGAACCGAACCGAGTTGGTCGTGACCTAGTTTCTTTTCCAAGAAACTATCGTCCAGCCGCAAGCCATCATGCTCACGCGGCGGGTCGATGCTCGGGACGGGACAGCCGGGAGAGCCTCGATCGTCCCACGCCAAGCTTCAGCGATCGGGACGTGATCGTGCAAGCTGCAGGAAGCGATCGGGACATTAAGGCACGCTGGACTCGCCGGGACGATGCAAGCGGGACGAGACGCGATCCATGCGATCGGCTATCGCACGATCCATGCGATCATCGCCTCTCTCGCCGCGATCGGACGGGACGCCACACGGTCGATCGATCGACCGATCCATGCTATCGTCGGCCGATACATGCGATTGGTTTGGTCGATCCGATCATACCACGGCCGATCACAAAAACAAGTCATATAGCTTGTTTTGCGATTTCTTTAGTGTGTTTAGGGTTTAATCCTTGTTTCTTAAGTGATTTATCTTATCAGTAGTTGATTCAAAAACACTCCTAAACAATTTAAACAACCTAAACATTGAATCTAAACAAGAAATCCTAAGAACCAATGGCTCTGATACCACTGTAGGATTGTTTAGGTTAATCCTGATTCAATGAGAGGAGAAAATCGCAGGGGGCTAGGGTTAGGGAGAAAGAGATTTGGGTTTTAGTTTATAAAACCCTTCTCTTTCCCTTTTGGGCTTTTGGGCCCAAATACCAATCTGATTAAATCCCTTGACCCATTAATCTCTCTCTTAGTACGACAAATGCCTGGCACTTTTACTGTACTTCTGCTAAGCCGTTCCTACACAATTTCCTGTTAGCTTAGGCGTGTGACCCATATGGGATCATATAATAAAGGCAATAAGTCCAAGACTTATATATCATGAGCGGACTCTAGCAAGCCATCATGACCCCCAGTATTATATGACTTATGTCTGATCATTGACATACTCTTACTTTCTAGAGACAGTACCGAGATTACTGGACACAATTCCAACAGTGGCTCCGGTGGTCGGCGGCGGCTCCGGGCGGCGGCGGACGGCGGCGACGGCGGCGGCTCCCGGCGAACGGCGACGGAGGCGGCTCCCGGCGAATGGCGGCGGCGCGTGGCACCGGCGACGGCGGCGCGTGGAGAAATCGGCGGATCTTCTTCGGGCGAGTGCCGGCGCGTCCGGGCGGCTACGGGGGCAAGGTCGGTGGCTACGGCTTCCTCTCGTCGAGAGGAACGCGATGGTGGTCTCGGATTTCCCAGATTCCTCACGGATAAAAAGTTACGGAGGTTTTAGATCTCGGGTTGAAGGAAATCAGATCTGAAAAAGGGCTTACCGGATCTCTTTAGCCTCTACACGATGGAGGAGCATCAGATCTGACTTCTAGAGGCTTAGGCTGCGACGGGAAAGGAGCAGAGCTTCGCCGAGAATCTCCTTTTCTGATTTCTCCTTTAGGTGGCTACTCCTTTAAATAGGAAAATGGAGATGGTGTTGGAATTGTGTCCAGTAATCTCGGTACTGTCTCTAGAAAGTAAGAGTATGTCAATGATCAGACATAAGTCATATAATACTGGGGGTCATGATGGCTTGCTAGAGTCCGCTCATGATCTATAAGTCTTGGACTTATTGCCTTTATTATATGATCCCATATGGGTCACACGCCTAAGCTAACAGGAAAATGTGTAGGAACGGTGTAGCAGAAGTACGGTAAAAGTGCTAGGCATTTACTGTACTTAGAGAGAATAATTGGGTTTGGCCACTGTGTGTCGATCGATACACAAGGAGTGTCGATCGACACAGTGCGCGAACGCCTCGGAGTTAATTGGCCTTTGGGCCAAATGGCCCAAAACGAACTGAACGAGTTATATAAACTTAAGACAAGTTCAGGTCGAAAATAAGCCCTAACACTCCAGCCAAAAACTCTCTCTCTTTTGCGCCGAGCTCCTTGTGGTCTAGCAGCTGTTTCCTGTGATCGCGTGTGTGAACCTTTGGAGGATTCATCCCTCGGTGTTTCTCTGATCTCAGACATACCATCTATTTCCGCTGCAAACAGGTATAAGGTGAGATCATCATTTGTTTCTATTCTGAGAAGAACCTAGATCCGCATGTTTAGGTTGATATGAATATAAGAATTGAATCAGGATCAACTAAACAATCCTTCAGTGGTATCAGAGCTTTAGGTTCTGGTTTTTCTTGTTTAGATTCAAGTTTAGGATTGTTTTTCTTGTTTAAAAGTGTTTTGAATCAACTACTGATAAGAAAAATCACTTAAGTAACAAGAATTGAACCCTAAACATATGAAAAATCGCATGATCAAGCTATATGATTTGGTGTGCGATCTGATCCGAGAGAATGAGAATCGGCCAGAATCGCATGGATCGATCGATACGATCGCATGGATCGGTCGATACAATCGGAGATCGCATGGATCGATCGATACGATCGCATGGATCGGTCGATACAGACTCTCGGCAAAACCAGTTAACGCGTGAAAGCATCGATCGATGCAGGATCGATGCAGGTTCGATGTTGGTGCATCGACCGATGCGGTTGGTGCATCGATCGACACGGTTAGGGTTTTGACTCGGTTCAGTGCATGCGTGAGAGCATCGATCGATACAGGATCGATGCACGATCGATGCAGGATCGATGCTGAGAGCATCGACCGATGTGGTTGATGGATCGATCGACACGGTTGGTTCATCGATCGACATGGTTGGTTTAAGGCTCGGTTTAATTTTGATTAAAATTAATTCGTCCTGGTTTAATAAACAGATTTAATAATTTTATTAAGTCTGGTTAAACCGGGACAAGAAATCCAATGTCGAAAGAATTATTGGATTTAGTGCCTAAACCAGGATTTTCTAATTTGATTTGGTTGGACCAAGTAAATTGAGAAAATCCGGTTTAGTAAATAACCGGTTGACAATTGTGGTCATCGTAGTAATTAAAATTTGGTTAGACCAATTTTAATGAACCAGACCGGTTATGTCATTTAATTGGACAATTGGGTCATGTCTTGGACATGGACCAATTCTTGGGCCTCGGGCCAAGAAGTTAAAACAATTGGGCCAATTATTTGAGTCTTTCTTCAGATTAATTTAAAATTTATTTTATAAAATTATAAAGTCGATTTTAAATTAAAGTTTCCGAAATTTTGAAATTAGAAAGTTTCTTATATTAGAAGTTTCTGAATTTGCGGGTTTTGGATTTTAAAGAAATTTCTAAAGTTAGAAAGTTTCCGGTTTTAGAAAGTTTCCAATTTTAGAAAGTTTCCTAAAATAGTAGGTTTCCTAAAATGAAAGTTTCCCGAAATAGTAATCTTCTATTTTTGGGAATGAAATTTTAAATAAACCTACAAACCTCAAATAATATCAAGCGTTGGATGTCTTGTCCAGTCTATGTCAGCTGTCGAAGCCCATTCAATTGTATTCATGGCCTTACAGTGTGAGGGTGTCTGCTTTTGCGTGGATAAGACGGTTTGTGATTCATAAATGTCATTGGGAGTCCCAGACATTAATGATTACATGACTGTATAGTCTGGTTTTCTTGACTAGGCCATCGGGAGTCCCGGGCCTTGAGACATGAGAGTGGATTGGGCCTCGGGCCCAGATTCACAACCAAGAGTTATATCACGGATATAATTAGCCGATTTAGGGCTTACCGATATAAGCTAAGGTTGGGTGACGGCCAGTGGCCCACTTTGATCTTAGTTATATGTGGATCTTGGAATCATTATATTCTATTGAGGGTAACTTATGTTATTGAATATAATGCGTGATTAATCATATTAAGTATAATACGAGATTAATTATATTGAACATATTAACTAAAATCCTTTTATCTTAATTTTCAGTTATGACTAGCACAAACAATCAAATCACTTTCTCGATCCGGTCTATCCTTGGGATGGACAAGCTGAACGGATCAAATTTCTTGACTTGGTCGCGGAACCTGAGGCTAGTCCTCAGACAGGAGAGAAAGGACTATGTCCTTGAGAGAGCTCTCCCCGTGAGGATCGGGTCCAATGCTTCTCATGCAGTATATGATGCTTGGAATAAGCATTATAATGATGCGGTAGATGTGCGTGGTCTGATATTGGCTACCATGGACTCAGACTTGCGGAAGCAATATGAGAACATGGAGTCGCCAATAGAGATGATCAGCAGCCTGAAATTGAAATTTCAGGAGCAGATAAGAGTGGAGAGATACCAGTTGGTTAAGTCTCTCACTAGCTGCAAGCTACCAAATGATCATCCAGTGAGTCCTCATGTCAGTAAAATGATGGGTTACATTGATAACCTGAGGAAACTGGATTATCCAGTTAGCCAAGAGTTGGCAACTGAAATCATTCTGCAGTCACTGCCGTCAAGCTATGATAAGTTCAGAAAGAACTATATCAAGAAAGGCTTAACGAAGACGCTGACTGAACTGCATGATATGCTCAAGACAGTTGAGCCAAACGTGAAGAGTACCCTGTACAATCTCATGAATGAGAAGGGTAGGTTTACTAAACCTAATGCTGACAAGGGTGAAGACAAAGTTGTCCAGATTTTGAATCATGGCAAGCGTGTGTCTTCTGAGCCCGAGTCAGATACCTCTTACGTTGGTAAGTGCTGCTACTGTAAGGAGACAGGGCATTGGAAGAGAGATTGCATTAAATTCATGGAAGATGATGAGGAGTTAAAGTCGATGTATGAGACTACTTCCTCAGGTATTCATGTTATTACTTCAAGTTCTACCTTAAAGGTATTGGATACTGGTTGTAGCACTGATATTAGTAATAATATGCAGGGCATAAGCAACAGTAGAACGTCCTTAAAGGTATTGGATACTGGTTGTGGCACTGATATTTGTGATAATATGCAGAGCCTAAGCAACAGTGGAACGTTGAAGGAAGGGCAAGTGAAACTACATGTCTGGAAGGAGCTTGGGATGCTGCCTCAGCCGTAGGATTTTTCACTCATAGATCCCTTTGAGGCTTGGTTTTGTATTAATTAATTGCTACAATGTAACTGCTTTAAGCAGAGTTGTCTTTCATTTTCTTGTAAGAATTTGAATGTTTTTCATTTTGATAAAAGACAAGTTTTGTTCTTTTGATCTTAATGAAATATTAATTGTAGCACCCTATTCATGGAATGAGTTTTATATCTTAAACCGAAGAGTGCCTAAATGTAACATAAATACCGAATTGGTTTAAATCTGATGAATTAAACCTGATTTTTCTTGGCATAAAGTCTTGGTCACATAGAGTAAGTCGGATTCAGAAATCCCATAGTCATGGACTGTTGGGCTCATTTGATAAAATATCTTATGAGACTTGAATTCTGTTTACTGGACCAAAAAGGAAAAGGGCCTATCTTAGCCGAGCTAGAGAAAGGCCCAAAGGCTTATTGGACCTGGAACATACTGATGTATGTGGCCCAATGAGCAGTAATGCCAGAGAAAATTTCCTGTACTTCATTGTCTCTACTGATTACTTCAGTGAGTGTGACTGTGTTCATTTGATGTGACACAAGTCGGAATTCTTTGACATGGTCGAAAGAGTTCCAGAATGAAGTATAGGATCTGAATGACAAAAGTATTAAGACTCTGGATTAAATCACGAGTGAGAATACTTAAGTCATTGATTGTGTGATCATCTTAATGAGTGTGAAATCGTTTCACAGCTCATTTCTCCTGAAAACCTGAAGGTGTTTCTGTGAGAAAGAATCAGATCTTATTAGAAATGATTAAAGATGAGTCACACGAATCTTCCATGATATTATTTAAGAATAACGCTCTAAAATATCTAAGTTTACGATGAAATAGTTCCACAAATATCAGTTGAAAGACACCACGTTAATGTGGATTGGAATCGATCCAAATTTGTCTTTACTGAGTATTTGTAGTTGTGCTACTTCGCTGGTTGTCCTAGAGAAACTAAGGCTTGTTACTTTTACGTCCAATCTGTTTTCTAAGAAGGGAAGTTATTTTCCAAGAAGAACAGTGGGAGTAAAAGTATAACTCGAAGTTTTCTTAGGGAAACCAAGGCTCGATACTTTTACGACCATTCTGTTTTCTAAGAAGGGAAATTACTTTCCAAGAAGAACAGTGGGAGTAAAAAGTACTTTTACGACCATTCTGTTTTCTAAGAAGGGAAGTTACTTTCCAAGAAGAACAGTGGGAGTAAAAGTACAACTCGAAGAAATTCGAGAAATACAGGAGACTGCTTAACCTATTGAGGGAGAGCAGCGGAAGGATTTACAGATTTCTGTAGAATCTACACCTGTGGAGCCTGAAGTTCGCAGATATGAAAGAATCAGTCACTAATCCGAGAGTGAATTCTCGTCATTAGTTCAGCCTGATGATCATTGAATGTTCGCATGATCTGATGATCATTGAAAGCGACGAATCTGCGAAATCCTAGGAAGCGAAAGTGAGCCCAGACTCCGAAGAATTACATTTTGTGTAAGTTGGCTTCATCGATCCATTCATGGATGGAAGCAAACATATCGGAGTTGGAATCTTCGTTCTGTTGAAGTAGTCAAGGTTTTGACTTAAGAAGGAACGAAATGGAACTGTGCGTTTACTAATAGATAAGTGGGAGCAATATTGCATTTCTCAAAGTGTATGTCGAAGACATACTGATTCTCGGATATAACGTCCCAACGCTGTAGTCGGTAAAGGACTAGCTTGGGAGTTGGTTTAATGATTGACATGGGTAAAGCCACGTAGTTCTTGGATTTTGGATCTAAAGATAGAGATCCAAAAGAGCTGATAGGACAAAGTCAGATTCTTAAATTGACAAAGTCCTACACGTTTTGAGCAATCCAAGAAGGGTTTTATGCCAATGTCACATGGCATTAAGTTAAGCAAGATACAGTATCCTACGATAACTGCTGAGCTTAAATGCATGGATGAGATTCCATATGCGTCGGCAATTGGATCTATCATGTATGCCATGAAACATACTTGTTTGATGTTGCTTTAATGTTAAGCAAGACAAATAAAGACCAGTCAAATCCAGCAAAGAATCAAGTTTCCTAAAGTATGTCCTAAAGTATTTGAGGAATACTAAGGATAAGTTCTTGATTTACGGAGAAAGTGAGGTGCTATAAGTCGGTAGAGTCTGAAAGGCAAGTTTCCAATAGACAAAGATGATTTCCGATCACAGTCCGGTTATATCTTGTGTCTATCTGGCGGTGCAAGGCACTGTTGCTGACTCAATGACTTAAGCTGAACATTTCGCAGCTTGGGAAGTGGCGAAAGAGGTTGTTTGGAAAGAAGAGTTCGTCACTGAACTTGATGTGATTCCCAGCATAGATGAGACTAGCTGCACATCAGAGGTCCAAACACCTTGAGGATAGGTATAACCTATTCCGTAAGATAAATGACAGAGATGTTAAGTAGATCAGCAAGTTTCAACGAATGAGAACGTTGCTAATCTATTAACGAAGCCACTCCTTAGGCCTAAGCACGAGTCGCGGACTGTTGCTGTAGGATAAGTGAAATTAAGATGTAGTCTTAATTTCAGTGGGAGTTATTAAAGGGCTTTATTTAGTTATTGGATATGTTTTTGAAACAACATTTATGATGTTTAATGAAATTATTATTTCAAGATTATTTTAACTGTGATGAAATAATCGTTCCAAAGTGATATGAACCATTTTATAGGTCATCGAAGTAAATGACTTGATCTTGAGTCATCAAAGTCATTTAGCTTGATCATGAGACCCTATATTTGATAAATGTTTTATATCATCCTGTCCCTAGTCGAAGGTTGTTGAAATTGGAACACCAACAACCGTGTGAGACTGGATTGGTACGTGACTTATGACAAAGTCTCAGTGTGTCATAGATGCGCGGCATCAAAGTCAGTACATAGGTGTATGTTTGGGAACATACGACCGGACAAGACCCGCTTATAAGAACTCTTCAGGATATTTATATCTGTGTCATAAGAGATTCTTACTACGACTATAGAGTATAGTCCTTAGACCTGAGTTCGCATGCATGTGACTGCACATGGACTGATGCACTTTGATCATTGTCTAACGCTATCGTTCTGCGATAGTTATAAGGACCTTGTTTGGGTGTATTATGAAATGAGTAGTTTACAGTGATGGAACAAGACGGGATTTGTCCCTCCAATATAAATGGAGTGAATATCTCTAGGCCAATCGGAGATTTGAATACTGGAAAATGCATGGCCATGCTCAAACGGACTGTCCCGAGTCGTTTGGATTGTCAGTATCGAATCAGAGTCCGATGAACAAGATTATGCTTTATAAGGATGACACCAATCTTGCCTTATGACTAATCGAGATATTGTGACAAAAGGATTATGAATACAGAGATTCCAGTACAAGTGGGAGATTGTTGAAATTGTGTCCAGTAATCTCGGTACTGTCTCTAGAAAGTAAGAGTATGTCAATGATCAGACATAAGTCATATAATACTGGGTTCATGATGGCTTGCTAGAGTCCGCTCATGATCTATAAGTCTTGGACTTATTGCCTTTATTATATGATCCCATATGGGTCACACGCCTAAGCTAACAGGAAAATGTGTAGGAACGGTGTAGCAGAAGTACGGTAAAAGTGCTAGGCATTTACTGTACTTAGAGAGAATAATTGGGTTTGGCCACTGTGTGTCGATCGATACACAAGGAGTGTCGATCGACACAGTGCGCGAACGCCTCGGAGTTAATTGGCCTTTGGGCCAAATGGCCCAAAACGAACTGAACGAGTTATATAAACTTAAGACGAGTTCAGGTCGAAAATAAGCCCTAACACTCCAGCCAAAAACTCTCTCTCTTTTGCGCCGAGCTCCTTGTGGTCTAGCAGCTGTTTCCTGTGATCGCGTGTGTGAACCTTTGGAGGATTCATCCCTCGGTGTTTCTCTGATCTCAGACATACCATCTATTTCCGCTGCAAACAGGTATAAGGTGAGATCATCATTTGTTTCTATTCTGAGAAGAACCTAGATCCGCATGTTTAGGTTGATATGAATATAAGAATTGAATCAGGATCAACTAAACAATCCTTCAGATGGGAGCCCTAGGGTTTTGGCAAGGCAAGTGGGCTTGGGCTGGACCTTTTGGGCTTTCATTCTTCTTTTCTTAAAATTTTTAAACAGGCTGGTATGAGTATGTTACAATTCTCCCCCCCTTGAAAAGAATTCGTCCCGAATTCTGTGGCGGGGGTCTCCTCTGCAACTCTCTACCAACCACACCCCGCAGACTCCGACGAACAAAATCTGACTTGATTGCTTACTTGCTTGAAAAGAACTTGTCCTTGAATCCTGAAGATTTCTTCTCCCCCCCCTTTATTTCCAACCACTCTCTGACGTGTCCTTCTCCTTGGTACCAATCCATTAGCAGCTCTCAGAATGCAACGCAAAACGCCACATGCTACCGCCCATGTCCATTAGGGTTGGTCTCCAACGGTTAGAAACAACACTCATCCCTCGAGTGGTTCTAATACCTGGATGAGATGCTCTGCTTCAAATCAGTTCTCCTCAACGGTTTTTATTACCGTGTCATAGTGCATCATCCACTTCCAAAAGGATTCTCTCCGACGGTTTCCATTCCCGTGCACCATGGTGTTGACTGGCGTCCAAAATGTTCCACTGGTTTCCTTGCTTATCCTTGGTGAACAATGCGGGTAACCATGTCCATTATGGCTACCTGAAATGTGGGGTACGACCCACTTAACTCCTGATATGCTCCAATGCCACGCTTCCGCTGCGCACTCTGATATCCAAACCGATTCCAATCTGAATTCCAGCTCAAGGTTTCCTACCTTGTGATCCAGGTGTAGTGCTTTCCAAACTCCATCCTTTGGGTTTCCTTCCTCGTTAGACTTGCGCTCCTTTGCTATTCCTTGCAAATTCTTGTCAATCCTCCATAGTGTTTTCCTAACACTCTCCGATTGGATTTCCATTTCCAATGACCAGCTTTGTCCGCTTGAGATTGCAATTGCAGAAGTCTAGTTTGCCAGGCAATTCCAAATGCCACAACGCCACTTCACAAAACGCTTCTGCGATCTTCTTTTCATCTTGAAGAACTCCATTAGCTGCTCCAGTAATCCACAGAGAACTCCAGGCAGACCGTTTCCCTTCCGGTTCTACCGTTGAATCTCGAGCCTGTCGTACCACGAAGATCTCCTCCAGCTTCCCGCTTGATCAATCGTCAACGAGCCGTCCATAACTCATTGAAGTTGATGTCGCAAACCGATTCCAAGATTCCATACTTAGAACAGGTTTGGACAGTTTCCTGCTGCTCCTTCTGATCCAAGCAACTCAGGCATCTCCTGACGCTTAATCCAGTCGAAACACCGCCACTTCCAAATGGCCTCCTTGCAATCCGATCTTTCCATCGACCTCTTGCAGCTCCTGTAGCACTCCCTGCAGCTACTCCAACGCCTCTTGAAACTCTTCTAGCACTTCATGTGACTCTTGCAACTCTTTGATACACTCCTGCAGTAGTCTCTCCGGTGAACGTCTTCACAGCTTGATTACCCTCGCACGCTTGGTTGAATAATGCGCTGAACAGACGATGACCCCCGATACACACCTCATTAGTACTTACTGCCCTGTAGGCGCACACCACAACATATACCCCAACACACACCTCAACGGCACACATCACGACATACATCTCAGCGCACATCTTAAGGACAGTAGCACCACTAAGGTTTGAAGACACTGACTCCAACCTGCACGAAGAAATTCTATCTAGACTAGGAACGGCGTGGAGAACAATCTATGATATAGTTGGTGCTTGAAAAAGCCTTTCGCAAAGTAACCATTTTATAAAATTTCGCAAACGCTTTGGAAAAGATTGAAAACAAAGTTTTTGGAAAACAACGAAAGCTGATCTCCCAGGTCAGGACTGGGAGACCTTAACCTAGGCTCTGATACCAAATTGTAACACCCGTCTCCCGGCGAACCGGAGACGCGGAATTAGGACACCCGTTGAACCCATTTCAGTCCAACCGGGATGCCAACTCAACTTGTCCCAGGACCCGGCGCTTCCTTCGTATTCAAATCCACTAATAACGTCACTCAATCAGTCAATCCTGCATCCGGACCTACGAGGGAAAAAGGATGGAAAAGGGAAGAGGCCTGAGTAATTGTTTCAAAACACAATTACCCAGTGAGGGCGAACTCAAGGAATCCGCGATCTCGTCCTACGCTATCACAACAACAAGAAACAAGTTCAAGGCTAATAACACCTTGCACCCACGCCCGAAGGCACACACAACCTACACAACTAACATTCCACATAACACTCCGGCGCGCAGGCCACACTCACATCACTCCATTGGGAGGGCGCGTCACACCCTCCTCTGACAGCCTTCCGAGCACGTGAATTCCTTCTCGGTATCAGACACGTGCCCACCACAGAAGCCTGACACAGGCGCCTAGTTTAACTAATAGAGACAAGCCTTCAAACACAAGCAACATTTTCGGTTTAAGTGATAACCTAATTTTCTAGGTGCAGCAATCAATCACATAGCGCGCATTACCAAACCTATACTACCTAGGAAAGACGCTATTAAACAAGGACTCATGTCCTGGAATTGAGATAGAATGGGGTAGAGATGACAACCGGTCCTCACCTTAGCCAAAGAAAGGGAAAAATGGTAATTTAGAAGCTTCCTCAGCCCGATAGGACGTCAGATCTGGAAAGAGGACGAGAAATCGACTGAGATGGGCTTTTCATTCGCTTAAATCGGGCTTAGGATGAGCTAGATATGATCGATTGAAAATACCCAGCTCAAACCAGCTTAACCGACCTAAACCGGGAATTGAAATTAAATTAAAATCGAAATTGGAAAACCAGACCAAACCGGATTAAACCGAACAAGAATTGGATTGAACCGGGTAAACCGACCCGGTCAACGATCCGACCCGGTCGACCGAACAGACCCGACCCGGTCAACCCGAGTTGACTCGGTCGCCGGCCGAGTTGACTCGGCGGCGGTCCAGCGGTGGCTCCGGTGGTCGGCGGCGGCTCCGGGCGGCGGCGGACGGCGGCGACGGTGGCGTCTCCCGGCGAATGGCGGGGGCGCGTGGAGAAATCGGCGGATCTTCTTCGGGCGAGCGCCGGCGCGTCCGGGCGGCTACGGGGGCAAGGTCGGTGGTTACGGCTTCCTCTCGTCGAGAGGAACGCGATGGTGGTCTCGGATTTCCCAGATTCCTTACGGATAAAAAGTTACAGAGGTTTTAGATCTCGGGTCGAAGGAAATCAGATCTGAAAAAGGGCTTACCGGATCTCTTTAGCCTCTACACGATGGAGGAGCATCAGATCTGACTTCTAGAGGCTTAGGCTGCGACGGGAAAGGAGCAGAGCTTCGCCGAGAATCTCCTTTTCTGATTTCTCCTTTAGGTGGCTACTCCTTTAAATAGGAAAATAGAGATGGGAGCCCTAGGGTTTTGGCAAGGCAAGTGGACTTGGGCTGGACCTTTTGGGCTTTCATTCTTCTTTTCTTAAAAAATTTAAACGGGCTGGTATGAGTATGTTACATCTTGTACGGACCTGGAGTCAAGATTGGACGTCGACCTCGCCGAAACTGGACGCCGCTGAACTTTGCTCTCGTAGTATCAAGATTGGGCCTGGGCCTGTACCTTTTCTTCTGGCCTTGTTGATAAATGCTTCAATTCGACAATTATTTTTGAACTCTTTCAAGCCGTAATTTTTCAATCTTTATCTAATTTTAAGATATTGATTACAATCCCTTGTATTTGAGGTGCTATTGGCAAAAAATTTTTAAAAAAGATCTGAAAAGAGAAGAAGACCTCAAATATATTGGTTTGTTTTTTATTTTTCCCTCATATTGAGGTGTTATAGTTAATATTTTCGTACATCGATCCAACATGAACATAATCGCGTGGAATTGTCAAGGGATAGGACCCAAACTGACAAGAGATCATCTCAAAGAACTCAACCGTTGCTATCTTCCTAGTTTTCTTTTTTTTTATCGGAGACCAAAAATAATATTTTCTTTCTGCAAGACCTTCAAGTTTCCCTCGGATATGAGCGTGTTTACACCGTTGAGCCAATAGGCCGCAGCGGGGGTTTATCTCTCTTCTATATGAATGAACCTAATGTTTTTATTAAGTATTCAAATGAGCACATGATTGATATTGAGACCACTCTTGAAGGACACAAAATCTTCATGACCTTTGTATATGGTGATCCGGTTGTGAAAGACCGAGGTTACGTTTGGGAACGTCTTACACGGATGAGTCTTGATCAGCAAAATGCCTGGCTTATGATAGGCGATTTTAATGAGATTACAGACAACCATGAAAAATGAGGAGGTCGGAGGCATCGTTCCTACCGTTTCGTACAATGATCGACAACTGTGGAATGATAGACTTTACATTTAAAGGAACTCTCTTTCCTGTATAGGAAGAAGAAAATCTGAAAAGGTAAAATGCCGCCTTGATAGAGCGATGGGCAATGAGGACTGGCATATGTTATTCTCCCACACTATTGTGGAGTATTTGAAAATATGGGGATCAGACCATAGACCAGTGGTAGCTAATGTCCAAGTTACCCCCCCCCCCCCCCCGAAGAAGGAAGAAAAACTTTCATTTCGATAAGCGATGGATTGGAAAACCAGGACTTAAAGAAGCTGTGATAACTGGATGGGGAGAACCTGAAGGAACTTCACGCCGTGATTTCCAACGAAAGATCACCTCGTGTCGGAACCATATCTCCAAATGGAAGAAAACTCTTCTAACAAATACAGCAAAACTCATAGAGGAACTAAAAACTCAGATTGATCTAGCGCATGATGATGATAAATCCACGGTAGAAGAAATAGAGGATTTGAGAAGACAATCTGCAAAGTCTTTAGGGAAGAAGAAACCTTTTGGAGACAAAACAGTAGAGTTCAAATACACCAAGTCAGAAAGTCGCTACCAACTACTTTAGTGATCTTTTCACTTCATCTAACCCATCGGATTTTAGCGAGACACTCTGGTATATTACCGAGAAAGTTCCAGAGACGACCAACTGTAATTTGGTGAAAGATCCCTCAAATGAAGAAATTAGGAAAGCCCTTTTTTACATTAACCCAGACAAAGCCCCTAGACCGGATGGAATGACGAGTAGATTCTATCAACGATTCTGGCCAATCGTGGGTCAAGATATCATAAAATTAGTCAAAGATTTCCTTACCACCGGAGAATTTGATCCTCAACTAAATCAAACCAACATTTGTTTGATTCCCAAGAAAGACAGACCACGAGCCATGACAGAATTCAGACCAATTAGTCTATGCAACGTTAGCTACAAGATTATTTCCAAAATTTTGTGCAAACGACTAAAGAGCCTCCTCCCGGACTTGATTTCGGAGATGCAATCAGCCTTCGTGGCCAGACGACTTATTACAGATAATATTCTCCTGGCACAAGAGAATTTTCACGCCCTTCGCACAAATCCGATGTGCAGATCCAAATTCGTGGCCATCAAGACGGATATGAGCAAAGCATATGATAGGATCGAATGGTGCTTCCTTGAAGCCATGCTTCTAAAGATGGGCTTTGCGGAAAAATATGTTAAACTCCTGATGTTTTGTGTCTCCTCGGTTTCCTACCAAGTCCTGATAAATGGTGAAGCAAGAGGAAGGATTCGACCTACACGAGGACTCAGACAAGGAGACCCTTTATCTCCATTCTTATTTATCCTTTGCACGGAGGCTCTCATCTCCCTCTTGAATGGAGCAGAAGCGGAAAAGTGTATCAATGGCCTACGGATAGCTCGGGCTAGCCCCACCGTGTCCCACCTTCTCTTCACGGATGACAGCCGTTTTTCTGTAAAGCTGAGGTCCTGCAATGTGCAGAGATAGTAAAAATCATCAAGACTTACGGAGAAGCGTCAAGACATAGACTAAATAACTCCAAATCCTCAATTGTCTTTGGAGATAAAGTAGATTTGAATATCCGACGAGATATTAGGAGGACTATTGAAATCACAAACGAATGTGGAATGGGCATGTACCTAGGACTTCCTGAGAAAATTTGCGGTCCGAAGAAAAAGGTCTTTGCGTTTGTTAGAGATCGCTTAAATGGTCGGGTTAATAACTGGAATTCAAAACTACTTTCCAAGGGAGGGAAAGAGGTTCAAATTAAATCAGTGGCACAAGCAGTACCAACTTATATGATGTCATGCTACATCCTCCCCAAGGATACAACAAACAAATTAACGAGTGCCATTTCCAAATTCTGGTGGAGCTCCAAACAAGATTCTAGGGGTCTTCACTGGATTGCATGGGATAAGATATGCATTCCCCAAGAAATGGGAGGCTTGGGTTTCAGAGATCTCAGAGATCAGAACATTGCGTTACTTGCAAAACAATTATGGAGACTAATCCAATACCCAAATTCCCTACTAGCCCGTGTGTTACATGGGAGATATTATAGACAATTGAATCCTTTAGAAGACCGAGATGTATACTCCCCTTCCTTCAGGTGGCGTAGTATCACGGCCGCACGTCAGACACTCAGACAAGGGCTGCGGAAGACTATCGGTTCGGGGTACAATATGAGAGTCTGGTAGGAACTGTGGGTCCCGGATACTCAAGCCAGACCACCTAGAGGATGAGATAACACGACTTATAGAGACCCGTTACTTCTCGTCCATACTTTATCATGCATGATACAAAAGAATGGAACGAACAAGCCCTTCGTGAGTGATAGGTCAAAGTTATATCCCTATTCTACTGCAAGTGCAAAGTTATGCGAATGTAGTATTCAGGGTATCGTATCCACAAGGACTCAAGTTTCACACGACAGATTATATATCTTTCAGTTAAGCTAAGCCAACCAAGAGAAAGCAGTAAACAAATGCAAGCAAATTAAAGTGAGTTTTCAATGGGAGAAAGGCGTCAGACTTAGGAAGTTCTCGGGAATTATACAATGCTAGACACTTAACTAACCGGATTCAGATTAAGCTCAAGTTCAAGAACTAGAAATACAATGATAAACAATCCAACTCTCGCTGAGATTATTTCTATATCTAGCAACCTAGCGGTCCAAATCTCTTTGTGATCCTAGAGTTCTAAACAAGCATTAAGAACAGGTTCTTCGTTTCACAATTCTCCTAAACCAAATCTCTTTGTATCTAGTCAAATTTCTCACACTAAGTTTATTCAGATTATAACTCACACTCTCGTGCTAAGTTAATTATCTCAGATCTAAATCCTAGGTGATTAGTCCAGAATTCAGTATTAAAAGCAACTTAGGTGATGAACGAATAGATTTAGAATCCTAGTCAGTCAGTTATCTAAACATGCATAAAACCCTATGATAATTCCTAAATCTAACTAGGTTACTACTCAGACATATTATCAGATAAACAATACATCATTGAATACAAAACCAAAGACTGAATCGATAGATAAAAAGGGGTTCAAAATCCTTCTCTCAAAGGTTACAAGTAGCAAGAACAGCCCCTTGGCACCAAATCTCTCAATCTCCAAAGCAAGAACAAAGTAAGAACAAAGATAAATGATAATGGGTCTGAAAACCTAATTAAACTCCTAAACACGTTTTGGGGTTAGATTAGAATTAGGGAAAACTTCTGGGTCTTTTTAAAATTCTTCAAAAGTCATCTTCAACTTGGCGTATCAGACTCTGTCGCGCTCAATGTCGACCGACACCAAGGTGGGTGTCGGTCGGCATCCACTCGTGGCCGAGACACCAACTTAAGCTCTCTGCTCAAATCACCATAAACGTCATATAATCCTGCTCTTTGCTCCAAACGCAAGTCTACCTATAGAAGACTCAATAGACTCGAAAAACCAGGTTAAAGACTCAATATACACAACTATATAATGGTTGAAAACCTAGAAAAACCATGATATATCAACTCCCCCGCACTTAGCTCTTGCTTGCCCTCAACCCTCAAGCAAGTAAAAGAACTAAAGCATAAGAAAGAGGGTTGAAAACTCAGAAACTAATTTCGTCCTAGGAACTTTCGCATTCACATTCACTTAGTAAGCCACTGAAAACTTTCCTACAGATATCAAGACCACAATATACTTCCCCCACACTTAGCAACTGTCCCAAGTAAACTCCACAATCAGATTAGGATATTCAAGTTCACCACACTAACCTCTATATACAATTAGGTGATGTCTCACAGAGGGATTATCGATCAGAGGACACATGAACTCAACTCAGTCAGTACTTGACCACCAAACTGTCGGTTTCTGGTTCCTTTCTTTTCCCTTCTCCCTTAGCACTGATTTTTCCCCACTGGGTATCATTTTATTTTTTCTATCAGTGCTCTTCCCTTTTTATTCGGGGTGTAACTTTGGACATGTTTCCATGGATGTACAGGAGGTAATAGGGGTCTCTACCACTCTCGCGACCACTTCAAAGCTACTAGCTTATCCTCAGTTTTTAGTCTCTTTTTTTTTACTTTCAAAGGAGGGGAAAAATCAGGAACCATACTTAGACAGGATCATAGGTTGTGTCAACACATCAGAGGAATCCGATCCAGAGATACCAAGCCCCTAAGTGAGAAAATAAGTAAGGATTAGAGGTGAAGTTAGTGATGGATCCTTTGAATACCTGTTTAGATATGAGTGTCCTTGGTAAGTTGATCCGTTTGGGGTTTTCTAATAGTCATAGAGCTACTGCAAGTCTGTCCAATGGTCACTTAGTTCCTGTTCCAGCGAAAAAATTCTTCGAAAAATCATAGTTTCATACACATTTTGACTCAATAAAACCAATTTGAAAACAATAGAAAACAAGGGACTGACTCTAAGAAAACAAAACACAATGTCAGTAACCACCTCCCCCGCACTTAGACTGCATTGTCCCCAGTGCAATCACAGCTTGGGTTCGGAAGAAATAGGTATAAGTAACCAAGAACTTAGAGAACAGAAACCGTACATGTGGTCGCAGTCGATGTCGACCGACACACACCCAACGTCGGGCGACATTAGGCTCTAGTCGACATCGTTTTGCTCCAAATCGAGCATGGTTGATTTTCATCCGTGTTTTTGTGTTTGGTGTCGACCGACACTGATGTCTGCAAACCTGTTCTTTACGGCTCTGACACACAAAAACCAGAAAAATCAAAAGACACAAGGAGAAAAACCAAAAATAAACGAAAACTAACCTACAGTGGGTTGCTTCCCACTCAGCGCTCGTTTAACGCCAATAGCTTGACTTTGGTGGGAGATTAGACTCCCGGTAGCCTTGAGTGCCTCTGCGAAAGTCTCCTCATCCATGGTGGAGAATAAGCAGTGTCAGCGTGAGATCGACCAAGGAAAGAAGGAATGAGATGTTCTCCTGCATTCATAGCAATGAAGTTAGTAGAACTGAGTTTTGAAGATGCATACCTTTGCTATTGTGGAGTATTGACGTTTGGAGCTTTCTGCTTATGAGTAGTTGCAAGCTCTGAAGATGTTAGAGTGGGAACCTGCGAAACCACCATCTTCTTATCTCCATGATCAGAAGCTGAAACCTCACTAGTCTAGGCTTCTGGCTCTAGCTCAATGCTAAAGGCTGGACCGTCAACAGCATGTCTTCGCAGCCTATCCATCTTGAAGTGCAGAGGCTCATCTCCCAGGTGGAGATCAATCAAACTATGCCACACATCGATCCTCGCTCTAGCAGTAGCTAAAAATGGTCTTCCCAGTATCAGAGGATCATCCGGTTCACTATCGTACTTCAGCACCACAAAGTCAGTTGGGACTAAGTAGTTTCCAACTCTGACAGGGACATCCTCAAGAACTCCTTCTGGAATCCTGCTTGAATGATCAGAGAGGATTATAGAGATCCTAGTGGGTGCAAAATCTGTCATCCCCAATCTCTCTGCCACAGAGTATGACATGAGATTTCCAGCAGCTCCTAAATCACACAAGGAGCGCTCTAAGCCTTCCTTGAAGATGGAACAATCCAGCACAAATACACTAGGATCTGGTAGCTTCTTGGGGACCTGATTGAACAACACGTTACTGACTTATTTAGGAATCACTACCACCCAGTCTTTCAAATCCTCGTCCATGGGCATCATCTTCTCCATGTATCTCAGTAGACAAGGATGATAGGGAAAAACATCAGCTTGTGGATCCTCTTTCAACTTCTTATCCATCTCTTCCAGGTGTCTGGCTTCATCAAGCTCTTGTCTAGACTTCACAACCACCCTAGGGAAAGGTATTGGGGGCTTGTAGACCTTCTCTTCAGAAATGCTACATGATGTTGGTGAAATTGGTCCTTCTCTCTCAGAGTGTCGACCGACGTTGGATTGATGTCGGTCGACATTAGCCAACTCTTCGTCGACGTCGACTCCATAATCGGTCATGGTCGATTTTCGTTCGTCGTAAGAATTCAAAATGGGTGTCGACCGACGTCAAGAGCAGTGTCGGTCAAAATGAACTTTGAAGATGGGTGTCGACCGACGTCAAGAGCAGTGTCGGTCAACATTGAGGTTTCGGCTTCGGATTTTTGACCATCAGTAACAAATTCAGCAGTCTTAACCTCAAATCCTTCTCCTCGATTCAGCTCATCCTCAACCTGAACTGACCAAGCGTTTATGTGGGTGTTCTGAACATTCTTCCCCTTAACAGAGCTTGAAATCTGGTTCACTTGTATATCCAGTTGCTTCATATGTGTGCTCAAAGACTCGAACTTTCCATTCAGCTCGGTGTAGACAGCATCTAACTTCTTGTTGAAATCCACAGCAATCTTTATCTGACCTACCAGCAACTGCTCCATCATAGCTTCCAGCTTACTCTCATGAGCATTAGTAGCAGGAGGTGTCTGATAGGAAGATGATCCATAGGTCCTCTGATAAGAGTTGTTCTGCTGAAAAGGCTTCTGGTAGCCAGCACTCTGACCATATCCAGAAGACTTTTGATTGCTTGTGAAAGCACTCTTCTGTCCACCAGTGAAGAACTTGTTGCTTTGTTGATTCCCAAATCTGTTTCCTTGAAATCCAGAACCACTAATGTAGTTCACATCTTCTTCTGTGCAGCCTTCTTCAGGTCCAAACTCTTCAACATCTTGAGAAAAATGGACATGCTTCTTGCTAGTCAACAAGCTGTGAACAGTATCCAACTTGTTCTTCATCTCAGCTATCTGCACATGGTCAACTTGTCCACCAGACTCTTTCCTTCTCTGATCTGCAGTTTTAGTACTATTGCTGCTCACCAAGTTCTCAATCAATATCCTAGCCTGCTCAGGAGTCTTCGTGTTGAAGTTACCATTGCTGGCAGCATCTAACGCAGACTGGTACCAGAGATCCACACCTCTGAAGAAAATGCCCAGCAGCTGAACTTCAAAGAATCCATGATGAGGACAGTCTCGTTGGTACATCTTAAACCTAACCCAGGCAGACTTAAGCGGCTCTGTAGGTCCATGAGTGAATGTCAGAAGGTCATGTCTGAGCTGATCAGAGCGAGCATCATAATAGAAATGTCGCAGTAACTCTCTCTTCACTGCATCTCAAGTGGTTAACTTCCCAGGTAGAAGTTGCTTAAGCCAAGCTGCAACTTCTCCAGCAAGAGAATATGGGAAAAGCTTAAGGTATAGGAAATCATAACCCACTCCATTGTGCTTCATTCCAGTGATGAAGGCTTCAAAATCCTCAATGTGTTCCATGGGTTGTTCATGTGGAAGACCATGGAAAGTATGCTGCCTCAGTAGTGCATAATAGGCAGTCTTGAGCTCAAACTTATTCCTCTTAAAGGAGGAGGTACAATTGCTGACCGGTTAGCATAAAACTCATCGGGTCGGTTGTAGTAAGCAAGAGTCCTCTCAACAACATGAGGATTAGGTGGCTGTCCATTACCTCCAGGATTGACCATCTGCCTCTCACCTTGAGGCTGCTCAGGTTCATGAATCACATGCCCTTGGGCATCAATCCTTTGCCCCTGATCATCGTATGGTTTGTTCTGTTGGTCTCTCAGAACTCCTTCTGCATCTGGTCTCAAGATCAAACGATTATTCATCATCCTTGAAGATCTATGTGCCTTCCTGTTCCTTCTCTCAAGTTTAGCTAGCTCCTCAAGCCTGAGGTTAACAAGTTCTTCGTCCGGGTTGCTTCGGGTGTGTCGACTTGGCATACACTGATTTCAGAGGTAAAATCCGTGAGGGGTGTCGGGCGATACTGGTTTGGTGTCGGACGACGCTGAGTGCTTCTGTCGATTCCTGCAGCAACAAAAACGAGCCAAACAAGAGAATGTGAGTAACAAAAGAAATAAAAGACTTAGACTAAACCTTAAAACAAAATCTATCGGTGAACTCAGTTGAGTCCCCGGCAACGGCGCCAAAAACTTGATAGGTCAAAGTTATATCCCTATTATACTGCAAGTGCACAGTTATGCGAATGTAATATTCAGGGTATCGTATCCACAAGGATTCAAGTTTCACACGACAGATTATATGTCTTTCAGTTAAGCTAAGCCAACCAAGAGAAAGAAGTAAGCAAATGCAAGAAAATTAAAGTGGGTTTTCAATGGGAGAAAGGCGCCAGACTTAGGAAGTTCTCAGGAATTATACAATGCTAGACATAACTAACCGGATTCAGATTAATCTCAAGTTCAAGAACTAGATACACAATGATAAACAATCCAACTCTCGCTGAGATTATTTCTATATCTAGCAACCTAGCGATCCAAATCTCTTTGTGATCCTAGAGTTCTAAACAAGCATTAAGAACAGGTTCTTCGGTTCACAATTCTCCTAAACCAAATCTTTTTTTATCTAGTCAAATTGCTCACACTAAGTTTATTCAGATTATAACTCACACTCTCGTGCTAAGTTAATTATCTCAGATCTAAATCCTAGGTGATCAGTCCATAATTCAGTATTAAAAGCAATTAGGTGATGAACGAATAGATTTAGAATCTTAGTCAATCAATTATCTAAACATGCATAAAACCCTATGAGAATTCCTAAATCTAACCAGGTTACTACTCAGACATATTATCAGATAAAAAATACATCATTGAATAGAAATCCAAAGACTGAATAGATAGATAAAAAGGGGTTCAAAATCCTTCTCTCAAATGTTACAAGTAGCAAGAACAGCCCCTTGGCACCAAATCTCTCAATCTCCAAAGCAAGAACAAAGTAAGAACAAAGATAATGATAATGAGTCAGAAAACCTAATTAAACTCCTAAACACATTTTGGGGCTAGATTAGAATTAGGGAAAACTTCTGGGTCTTTTTGCAATTCTTCAAAAGTCATCTTCAACTTGGCGTATCAGACTCTGTCGCGCTCTGTGTCGACCGACACCCACCTGGGTGTCGGTTGACATCCACTCGTGGCCGAGACACCAACTTCAGCTCTCTGCTCAAATCACCAGAAACGTCCAATAATCCTGCTTTTTGCTCCAAACGCAAGCCTACTTGGAGAAGACTCAATA
Source organism: Orychophragmus violaceus (assembly GCA_030180135.1). Taxonomy (NCBI): domain Eukaryota; kingdom Viridiplantae; phylum Streptophyta; class Magnoliopsida; order Brassicales; family Brassicaceae; genus Orychophragmus; species Orychophragmus violaceus. Next base: position 58,891,147 of record CM058231.1, read on the forward strand.
GACTCAAAAAACTAGGTTAAAGACTCAATATACACAACTATATCATGGTTGAAAACCTAGAAAAACCATGATATATCAGTGAGCTCTTCCACCCCGACGATATCTCACTTATTATGGGGATCCGGCCAAGCCGGGATGTTAAGCCAGATGGTTTTTCTTGGAATCACACAAAATATGGGAAGTACACTGTGAAGTCGGGATACGAACTCATCATATGTCGTAACCTCGAGGTCCAGAATCCAGAAATATCAGAACCTAGTACTACTTGTCTGAAAAGCCAAGTATGGAAGACCCAATCCCCAAGGAAGATCAAACATTTCATGTGGCAGACAATCTCAGGATGTTTGGCAACTTGTCAACGCCTAGCCTTTAGACACCTAGGGACGGATCCATCATGTCCCAGGTGTGGAGCTCAGGAGGAAGCGATAAATCACCTCCTGTTTGAATGCCCCCTACTTTACAAGTATGGGCTCTTTCGGACTTTCTGTCCATTCCGGGTTGCTTCCCGAGTACATCTTTATTTACTAACATGTATTTCCTCTTTGGAGGACAAAATACCCTTGGATTTTATGGTATATTTGGAAGGCTCGAAATAGTAAGTTTTTTTATGGAAAGGAAGTTCCCCCTACGGAGACACTTCAGTTAGCAATCATTGAGGCGGAGGAATGGAGGGATGCAAACAAGAAAGAGAAGGGAGAAGAGGAGGAAAATGAAAATTTATGCGACCTTTGGAAAACCTTCGGCCCACTAGCATGCCTTCTTAAATCCCGACGTGTCAAATTGATGCCTCGTGGGTGGATAATGGCGCGACAAGTGGTTTAGGATGGTTCTTCAAGGATCCTTCTGGAAGGAAATACACAGGAGTACAAGGATGTAGACGAAGCCTATCACCGCTACACGCCAAGCTGGACGGATTACTTTGGGCAATGTCCTGCATCATAGAAGGGGGAATCTTCCCGGTGGTAATCGAGACAGACTGCTCGGACCTTTTAGCTATGACAGAGGATCCACAAGAATGGCCGGGTTTTAAGACAGAGCTGGAATTCTTCGCTTCCCTTAGATTTTATTTCTCTTTTTTTGCTTTAATTTTAATTCCGAGGAAAGAAAATGTCCGCGCCGACTCCCTTGCAAAAGGGGCGAGAGCACCTGGTACTATCTTTTCCCATGTAAGTCAAGACGAGTCGGATCGGTTTACTCTTTGGAGTGATAATCCGAACCGAGCAACATTGATTTAATATATGGTGCTTTTGTTGACAGAAAAAAAGATGGTTAACATCAACAAATAACTCTTAAAAGTATATGACCGTTCATTGTTAACATATAAACTTAAAAATATTTACCTTTAAAATTATACAAATGTTTAATTTGTTTAAACAGGAGGTATCTCGTTTGTATTGTATTATAATTGTTATATTTTACATAATTATAAAGTTTTGAATATTACAAACGAATTATAGTTCTACAAATCTTACTTTTACCAAAATTTTCAAAGTTACACAGACGCAGACAAATGCAAATTTGATGAAATACAAATACAAACTAATTTTGTCTCACATCCTCTTGGCTCATATCCTCTTCGCTCACATCCTCTTGGCTCATATCCTCTTCGCTCATATCCTCTTGGCTCCCATTATTGCATTGGAACCAGCTTTCCAAGCCCATGTTTGCCACTCTATTTCTCCTTCTCCGTCGTGGTTCCCCAGCTGGCGGAAACCTTGTTACTTGAACTCTTCCCTTTCTTTTCGTATATTACGGAGGTAAAGCGTACAATTTTCCAACATCTTCCGGAACAATCCACTCAGACAAATGCGGAATTGGAAAATTTGTCCTTGTATAATCCAAAGCCCACAACTCTACCATGTAATAAGTCGAACACAAAACATATAAATCCTTCAAGTCGTTTGGCCTAATTTCCAACGCCAAGTATTTAATAGTAGAAGCTATTACACGGACACATGGGTATCTGTCAATATCAAAGAACTTGCAGCTGCATGTTTTATGTCTCAATCCACCACATAAGTTATTCCGTCGGTTCCAGTAACACCATTTTCAAGCTCGTATGCATTATGTTCATTCGTCGTAAGTTTGGATGCAATCACACATCTGCCGTGCATTTCACCCTCCACAAGAGGCACCAATTTTCATGCGCTCGATCCAGAAACAAAATCTTTCCTATGATTGTTAAACCACTCAGCCAATTTTGCAACAATTGCATCGATCATATGTAGTAAATGATACGCTCTCATGTTCTTGAAAACTGAATTCATAGACTCTACACAATTAGAGGTATCTATGTTGTACCGTGCACCGGGAAAATATCACCTTGCCTATTTCTTCACTTCTACACTTTTGTCAAGATATGGAGCTGCTTTAGGATACATGTTCCTAAAATCACCATATTGTTTTAGGAAACCAGCCTTCGTGTATTACCGAGCAATTTCCCTGAATTCTTTTCCAACTTCATCTTTGCTCACGTGGGAAATTGATCCTTTCACATTCTGAGACAGTTGATAGATGCAATAACAATGTTCCGAGAGAGGGTACACCTGAGCTATTGCCTTGATGAGACTTGCATTTCTGTCGGTAGTAAACACCAATTCAGGACTATCCGGTATAACGGTTTTCAGAGTATTGAAAAACCACTTCCAATTTTTATCCTTTTCACCATAAACTATAGCAAAAGCAATAGGGTAGTGGTGATGATTCGGATCATGCGTTGTGGAAAAATTAGAACACCTCCATATACATTTTTAATGAAAGTTGCATCAACAATGAGCACTTTCCTCATCGCTTGAAACCCTTCAATGGAAGCTCCCAAAGCCATAAATATGTACATGAACCTTTTTTCTTCATCCAAAAGAAAACTTGTTTTTGTTCCACGATCCACTTTCTCCAACATATGCAAATAAGAATGCAACATCTTGAAACTTTCATCTGAACTACCACTGATATCAGTAACAACTAGGTTTTTCCCACTAAAATCCGTAGAGTACGATACTTCCACACCAGCTCTTCCTTGGACAAGCTTGACGATAGTTTTAGGACATGGAGTATCAAATTTACCGGGATAGTCTTCGTTCCAGATGCTTGCAACTAACCGTGGTGTACCTTTCCTCTTGTTGCTTATACCACTTGAACTTTTCCGAGAGCATGAATGCATCTCGTGTAAGTTCTAACCGGGAAAATAGTTGAATTCGTAACCTTTGCAATTCTCAACTGCCATTTACAACCTTGTTTCGCTTCACGGCATTTCAGCACGTATCGACTCGTATCTGAATTGGCTATTAAAATCCTAAAACAATTCTCATTTGCGGTTCTATCAACCAAATACTTAACATCTTTACATTTAAATTCTTGACATATTTCCAAACCCATACCATCTTCCCATTCATCTAAACGCTTTGTCTCTTCCACAACCCATGGAAGCTAAAGTAATTCAACCATATCAGAATCATTCATATTGTCATGTTGTTCAATATCACCATCTCCAATATCAACATTCTCCAACGGCTCAGTCGGCTAATGAGGTTGTTCTGCTGATTCCTCGCCAGTAACAGGAGTAGCATCACCAGAATTAGTTACCCCAATATTATCCCGAGCACTAGAAATAAGCTCACCGTAACTCCTACCATCTCGTTTCCCCCTCTCTACTCTTGAAAGTTGCTCGGTGATCGGAAATATTTACAAATCTGTGATAACCTCTACATGCAAAACACTTCTTCGTTGCTCTTTATCCACAGAGGTTAGATACACATAAACATCCTCGTCATCAAAAATATATGAGTGCCTTTGAGGTTTCACTACCAATGGAATATAACTCAAATTCAGTCTCCTCGTAGAATCATCTATAAAAAAATTTATGTGTATCCTATCCACTAACAACGAATACGTTATCTCCTCCATAGATGATGTCTTAAACGACATACCATACAACTGAGCTTCTCTTGGATTCCATTCATAGTCATCTCTGGTCTTTGAATAATGTCCTTGATAATCAAAATGTATGTTTGTGAAAGGAGAACCCATCCTATTCTGAAAACGACATAAAAATATGCATTAGGACTCTAAGATTTTCAACAGTAATACCAAGTTCTACCAGTTCTATTATTGTAGTATTACCAAGTTATACCAGTTCTACTATGCTATTAATACCTAGTTTTACCAGTTACGACTCTATTAATACCAAGTTTTACTAAGTTAAGCTACTTTTTCTTCAGACCAAAAACGATAACAAACCACGATTCAGGAAGATTAAGCCACTGATTTCAATTACTTATCAATTCAGTTGCCTAATCCACCAAGAAAACATGGTTACCAACCCAATGTTCGTTAATTTTCAAACCCAAATTTTAAATCAAGCTCAAACTAGCTTCAATGGTGGATATAAGAGCTCAATTCCCCCAAAGTAGAGATTTAAGATCAAAACGAGAATAAAGAAAAGAGCGACGAAAAGAAAGGAGAAGAACTAACCTGGATTAGCCCAAAATATAACTGGAACCCGAATAGAAGCGGCTGTGATGGGAGAATTTGGGGAGGGATGAAGACGACGAACCCGACGAAAGAGAGAGGCCCGATTCCGATGAGAGGAGAGAGAAGTTGGGTAGAAACTCTTATGTGATTGGTTGATTTAATTGTATTTTTTATTTGTTTATTAAATCAGTAAGGGCAAAACCAGAATATCATTAAAAGAGTAAGAGTAGAGAGTAGGATAGATTAAAAAAGAATAGGCTAGAATTTGACTTCCGGTCAAAGAGCATACGAGAATTTGATCTATTGTGGATTGTGGTGTGCATAAGCCTTCCATAGCGTGTAGTTGCCCATATTCGATGAAGTGCCTGACGTCGTGTCTGGTTGGTAACAATGCGCACCAATAGTCGTGCTGCCCACCCATGTGTTTCTTAACTTGTTTCTGTAATCTGAGGTAGCTCCGTGTTTACGTAGTGACATCTAGAGTTGATGTTTTCCAATCGAAGAAGAACGTGTACGAAGGGAACAAATTGAATATTTTTGAAAGAATTCAAATATTTATTTATAGTTTTTTAAAGGTAGACATTAGCGGTCGACAGTATGGGCCCATTAGCGACTCATACGAATTTAGTCGCTAAATAATCGCTAAATAGCGACTATTTAGCGACGTTTTACTTGTAGTCGCAATTTAGCGACTAAAGAGCGACTATTCTCTATTAGTCGCAATATCAGTCGTAACTTAGTCGCTAAACAGTCGCAAAATTTAGCGACTATACAATCAGTCGCAACTTAGAGTCGCAAAATCCCTGTTTTCTTGTAGTGGGGAGTGTTAGCTATTTTATGGTAGGAAAATCGTGAGGGAGAAAAAGCTAAGTTGACGACGTAAGTTGAGTTGTAACGCAGAAGCTTTTGAAAACCAGACCATGTACATAAGCTTTATGGCGAGTCCAAGCATGCAACGTTTCAGTTTTCCCTGAAAATAAATTCACTGACGTTTCAGTGACGTCGTAGTCACTGTATTTATCTATACGCATGTGGTATGTTTTTTTTAGTCCCATGTCCCAAGTGTGCTGTGTTTATTTTATTTCTGAACAACACATTTGGAGGTGATTGCATAGGTTTAGATTCCAGTGTTTGGGAAAATTAGCGTTGAAAGATTTGAAGATTTGCCTTTTATGTAATTGTTGATTTGTTCTTTTTTGCGTGGTTCATATTCTTTGTTTATTAGTTGGTTGTGGTTAGTGAACATGTTTGGTATTTTTATTTTTCTGTCTTGGCGATCAAAAGGTTTGCATGTAATGAAAAACGTCCTCAACTCCCATTAACAAAAAGTAGAAATGTGTGGGTAACTTAGAAGACCCCTAGAAATACATCAGCAGATTTACAAAGGAAAAACAACTGGAAAAGGAAGATTGTCTGAAGGGAAAAAAAGAAAGAAAGGACACGCGACTTAGGAGGACGTATGTTGACCAGAAGTAACGACTACTCACGACCACACTTGCGTTTGTTCACCTTTGCATTGGATGTGTTTAGTGCTGACTTCTCCTTTAGAAGATCTGGAGCTTTGCCTCCGAAGCTGGTTGCGGAAATGGATGGCGGGTTCTCCGGGGTGGAATGTCACCTCCCTGGTCCTTTGATATGGAATATGAATTGTTTTCCTGCTAGTGCGCTCAAACACGGAGGTAGCACAAACTCACTCAATCCACCACCCCACTACAAGAAAACACGCCATAACCGACGAATAAATCCGTCGGATATCCATCTGAAAGGGCCATTACCGACGGATTTTCAACCGAAAGGATCCGTCGGTTCTATTTTTCATCGGTTTTCCGTCGGTAATTACTGACGGATTATCGATAGATTATCGACGAGAGAAAAACCGACGGATTATCAACGAGAGAAAAACCGACGGATTACCGACGCCATGACAGACATACAGAGTGTCGGTAATCTGTCGGGAAAGTCCGTCGGTATACTGATACGATCAGGTTTTAATCCCTAAATCTACACTGCAAGTGCACAACCAGTAGTATATAGGGTATCAAATCCACAGAGACTCTAGATTCTTGCAATAGATTATAGAATTTCAGGTTAAGCTACGAAATAATGAAGAAAGCAGTAGATCAAGACGGTTTTGTAAATAAGAAGGCGAAGTGTCAGGTCAAGGGAGTTCTCAGGAAATCAGGAACACATGCTAATCAATCAATCGGGATCTAATTAAGAACTGTTCTAGAACTAGAATCACAGAAGAATATGAAACCAACTTTCGTTGCGGATATTATCTATGTCTAACAATCCTAGCAAATCAACTTTCGTTGCGAGTTCTAAAGATCCTAAACATGCATTAATCTCAAGTTCTTTCGTTCACAATTCTCCTAAACCAAATTTCTTTGCGAATAGTCAAATTGCTCATCTAGGTTCTTTCTAGTTAATTAACCAACTGTCGTTGCGGAAATCAACCTAACATCAATAATCTAAGTGGCCAATTCAAATCAAGCATTAAGAACAACCCCAGATGAAGAACTAACAGATATGAATCCCTACAGATTGATCAACCTATAATTCCATGAAATCCCCTGTGAAAATCCCTAAACCTAACACGTAAACTACTCAGACATGATCATCGAAACATAAGACATCATGAATAGAAAACCAAATGTCATAAAAGAGAAACAAAGAATATCAGTTTCAAATCTCTCTCTTTGAATAATAATAAAACTTAAGTCTGAAAGCGTAGCCTAAACAGTGGCTTAAAACCTTAATATATAAGTCTAAACACGTTTTTGGGCCTTTTTGCAAGTCTGGAAAATTTCTGGGCAAAAACTATAATTTCAGGATTTTTGTGCGCAGAACCTGAAATCACCTTGTGTCGACCACTGCACATACTGCATCGATCGTTGCAAGGCGATTTCGCAGCCACTGAACTCTGTGAAACCTCTAAATAGTGCAGAAATGCTCCCAGAACGTCCAATTGAGCTCTAAACGTGCCTAAACTTGTAAAACACATGAAAAGACTCCAAAACACATAGAAAGACTCGATAACAAAGACATATATCATGGTCAAAAGTCCTAAAAACCATGATATATCATATACCGTCAAAAATGATAAAAATTACCGACGGTTTACCGATGATTTACCGAAAGAACGTAACTGACGGAATATTACGACGGTTTACCGATGGAAATTTACCGTTGGTTTGCCGACGGATTACCGATGGATGATAATCGACGGTTTACCAAGGGATATAAACCGACGGATTGCCAATGGAGAATAACCGACGGTTTGCCGACAGAAATAAACCGACGGATTACCGATGGACATTAACCGATGGTTACCGACGGAAATAAACCAATGATTTACAGACGGAAATAAACTTTAGAAACCGACGGATTACCGACGGTTCTTAAAATATATATGTTTTAAATAAAAAAAATTCTAAATTATATAATAATTTTATTAATATTAAAATTTTAAAATTTATAAAATCGAAAATTTATTATAAAATTAAATTTATAATAATATTCAAAAAAAAGTTTTTCGGGATCCCGATTCCCCGTTTTTGAAGCTCCCGTTCCAACTCTCGGTGCCACTCCTGGAGCTACCTCTTCAACTCCTGGCGGAAGAGTACCGAACTTGGTGAAGTGCATCATCTGAGCTTGCATCTCCTGTATCTTCTAGTTGGTTTCTTCCTTTTCCTCTCGCATTATAGCTTCCATTCGCGCCTGATTCGCCTTCAACGCTGCGATTTTCTCGTTTTTCTCTCTCATGGTGAAAGAGTTGGTGTCTAGCGGGAAAGCGGTGTCGAGACCCTCTCCGCCAAGTTTCCTAAGCCGAATACACGGCCCTTACTCTTATGCGTTTCCTGTGAAATTTTTTAAAATTACAAGTTAGAAATCAAATAATCTCAAATTAATAACATAAATTATAATTAACATAAAAATTTACCTCGAGAAATATCTTGTTGACCTTTTTCGGCGATAGCTAAAACTCCATAGTCGAGCCGACTTCCTCGGATTGCTGGGATAGCAGTTCCTCCACTTGCCTCTTCGACGCCTTAACAACTCTCCGAGCGATCGGATCCTGGATCTCGCTGGTAGTCTTGTTTTTGTGGACGCCCTTGACGAGCTCAACAAACGTCGGGTCTCGTCCTTCTCGCCGTTTCTGCAAAAAAAAAAAAACATTAATTAGAAATGAGTTTATTAAAATATATAAAAATATTAACATAGAAACTTACAAAGTTAATTTTCCGTTGTACAGTGTTCTTTGCTCCCGCGTTATGGGTCGCAATCCCGACACCACCTCTCTGAATCTTACGGTTGTGCCAGTTCGTCGAATAGGTCGATATTGTAGATGGCTGCGCCCAATGATGGATCAACCCGGTCCACACATCGACGTTCACTCCCTTCTGTACATCGTATGCCGCCTACTTCTGCTTCCACTCTTTGATGATGTGAGTATAATGGGATCTTTCCATCTGGTGGAACTCCTTCTCCACAAGTGTAATATACTTCTTATCCCAAGTATACTTTTGCAACAAAAAAAAAACCGTTTGTTATTAACAATTAATAATAATACAAAATATGAAAGATAATGAATGAAGATATGTACCGCGAACTGGCGGAACCAGTTATGCCTATCGGACAAAGTCATTTCCATGTACGTTGGATATGGGATCCGAAGAATGTTGTACATCATGCCCAAAATGCTCTTCGTGATCTTTGCGTCCGTCATCTCGAACCTGAAAGCGCAAAACATTAAACATTAAACTATGTAAAAAAATATGGAAAAGAAAAATAGAAATTCTCGAAGTTAAAAGACTTACCAATAAACTTACGGGTTGTTCTCGTAATCGGGATCGAGTCGTTTCAGCAACTCTCATCCTGGCTGCTCGACTAACACCGAAATCTCAGGTGCAATAGAGATCGGAACATTTTGTGTCTCTGGCACCTGAGACACAGAATGGCTCCCACTAGGAGCCTCCTATCGAGGTTGTGACTGTCTCGGCTGTGACGGTCTCGGCTGAGCTGATATGCTCAGAGTTTACTTCCCTAAGTTCAACTGCAAGTGCACATGCAAATGTAGTATCTAGGGGTCGAATCCACAGAGACTCAAAAAATCTTACGATAGACTATAGAATGTCAAGTTAAGCTAGGCGATGCAAATCAGAAATATTAAACTAAAATCAGAAACTAATCAGTAGCAAGAACGGTTGTTGTGAAGCAAGTACTAAAAGCGTCAAGTCTAGGGAGTTCTCGGAAAATCAGACAAGCAGATCAATTATCAGTCAGGATCAAATTAAGTTCGGTTCTAGAACTCAAACACAAGATAGAACTGACCAAATTTTGTTGCGAGAATTCTCAAACTCAAATTAGCAGAAACCCAAATTTCTTTGCAATTCCTAACAGATTAAACTAGCCTTAAGTGCAAGTTTGATTTGTTCACAATTCAATTAAACCAAATTTCTTTGCAGATAATTAAATTGCTTAACCTAAATAGATCAGATTCTAAACCACACTTTCGTGTCAATTTATAAACCTAAAGTCTAGATTCTAAGTGATCAGATTAGAAACTAGTGTTAAGCACAATTCAGGTTGAAGAACAAATAAGATATGAATCCTTAACTGATAAATTAATCTAGCAAGTCATGAAAATCCTTAAGAGAATCCCTAAACCTAACTATGAATCTACTCAGACATGATTAATGGAACACAAACAGATTGCATATAAATAGATTGCATATAAATAAAGAGTAAAGAGTTAAAGAGGTTCGAAATCTTCTCTCTGGAGTAAAAGAACGATCAGCCTCTAGGTCTCTCTCTCTCTCTCAAAAGCTAATAGTATGAATGCGTAACTAAAACAAAACACCAAAAACCTAATTATAAAGGCCTAATCACGTCTTGGGGTCTTTTCGCAAATACTGGAACTTCCTGGGGCAAAGCTGCAATTTTCCAAAGTCTTCATTAATGTGTTGGCGCAGAGCTGCGTCGATCGATGCCAATGATGCATCGATCGTTGCATAGGTCGTCCAAAGATAGTGAAATCAGCTCTTTACGGCTTTTGCTCCAAAACTTGTCCCAATTGCTCCAATATCTCCAAAAATCCTCCAAACATGCATGTAGCTAATAAACACATGTAAATGACTCGATAGACACTACAAATGACCAACATATACTTCCCCCACACTTAGCAAATGTCCTGAGTAAACTCCACAATCAATCCAAAGCATTCAAATTCACCCTACTGACTTCTTATAAGCTATTAAGTGCGTTCTCACCTAAGGAGTATCGATCAAAGGGCACATGGACTCTTACTCTGTTAGCTCTAGACCACCATACTATCTTTTTCTGGTTCCTTTCTTCTCTTTTCCCTTCCTTAGCAACTGATTTCTCCCCATTGGGTATCTTTTTTTTTTATCAGTGCTCTTCCCGTTATGGGGTGTACTTTGGACACATTCCATGGATGCACAGGAGGTAATAGGGGTCTCTACCACTCCCGCGACCACTTCGGAGCTACTAGCTCATCCTCAGTTTATTACTCTCTCTTTTTTTTTTTTACTTTAAGGAAGGGGAGAAGGGAACCTTACTTGTACAGGTTTACAAGCTGTGTCAGAACTAACAGACGAATCCGACTCAAGGTATACTAAGCCCTTAGGTGAGAAAAGTAAGTCAAAATTAGGGGTGAAGTCAATAAAGGATCCTCTGGATACCTGAATTGGTATGGGTGTCCTCAGTAGGCTGATCTGCATTGGGTTTTCTAATAGTCAAAGATTGATCTGCAAGCTCATCCCAATGGTTACTTAAGTTCCTGCAAGTGTTATTGGCTTCTCAAAAATTCATTGTTTCCTACTTAAACTGTTTTGACTCGATAAAACCGACACAAAAAACACAACTGACTCTAAGAAAAGAAAAAGATTAATGTCAGTGCCACCTCCCCCCACACTTAAAACACACTGTCCCCAGTAGTGTCAAGCTTAGGATTGGTAAAAGAAGAAAATGTTAAGGGATGTGTTAGGTTCGGTTGATTTTTACCTGTCTCGCACCTGCATCAATCGTTGCGCATAAATACGACGATCGTTGCAGGGCGATTGCGATTCTGTGTCGATCGTTGCACAGGACCGCAACGATCACTGCAATGCGATTTTCGTGTTGAGACGATCGACACACAGAACTGTGTCGATCGTTGCATTGCGATTTCGTCAGTTCAGTTAGCAGTCAGCAGTTAGTCCGTGAGAAAAATCTCAAAACTCAAACCTGAAAGCTGAAAACATCGCAAACAAGCAAAATCAAAGCAACAGATGGTCTAGAATCAAGTACATCATCCCAAACATAAGTACCAACAAGCATCAAAGAGTAGTCAAAAAAAGAAGTGAAAGAGAAACATAACCGATAGTCTGAAAATGAGACTAATCTCACTCGCTCTCATCATCAATGCCAGCCATGGGATCAGAACTGCTCGAGAGAACATGAGTCGAAGAACGCTGGCGACGACGACGAACAGGGACGAGCTGATGAACTTGTGGCTGTCTCCTGCAAGTGCAGCCACGCATGAACTCCCAAATGCTCCGCAATATACCATCCTGACGCTCTCTCCACTCACCCTCAGACATCTCACTCACTGGTACCGATGGAGCTGGATAAGGACCAATGTCAAATGTAGCAGCAGCAGGCTCGGGCGCAGGCGCAGAGGAAGAAGAAGCCCGTGTAGACGGCTCACCGAGAGGATGGGCCATCGTAGGTACGCTGCGCTGATCGTTCGTAGGAGGCTCGAAACTCAACGCATCCAATGTTTCAATCTTGGTCAGATCAGCAGCAGGAAGATCTACACCACGCTTCCTAGCGTGTGTGTCATAATAGACCCATATACGTCTCTCCTTCAGCCAAGTAGCACTCTGCAGGTGGCTCAAATCCATGAATACCTTTCTATCATCACGCTCCCTACCCTGTAAAGGGATCCTGCACGTCCGATAATCAGCAAATTTGGTTGGCTGAACGTCCATATCAATTCAACCGTTTTAGAGCAGCGTATCGTAGTCATCCCAATACTCATGTATCGGCCTCTCAGTGAATGTTGCACTCTTAATCAGCTTGTCAGGCTCCATGTCCCATACCTTGTCTGTCGGAATCTTTTCTCCCTCTTCCTTAGGCCAAGGCAACTGTATGGCCTCACAGTCTCTCTTATAAGGCTCAGGCGGTGTCACGTCGCGTGTAAACCACTCATCTGGTGGCGGTGTCTGATCTGCAGCAGCTCTGCCACGTTTACGAGGTTGTCCGCGAGGAGGCATCTGCAATCAAAAATATAAGAACAATTTCGCACAATCAGCATCATAAACAACAGCAATCCAAGCAATATATGCAGTCCAATCACGTTTCAAATCTGTCAAATTCGCGCATCAGACAAGTCTCATCACAAAAATGGAATTTTTCAGAAACTTGCGAAATCGAACGTGAAAACTACTTCTTAACCTTCATTCCACTGCCAGATAACCTAAACCAACACCTAATCATCACGGATTCAAGTTCCAGAAGCTAAAAATCGAACTTTTTGTACCTTGGTTTCGCTACTGAAAAATCGACATTGAGAGAACATACCTTGGTTTCGGCTCAAACTGATTAGAGATATGTATAGAGCTTGAAAAATCGAGCAGGTTAGAGCTTTGAATCGTTAAAATCGAGCAAGATTTGAGTGAGAAATCAGAAGGGGCGATTCGGCTAGGGTTCTTTGTGAGAGCGAAATGAGGAAGAAAGAAAGGAGAAGAAGAATTTAACCGGACTTACCTGCACATGACTGCATCGATCGTTGCACTAAGTGCAGCGATCGTTGCATTATCGCGATTGGGTAAACCGAAATTGAACCAATCCGATTTTCGGTTTAAAGCATGCATACCGCCGATTGCAATTTGGACCAGCTGTGTCGATCGTTGCACAGGACCGCAATGATCGTCACAGAGCGACTTCATTTCCTCGTCATATCTCCCTACAGCGATCGATGCCCAGGACCGCAACGATCGCTGCAAGGCAATTTTTCTTCGTCAAATCCCCCTGCATTGATCGTCAAAACAAGTGCAACGATCGACGCAATTCTTCAGACTCGTAATCTGCAGTGAGAACACACCAAAAACGAAAACAAAACGTAAAATCCTAACAAAAATACCAAAGAGAATATGTACAAACGAAACAGTGGGTTGCCTCCCACTCAGCGCTCTTTTAACATCATTAGCTTGACGTTTCAGCTGAATCAGGCAGAGGGTGCATCATCTAGAGGCAAAATCTGACCTCTTGGAATCTCGGCCTTAGCCCAATAATGTTTCACCCTCTGTCCATTGACAGTGAATTCCTTACCTTCCTGGCTGATTAGAACGACAGCACCATAAGGACGCACTTCCTTGATTGTGAAAGGACCAGACCACCTTGATCTCAGCTTACCTGGAAATTGTTGGAATTGTGTCCAGTAATCTCGGTACTGTCTCTAGAAAGTAAGAGTATGTCAATGATCAGACATAAGTCATATAATACTGGGGGTCATGATGGCTTGCTAGAGTCCGCTCATGATCTATAAGTCTTGGACTTATTGCCTTTATTATATGATCCCATATGGGTCACACGCCTAAGCCAACAGGAAACAGTGTAGGAACGGTTTAGCAGAAGTACGGTAAAAGTGCTAGGCATTTACTGTACTTAGAGAGAATAAAAGGGTTTGGCGACTCTGTGTCGATCGATACACAAGGAGTGTCGATCGACACAGTGTGCGAACGCTTTCGAGTTATTTGGTATTTGGGCCAAACGGCCCAAACGGAATTGGACAAGTTTTATAAGTAAAACTCGAGTCTTTTTCTTCTCCAACCCTAGCCCCAGCCGAAAACTCTCTCTCTCTCTTTTGCGCCGAGCTCCTTGTGGTCTAGCAGCTGTTTCCTGTGATCGCGTGTGTGAACCTCTGGAGGAGTTATCTCTCGGTGGCTCACTGTTCTCAGACATACCGTCCCTTTCCGCTGCAAATCAGGTATAAGGTGAGATCATCTATTGTTTCTATTCAAGAGAACCTAGATCCGCATGTTTAGGATGATCTGAATCTGGAATTGAATCAGGATCAACTAAACAATCCTTCAGTGGTATCAGAGCCATTGGTTCTGGTTTTTCTTGTTTAGATTCAAGTTTAGGATTGTTTTTCTTGTTTAAAAGTGTTTTGAATCAACTACTGATAAGAGAAACCACTTAAGCAACAAGAATTGAAACCTAAACACACATAAAATTGCAGAAACCAAGCTATATGATTTGGTAGAATGCGATTTCAAGAGGTCTGTATCGACTGCGATCGCATGGATCGATCGATACGATCGCATGGATCGGTCGATACAGTCTATCGGCAAAACCTTGTTAACGCGTGAAAGCATCGATCGATGCAGGATCGATGCAGGTTCGATGTTGGTGCATCGACCGATGCGGTTGGTGCATCGATCGACACGGTTAGGGTTTTGGCTCGGATCTGTGCATGCGTGAGAGCATCGATCGATACAGGATCGATGCACGATCGATGCAGGATCGATGCTGAGAGCATCGACCGATGTGGTTGATGGATCGATCGACACGGTTGGTTCATCGATCGACATGGTTGGTTTAAGGCTCGGTTTAATTTTGATTAAAATTAATTCGTCCTGGTTTAATAAACAGATTTAATAATTTTATTAAGTCTGGTTAAACCGGGACAAGAAATCCAATGTCGAAAGAATTATTGGATTTAGTGCCTAAACCAGGATTTTCTAATTTGATTTGGTTGGACCAAATAAATTGAGAAAATCCGGTTTAGTAAATAACCGGTTGACAATTGTGGTCGTCGTAGTAATTAAAATTTGGTTAGACCAATTTTAATGAACCAGACCGGTTATGTCATTTAATTGGACAATTGGGTCATGTCTTGGACATGGACCAATTCTTGGGCCTCGGGCCAAGAAGTTAAAACAATTGGGCCAATTATTTGAGTCTTTCTTCAGATTAATTTAAAATTTATTTTATAAAGGATATAAAGTCGATTTTAAATTAAAGTTTCCGATATTTTGAAATTAGAAAGTTTCTTAATTTATAGAAGTTTCTAGATTTGCATGATTCGGATTTTAAGAAATTTCTAAAGTTAGAAAGTTTCCGGTTTTAGAAAGTTTCCAATTTTAGAAAGTTTCCAAAAATAGTAGGTTTCCAAAAATGGAAAGTTTCCCGAAATAGTAATCCTCTATTTTGGGAATGAGATTTTTAAATAAACCTACGAACCTCAAATAATATCAAGCGTTGGATGTCTTGTCCATTCTATGTCAGCTGTCGAAGCCCATTCAATTGTATTCATGGCCTTACAGTGTGAGGGTGTCTGCTTTTGCGTGGATAAGACGGTTTGTGATTCATAAATGTCATTGGGAGTCCCAGACATTAATGATTACATGACTGTATAGTCTGGTTTTCTTGACTGGGCCATCGGGAGTCCCGGGCCTTGAGACATCAGAGTGGATTGGGCCTCGGGCCCAGATTCACAACCAAGAGTTATATCACGGATATAATTAGCCGATATAGGGCTTACCGATATAAGCTAAGGTTGGGTGATGGCCAGTGGCCCACTTTAATCTTAGTTATATGTGGATCTTGGAATCATTATATTCTATTGAGGGTAACTTAAGTTATTGAATATAATGCGTGATTAATCATATTAAATTTAATACGAGATTAATCATATTGAACATATTAACTAAAATCTTTTTATCTTAATTTTCAGTTATGACTAGCACAAACAATCAAAACACTTTCTCGATCCGGTCTGTCCTTAAGATGGACAAGCTGAACGGATCAAATTTCTTGACTTGGTCGCGGAACCTGAGGCTAGTCCTCAGACAGGAGAGAAAGGACTATGTCCTTGAGAGAGCTCTCCCCGTGAGGATCGGGTCCAATGCTTCTCATGCAGTATATGATGCTTGGAATAAGCATTATAATGATGCGGTAGATGTGCGTGGTCTGATATTGGCTACCATGGACTCAGACTTGCAGAAGCAATATGAGAACATGGAGTCGCCAATAGAGATGATCAGCAGCCTGAAATTGAAATTTCAGGAGCAGATAAGAGTGGAGAGATACCGGTTGGTTAAGTCTCTCACTAGCTGCAAGCTACCAAATGATAATCCAGTGAGTCCTCATGTCAGTAAAATGATGGGTTACATTGATAACCTGAGGAAACTGGATTATCCAGTTAGCCAAGAGTTGGCAACTGAAATCATTCTGCAGTCACTGCCGTCAAGCTATGATAAGTTCAGAAAGAACTATATCAAGAAAGACTTAACGAAGACGCTGACTGAACTGCATGATATGCTCAAGACAGTTGAGCCAAACGTGAAGAGTACCCTGTACAATCTCATGAATGAGAAGGGTAGGTTTACTAAACCTAATGCTGACAAGGGTGAAGACAAAGTTGTCCAGATTTTGAATCATGGCAAGCGTGTGTCTTCTGAGCCCGAGTCAGATACCTCTTGCGTTGGTAAGTGCTGCTACTGTAAGGAGACAGGGCATTGGAAGAGAAATTGCATTAAATTCATGGAAGATGATGAGGAATTGAAGTTGATGTATGAGACTACTTCCTCAGGTATTCATGTTATTACTTCAAGTTCTACCTTAAAAGTATTGAATACTGGTTGTGGCACTGATATTTGTGATAATATGCAGAGCCTAAGCAACAGTAGAACGTCCTTAAAGGTATTGGATACTGGTTGTGGCACTGATATTTGTGATAATATGCAGAGCCTAAGCAACAGTAGAACCTTGAAGGAAGGGCAAGTGAAACTACATGTCTGGAAGGAGCTTGGGATGCTGCCTCAGCCGTAGGATTTTCACTTATAGATCCCTTTTAGGCTTGGTTTTGTATTAAGTAATTGCTACAATGAACCTGCTTTAAGCAGAGTTGTCTTTCATTTTCTTGTAAGAATTTGAATGTTTTTCATTTTGATAAAAGACAAGTATTGTTCTTTTGATCTTAATGAAATATTAATTGTAGCACCCTATTCATGGAATGGGTTTTATATCTTAAACCAAAGAGTGCCTAAATGTAACATAAATACCGAATTGGTTTAAATCTGATGAATTAAACCTGATTCTCCTTGGCATAAAAGTCTTGGTCACATAGAGTAAGTCGGATTCAGAAATCCCATAGTCATGGACTGTTGGGCTCATTTGATAAAATATCTTATGAGACTTGAATTCTGTTTACTGGACCAAAAGGAAAAGGGTCTATCTTAGCCGAGCTAGAGAAAGGCCCAAAGGCTTATTGGACCTGGAACATACTGATGTATGTGGCCCAATGAGCAGTAATGCCAGAGAAAATTTCCTGTACTTCATTGTCTCTACTGATTACTTCAGTGAGTGTGACTGTGTTCATTTGATGAGACACAAGTCGGAATTCTTTGACATGGTCGAAAGAGTTCCAGAATGAAATATAGGATCTGAGTGACAAAAGTATTAAGACTCTGGATTATATCACGAGTGAGAATACTTAAGTCATTGATTGTGTGATCATCTTAATGAGTGTGAAATCGTTTCACAGCTCATTTCTCCTGAAAACCTGAAGGTGTTTCTGTGAGAAAGAATCAGATCTTATTAGAAATGATAAAAAATGAGTCACACGAATCTTCCATGATATTATTTAAGAATAACGCTCTAAAATATCTAAGTTTACGCTAAAAGTTCCACCAATATCAGTTGAAAGACACCACGTAAATGTGGATTGGAATCGATCCAAATTTGTCTTTACTGAGTATTTGTAGTTGTGCTACTTCGCTGGTTGTCCTAGAGAAACTAAGGCTTGTTACTTTTACGTCCAATCTGTTTTCTAAGAAGGGAAGTTATTTTCCAAGAAGAACAGTGGGAGTAAAAGTATAACTCGAAGTTTTCTTAGGGAAACCAAGGCTCGGTACTTTTACGACCATTCTGTTTTCTAAGAAGGGAAGTTACTTTCCAAGAAGAACAGTGGGAGTAAAAGTACAACTCGAAGAAATTCGAGAAATACAGGAGGCTGCTTAACCTATTGAGGGAGAGCAGCGGAAGGATTTACAGATTTCTGTAGAATCTACACCTGTGGAGCCTGAAGTTCGCAGATATGAAAGAATCAGTCACTAATCCGAGAGTGAATTCTCGTCATTAGTTCAGCCTGATGATCATTGAATGTTCGCATGATCTGATGATCATTGAAAGCGACGAATCTGCGAAATCCTAGGAAGCGAAAGTGAGCCCAGACTCCGAAGAATTACATTTTGTGTAAGTTGGCTTCATCGATCCATTCATGGATGGAAGCAAACATATCGGAGTTGGAATCTTCGTTCTGTTGAAGTAGTCAAGGTTTTGACTTAAGCAGGAACGAAATGGAACTGTGCGTTTACTAATAGATAAGTGGGAGCAATATTGCATTTCTCAAAGTGTATGTCGATGACATACTGATTCTCGGATATAACGTCCCAACGCTGTAGTCGGTAAAGGACTAGCTTGGGAGTTGGTTTAATGATTGACATGGGTAAAGCCATGTAGTTCTTGGATTTTGGATCTAAAGATAGAGATCCAAAAGAGCTGGTAGGACAAAGTCAGGATTCTTAAATTGACAAAGTCCTACACATTTTGAGCAATCCAAGAAGGGTTTTATGCCAATGTCACATGGCATTAAGTTAAGCAAGATACAGTATCCTACGATAACTGCTGAGCTTAAATGCATGGATAAGATTCCATATGCGTCGGCAATTGGATCTATCATGTATGCCATGAAACGTACTTGTTTGATGTTGCTTTAATGTTAAGCAAGACAAGTAAAGACCAGTCAAATCCAGCAAAGAAACACTGGATTGCCGTAAAGAATATCCTAAAGTATTTGAGGAATACTAAGGATAAATTCTAGAGTTACGGAGAAAGTGAGGTGCTACGAGTCGGTAGAGTCTGAAAGGCAAGTTTCCAATAGACAAAGATGATTTCCGATCACAGTCCGGTTATATCTTGTGTCTATCTGGCGGTGCAAGGCACTGTTGCTGACTCAATGACTTAAGCTGAACATTTCGCAGCTTGGGAAGTGGCGAAAGAGGTTGTTTGGAAAGAAGAGTTCGTCACTGAACTTGATGTGATTCCCAGCATAGATGAGACTAGCTGCACATCAGAGGTCCAAACACCTTGAGGATAGGTATAACCTATTCCGTAAGATAAATGACAGAGATGTTAAGTAGATCAGCAAGTTTCAACGAATGAGAGCGTTGCTAATCTATTAACGAAGCCACTCCTTGGGCCTAAGCACGAGTCGCGGACTGTTGCTGTAGGATAAGTGAAATTAAGATGTAGTCTTAATTTCAGTGGGAGTTATTAAAGGGCTTTATTTAGTTATTGGATATGTTCTTGAAACAACATTTAAGATGTTTAATGAAATTATTATTTCAAGATTATTTTAGCTGTGATGAAATAATCGTTCCAAAATGATATGAATCATTTTATAGGTCATCGAAGTAAATGACTTGATCTTGAGTCATCGAAGTCATTTAGCTTGATCATGAGACCCTATATTTGATAGATGTTTTATATCATCCTGTCCCTAGTCGAAGGTTGTTGAAATTGGAACACCAACAACCGTGTGAGACTGGATTGGTACGTGACTTATGACAAAGTCTCAGTGTGTCATAGATGCGCGGCATCAAAGTCAGTACATAGGTGTATGTTGGGGAACATACGACCGGACAAGACCCGCTTATAAGAACTCTTCAGGATATTTATATCTGTGTCATAAGAGATTCTTACTACGACTATAGAGTATAGTCCTTAGACCTGAGTTCGCATGCATGTGACTGCACATGGACTGATGCACTTTGATCATTGTCTAACGCTGTCGTTCTGCGATAGTTATAAGGACCTTGTTTGGGTACATTATGAAATGAGTAGTTTACAGTGATGGAACAAGACGGGATTTGTCCCTCCAATATAAATGGAGTGAATATCTCTAGGCCAATCGGAGATTTGAATACTGGAAAATGCATGGCCATGCTCAAACGGACTGTCCCGAGTCGTTTGGATTGTCAGTATCGAATCAGAGTCCGATGAAC
Organism: Orychophragmus violaceus; assembly: GCA_030180135.1. Classification (NCBI taxonomy): domain Eukaryota; kingdom Viridiplantae; phylum Streptophyta; class Magnoliopsida; order Brassicales; family Brassicaceae; genus Orychophragmus; species Orychophragmus violaceus. The sequence continues at coordinate 58,911,696 of CM058231.1, forward strand.
AAGATTAGGCTTTATAAGGATGACACCAATCTTGCCTTATGACTAATCGAGATATTGTGACAAAAGGATTATGAATACAGAGATTCCAGTACAAGTGGGAGATTGTTGGAATTGTGTCCAGTAATCTCGGTACTGTCTCTAGAAAGTAAGAGTATGTCAATGATCAGACATAAGTCATATAATACTGGGGGTCATGATGGCTTGCTAGAGTCCGCTCATGATCTATAAGTCTTGGACTTATTGCCTTTATTATATGATCCCATATGGGTCACACGCCTAAGCCAACAGGAAACAGTGTAGGAACGGTTTAGCAGAAGTACGGTAAAAGTGCTAGGCATTTACTGTACTTAGAGAGAATAAAAGGGTTTGGCGACTCTGTGTCGATCGATACACAAGGAGTGTCGATCGACACAGTGCGCGAACGCTTTCGAGTTATTTGGTATTTGGGCCAAACGGCCCAAACGGAATTGGACAAGTTTTATAAGTAAAACTCGAGTCTTTTTCTTCTCCAACCCTAGCCCCAGCCGAAAACTCTCTCTCTCTTTTGCGCCGAGCTCCTTGTGGTCTAGCAGCTGTTTCCTGTGATCGCGTGTGTGAACCTCTGGAGGAGTTATCTCTCGGTGGCTCTCTGATCTCAGACATACCGTCCCTTTCCGCTGCAAATCAGGTATAAGGTGAGATCATCTATTGTTTCTATTCAAGAGAACCTAGATCCGCATGTTTAGGATGATCTGAATCTGGAATTGAATCAGGATCAACTAAACAATCCTTCAGAAATAATTGCAAACAAGAGTTATACAAAAGTACCTGATCATTAGGCTCAAATTGTCTAGAGACAATCTTCTTGTCATGATAAGCCTTAGTCCTCTCCTTGTACAACTTTGAGTTCTCATAAGCGTAATGCCTAATCTCATCCAACTCATTAAGCTGCACCAATCTCCTCTCTACAGCAAACTTAAGATCGAAATTCATCTGCTTCACAGCCCATGCTGCTTTGTTCTCAAGCTCTATTGGCAGATAACATGCTTTTCCATACAGCAGATGAAATGGAGTAGTCCCAAGTGGCGTCTTGAATGCAGTCCGGTAAGCCCATAGTGCATCATCCAGCTTTGCAGCCCAATCCTTCCTTGTCTTCCCAACTGTCTTCTCCAAGATCTCCTTGATATGTCTGTTTGAGACCTCGACTTGCCCACTAGTTTGAGGGTGATAAGGAGTAGCAACTCGGTGATGAACTTCATGCTTCTGTAGCAGCTTCTCGAAGACCTTATTAATGAAATGAGATCCTCCATCACTAATCACTATCCGAGGTACTCCAAATCTAGGGAATATGATGGTCTTAAACAGCTTAATAACCACCGAAGAATCATTGGTTGGACTAGCTATTGCTTCCACCCACTTAGACACATAGTCCACAGCAACCAAAATGAACGTATTCCCATAGGATGAGGGAAAAAGACCCATGAAATCTATGCCCCAGCAATCGAAAACCTCAACTTCAAGAATGAAATTCTGAGGCATCTCATGCTTCTTACTGATTTTCCCTCTCCTCTGACAGGCATCACACTGAGAGACAAAAGAATGAGCGTCTCTAAACATCGTAGGCCACCAGAAACCTGCTTGCAGAACCTTAGACACAGTCTTAAAAGTAGCAAAATGTCCAGCATAATCTGATCCATGACAGTGAAACAGAACATTTGGAACCTCTGATTCTGCAATGCACCTCCTGTAGAGTCCATCCGAACTATTCTTATACAGATAAGGCTCATCCCAGTAGTATCGTCTGAGCTCCCGGAAGAACTTCTTCTTAGCATACCCCCTCAACTCATCTGGTTCAGTCTCTGCAGCGAGGTAATTAGCAATATCTGCAAACCAGGGTCGAGTGGTCGTCGAAACAACACAAACTTTGAAGTCGTAGTGTGCAATTTGAACCTTAAAAGGTTCTGGGTTCGTAGGCGCACAGCAACGATCGTCGCACAGGTCCGCATCGATCGTTGCATTCTCGTCACATGCATCGATCGTCACTGTGGTGGCATCGATCGACGCAAGGCGATTAATCTGACAGTTCTGCATCTTCCTGTCTAAATCCGTCTGAAATACTGTCTCAATCATATTGACGTTTTCCTCAGGTAAGAAATCATTAATGGGGACATCTTCATCAACCAGAATCCTTGACAGATGGTCAGCAACTCCGTTTTCAACTCCCTTCTTATCCTTCACCTCAATATTGAACTCCTGAAGTAAAAGAATCCATCTTAACAATCTCGGTTTAGCATCCTTTTCTGCATTAGATACTTCAGAGCTGAATGATCAGTGTGTACAATCACTATAGAACCAACAAGATAGGGCCGAAACTTCTCAAAAGCAAAGACAACCGCCAATAACTCCTTCTCCGTAGTGGCATAGTTCCTCTGCGCATCATCTAGTGTCCTGCTGGCATAGTAAATAGCATGAAGCTTTTTGTCCTTCTTCTGCCCCAGAACAGCTCCTACAGCATAATCGCTTGCGTTGCACATCACCTCAAAAGGTATATCCCAATCTGGTGGCTGTACTATAGGAGCACTCACTAATGCTTGCTTGATCTGTTCAAATGCAATCTGACATTCTGCATTGAACTCAAACTTGGCATCCTTACACAGCAAAGCAGTTAGTGGTATAGCAATCTTACTGAAATCTTTGGTGAACATCCTATAGAACCCAGCATGTCCAAGAAAGCTCCTCACAGACTTCACAAAATCAGGCGCCTGGAGGCTGGTCATAACCTCAATCTTAGCGCGGTCTACTTCGATCCCTGCTTCAGACCCTCTATGTCCAAGAACAATGCCATCTCTGACCATTAAATGACACTTCTCCGAATTAAGAACCAAGTTCTTCTCTTCACATCTAGCTAGCACTTTGCACAGATTGTCCAAGCACTCACGATAAGATGACCCGTAGACTGAAAAGTCATCCATAAACACCTCCATAAAGTCCTCAATTATGTCAGTAAAGATGGACATCATGCATCTCTGGAAGGTGGCTGGTGCATTACAAAGTCCAAAAGGCATCCTGCGGTATGCAAATGTGCCATATGGACAAGTAAAAGTAGTCTTTCCTTGATCCTCTGTGTTGGATTGTTTAGTGTTAATCCTGATTCAGTTCTTCAGATTAAATCACCTAAACATGCCAGATCTAGGTTCTCTTGCAGAATCATAAAGGATCTCACCTGTTACCTTGTTATGCAGCGGAATTAAGAGGCACGGGTCAGAGATCAGCAGAACCACCAAGAGATGGATCCTCCAAAGGCTCACACACGCACGCACAGGGAATTGGCTGCTAGACCAGCTGTTGGGAGGCGCAGAGAGAGGCTAAGAGAGGCGCAGATGCTTAGAGAATTAGAGAGCTTAGGTCAAGTTTTATTCATTAAAACTCCTTTTAGTTCTCATGGGCTTTTGGGCCCAATTCTCAGTCTGATTAAATCCCTTGGATTTAATCAGGCCCTTCTGTCTCTCCAAGCATAGTAAATGCCTAGCACTTTTACCGTACTTATGCTAAACCATTCCTACACATTTTCCTGTTAGCTTAGGCGTGTGACCCATATGGGATCATATAATAAAGGCAATAAGTCCAAGACTTATAGATCATGAGCGGACTCTAGCAAGCCATCATGACCCCCAGTATTATATGACTTATGTCTGATCATTGACATACTCTTACTTTCTAGAGACAGTACAGAGATTACTGGACATAATTCCAACAATCTCCCACCTGAACTGGAATCTCTGTATTCATAATCCTTTTGTCTCAATATCTCGATTAGTCATAAGGCAAGATGAGTGTCATCCTTATAAAGTCTAATCTTGTTCATCGGACTCTGATTTGATACTGACAATCCAAACGACTCGGGAAAGTCCGTTTGAGCATGGCCATGCATTTTCCAATATTCAAATCTCCGATTGGCCTAGAGATATTCACTCCATTTATATTGGAGGGACAAATCCCGTCTTGTTCCATCACTGTAAACTACTCATTTCATAATACACCCAAACAAGGTCCTTATAACTATCGCTTAACGACAGCATTAGACAATGATCAAAGCGCATTAGTTCATGTGCAGTCACATGCATGCGAACTCAGGTCTAAGGACTATACTCTATAGTCGTAGTAAGAATCTCTTATGACACAGATATAAATATCCTGAAGAGTTCTTATAATCGGGTCTTGTCCGGTCGTATGTACCCTACATACACCTATGTACTGACTTTGATGCCGCGCATCTATGACACACTGAGACTTTGTCATAAGTCACATACCAATCTAGTCTCACACGGTTGTTGGTGTTCCAATTTCAACAACCTTCGACTAGGGACATGATGATATAAGCCATCTTACAAATATAGGGTCTCATGATCAAGCTAAATGACTTTGATAACTCAAGATCAAGTCACTTACTTGGATGACCTATAAAATGGTTCATATCACTTTGGAACGATTATTTCATCACAGTTAAAATAATCTTGAAATAATAATTTCAATAAACATCATAAAATGTTTTTACAAGAACATATCAATAACTAAATAAAGCCCTTTACAAACTCCCACTGAAATTAAGACTACATCTTAATTTCACTTATCCTACAGCAACAGTCCGCGACTCGTGCTTAGGCCTAAGGAGTGGCTTCGTTAATAGATTAGCAACGTTCTCATTCGTTGAAACTTGCTGATCTACTTAACATCTCTGTCATTTATCTCACGGAATAGGTTATACCTATCCTCAAGGTGTTTGGACCTCTGATGTGCAGCTAGTCTCAACTATGCTGGGAATCACATCAAGTTCAGTGACGAACTCTTCTTTCCAAACAACCTCTTTCGCCGCTTCTCAAGCTGCGAAATGTTCAGCTTAAGTCATGGAGTCAGCAACAGTGCCTTGCACCGCCAGAGAGACACAAGATATAACCGGACTGTGACCGGAAATCATCTTTGTCCGTTGGAAGCATGCCTTTCAGACTCTACCGACTCGTAGCACCTCACTTTCTCCGTAAATCAAGAACTTATCCTTAGTATTCCTCAAATACTTTAGGATATTCTTTACGGCAATCCAGTGATTCTTTGCTGGATTTGACTGGTCTTTTACTTGTCTTGCTTAACATTAAAGCAACATCAAAACAAGTACGTGTCATGGCATATATGATAGATCCAATTGCCGACGCATATGGAATCTCATCCATGCATTCAAGCTCAGCAGATATCGTAGGATACTGTTTCTTGCTTAACGTAATGCCATGTGACATTGGCATAAAACCCTTCTTGGATTGCTGAAAACGTGTAGGACTTTGTCAATTTAAGAATCCTGACATTGTCCTACTAGCTCTTTTGGATCTCTATCTTTAGATCCAAAATCCAAGAACATACGTGGCTTTACCCATGTCAATCATTAAAACCAACTCTCAAGCCAGTCCTTTACCGACTGCAGTATTGGGACGTTATTTCCGAGAATCAGTATGTCATCGACATACAATATGAGAAATGCAACATCGCTCCCACTTATCTATTAGTAAACGCACAGTTCCATTTCGTTCCTGTTCAGGTCAAAACCTTGACTACTTCAACAGAACGAAGATTCCAACTCCGATATGTTTGCTTCCATCCATGAATGGATCGATGAAGCTAACTTACACAAAGTGTAATTTTTCGGAGTCCGGGCTCACTTTCGCTTATTTGAATTTCGCAGATTCGTCGCTTTCAATGATCATCAGATCATGCGAACTTTCAATGATCATCAGGTTCAACTAATGACGAGAAATCACTCTCGGATTAGTGACTGATTCATTCATGTCTGCGAACTTCAGGCTCTACAGGTGTAGATTCTACAGAAATCTGTAAATCCATCCGTTGCTCTCCCTCAACAGGTTGAGCAGCCACCTGTATTTGTCGAATTTCTTCGAGTCATACTTTTACTCCCACTGTTCTTCCTGGAAAGTAACTTCCCTTCTTGAAAACAGAATGGACATAAAAGATAACAAGCCTTGGTTTCCCTAGGACAACCAGCGAAGTAGCTCAACTACAAATACTCAGTAAAGACGAATTTGGATCGATTCCAATCCACATTTACCTGGTGTCTGTCAACTGATATTGGTGGAACTATTTCAGCGTAAACTTAGATATTTTAGAGCGTTATTCTTTAAAGAATATCATGGAAGATTCGTGTGACTCATCTTTAATCATTTCTAATAAGATCTGATTCTTTCTCACAGAAATACCTTAAGGTTTTCAGGAGAATTGAGCTGTGAAACGACTTCACACTCATTCAGATGATCACACCATTAATGACTCAAGTATTCTCACTCGTGATCTAATCCAGAGTCTTAATACTTTTGTCACTCAGATTCTATACCTCATTCTGGAACTCTTTCGACCATGTCAAAGAATTCCGACTTGTGCTCATCAAATGAACACAGTCTTACTCACTGAAGCAATCAGTAGAGACAATGAAGTACAGGAAATTTTCTCTGGCATTACTGCTCATCGGACCACATACATGAGTATGTTCAATCTCCAATAAGCCTTTGGGCCTTTCTCTAGCTCAGCTAGGATAGGCCCCCTTTGTCTTTTGGTCCAGTAAACAGAATTCAAGTCTCATAAGATATCCGATCAAATGAGCCCAATAGTGCATAACTATGGGATTTCTGAATCTGACTTACTCTATATGACCAAGACTTTTATGCCAAGAAAAATCAGGTTTAATTCATCAGATTTAAACCAATTCGGTATTTATGTTACATTTAGGCACTCTTTGGTTTAAGATATAAAACCCATTCCTTGAATAGGATGCTACAATTAATATTTCATTAAGATCAAAAGAACAAAACTTGTCTTTTATCAAAATGAAAAACATTCAAATTCTTACAAGAAAATGAAATAGAACTCTGCTTAAAGCAGGTACATTGTAGCAATTACTTAATACAAAACCAAGCCTCGAAGGCATCTATAAGTGAAAACCCTACGGCTGAGGCAGCATCCCAAGCTCCTTCCAGACACGCAGTTTCACTTGCCCTTCCTTCAAAGTTCTACTGTTGCCCAGGCTCTGCATATTATAACAAATATCAGTGCCACAACCAGTATCCAATACCTATAAGGTATAACTTGAAGTAATAACATGAATACCTGAGGAAGTAGTCTCATATATCAACTTCAACTCCTCATCATCTTCCATGAATTTAATGCAATCTCTCTTCCAATGCCCTGTCTCCTTACAGTAGCAGCACTTACCAACGTAAGAGGTATCTGACTTGGGCTCAGAAGACACACGCTTGCCATGATTCAAAATCTTGACAACTTTGCCTTCACCCTTGTCAGCTTTAGGTTTAGTAAACCTACCCTTCTCATTCATGAGATTATTCAGGGTACTCTTTACGTTTGGCTCAACTGTCTTGAGCATATCATGCAGTTCAGTCAGCGTCTTCGTTAAGCCTTTCTTGATATAGTTCCTTCTGAACTTATCATAGCTTGACGGCAGTGACTGTAGAATGATCTCAGTTGCCAATTCTTGGCCAACTGGATAATCCAGTTTCCTCAGGTTATCAATGTAACCCATCATTTTACTGACATGAGGACTCACTGGATGATCATTTGGTAGCTTGCAGCTAGTGAGACACTTAACCAACTGGTATCTCTCCACTCTTATCTGCTCCTGAAATTTCAATTTCAGGCTGCTGATCATCTCCATTGGCGACTCCATGTTCTCATATTGCTTCTGCAAGTCTGAGTCCATGGTAGCCAATATCAGACCACGCACATCTACCGCATCATTATAATGCTTATTCCAAGCATCATATACTGCATGAGAAGCATTGGACCCGATCCTCACGGGGAGAGCTCTCTCAAGGACATAGTCCTTTCTCTCCTGCCTGAGGACTAGCCTCAGGTTCCGCGACCAAGTCAAGAAGTTTGATCCGTTCAGCTTGTCCATCTCAAGGACAGACCGGATCGAGAAAGTGTTTTGATTGTTTGTGCTAGTCATAACTGAAAATTAAGATAAAAAGATTTTAGTTAATATGTTCAATATGATTAATCTCGCATTATACTTAATATGATTAATCTCGCATTATATTCAATAACATCAGTTACCCTCAATAGAATATAATGATTCCAAGATCCACATATAACTAAGATCAAAGTGGGCCACTGGCCGTCACCCAACCTTAGCTTATATCGGTAAGCCCTATCTCGGCTAATTATATCCGTGATATAACTCTTGGTTGTGAATCTGGGCCCGAGGCCCAATCCACTCTGATGTCTCAAGGCCCGGGACTCCCGATGGCCTAGTCAAGAAAACCAGACTATACAGTCATGTAATCACTAATGTCTGGGACTCCCAATGACATTTATGAATCACAAACCGTCTTACCCACGCAAAAGTAGACACCCTCACACTGTAAGGCCATGAATACAATTGAATGGACTTCGACAGCTGACATAGACTGGACAAGACATCCAACGCTTGATATTGTTTGAGGTTTGTAGGTTTATTAAAATTTCATCCCAAAATAGAAGATTACTATTTTGGGAAACTTTCCTTTTTGGGAAACCTACTAATTTTGGAAACTTTCTAAATTGGAAACTTCCTAAAATTGGAAACTTTCTAAAATTGGAAACTTCCTAAATTGGAAACTTTCTAAATATAGAAATTTCCTAAAATCGGAAACTTTCTAAATATAGAAATTTCCTAAAATCCAAAACATGCAAATCTAGAAACTTTTGTTTAAGAAACTTTCTAATTTCAGAATTTTGGAAACTTATTAATTTAAAATCGATTTTATAATTTTATAAAAATAAATTTTAAATTAATTCTAAAGAAAAGACTCAAATAATTGGCCCAATTGTTTTAACTTCTTGGCCCGAGGCCCAAGAATTGGTTCATGTCCAAGACATAACCCAATTGCCCAATTAAATGACATAACCGGTCTGGTTCATTAAAATTGGTCTTAACCAAAATTAATTACTACGATGACCACAATTGTCAACCGGTTATTTACTAAACCGGATTTTCTCAATTTATTTGGTCCAACCAAATCAAAGTAGAAAATCACTGGTTTAGGCACAAAATCCAATTTTTCGACTTTGGATTTCTTATCCCGGTTTAACCAGAACTTAATAAATTTATTAAGTCTGTTTATTAAACCGTGACGATTAAATTTTAATCAATTAAACCGAACCGAAATATCACACACCAAAACCGAACCGGCCGTGATTGACCAACGACCCGGTCAGCTCATGTTTCACGCGACAGCCGCGATCATCACGCATCACGCTTCCGCGATCGGGTCGTGATCGGGCAAGCCGCGTGATCGATCGGGACAGCTCGGTTGTGTGATCGGGACGGGAGCGTGAGATCGGACGAGAGGCAACCGGGACGGGACGCGGCTTACGCCGAGAGAGCATGAGGCGATCCGTGCGATCTGCCTTGCGGATCAGCCCACGCGATCCATGCGATGCTCTCGCGCCTCTCGGCTGATCGATCTCTCGCGATCTCTCGTGATCGGATCAACCACGCGACTCGATCAATCGATCGGTCCGTGCGTCTATTCGATCCGGACGTGCGGTTCGACCACACTCCGACGCAACCAATACAATATAGATTGGATCATGCGATTTCTTATTTGTTTAGGTTTTAATTCTTTGTTTCTTAAGTGTTTTTCCTTATCAGTAGGTTGATTCAAAAAACACTTCTTAAACAATCCTAAACATGATTCTAAACAAGAAAAAACCACAGAACCAATAGCTCTGATACCACTGTTGGATTGTTTAGTGTTAATCCTGATTCAGTTCTTCAGATTAAATCACCTAAACATGCCAGATCTAGGTTCTCTTGCAGAATCATAAAGGATCTCACCTGTTACCTTGTTATGCAGCGGAATTAAGAGGCACGGGTCAGAGATCAGCAGAACCACCAAGAGATGGATCCTCCAAAGGCTCACACACGCACGCACAGGGAATTGGCTGCTAGACCAGCTGTTGGGAGGCGCAGAGAGAGGCTAAGGGAGGCGCAGATGCTTAGAGAATTAGAGAGCTTAGGTCAAGTTTTATTCATTAAAACTCCTTTTAGTTCTCATGGGCTTTTGGGCCCAATTCTCAGTCTGATTAAATCCCTTGGATTTAATCAGGCCCTTCTGTCTCTCCAAGCACAGTAAATGCCTAGCACTTTTACCGTACTTCTGCTAAACCATTCCTACACATTTTCCTGTTAGCTTAGGCGTGTGACCCATATGGGATCATATAATAAAGGCAATAAGTCCAAGACTTATAGATCATGAGCGGACTCTAGCAAGCCATCATGACCCCCAGTATTATATGACTTATGTCTGATCATTGACATACTCTTACTTTCTAGAGACAATACAGAGATTACTGGACATAATTCCAACACTCTGGATGGATGGGAATCTGAAAGAAGCCTGAATACCCATCGCGGAAGCAATAGTAAGGGTGATTTGCTAAATTCTCCAGCATCTGATCGATAAAAGGAAAAGGGAAATGATCCTTCCTGGTCGCAGCATTGAGCTTCCTGTAATCTATGCACATCCGATGTCCAGTCACAGTCCTTATAGGAATCAGCTTATTCTTCTCATTCTTCACTACTGTAACTCCACCCTTCTTAGGCACTACATGGACTGGACTAACCCAATCACTGTCTGAAATCAGATAGATGATCCCAGCATCTAGTAGCTTCATGATCTCCTTCTTTACCACATCCTTAAGATTAGGATTCAGCCTCCTCTGATGCTCAACAGATGTCTTAGACTCGTCCTCATGATGTACGATGCATGCACAGCTCCGGAGAGATACCTGAAATGTCATAAAGAAAATAGCCAAGAGCTTTGCGATCCTTTCGCAGCTTGCTTAGCAGTAAAGTGAGCTCTGCGTTGTTCAAAATAGCATTAACAATCACTGGATATGTCGAATTAGGTCCAAGAAATACGTACCTTAGCCCGGATGGAAGTTGTTTCAGCTCAATTTTCGGGGCTTTTTCCTCTGCCCAGTTATTTACGACCTGCAACGATCGTTGCACTATAGGTGTCGATCGATGCAAGCTCGCGTAAGCCACATCCAACTTCATTACTTGTTCAGTGAAGTCCATTAGCCTCGCATAGCAAATTGCGGGCTCGTCTTGCAGATGTTCCAGCTCCATTGTAGAGCTCAGTAAAGCTCTCTCCAGTGGATCCTCAGCATGTGTCTTGTGAAAGTAATCCGCAGCCAAATCACTGAGAGTATCCACATAAAAGGTCTGTCCGTCGATGGATGGTCTCTTAACCAGCTTGTCCATATCGAAACTCATCTTCAGATCACCGACATTCAGAATTATCGTCCCTCTTTTGCAGTCAATCATAGCACCAGCAGTAGCTAAGAATGGTCTACCCAAAATTAGTGGATCCCTTGGTTCTTCTCCATACTGCAGAACCACAAAGTCAGTAGGGATCACACATCCACCAATCCATATTGGCTCATCTTCCAGCACTCCTTCAGGAATCTTGACTGTTCTGTCAGCTAGGACTAATGAGATCCTAGTGGGCATAAAGTCAGTCATCCCAAGCCTCTTAGAAACAGAATAAGGCATAAGATTAACACTCGAACCAAGATCACATAGAGACCTCTCAAATCTGTCCCTGTAGATGACACAATCTAGCACAAAACTTCTTGGATCCTTGAACTTCTCTGGTATCTTACCTTGAATCACAGCACTACAAACCTCTGTGATCATCATTACACTCTCCTCATCAGTCCAATTACTAGCAAGTAAGTCCTTAAGACTTCTTCTCATCACATGAGTATTTTGCATAGAGTCAACCAACGGCACTTCAATCAACACCTTTTTAATGATCTCTTTGCATTTGGCCAACTTCCTGTCGTTCTTAGTCTTTCTGGGATCCTTAAGAAAGGGAACCTTAGGCTTATAGACCTTTTCATCCGTCTTTTTCAGTGTTTCTGCCTTTGATCTCTCGGGCATCGCTTTGCGTCGATCGATGCTAGTGTTGCATCGATCGTTGCTAGGCGATTGTGTTACGACCTCTGCGTCGAGCTTAGTTTCGGAATCCTCATTCACGATCTGTGTCGATCGTTGCACAGGTGCATCGGTCGACGCATTGCGAAGTTCACGGATCTCATCTTCCATTTCTTCAATTTCCATGATTTCCCGCAAACTCAACTGCTTTTTCTGAGCAGGAACAAGCTCCTTACCACTTCTTAACATCACTGCATTGCACTGGTACTTAGGATTTGCATCAGTTCGTCCCGGAAGAGATCCATCTGGCCTCTTAGCAGACCCAGCAGTCTGCGCAACCTGAACATCAAGCTTCTTCACATGTGTGCTCAAAGCATCTATCTTTCCGTTCAGATCCAGGTACAGAGCATCTATCTTACCATTGAAATCCACTGTACTCTTCTGTTGTCCTTCCAACAGCTGCTCCAGCATACCCATCATCTTATCATTCTGCTCATTTGTAGGAGGAGCAGTCTGATATGACAAAGATCCATAATTCCTGGTGAAGCTATTAGTGCTGTTCTCAGGGCTGTTTGTACTCTGAAAAGGCTTCTGGTACTGAGGCTTAGAAGCGAAACCAGAGCCGTTCTGATTTCTTGTGAAGTTACCTCTCTGACCCATTCCATTGTAGCCTCCTCTACTCTGCTGATTTCCAAATCTGTTCCCCTGAAAACCACCAACATAGTTCACATCTTCCTCTTCGCAGCCATCTTCAGCCTCATAAACCTCAACATCCTGAGCAAAACTCAAATTCTTCTTTCCAAGCAGAAGACCAATCTTCTTATTCATCTCAGCTATATGTGGGTTATCAGCTTTGCCAACAGACTTGGTCCTTTCCATATCAGCATTCTTAACACTATTGCTAGTTATCAAGTTCTCTATAAGCTCTTTAGCTTCCTCTGGAGACTTAGTATAGAAGTTCACATTGCTTGCAGCATCCAGAGCCATCTGATACCACAAGTCCACTGCTCTAAAGAAGATGCCCAGGAGCTGCACCTCAGTGAAACCATGGTGTATATCCTAAACCTCACCCAATCTGCCTTTAAAGGCTCTGTGGGTCCTTGCTTGAAGGTCAAAAGATCATGTCTAAGCTGCTCTGATCGTCCATCATCATAAAAGTGTCGCAGAAACTTCTTCTTCACTGCATCCCAAGTAGTCAGAGGCCCAGGTGGAATCTGCTTCAGCCAGTTAGTTGCTTCTCCTCCAAGAGAGTGTTCAAAAAGCTTGCAGTGTAGATAGTCGTAGCTCACTCCGTTGTGCTTCATCCCAGTGACCAAAGACTCAAATTTTTCAATATGGTCCATAGGGTGCTCATGTGGAAGTCCACTGAAGAGATGTTGCCCCACGAGTGTGTAGTAGGATGTCTTAAGCTCACATTCATTCCTCAGGAAGGCTGGAGGAATGATTGCAGACCTGTTAGCATAAAATTCATCAGGCCTATTGTAGTCAGCTAGTGTCTTCCTAACCGGAGGCTATGGCGCTCTAGGAGGTTCAGCTCCAGGCTGAACAATCTGCTGCTCAATCCCATTTCCCTCTTCATCAATTCTCTGCCCTTGAGCATTGTAGCGATTGTTGTGCAAGTCTCTCAGAACACCTTCAGTATCTCGAACAAGAATCAAAGGTGCTGGATTAGCTGCTGCCATCTTAGCCGGTTTCTGAGCTTTTATGTTCTCTCTTTCTAGTCTAGCAAGTTACTCAAGTCTGAGATTTACGAGATTCGCGTCCGGATTACTTCTGGTCTCACGCTTCTGCATAAACTGTCGATAATTGCACTATATCGATCGATGCAAAGGTATGCAACGATCGTTTCAACTCGGGATTCGCCTTGTTTCAATCGATTTAATGGATGCGTCGATCGATGCTAAGCAAAATCAGACCTGAAACACAAGTAGACAAAAGCAAAACAGAAAAATTAGTAACAAAAACAAAAAACGAAAAACCTAGTCTAAACTTTAAACTCAAATCTATCGAAGACTCAAAAGAGTCCCCGGCAACGGCGCCAAAAACTTGATGTGCTCAGAGTTTACTTCCCTAAGTTCAACTGCAAGTGCACAGGCAAATGTAGTATCTAGGGGTCGAATCCACAGAGACTTAAGAAATCTTACGATAGACTATAGAATGTCAAGTTAAGCTAGGCGATGCAAATCAGAAATATTAAACTAAAATCAGAAACTAAATCAGTAGCAAGAACGGTTGTTGTGAAGCAAGTACTAAAAGCGTCAAGTCTAGGGAGTTCTCAGGAAATCAGACAAGCAGATTAATTATAAGTCAGGATCAAATTAAGTTCGGTTCTAGAACTCAAACACAAGATAGAACAAACCAACTTTCGTTGCGAGAATTCTCTAAGTCTAATTAGCAGAAACCCAAATTTCTTTGTAATTCTAACAGATTTAACTAGCCTTAAGTGCAAGTTTGATTTGTTCACAATTCAATTAAACCAAATTTCTTTGCAGATAATTAAATTGCTCAACCTAAAAAGATCAGATTCTAAACCACACTTTCGTGTCAATTTATAAACCTAAAGTCTAGATTCTAAGTGATCATATTAGAAACTAGTGTTAAGCACAATTCAAGTTGAAGAACAAATAAGATATGAATCCTTAACTGATAAATTAATCTAGCAAGTCATGAAAACCCTTAAGAGAATCCCTAAACCTAACTATGAATCTACTCAGACATGATTAATGGAACACAAAAAGATTGCATATAAATAGATTGCATATAAATAAAGAGTAAAGAGTTAAAGAGGTTCGAAATCTTCTCTCTGGAGTACAAGAACGATCAGCCTCTAGGTCTCTCTCTCTCTCTCTCTCTCAAAAGCTAATAGTATGAATGCGTAACTAAAACAAAACACCAAAAACCTAATTATAAAGGCCTAATCACGTCTTGGGGTCTTTTCGCAAATACTGGAACTTCCTGGGGTAAAGCTGCAATTTTCCAAAGTCTTCATTAATGTGTTAGCGCAGAGCTGCGTCGATCGATGCCAATGATGCATCGATCGTTGCATAGGTCGTCCTGAGATAGTGAAATCAGCTCCTCACGGCTTTTGCTCCAAAATTTGTCGCAATTGCTCCAATATCTCCAAAAATCCTTCAAACGTGCATGTAGCTAATAAACACCTGTAAATGACTCGATAGACACTACAAATGACTCTAAAACACACTTATATCATGGCTTAAAACAGGTAAAAACCATGATATATCATGAGCCCATCGGGACTGTCGTGGCGCACCCGGGCGAGGCTGAGCCGTCTGAAGCTGATGCGTGTGGGAAGGAAGGTACGCCTCAAACGCTGGTAAATCGTCCCTATTAACAATAAATGGATTAAAAGTTTAAAAAATGTTTATAAAACTTCTAAAATCTTATTAAAATTTAAAAAATTAAATAAAACTTTATAAAATACTTATAAAATTATTATTTTAAAAAAAAATATTAAATATTTCGAAATATGAATTAATGTTTTTTTAAATGCTAAGAATTTGTTAAAAAAATTGTAGATAATATAAAAAATTGGAAATAATTTTTTTTAAAATTACTAATATTATAAAAACTTATATATATTTAATATAAAAAAAAATTACATAAAAATGGATAATTTTTTTTTTATATAAACGTTTTTACACGCAAAAAGTTAAAAACAAATTCTAGAAAAGTTCAATAAAATATAGAAAAATCTAAAAACGTTTACAAAATGTTTTGTAATTCTTTACAACTTTGAAAATGTTTAAAAATGTTTGTAAATTTTCATAAAACGATTTTAAATTTAAAAAAAAAAAATGTCAAACAATCACATACTACAATAACCTAAATCAATTCCTAAATCACTCAACTACCTAGATTTTCATTAGAACAATACATGCATCATTCCACCTAAAATCTATCCACCCAAAAACTCAATTTTTACTGAAATTAACTTGGTAAAACGGAAACTTACATGGTTTTGAAGGTTTGGACGGTCGGATTTGACTTTTGGAGGCCGGATTCGGTGCAAAAACCTAGAGAGAAGGTGGAGCCCGACGGTAGAGAGAGAGAGAGAGAGAGAGAGAGAGAGAGAGAGAGAGAGAGAGAGAGAGAGAGAGAGAGAGAGAGAGAGAGAGAGAGGAGGAAATATACGCCTACGTACATATTTACATTAGCGCTTCCCATCTTCATGGGCTTTAGATTAGGAAATACACATGCGACACACTTTCTAAGAAAAAACACAGAACAAAAACAATTCCTAAATCACTCAACTACCTAGATTTTCATTAGAACAATACATGCATCATTCCACCTAAAATCTATCCACCCAAAAACTCAATTTTTACTGAAATTAACTTGGTAAAACGGAAACTTACATGGTTTTGAAGGTTTGGACGGTCGGATTTGACTGTTGGAGGCCGGATTCGGTGCAAAAACCTAGAGAGAAGGTGGAGCCCGACGATAGAGAGAGAGAGAGAGAGAGAGAGAGAGAGAGATATCGCAGAGAAATGAGGAAGAAGAAGAAGAAGTTGTAGGTTCAATATTATCCGATTACTGACGGACAATTCATTTACCGTCGAAAATCTGTCGTAATTAGGCGGTCCAATTATTTGGCGAAATTTTTTGGCGGTTTAAAAACCGACGGATTACCGACAGATGTTCCATTTACCGTCGGAAATCCGTCGGTTAATAAAAAGAAAAAACCAAAGTTCGACCTGACTCGAACCTGGGTTCTGTGGAACTTTATAAAGCTCTGAAACCATTTTTCTATGTTGTTTTTCTATTTAGACTTTAGAACCAAATGTATATATATTATTCACGTTTGTTAAAAAAAAAAAGGTTAAAAACCCGTTCTTGGCGTGACTCGAACCCGGGAAGGTTGGCAATTTTATGAAGCTCTGAAACCAATTGGATATGTTATACTCGTTAAAGAAACACAAGCAAATGTATATATTTCATACGTCTTAACATTATAGAAAATTTAAAATTATATTTTAATTATTTTTTTAATTTTTGATTGTTGTTAAATTATTGAAAATGTTAAAACCAAACCTAAAAAAGGAAAGATAATTTTTATTAAATAGTACAGAAGGATAATTCTTATTCTTCTAATTGTGGTTCCCGAAACAATCCCCGACGTCTGTCTCGTTCCAAATATCGATCATACGGTTCCACTCCATGACACGAATCCATGTCGGCCATGGGTCTCCTCTTTTCCACAATAGCTTCAACCGCCGCATTTTTCTCGGGAATACCCGACTAGCCGTCTTGTGGAATTCCCGCCAAACTTGGTTGATTATGTTTTGGCTAAAATAAAAAAAAAAATGCCTGAAATTTTGAAAACAAAGTTAATAGTAAAAACTAAGAATTGAAAAACTAATTTAGGAGAAATTAAAATTACCAGGAAATCATCGAACCATGATGCTTTCAAGCTGATAGGAACATTGAAGTAAGTGAGACAGCTCCTGGACCAGCAATGTTCGATGACATAGCTTATGTTACAAGGTATCGCCGCGTTATAACCGAACCAAATGGTCCGGTTTTTGCGGGACGGGTGAAGAATAAGAAGACGTTCCCGACTCGGTCGCGTGATTTCCTGAATAAAGGAAGGTCGGTTCTCGGGGGACAAGTATACAATGTCCATTTCTGATTTTTTTTAGTAGATAAGTTGTGGTTTAGAATATGGAAAACAATCACAAAAAATTTCGACGGCCTGAGTCGTCGAAAATCCGTCGGTTAGTGTTAAATTTTTGAAAAGAAACTTACCGAAACATTGCATAGGGAAAAAACGCAAAGTAATTATGGTTTTTGACCATTTACTCAAACTTACCGACGGATTTTTCACGGAATTTTAAAACCGTCGGACTTCCGTCGGTAATTAAAAAAAAGAAACCAGGTTCGGCGTGACTCAAACCTGGGTCCTTAGCATATGTTATATGTTCTGAAACCAATAGGCTATGTTGTTAAACTTTTCAACACATAACAATGAAATGTATATATTTTGATATGAACATTTGACTAAAAGATACCGACGGATTTCCGACGAGATATGGTTTATGGTTTCTTCAGGGTATGTTTTTGGGATTCTGCAGCTTCGGTAGTTACGTCAGACCTAAATGGACAAGGTTTATTGGAAAATATAGGATCCTTATATATAAATTACCGAGAATTTATGTTTCGGTAAATTGAGCGATTGTCCAATATAAGTTATTCTTAAACACCATTGTATACTAAGAAGATGATTTCGTCCGACATACTTGATTTTCTTAAAACCGTAGAATACGTGTTCTTGGAGAATGTAAGGGATTATATGTAATATAAAAGATCCTTACATTATATCCTCGGTTGTTTGTCGATCATTCGTTTCCAATTTTGAAACCCTATACCCTAAACCTTTGGTTTTCCGTCGGTAATTTCCGACGGATTGAAAATATCTGTCGGGTTTCCGTCGGAATATGCGCCGTCATTTCTTCCCATCGGTTTTCCGTCGGAAATCTTAAGAGAATTAAAAAAAACTTCCCTTCATCTGTGTATCGAACCCTGGCATGGAGTGGTATATGGAGAGGATCGAAACCGTTTTAGCTGAGTGTTACGTTATAAATATATTATATTGTAATGTTTTTGAGATTTGTTATAAAAAAAATCAAAAGACTTTGGAAATCTTAGAAAACTTATTTTAAAATTTAACAAATAATTAAAAACTATGAAAATATTTTATGTTTTTTTTTTTGAAAATATTTTATGTTTTTTGAAAAAATTTATGTTTTTTTGAAAATATTTAATTTTAAATTCAATCTTCATCACTATCTGAATCGTAGTCCGATGAAATTGAATCGGTGTCGTCATCAAATTCACACTTCTCTTCTTCTTTATCTGAATGAAGAATGGTGTCTCCAAATTGAGTAAAATCAACGACTAGATTAACTTCAAGGGATTCTTCTATTGGAGCTATGTAACCACTTCCGCTTGTTTGTAATGGATCGTGTTCTTCAACTCCGTAGACTCTTCCTCTCGGATTGATTTTAGTAATTGTGCTCCATGGGTTGTTCTTGTATGTTTTCCGAGGGTAAGGAATGTAACACACCTGCATCAAATAAAATATCAATTATTTGCTTAATTAAGTAGAAGAAAGTCAAGTTTTTCGATTAATAAAAGTGTAAAGTCGATCACTAACCTGATCTGCTTGTGAAGCAATAATGAAAGGATCATATTTCTGAAGCTTCTTACTCGAATGGATAAACGTCACTCCAAACTCAACGATGGTGACACCTTGGCCAGTAATCGGGTTATACCAATCACAAAAAAAAAGACCACACATCTCATTCTGAGCTTCCCCACGTACTTCACTTCCAGTATTTCTTTTAGAACCATGTAGTACACAACTTCTCTAGAAACAGACGAAGCACTGTGATATGCGGTTGTCCTAGTAGAGCCTTCATTATGCACCTTAAACGCATATCCCCTTGTGCAATATCTTGGATAAGACTTTGTATTGCAGTGGAGGTCGTTGACTATGTCTATCAACCAATCATCCGGAGTGCGTCCGTTTCTTAATTCATTTGTCACCTGAAAAAATATAACATGCAAGAGTTAATAAAATTACATAATTTATCGGTGTTGATTAACATTTAAAAAAAAAGTCTTACATAAAATTGTAACCAAGCGGCGAAGTCTTTTTGTTTACGCTCTTCACGCTCGTCCTCAGTCAATTATGGATGATAATGTTGTAGAGCGTCCATGTATAACCTACGAAAAATAAAATCTCATTAGTACACTTATTATGAAACTTACTTGTCAATGTAATAACAAACATAATTTAACATGTATATATATATATATATACCTCTCATATTCGATAACGTTATCACAGTTGGTAAGAATATACGTGTGCAGGTGTGCATGCTCATGGGATGTTAGTTGCCGCACATATGATTTTCCGCTCAACCTCCCAACTTGTTGAAAAATGCTAGGAACCATTTAAGGATAAATTGGCTTCTTGCCTCTATCATCGTTGCGAGCTGTGCGCCAGCTCTTTGTACGTACTTGCGCTGGGAAGTAATAGCTGGCAAAGATTACAGTCTCTTCGTTGTTATATTGAGCCACAACAAAACCCTCCACTTTTGCAGGGTTCTTCACCTTCTTTTTAAGTGGCGCATACAGATCTAGAAAGGATCACTACAAGAAATATGGGCATTGGTAGCAAGCCGTTGTAGCACTAATTCACCAACTGCTACTAAAACTGTTAAATTCTTATACCAACCTTTTAGTAGCGTTAAATTAGTGCTAGTAATAAGTCTCGATACGCGGGAACATAAAAATGACTACTTTATTCTTTTGGAGGCAAAATTACTTAGCCATTTTTTCTTTTTCCGCCATTCTCAGGTTCGTGCATGCTATCTCACCGAAAGCTCCTAATTTCTACACAATTCTGAACAAATTCGAGCTGAACAAATTACCCATCACAAATTCAACCATTGTAGGCTCGATTGTCCTCTTAATTCGGCGTGTAGAAAGTAGATCGGAACTCAAAATCAGCTCTCTTCCGGCGTGATTTGGTGTTGTTTCCTCCGGTGTCGTCGCCGTCTGCAAAATCGAGGTGAACCCATCTTACGATTTCGCTTGTTCTGAACCCTAGAACTAATTCCTCATGCAAAGAATCTTTGTTTTCTCCGATTAATTTCAAGTATCTCTAATTGCAGCAAGAATCGATTTTGGGAAATGTTCGTCTCCACTTTGTTATTTCTTTTTTCATTACAATTGACTAGATTTAAGTTATTGATTTGCAGATTTTGGGCTTCTTAAGGAGATCTGAAGGCTTCTTCTTTCTGTAGACGACTATAACTCTTACAACGAAGCTGCAAGAGCTTGAAGAGGTAATTATGTTCATCCTAATATAACTTTGCATTCCTGGTTTATGTAGCTTACTGGTTTAATATGTGTTGCTTGAGTATTTGTGTTGCTTGAATATGTGTTGTCTTGCTTGAGTATTTAAGCTGATTAGATTGTTTAATTTGTCTTGCTTGAGTATTTGATTGTTTCTGTTTCTGCTTGATTTATTAGTTGACTCGTCATTGCTGCTTTTTTTATTGACAACGTGATTGTTTGATGTTTGAGGTATTCTTACATGTTTGTTTTCTGTTGCTTATGGGTTAGAAAATAGTAATGATCGAAACGTCATGGGTCCATCTTAACAGGTAAATGAAAAACTATATATACTTAAGTATTTAATGGGTGATTAAATAGAGTTTAAGTGTTGCTATTGTTTGATGCTTTCGTATGTCTTATAAACGGAAGAGTTGAGTCTGGTTATGAGAGAGGTGCTTGGGACTTTGTGAGGTCTGTTGGTGCAGCTTTAGGAGACAATGAGATGGTCATTTGCCCATGAATTGACTGTCGCAACGTTGATCGTCACCCAGCTGGTGTTGTTGTTGATCATCTTGTAACAAGGGGAATGGATTTGAGTTACAAGATGCGGGAGGATTGGTATCATCATGGAGAAGTGATATCAGGGACAGGTTGTAGTAGCAATGTAAGTCAGTGGAACCAAGAGATTTTAGGTTTATACCAAGCAGCTGAGCTTGTGGATGAAGAGCTTCTTAGGCAAGGTGACTTAAGTGAGGTTGCCGAGGGTGAGGATAAGCAAGAAGATGAGTTTCTTGCAAAGCTAGCCGATGCAGAAACACCTTTGTATCCAACTTGTGCAAATCACAGCAAGCTCTCAGCGATTGTTTCACTCTTCAGGATAAAAACACAGAGTGGTTGGTCTGATAGAAGCTTTGATCTTCTGCTCGAGACTTTGCCACATATGCTACCCAAGGATAATGTCTTGCACACATCCTTGTATGAGGTGAAGAGGTTTCTGAGATCATTTGAAATGGGTTATGAGAAGATACACGCTTGTGTGAATGATTGTTGTTTATTCAGAAAGGAGTTTCAGCAGCTAGACAATTGTCCAAAGTGCAACACCTCACGATGGAAGATCAACACGCGAACCGGTGATGTGAAGAAAGGTATTCCACAAAAGGTTCTTAGGTATTTTCCGTTAATACCACGTCTGAAGAGAATGTTCAGGTCTAAGGAAATGGTGGAGGACCTAAGGTGGCATTTCCGTAATAAGAGCACTGATGGTAAAAGCCGGCATCCGGTGGATTCTGTTACTTGGGATCAGATGAACGACAAATACCCGTCATTTGCTGCTGAAGAAAGGAACCTTCGGCTTGGACTCTCGACGGATGGGTTTAATCCTTTTAACATGAAAAATGTTAACTACAGTGCTTGGCCTGTACTGCTAGTGAATTACAACATGTCACCTGACAAGTGTATGAAGGAGGAGAACATAATGTTGTCATTACTGATTCCTGGTCCAACCCAACCTGGAAACAATATAGATGTGTACTTAGAACCACTTATAGAGGATCTTAACCATCTGTGGGAGAAAGGAGAGTTAACGTATGACGCATTCAGTCACACTACTTTCACATTAAGAGCCATGCTTCTATGGACCATTCAAGATTTTCCTGCTTATGGAAATCTTGCCGGCTGTAAAGTAAAGGGAAAAATGGCTTGCCCTGTGTGTGGGAAACACACAGATAATTTGTGGTTGAGTAATTGCAGGAAGCATGTGTATATGGGCCATCGGAAAGGTCTGCCTCCCACACATGCTTATAGAGGAAAGAAAGCATGGTTTGATGGTAAAGTTGAGCATGGGAGAAGACATAGGACTCTGAGTGGTCGTAATATATACCAGTTACTCAAAAATTTCAAGAATGATTTTGGAAATGTGAAAGTATCTGCAAGGAAGAGGAAGATGAAAGATTGTGTAGGATCAGACTCCAATACAGATGATGAATCCAGTGAATCAGAGGAAGAGGAAGAACCAGTAGATGAGGTGGAGTTATCTAGATGGAAGAAGCGGTCAATCTTCTTCAACTTGCCTTATTGGGAGGTATATGTTTCTTTTTAATATTTCTATCTTCCTTGAAATGATCCATTCTACATTTCTTTTACAATATTTTATCTTATATGTGTTGATCATGTATAGGAGCTACCAGTTAGACATAATTTAGACGTGATGCACGTGGAGAGAAATGTTGCTGCAAGCCTTGTTGCTACACTATTGCAATGTGGAAAATCAAAAGATGGCCTTAACGCTCGAAAAGATCTAGAACTACTTGGCATCAGGAAGGATTTACATCCTGAACCCCGTGGAAAATAAACATATCTTCCTCCAGCTCCTTGGTCTTTGTCAAACAAAGAGAAGAAAATATTCCTTAAGTGTTTATTGGACTTCAGAGGTCCGGATAGGTACTGCTCTAATATTTCAAGGTGTGTTAAGCTAGAAGAATCTAAGGTTACAGGAATGAAATCGCATGATTACCATGTCTTGATGCAACAGCTTCTTCCTGTTGCGATAAGAGGTATCACCTGAGGGTCTTTGAATTTTTTATGTTATATCACTTGTTGTCTTATCTTTAATCTCCATTGGTTCTTATATGCAGGTTTATTACCTAAAGGTGTTAGGATAGCTATTGGACGCCTATGTGCATTCTTCAATCATCTGTGCCAGAGAGTAATTGATAGAGAGACAATTTCAGTAATGGAAACTGAAATTGTGGAAACTCTCTGCATGTTTGAGAGGTTCTTTCCTCCAAGTTTTTTCGATGTGATGATGCCTCTGACAGTTCATCTAGGCAGGGAAGCTCGGTCCAGTGCATTTCCGTTGGATGTACCCTTTTGAGAGGTACACTTTATAACTGATTTGTTGATAGCGTATTCACTAATCATGCTTCTAATATTCAATTCTCTTTGTATGTAGATACATGAAAGTTTTGAAGGATTATGTAAGAAACCCTGCAAGACCAGAGGGTTGCATTGCTGAAGCGTATCTCGCCGAGGAATGCATGCGGTTTTGCAGTCTATTCACAAAGTATGAATATCGTTCCTCATGCTTCATCTAACTCTATATGTCTAACTATGAGCTGATTTCTAATTGCTTGTTCTCTATGCAGAGTGTCAATACCAGGTCACTTCCCAAGTGTTATCTGGTTGACTGGTCTTCTTCTGATGAGAATGTTGCTGAGGGACGGGTTGTTTCATATGATGCTGATGAGTTAGTTGATGGGATTCCTCTAGGGCCTAACGCAGTGAAAGTTTTAGTAGAAACTGCAATCAAATCAGAAACATTTTTATGGAGGCCTGCACATCAGATATTTACTATTGAAGATGCAGTTGGAGAAATGATTGCATGGCCAGCAGATTTTGTAATGTTCCTAATGGAAGTTTGATTCCAGAAGACACTGATCCTAAGGTTAAGTTTCTTAGATTTGCTTATTTAAGAATGCTCTTCATCACTATGAGTTTGATTTGTTAATTTTCTTATTCATGGTTTTTTTCATCTTTGTTCTGCAGAGTCCATCTACACTTGCAGATAACAAATGCAAACTCATGGACTATATTACCAATGAGGAAGTGGTTGCTGTAGGCCGATGGCAGACTCGAGAACCTAAGGCGTTGGTTAATGGTCTTCCTCTTGGTCCAAATGCAATTAAAGTGTTTGTGGATGAGGTAGTAAACCCAAAGGCATTTATATGGAGGCCTACGGTTGAGAAGAGAACTGTGGAGGATTATCTGAAATGCTCTGTAGCATGGCCGGCAAATAGAGTTGTAGTTGATGGAAGAACTCCAACCTCTCCTGATGTAGTGTCATCCAAGAGTAAAGCAGCTAGTCCTACTAATCAGTGGAAAGGGTCTCCGATAACTCCATCAGCTCCTACAAAGAAACCAGCCTCGGGTTTGAAAGAGAAGTCTTTGCGTGAAAAGTTACCAGTGACTCCAGCATCTTCTCCTCGCAGATCAGGGGTAATTTCTGTTTTATGATATAGTTGATTGTTTATGGTATGATGCTTGTAGTTGATTGTTGGTTCTGTTGGATTGTTTGTCTTTATGTTCTTGTAGCGTACCAAATTCAAGGAAAATCAAAAGTGCAAGCTCCTAGATCTGGCAGGAAAGAAGGTCATCGTTGCTGAGGGACGTTGGTCATCCAATGATCCTGACCAACGTGTCCACTTTGTACCTTTGGGCCCTGGTGCATGTAGAGTATTCGTGGATGTTGTGAAAGTTAAAGATGCTGCAGTGTGGAGGACAACTTCTGAGATAGAATACATGGAAGATGCACTTGGAAGCTGTATTGCTTAGCCAGAGGATAAAGTGATCATGGTGAGTTGTTCAGTCATTTGGTTAATATCTGCTCTTATATAAGTGTGAAAATAAACTAGGAAATCTTTTTTTTCAGGTTTGAGGTCATACCAGAAGGATCCTTGCATTTTATTTCTTGGAAGACTGAGCTTTGTGTTTGAGAACATGTGTTTGTGGTTTGTTGACTTGTTTTTTATTTTGGCAAACTTTGTTTGGTTTGGATCTTGTTTGTGAAACCTTTACGTAAGACCTTATGTTTATGAAGTGTTGTTAAAATACATTAAACCAAACTAATTTGCTGGTTGGATGTTTTTCTTTGGTATCTAGATTTATTTTTTAAACATAAGAGAAAGCATACATTATTAATTGGAATCAAGATTGTTATATCACGTTAGCAATCTTGATTTTGACTTTAGGGTATATTTAGGGGTTAGGGTTAAATTGATAATATATTATTTATTTGTTCGTAAAATTTGGGGTTATGGTATATTTGTCTTATTCGTAGTTTGTAGTCTTCAAAATTAAAGGTTTTTATTTGATTTTTATTTTAGGGTATATTTAGGGGTAAGGGTATGTAGGGTTTATTTTTATTGATGGGTTTAATGTATAAGAAACAATGATTTATAACTGAAAACTTAACCCTAAACCATACAAACACTAACCCTAAACCCTAAACCCTAAACCCTAAACTCTAAACCCTAAATCCTATGTGGTTGCGTTTTCTGACATATTGAAAACAATGTTTAGGGTATTAATTGTTGAATACCAATTGTTTTTAAAATAAAACAAAGTTTTTTCATAAAATTTAAAGTTATATGAAGATATGAGTCTTTAGTTTAGTTTTAGGGTATAAATCGGGTTAAATGTTAGAAATACTATTATTTTCTTTGTATTTCAAGTTTTAATTATTGAAAACCAAACTAATGTCTAACAAACATCTAACTATATACCCTTTTACACAAACCCTAAACAATAAATTCTTAACCTTTAATCACAAACTCTATACTATAGTCTCTATACCCTAAACACAAATTCTAAACAATAATTTACTAACCCTTAACTCTATACTCAACCAAAAATAAACACTTATAACAAATTTGTAATATAAAATTTTTAAAATCCTAAACTCTTAGAGTTAAACATAATACATAATCAAATATGATTATTTTAAAAATACATAATTATTTTCAAATACAATTGCTTATATATGAAACACACTATCAATAATTTGTATATTACTTTTATATGAAATTGCTCTAACCCTGGGTGAAATAACGTTTTGCCAATTTTGGGAGCCAAAATTTTTATGTTTGGAGCCAAAAATTTTACGGTTTGGAGCCAAACACTTTCGAGATAATACTCTTATAAACACAAAGCTCTCTCGTTCTCTCTAACCCTCAATCTCCGCCGCCATGGAAAATCAACCTCCGGTCTAGTCTCTCCGTCGCTTACCCTCTGTTTCCGTCTCATCGATTTCAAATCTTCTCTTCGTCCAGTCGATTTACCTTTGTGTCTACGTCGAGCTCGTCCACCTACAAATCAGACGAAGAAAACGAGGAAAGGTAATCGATACCTAAACCCTAGATCTAATTCCACATTCTAAAAGTCTCAGATTTCCCTAATTGCTAGCTTTTCTATGTAGGAGGATTCGAAGCCTAAGGATCTCGGAGTGAACACAGAGATAAACAAGAGAGTCAATATCCAATACCACCTCCAGGTTATGGTTATACATTTCTCAATCGCTTCAAATTTGAGTTATGTTACATTATAACAAGCATCGGATTTCATAGAAGACTAATTAGTGTTCTTTTTCGACATGTAGAAACACAAATGGAACCAAGGAAGGTCATCATCTGCGGACTCCCAGCACTCGGACAGAAACCACCATTCCACCAACGGCCGCAACTCCAACAACACCCACAGCAGCAAGCACAAGGAGCAGAAGATGATGTGGTAGAGATCAGCAGAACTGAATTTAGACACTCTCAAGGCTACTTGTTTCGCGTGGAGGTACCTGAAGAGGACATCGATCCAATGTTCCGTATATGTATAAGAAACATGATGAAGGATGCACACAAGTCAACAAAACGCCCTAAACATGAACAGGGACAGTCCTCACGAGGCAAGGATGCTCATGAAGACTAACTGCTTACGAACCTTCAACCTTTTTGTTATGATATTTTTGTTGTAATGTCTTTCTTTGCTTTTGGACTATTGTAATTACCATTCTATGGCTTTTGATTTGGTCATACTTTGTTTCTCTAAGTCTTCAATTAGAGTTTCAGAGATTTAGAAAAAAATACTATCAGTGTTTATGTATTGCAATTCAATAATCAAATTAAGAAAAATATAGCACAAAATAGCCCATATAGCTCACAGAAAAAGTCATGAAAACTAACATCGTAGCATGAATAATGTGCTAGATAATAATTTCATATTGCATTTGATAGTAGCTGTAATAGGAAACATTCTAGCACGAATAATGTGCTAGATTATTATTTCATATGGCATATGATGGATGCTATAATAGGTCTCACTTCGACGAACAAAAATGTCACGAAAACAAATTCATTAGCACTGAAAAAATGTTATTATAAACTATACTACATGCACGGAAACATCGCCATGGAAAACTACATGATGGCACTAATCATGTGTCTCCATAGAAGAACTAATAACAATTATTTAATGCTACAATATGTCCATTTATTATAGCATTAAAAAAAACTCTATGATAGGGGGGTCTATTATAGCTGCGGCTAACATAGCGTTCATGAAAACGCTACCAAAACCCTATGGTAGCGTTTTCTGTGTGCTACCAATGCCCATATTTCTTGTAGTGGATACATCTACCGATATTGTACTGGAACACCAAGTCTAGCTTCTCCAGGGAGATGAATGAGGAAATGCTCCATAACATCAAAGAAAGAAAGTGGAAATATCTTCTCTATATTGTATAAGATCTTAGGAATGTTTTCCTCCAAATTTATGATGCCGTCAAGTCTAAAAAAGCTCCAACCGATGTGATTGATTTATGAACATCTTTTGGGAGGATATGAGCAAATGCAAATGGTAGGAGTAGTTGCATCACAACATGACAATCATGGCTCTTCATTCCGATAAACTTTCCTCCATTAGTGTCAACACAGTTACGCAAGTTTGAAGCGTAACCGTCAAGGAATTTAACTCGTCGCATAATCCAATCAAAGAACTCTTCCTTCGACTATAGGTCTAACCAATACGCTGGAATTGGACATTTCTCGTTCTTTTGAAGATGAAGTTCAGGCCGAGAAAAAATTCTAGGCAAATCAAGCAAGACTTTAAATTATCTTTCGTCTTCCCTTGCACATTCAGAACAGTGTTCATGATATTATCAAAGAAGATCTTAGCGCACCAAAGGTTCCTAAGAGCCCCAAAGTAACCGAACCGCTGATTTTGGGAGGAGGATCATCAAACACTTTTCTCTTTTTTGTAAAAAGTTTTGTGTTTCTCCGATATGGATGATCTTGCGGTAGAAATCTTCTATGACAATCAAACCAACATGATTTGCGCCCGTTCTTCAACGGGAATGCATCTGTCTTTTCTTGACAATAAGAACATGCTAACCTCCCATGCGTTGTCTATCCAGATAATATACCATAAGCCCAGAAATTGCTAATGGTCCACATTAGTACAACCCGCATCTGAATATTTGCTTGCACAAGACATTGTATGCTTCAACACCGGGCTCCCATAACATTTGCAACTCATGTATCAATGGTTGCCAGAATACGTCAAGTGGTCTTCTTGGATGTCCTGGTCTGGGAACAAGTACGGAGAGGAAAAGAAACTCTCGACGTATGCACATAGATGGTGGTAGGTTATAAGGAGTTAGAATCACTGGCCACAACGAATATTGTCTCACATGCCTCCCAAATGGGTTGAAACCATCTTTTCGTAATCTGAGGTACACGTTACGTGGCTCATACGCAAAATTCGGATATACTCTCTGAAAATGTCATGCCTCAGCAACGGACGGATGTGCAATCTCTTCTCCTCTTTTATGCTCGGCATGCCATCTCATTTCCCCCGCATTTCGTTCAGATTGGTATAATCGCTTCAACCTATCGGTTAACGGCAAATACCACATCCGTTTGAACAGAACTTTAACTCTT
The DNA here is from genome assembly GCA_030180135.1 of Orychophragmus violaceus. Taxonomy (NCBI): domain Eukaryota; kingdom Viridiplantae; phylum Streptophyta; class Magnoliopsida; order Brassicales; family Brassicaceae; genus Orychophragmus; species Orychophragmus violaceus. The sequence continues at coordinate 58,941,018 of CM058231.1, forward strand.
CCCCTTGTATCTTGATAGTGCGGATGCTTACAAAATTTACATTCTAGACAGTATTTATCTTCTCGCCAATATATCATACAGTTGTCGATGCACACATCTATCATCTGGTATGGTAATCCAAGCCCTTGAACAATTTTATGGACATCATTGTATGAACAGGGCGCAAGATTATCTTCAGGAAGAATATCTTTCACAAAATCGCAAATCGCATCCACACATTCCTCCGCCAAATTGTAGTCCGTCTTTATGCCCATTAATCTAGTAGCGGACGATAATGGCGAATGACCCTCTTTGCAACCTTCGTAAAGTGGGCGCTTCGCTGAATGTAACGTATCAAAAATCTCCTAGCTTCTACATTAGGTTCCTCTACCCTAGGAATTTGATATTCATCTACTTCCAGAATATTTTCTCGATATGCATCATTAACCATCTGAACGGTACCTACACCAAAATCAACTTCCGCACTATAAGGTTTGATAGAACTACCATAAGGTTTCCTACTACTAGTACTGAAGGAATGTTTATGTTAATCCTGATTCAGTTCTTCAGATTAAACAGTCCTAAACATACAGATCTAGGTTCTCTTGATTAGAAACTTAATGGATCTCACCTTATACCTGTTTATGCAGCGGAAAGGGATGGTATGGTCAGAGATCAGCAGAGCCACCAAGTGATAACTCCTCCAGAGGTTCACACACGCACACCAAGCAGGAAGAAGGCTGCTAGACCAAAAGAGAGGAGGCGCAGGAGAGAGAGAGAAATCGCAGAGGGGGCTAGGGTTTTTAGGGATTCAGAGACAAGTTTTATTTATAAAACTTGTCTAATTCCTTTTGGGCTTTTGGGCCCAAATACCAATCTGATTAAATCCCTTAGATTTAATCAGACCCATTAATCTCTCTCTAAGTACGACAAATGCCTGGCACTTTTACCGTACTTCTGCTAAGCCGTTCCAACACATTTTCCTGTTAGCTTAGGCGTGTGACCCATATGGGATCATATAATAAAGGCAATAAGTCCAAGACTTATAGATCATGAGCGGACTCTAGCAAGCCATCATGACCCCCAGTATTATATGACTTATGTCTGATCATTGACATACTCTTACTTTCTAGAGATAGTACCGAGATTACTGGACACAATTCCAACAATCTCCCACTTGTACTGGAATCTCTGTATTCATAATCCTTTTGTCTCAATATCTCGATTAGTCATAAGGCAAGATGAGTGTCATCCTTATAAAGCCTAATCTTGTTCATCGGACTCTGATTTGATACTGACAATCCAAACGACTCGGGACAGTCCGTTTGAGCATGGCCATGCATTTTCCAGTATTCAAATCTCCGATTGGCCTAGAGATATTTACTCCATTTATATTGAAGGGACAAATCCCGTCTTGTTCCATCACTGTAAACCACTCATTTCGTAATACACCCAAACAAGGTCCTTATAGCTATCGCATAACGACAGCGTTAGACAATGATCAAAGCGCATCAGTTCATGTGCAGTCACATGCATGCGAACTCAGGTCTAAGGACTATACTCTATAGTCGTAGTAAGAATCTCTTATGACACAGATATAAATATCCTGAAGAGTTCTTATAAGCGGGTCTAGTCCGGTCGTATGTACCCCACATACACCTATGTACTGACTTTGATGCCGCGCATCTATGACACACTAAGACTTTGTCATAAGTCACATACCAATCTAGTCTCACACGGTTGTTGGTGTTCCAATTTCAACAACCTTCGACTAGGGACTGAATGATATAAGCCATCTATCAAATATAGGGTCTCATGATCAAGCTAAGTGACTTTGATGACTCAAGATCAAGTCACTTACTTCGATGACCTATAAAATGGTTTATATCACTTTGGAACGATTATTTCATCACAGTTAAAATAATCTTGAAATAATAATTTCATTAAACATAAAATGTTTTACAAGAACATATCAAATAACTAAATAAAGCCCTTAAACTCCCACTCAAATTTAGATTACATTTCAATGTCTCTAATGCCTACAGCTTCAGTCAGGAACTCGAGCTTAGGCCTTGGGAGTGGCTTTGTCAACGGATCAGCGACGTTATCATCTGTCTGAACTCGGCTGATCTTGACTTCCTTTCTATTAATGATGTCACGTATCAAGTGAAATCTTCTTAGAACATGCTTGGATTTCTGGTGTGATTGATAGGTTCTAAGTTTTACCCTATTCTAAAACTGCAAGTGCACAGTATAGTCAATGTAGTATATAGGGTTATCGAATCCACAGGGACACTTGGTCTCAAGAGGATCAAACCGTAGGAATTTATACTAGAAATAAGCAAGTAGTGATTGTAATAAATTGCGGTGCAAGAAAGTAAACAGTAGCAGGAAATCGGTTTGTAAACAATAAACTAAAAGCGTCAAGCCTAGGGTATTCTCAGGAAATCAGACAAGCAGACAAGTTAATCAGTCAGGATCAAATTAAACTTAGTTCTAGAACTCGAATCACGGAAATAGAATTAACCAAATCTCTTTGCGAAAACTCTCTAAGTCTAAGTGCAGTAATCCAAATCTCTTTGCAACTACTAACAGATTAAACAAGCATTAAGTTCAAGTTCGATATGTTCACAATTAAACTAAACCAAATCTCTTTGCGAATAATTCAATTGCTCAACCTAAATAGTTCAGATTTCTAAATCCCACTCTCGTGACGTATTTAGTAACCTAGGATCTAGATTCTAATTGATCAGGTTAGAACTAGCTTTAAGCACAATTTAGTTTGAAGAACATTCTAATCATATGAATCCTAACTGAATTCAACAAGTCTAGCAAGTCATCAAACCCTAACGAGAAACCCTAAACTCAACTATGGATCTACTCAGACATGATTGATGAAAACATAATCATAGAATAAATAGATTGCATATAAGAAATTAAATAAGTAAAGGGGTTCGAAATCTTTTCCAAAATAAATGAATACAAGGAAATAGATCAGCCCCGAAAACTCTACAAATCTCTTAACTCTAAGTATGAAAGCGTATCTAAATTAAACACCAAAAACTAGTATATATAGGCAAAATCTCGGCTGGGGCTTCTGTGTAAATACTGAAAGTATCTTGGGCTTCTTTGCAAATCTTCAATACTGGTTACGCCGACGCGTACGGCCCATCTCGCGACTGCATCGACCGATGCACAATGCGTGTCGATCGATGCAACATCAAATAATCGAACAGTGAATAAAGCTCTCGGCCAAAACGTCCCAAAATGCCCAAAATGCTCCATATATCTCCAATTAGCTCCAAACCTGATTTAACCTGTAAAAGACTCTAAACTAATACAAAAGACTCTAAAAACACAACTATATCATGGTATAAAGTGGGTAAAAACCATGATATATCAACTCCCCCACACTTAGCCTTTGCTTGCCCTCAAGCAAAACAGAGAACTAAAATGCAGTGAAGAGGTTTGAAAACTCTTCAGAAACTCATTTTGTCATAGAAGCAACAGCATTCAGATTCCCCTTAGTAATCCACATGAAAGAATCAATCCACAGACATCAAGACCAACATGTACTTCCCCCACACTTAGCAGCTGTCCTAAGTAAACGCCACAATCACATTCAAGCATTCAAATTCACCCTACTGACTTCTGCAAATATTTAAGTGCGGTCTCACCTAAGGAGTATCGATCTAAAGGCACATGGATTCTTACCTAGCCAGCTCTAGACCACCATACTATCTTTCTCTAGTCCCTTTCTTCTCTTTCCCTTCTTTAACAACTGATTTTTCCCCACTGGGTATCATTTTATTTTTTTTATCAGTGTTCTTCCCGTTATGGGGTGTACTTTGGACACATTCCATGGATCACATGAGAGATAATAGTGTTTGCTACTATTCCCATGACCACTTCGGAGTTACTAACTCATCCTCAGTTATTTATATTTTTTTTTTACTTTACAGAAGGGGAGAAGGGGACTAAATAGGACAGGTTTACAGGCTGTGTCAGAACTAACAGGGAATCCGACATAAAGTATACCAAGCCCTTAGGTGAGAAAAATTAAAGTCAGTATTAAGGTGAAGTCAGTAAAGGATCCTCTGATACCTGAAGTGATATGGGTGTCCTCAGTAGGCTGATCTGTGATGGGGTTTTCTAATAGTCATAGATAGATCTGCAGCTTCATCCCAATGGTCACTTAAGTTCCTGCAAATGCTGCTAATCTCCTCCAAAAATCATTGTTTCCTACTTAAACCAATTTTGACTCGAAAAACAAATTTTGAAAATTTTTAACTGACTCTAAGAAAACAAAAGAAACTAATTAGTAGAACCTCCCCCACACTTAAGACACACTGTCCCCAGTAGTGTCAAGCAAGGGATTGGTTAAAGAAAAGAAAAATTAAAATAGTTGAATGGTTAGTTCTCTCGGGTTTTACCTCTGTCGCAGTCAGGCATCGATCGTTGCACTAGGTGCACCGACCGTTGCTGTGCGATTTCTGTTGTAACGATCGACACAAACGTGTGTCGATCGACGCAATACGATTTTCACGAACAGTCAGCAGGTTAGCAGGTTAATCCGTCGGTTTATGTCAATTTCGAACCCTGCAAACTGAAAACACTAGAAACAAAGTAAAACTGAAACAACAAATGTATCAAATCACGCCAAACCATCCAAACATAGTAAATCCTAAAAGAAAAAGAAAGACAAAGTGCAAGAAAAGATAAAAAGTCAGAATACAGAACCGATAAACTGATAATGGAGACTACGCTCACTCGCTCTCATCATCTATACCGGCATAGGGATCAGCACCGGTGTCCTCTGGAGATCGCTGTCGACGACGTGTATCAGGTACAGGCTGATGGATCTGTGGTGGCCTCCTGCAGCTGCAAGTACGCATGAAGTTCCAGAAAACTCGGAACATACCATCTGATCTCTCTCTCCACTCTGCATCAGAATAGTCACCGTAGGCCATCGCAGGTTCGGGAAATGGACCCACATCGTCGATCGGGGCAGGGGCAGGCGCAGGGGTAGTGGAAGTCGAAGCTCGAGAGGAAGGCTCTCCCAGCGGATGAGCCATAGAAGGAATCCTACGCTGCGCAGACTCAGGAGGCTGAAATCTCAGAGCCCCTAATGTGTCAATCTGTGTCCATCCGGCAGCAGGAAGCTCTATACCGGTCCTCCCCGTAGTCGGGTCAGTGTAAATCCAAATCTTCCCCTCCTTGAGCCAAGTGGCGCTCTGCAAATGGCTGAGATCTAGGAGCTCCCGGGCTGTAACACACTCCGTGCCATGAAGAGGAATCCCGCAATACTCAAAAATGGGAGTAAGCAAACTCCCAACCGTCTCAGTACCAGCTCCATCGAAAGGCTTCGTCTGTAGATCAACCAAATGCTGAGCAAAAATAGCTCCCAAGTTGAGACCCGAAGTAGGATCTCTCACTCCAGAACTCCTGAACTGATCTCTCAGGCCCATGAACAACAGCTCCATCTCATATTTGCGCATCTTGTTTGCCTCAAACTTGCAAAGCAAGCTCCAGCATAAGATACGCGAGACATATCGCAGCACCGGATGTCTCATCTGCACAACTGGTGTGGTCCTAGAGTTGTACTGACCACTACCAATAATCTTCCAGAACCGTATGGCCTCATCACGGTCCCACTCAAGTGGCATGGCTATGCGCCTCGGCTCAGTTCTGAACCCGTAGATCCTGCAAAGATCAAGAAGAGGGATCCGATACCTGACTCCCCAGCTCATGAATGTAAATGATCCCACTGTAGCACTCCGGTTGTCAGGATCAGAGTAAACCACTCTGCAAGTGGCCAATAACTGTCTGGCCAGCTCCGGGTAGAGATCATAAGGTCGCATCGGCATTGTCCCTAGACCAATGCCTCTGCATACAGCTAGTACCTGCTCATCAATCCCAAGAGTCTTGCAGGTGGAGTAGTCGGCGAACTTGGTTGGCTTGAAGATCATCCCACACCAACCATTATAGAGAAGCGAGTCATATTCGTCCCAACTGCTGAGCAATGGGCGCTCTGTGAACTCATCAGACTTGAAGAACTTCTGAGGTTCCTCTGGCCATGCTATTGTTGTCGGCATTGGTGTCTTGTCTGCTCGGGGCCAGGGTAAAGTAACTGGTGGTCCATATCTCTGATATGGTGCGGGTGGCTCAGACTCTCTGCTAAACCAGGCAGGTGGTGGGATGTATTGCCTTGAAGCTGTAGAAGCTGTGGCTCGTTTCTTGCGGGGTTGTCGATTAGTTGCCATCTGCAAAACAAACAAAATTGAAACACAAATAAGCCTCGGCAATTCTCTGTGAAATCGCGAAGCATCGACCGTTGCATCTAAGGCATCGATCGTTGCAAGGCGATTTCACTTCGTCGAACATTTCCCAAAATCGCAAAGCAACGACCGTTGCTCAAAAGCATCGACCGTTGCAAGGCGATTTTGCCGCAAACAAATCATCAAATTCAGTTCAAATCTAACCACATTGCATCAAATCAACAAGATCCTACTGTTAAACAACCTAAATCATGTCCATTTAAGCATATCATTGTCGATTTCAAGCCAAAAATCCCTAAATTCCATAAACCCTAAAATCCATTCTAAAAATGGCGAAAATGAGAAGTCATACCTTTGATTCGTTGTAAATGGGTAATGGAATCAGCAAAAGGGGGTTAAAACAACAAGATTCAAGCTTTGAAACGTAAAAATTGAAGAAGAATTAGAGATTCAGGTGAAATAGCTCTTGGTTGTACGGACGGCGAGCAAATGAGAAGGAGAAGAGAAGAGAAAAGGGTTTAAGGCACTTACCTCGATCGTGGGTTGCAACGATCGTTGCTTTAGGGGCAACGATCGATGCTTGGTAAATCGAAATTCGATTTCCGGTTTAAACACATCTTAATTTTGCAATGGAACCAACTGCAACGACCGTTGCTTAGGAGCAACGATCGTCACAATGCGACATCCCCTCTTCGTCAAATCTCCTTGCAACGACCGGTGCAGGTATGCATTGATCGTCACACATCTCCAGGTTCGAATTCTGCATCCTGTAACTTAGCAAAACAAAAACAAAAACGTGAAAGCCTAAGAAAAACACCAAAAATAAGAAAGAAAACAACTAAACCTATCAGTGGGTTGCCTCCCACTCAGCGCTTGTTTAAGGTCATTAGCTTGACCGGACGCACAAGATCTTTCAGGCACTTAGAGATCCTGACAGAGACTTTTTCTGTCTCTGTTCAAGTCTCCTCATCCATGGTGGAGTGTAGGCTGTTGCTGAATGCTTCAGTCCAAGAAAAACAGGTGTAGATTGTGCTCCAGGATCTAGTATCACAGGCCCATCTGGCTGCTCATCTTCTGCTTCCAGGATCGCGAAGGTCTGCCCATCTATCAGTGGTTTCCGCAGCTTCTCCATGTCATATCGCAGCGTCTCATCTCCCAGGTGGAGGTCTATTAGACTTTGTCTGACATCAATCACAGCTCCTGCTGTAGCCAAGAATGGTCTTCCAAGTAGCAGTGCTTCATCCGGATCGCAATCATATTTCAGCACAAGGAAGTCTGTTGGAACCAAGTAGTTTCCAACTCTCACTGGTATGTCTTCTAAAACTCCTTCTGGAACTCGTATAGACTGATCAGCTAGGATAAGACGGGTTCTAGTAGGAGAAAAATTCAGCACCCCCAGCTTCTCTGCCACAGAATAAGGCATCATACTTCCAGCAGCTCCTAAATCACAAAGAGAGCGTCTAAAGCTATTCTCGAAGATGGAGCAATCAAGTATAAAGACTCCAGGGTCAGGTAACTTCTTTGGAATCTTGTTCAGTAGCACTTCACTAATGTGTTGGGGAACTACAATCACCCATTCTTTCAGGTCATCATCCAATGGTAGCATCTTGTTCAAATACCTCTGCACACAGGGATGATAAGGTGGATCATCAGGCGGTGGAATTTCTTCCAAGTCTTCACCACTCTTCTCCAACTTCTTCAGCTCCTCTATCTCCTGTTTAATCACCTCAGATACCTTGGGATATTGCCTAATGGCTTGTGCATAAATCTCCTCCTGAGTGATTTCAGATACATCAGGGAATAGGCGGGCCAGTTCTGCATCAGTCTCATAATCATCCGGCAACACTGTCTGTTTACGTCCTGCATCGACCGACACAAGGTGTGTGTCGATCGTTGCAATGCGATTTTCGCCGATTCCACCCGTGAGTTTTCCACTAAATTCCGAAAATTCTTCTTCAACAACCAACTCAGCTGTGCTTAGCTCAAACTTCTCACCCAGATGAGATCCATCATTAACGAGTACAGACCAGGCTTTAATATGAGTATCTGCAGGTCCTTTTCCTTTCATAGTACCTGAAATCTGATTAACCTGAGTGTCCAGTTGCTTCATGTGAGTGTTCATAGACTCAATCTTCCCATTGAGATCTCCATACATAGCATCAATCTTCTTGTTGCAGTCCACAGAAGTCTTGATTTGGCTCTCCAGCAACTGTTCCATCATTGTCTCCATCTTGGTCTCGAAAGCAGTAGGTGTAGGAGGTGTTTGATAAGATGAAGATCCGTAGGTCCTTTGAGCATTCTGTCCATAAGGCTTCTGAAAGTTGCCGTTCTGTCCATAGCCTGAAGAGTTCTGATTGCCCGTGTAGGCGGTTTTCTGTCCTCCACCGGAAAATCTGTTCCCAGATTGATATCCAAATCTGTTTCCTTGGAAACCAGATCCTCCGATGTAATTCACATCCTCGTCCTGAGTGTCCTCCTCAGTCTGAATTACTTCTACTTCTTGAGCAAAGTGGACAGCTTTCTTCTCTCCTAGAAGCGTGCAGATTTTATCCATTCTGGACCTTAATTCAGCCATCTCCGAGTTATCAATACTTCCACCAGATTTCTTCCTCCTATCATCCATAGTCTTGCAACTATTGCTGCTAATCAAATTCTCGATCAACTGCTTAGCTTGTCTAGGAGTTCTGGTGTTGAAGTTGGCATCACTAGAATTATCCAGCGCTTGCTGATACGGAAGATCTATTCCTCTGAAGAAGATACCAATCAGCTGAACTTCAGTGAATCCATGGTGCGGACAGTCACGCTGATACTGTTTAAATCTCATCCAAGCAGTCTTTAAAGGTTCCACAACTCCTTGGGAGAAAGTAAGTATGTCCTGTCTAGATTGGTCTGAACGCGCATTGTCATAGAAATGACGCAGAAACTCACTCTTTAAGGCTGCCCAAGTAGTGTACTGACCAGGTGCCAGTTGTCTCAGCCATGCACTAGCGTCTCCAGCAAGACTGTGCGGAAATAGCTTAAGGAACAGATAGTCCTGGCAAACTCCATCGTATTTCATACCAGTAACTATGTCCTCAAACTTATCTATGTGATCCATAGGCTGCTCTGATTGAAGACCATGAAAAGCAATCTGCCTCATCAGTTGGTAGTAGATAGTCTTTACCTCAAAGTCGTTCCTCTCAAAGGTAGGAAGCACTAGAGCTGCTCGGTTCGCATGAAACTCATCAGGTCTGTTGTAATCAGCTAGCGTTCTCTCATGAACCACCATCTCTCTATCTTGAGCTCGTCTTTGACCTTGGTTTGGTTCCAAAATCGGTTGTTCAGGAGGGTCAGGGATTACATTCCCTGCAGCATCAATCCTTTGCCCAGCAGCATTGTAAGGATTGTTCTCTGGATCCCTCAGGATTCCATCAGCATCTGGTATCAAGATCAAGCGTTCTCGTACCATTCTCTCTCTCTTTTCTCTTCTGATTGTCCTTTCTAAACGTCCAAGTTCCTCTAGATTGAGATTAACTAAGCTCGAGTTCGGATTACTTCTAGTGTTCTGCGTTGGCATAAACTGTCTGTAATCGTCCAGCAACGATCGATGCTATCAGTGCAACGATCGATTCAATCTCAGAATCGCTTAGTGTCGATCGACGCAAGATGTGTAACGGTCGACGCAAGGCGATTTCGGTACCTGCGACAGAAAGAATCAGAGAAAAGAATCAGTAAAATCAAAATAAAACAAAAACGAAAAGCAAAAACAAAAACGAAAAATTTCTAGTAAAACCCTAAGTTCGGTCCTATCGAAGACTCAAAGAGTCCCCGGCAACGGCGCCAATAACTTGATAGGTTCTAAGTTTTACCCTATTCTAAAACTGCAAGTGCACAGTATAGTCAATGTAGTATATAGGGTTATCGAATCCACAGGGACACTTGGTCTCAAGAGGATCAAACCGTAGGAATTTATACTAGAAATAAGCAAGTAGTGATTGTAATAAATTGCGGTGCAAGAAAGTAAACAGTAGCAGGAAATCGGTTTGTAAACAATAAACTAAAAGCGTCAAGCCTAGGGTATTCTCAGGAAATCAGACAAGCAGACAAGTTAATCAGTCAGGATCAAATTAAACTCAGTTCTAGAACTCGAATCACGGAAATAGAATTAACCAAATCTCTTTGCGAAAACTCTCTAAGTCTAAGTGCAGTAATCCAAATCTCTTTGCAACTACTAACAGATTAAACAAGCATTAAGTTCAAGTTCGATATGTTCACAATTAAACTAAACCAAATCTCTTTGCGAATAATTCAATTGCTCAACCTAAATAGTTCAGATTTCTAAATCCCACTCTCGTGACGTATTTAGTAACCTAGGATCTAGATTCTAATTGATCAGGTTAGAACTAGCTTTAAGCACAATTTAGTTTGAAGAACATTCTAATCATATGAATCCTAACTGAATTCAACAAGTCTAGCAAGTCATCAAACCCTAACGAGAAACCCTAAACTCAACTATGGATCTACTCAGACATGATTGATGAAAACATAATCATAGAATAAATAGATTGCATATAAGAAATTAAATAAGTAAAGGGGTTCGAAATCTTTTCCAAAATAAATGAATACAAGGAAATAGATCAGCCCCGAAAACTCTACAAATCTCTTAACTCTAAGTATGAAAGCGTATCTAAATTAAACACCAAAAACTAGTATATATAGGCAAAATCTCGGCTGGGGCTTCTGTGTAAATACTGAAAGTATCTTGGGCTTCTTTGCAAATCTTCAATACTGGTTACGCCGACGCGTACGGCCCATCTCGCGACTGCATCGACCGATGCACAATGCGTGTCGATCGATGCAACATCAAATAATCGAACAGTGAATAAAGCTCTCGGCCAAAACGTCCCAAAATGCCCAAAATGCTCCATATATCTCCAATTAGCTCCAAACCTGATTTAACCTGTAAAAGACTCTAAACTAATACAAAAGACTCTAAAAACACAACTATATCATGGTATAAAGTGGGTAAAAACCATGATATATCAGTGATCTTGGTTCCTTTGCCTGAGCTATAGCACCATTGTTGTCACAAAACAGTGCCAGAGGCTCAGCCGCATTTGGTATCACACCTAGTTCAATAATGAACTTTCGTATCCAAACAGCTTCCTTCGCTGCTTCTGAGGCGGCGATATATTCAGCTTCTGTAGTGGAATCAGCAACGGTGTCTTGCTTGGAGCTTCTCCAACTGATTGCACCGCCATTCAGACAAAAGATATAACCGGACTGTGACCGGAAATCATCTTGGTCTGTCTGGAAACTTGCGTCCGTGAATCCACTGACTTTAAGCACATCACTTCCACCGTATACCAAGAACTTGTCCTTAGTATGTCTTAGATACTTCAGGATGTTCTTGACGGCAATCCAATGGTTTTCACCTGGATTTGACTGGTATCTACTCGTCATGCTCAATGCATAAGCAACATCAGGACGAGTACAGATCATGGCATACATGATAGATCCTATTGCAGATGCATAAGGAATATTCTTCATGCGCTCAAGCTCAGCAGCCGTCGTAGGGCTCTGCTTCTTGCTTAGCGTTGTGCCATGTACCATTGGCGTGAAGCCCTTCTTGGAATCTTTCATGCTGAATCTCTGTAGGACTTTGTCAATGTATGAATCTTGACACAAGCCTATCAGCCTTCTAGATCTATCCCGGTAGATCCTGATTCCAAGAACGTATGCGGCTTCACCCATGTCTTTCATGGAAAAACAACTTCCAAGCCAGTCCTTTACCGACTTCAGCATTGGAACGTCGTTTCCGAGAAGCAGTATGTCATCGACATACAGAATAAGAAATACTATCTTGCTCCCACTAGTTTTCTTATACACGCATTGTTCTTCTTCGTTTCTGATGAAGTCAAATTGCTTGATCGCTTCATCAAAACGAAGATTCCAGCTCCTCGATGCTTGCTTCAATCCATAAATGGATTTATGAAGCTTGCATACTTTCCCAGCATTCTTTGGATCTATGTAACCGTCAGGTTGCTGAAGGATCTTCTTGTGTTAATCCTGATTCAATTCATCAGATTACTTGATCCTAAACATGCCAGATCTAGGTTCTCTTGAATAGAAACAATATAGATCTCACCTGTTACCTTTTGTGCAGCGGAAATATGAAGAACAGGTCAGAGATCAGAGAGCCACCGAGAGATAACTCCTCCAGAGGTTCACACACGCACACCAATCAGGAAGCAGGCTGCTAGGCCACTGGGAGAAAACGGCGCAGGGAGAGTGAGAGTTGACGGCTCAGATTAGGGTTATTTTGGTTCTGAACTCGAGTTTTATTTATAAAACTTGTTCGGTTCCGTTTGGGCCATTTGGCCCAAATGCCAATTAACTCGAAAGCGTTTTCGCACTGCATCGATCGTTGCACCTTGTGCATCGATCGATGCACAGTGGCTAAACCTTTTATTCTCTCTAAGTACAGTAAATGCCTAGCACTTTTACCGTACTCCTGCTAAACCGTTCCTACACGTTTTCCTGTTAGCTTAGGCGTGTGACCCATATGGGATCATATAATAAAGGCAATAAGTCCAAGACTTATAGATTATGAGCGGACTCTAGCAAGCCATCATGACCCCCAGTATTATATGACTTATGTCTGATCTTTGACATACTCTTACTTTCTAGAGACAGTACCGAGATTACTGGACACAATTCCAACAATCTCCCACTTGTACTGGAATCTCTGTATTCATAATCCTTTTGTCTCAATATCTCGATTAGTCATAAGGCAAGATTAGTGTCATCCTTATAAAGCCTAATCTTGTTCATCGGACTCTGATTTGATACTGACAATCCAAACGACTCGGGACAGTCCGTTTGAGCATGGCCATGCATTTTCCAGTATTCAAATCTCCGATTGGCCTAGAGATATTCACTCCATTTATATTGGAGGGACAAATCCCGTCTTGTTCCATCACTGTAAACTACTTACTTCATGATGTACCCAAACAAGGTCCTTATAACTACCGCAGAACGATAGCGTTAGACAATGATCAAAGTGCATCAGTCCATGTGCAGTCACATGCATGCGAACTCAGATCTAAGGACTATACTCTATAGTCGTAGTGAGAATCTCTTATGACACAGATATAAATATACTGAAGAGTTCTCATAAGCGGGTCGTGTCCGGTCGTATGTTCCCAACATACACCTATGTACTGACTTTGATGCCGAGCATCTATGACACACTGAGACTTTGTCATAAGTCACGTACCAATCCAGTCTCACACGGTTGTTGGTGTTCCAATTTCAACAACCTTTGACCAGGGACAGGATGATATAAAACATTCATCAAATATAGGGTCTCATGATCAAGCTAAATGACTTTGATGACTCAAGATCAAGTCACTTACTTCGATGACCTATAAAATGGTTTATGTCACTTTGGAACGATTATTTCATCACAGTTAAAATAATCTTGAAATAATAATTTCATTAAAACATTTTTTTTTAAATGTTTTACAAGAACATATCAAATAACTAAATAAAGCCCTTTACTAACTCCCACTGAAATTAAGACTGCATCTTAATTTCACTTATCCTACAGCAACAGTCCGTGACTCGTGCTTAGGCCTAAGGAGTGGCTTCGTTAATAGATTAGCAACGTTCTCATCCGTTGAAACTTGCTGATCTACTTAACATCTCTGTCATTTATCTCACGGAATAGGTTATACCTATCCTCTAGGTGTTTGGACCTCTGATGTGCAGCTAGTCTCATCTATGCTGGGAATCACATCAAGTTCAGTGACGAACTCTTCTTTCCAAAAAACCTCTTTCGCTGCTTCCCAAGCTGCGAAATGTTCAGCTTAAGTCATGGAGTCAGCAACAGTGCCTTGCACCGCCAAGTAGACACAAGATATAACCGGACTGTGACCGGAAATCATCTTTGTCCATTGAAACTTGCCTTTCAGACTCTATCGACTTGTAGCACCTCACTTTCTCCGTAAATCAAGAACCTTTCTTAAGTATTCCTCAAATACTTCAGAATATTCTTCACGGCAATCCAGTTATTCTTTGCTGGATTTGACTGGTCTTTTTCTTGTCTTGCTTAACATTAAAGCAATATCAAAACAAGTACGTGTCATGGCATACATGATAGATCCAATTGCCGTCGCATATGAATCCTATCCATGCATTCAAGCTGAAAACAAGTACGTGTCATGGCATGCATGATAGATCCAATTGCCGTCGCATATGAATCCTATCCATGCATTCAAGCTCAGCAGTTATCGTAGGACACTGCTTCTTGCTTAATGTATTGCCATGTGATATTGGCATAAAACCCTTCTTGGAATGCTGAAAACGTGTAGGACTTTGTCAATTTAAGAATCCTGACTTTGTCCTACCAGCTCTTCTGGATCTCTATCTTTAGATCCAGAATCCAAGACTTACGTGGTTTTACCCATGTCAATCACAAAACTAACTTCCCAAGCCAGTCCTTTACCGACTGCAGCATTGGGACGTTATTTTCGAGAATCAGTATGTCATCGACATACAATATGAGAAATGCAATATCGCTCCCATTTATCTATTAGTAAACGCACAGTTCCATTTCGTTCCTGTTTTAAGTCAAAACCTTGACTTCTTCAACAGAACGATGATTCCAACTCCGATATGTTCGCTTCCATCCATGAATGGATCGATGAAGCCAACTTACACAAAATGTAATTCTTCGGAGTCTGGGCTCACATTCGCTTCTTTGAATTTCGCAGGTTCGTCGCTTTCAATGATCATCATATCATGCGAACTTTCAATGATCATCAGGTTCTACTAATGACGAGAATTCACTCTCGGATTAGTGACTGATTCTTTCATCTCTGCGAACTTCAGGCTCCACAGGTGTAGATTCTGCAGAAATCTGTAAATCCATCCGCTGCTCTCCCTTAACAGGTTAAGCAGCCACCTGTATTTGTCGAATTTCTTCGAGTTACACTTTTACTCTTCTTGGAAAGTAACTTCCTTTCTTAGAAAACAGAATGGACGTAAAATAACAAGAATTTCTTCGAGTTACACTTTTACTCCCACTGTTCTTCTTTGAAAATAACTTCCCTTCTTAGAAAACAGAATGGACGAAAATGTAACAAGCCTTGGTTTCCCTAGGACAACCAGCGAAGCAGCACAACTACAAATACTCAGTAAAGACGAATTTGGATTGATTCCAATCCACATTTACGTGGTGTCTTTCAACTGATATTGGTGGAACTATTTTAGCGTAAACTTTAGATATTTTAGAGCGTTATTCTTAAAATATCATGGAAGATTCGTGTGACTCATCTTTAATCATTTCTGATAAGATCCGATTCTTTCTCACAGAAACACCTCCAGGTTTTCAGGAGAAATGAGCTGTGAAACGACTTCACACTCAATCAGATGATCACACCATCAATAACTTAAGTATTCTCTCTTTGATTTAACTCAGAGTCTCAATACTTCTGTCATTCAGATTCTATACCTCATTCTTGAACTCTTTCGACCATGTCAAAGAATTCCGACTTGTGTCTCATCAAATGAACACAGTCTTACTCACTGATGTAATCAGTCGAGACAATGAAGTACAAGAAAATTTTCTCTGGCATTGTTGCTCATCGGACCACATACATGAGTATGTTCAATCTCCAATAAGCCTTTGGGCCTTTCTCTAGCTCGGCTAAGATGGGCCCTTTGTCTTTTGGTCTAGTAAGCAGAATTCAAGTCTCATAAGACATTCATTCAAATGAGCCCAACAGTTCATAACTATGGGATTTCTGAATCCGACTTACTCTCTGTGACCAAGACATTTATGCCAAGAAACATTCGGTTTAATTTATCAGATTTAAACCAATTCGGTATTTATGTTACATTTAGGCACTCCTTGGTTTAAGATATAAAACCCATTCCTTGAATGGGGTGCTACAATTAATATTTCATTAAGATCAAAAGTACAAAACTTGTCTTTTATCAAAATGAAAGCATTCAAATTCTGTACAAGAAAATGAAAAACAACTCTGCTTGAAGCAGGTACATTGTAGCAATTACTTAATACAAAACCAAGCCTAGAAGGCATCTACAAGTGAAAACCCTACGGCTGAGGCAGCATCCCAAGCTCCTTCCAGACACGCATTTCCACTCGTCCTTCCTTCAACGTTCTACTGTTGCTGAGGCTCTGCATATTTTAACAAATATCAGTGCCACAACTAGTATCCAATACCTATAACGTAGAACTTGAAGTATTAACATGAATACCTGAGGAAGTAGTCTCATACATCAACTTCAACTCCTCATCATCTTCCATGAATTTTATGCAATCTCTCTTCCAATGCCCTCTCTCTTTACAGTAGCAGCACTTACCAACGTAAGAGGTATCTGACTTGGGCTCGGAAGACACACGCTTGCCATGATTCAAAATCTGGACAACTTTGTCTTCACCCTTGTCAATACTAGGTTTAATAAACCTACCCTTCACGTTTGGCTCAACCGTCTTGAGCATATCATGCAGTTCAGTCAGCGTCTTCGTTAAGCCTTTCTTGATATAGTTCCTTCTGAACTTATCATAGCTTGACGGCAGTGACTGCAGAATGATCTCAGTTGCCAATTCTTGGCTAACTGGATAATCCAGTTTCCTCAGGTTATCAATATAACCTATCATTTTACTGATATGAGGACTCACTAGATTATCATTTGGTAGCTTGCAGCTAGTGAGAGACTTAACCAACTGGTATCTCTCCACTCTAACCTGCTCCTGAAATTTCAATTTCAGGCTGCTGATCATCTCTATTGGCGACTCCACGTTTTCATATTGCTTTCGCAAGTCTGAGTCCATGGTAGCCAATATCAGATCACGCACATCTACCGCATCATTATAATGCTTATTCCAAGCATCATATACTGTATGGGAGGCATTGGACCCGATCCTCACGGGGAGAGCTCTCTCAAGAACATAGTCTTTTCTCTCCTGCCTGAGGACTAGCCTCAGATTCTGTGACCAAGTCAAGAAATTTGATCCGTTCAGCTTGTCCATCCCAAGGATAGACCGGATCGAGAAAGTGTTTTGATTGTTAGTGCTAGTCATAACTGAAATATAAGATAAAAGGATTTTAGTTAATATGTTCAATATGATTAATCTCGTATTATACTTAATATGATTAATCATGCATTATATTCAATAACATAAGTTACCCTCAATAGAATATAATGATTCCAAGATCCACATATAACTAAGATTAAAGTGGGCCACTGGCCGTCACCCAACCTTAGCTTATATCGGTAAGCCCTGAATCGGCTAATTATATCCGTGATATAACTCTTGGTTGTGAATCTGGGCCCGAGGCCCAATCCACTCTGATGTCTCAAGGCCCGGGACTCCCGATGGCCTAGTCAAGAAAACCAGACTATAGAGTCATGTAATCATTAATGTCTGGGACTCCCAATGACATTTATGAATCACAAACCGTCTTACCCACGCAAAAGCAGACACCCTCACACTGTAAGGCCATGAATACAATTGAATGGGCTTCGACAGCTGACATAGCTTGGACAAGACATCCAACGCTTGATATTATTTGAGGTTCGTAGGTTTATTAAAATTTCATCCCAAATAGAAGATTACTATTTTGGGAAGCTTTCCATTCTGGAAACTTTCTATTTTAGGAAACCTACTATCTTTGGAAACTTTCTAAAATCAGAAACCTTTAATTATAGAAAATTTCCTTAAATCCAAAACATGCAAATTCAGAAACTTCTAATTTAAGAAACTTTCTAATTTCAAAATTTTGGAAACTTATTAATTTAAAATCGATTTTATAACTTTTATAAACATAAATTTTAAATTAATCTGAAGAAGAGACTCAAATAATTGGCCCAATTGTTTTAACTTCTTGGCCCGAGGCCCAAGAATTGGTCCATGTCCGAGACATAACCCAATTGTTCAATTAAATGACATAACCGGTCTGGTTCATTAAAATTGGTCTAACCAAAATTAATTACTACGATGACCACAATTGTCAACCGGTTATTTACTAAACCGGATTTTCTCAATTTATTTGGTCCAACCAAATCAAATTAGAAAATCCTGGTTTAGGCACTAAATCCAATAATTCTTTCGACATTGGATTTCTTATCCTGGTTTAACCAGACTTAATAAAATCATTAAATCTGTTTATTAAACCGAGACGTTTAATTTTAATTAAATTAAACCGAGCCAAAACCCTAACCGCATCGATCGATGCTCTCAGCATCGATCCTGCAACGATCGTTCATCGATCCTGCATCGATCGATGCTCTCACGCGTGCACGAACGGTTATCAGGTTTGGCCGAGTGATTCTCGCGAGATCCACGCGATCGTTTGATCGATCCGTGCGATTTCGGTCAATCTCTCGCGACTGCAACGATCGATCTTTGCATTGCATCGATCGATGCAATGCGATCTCAGTCGATGCAAAATCAGTTTAGATCGCATACCAAATCAATATAGTTTGGTCATGCGATTTTTAAACAGTTTGTTTAGGATTCAATTCTTGTTTCTTAAGTGATTTATCTTATCAGTAGTTGATTCAAAAACACTTCTAAACAGATTAAACAACCTAAACATGAAACTAAACAAGAAAAACCAGAACCAATGGCTCTGATACCACTGAAGGATCTTCTTGTGTTAATCCTGATTCAATTCATCAGATTACTTGATCCTAAACATGCCAGATCTAGGTTCTCTTGAATAGAAACAATATAGATCTCACCTGTTACCTTTTGTGCAGCGGAAATATGAAGAACAGGTCAGAGATCAGAGAGCCACCGAGAGATAACTCCTCCAGAGGTTCACACACGCACACCAATCAGGAAGCAGGCTGCTAGGCCACTGGGAGAAAACGGCGCAGGGAGAGAGAGAGTTGACGGCTCATATTAGGGTTATTTTGGTTCTGAACTCGAGTTTTATTTATAAAACTTGTTCGGTTCCGTTTGGGCCATTTGGCCCAAATGCCAATTAACTCGAAAGCGTTTTCGCACTGCATCGATCGTTGCACCTTGTGCATCGATCGATGCACAGTGGCTAAACCTTTTATTCTCTCTAAGTACAGTAAATGCCTAGCACTTTTACCGTACTCCTGCTAAACCGTTCCTACACGTTTTCCTGTTAGCTTAGGCGTGTGACCCATATGGGATCATATAATAAAGGCAATAAGTCCAAGACTTATAGATTATGAGCGGACTCTAGCAAGCCATCATGACCCCCAGTATTATATGACTTATGTCTGATCTTTGACATACTCTTACTTTCTAGAGACAGTACCGAGATTACTGGACACAATTCCAACAGTTGCGTCATATACACATCCTCTTCCAGAATACCATTCAGGAAGGCGGTTTTCACGTCCATCTGCCAAATTTCATAATCATGAAAAGCTGCAGTTGCTAGTAGAATCCGAATAGATTTCATCATAGCCACTGGTGAATAGGTTTCATCGTAATCCACACCGTGAACTTGTCTGAAACCTTTTGCCACCAACCTGGCTTTATAAATCTGGACATTTCCATCCACGTCAATCTTCTTCTTGAAGATCCATTTGCACTCGATGGCTTTTACACCAGCGGGTAAGTCAACCAACGAAAACACTTGGTTGACCGACATGGAGTCCATTTCGGAATCAGTGGCCTTACGCCACTTAGAGGAATCTGGGCCCATCATGGCTTGATTGAAGTTCGATGGTTCATCACCGTCAATGATCAGAAGATCATGACAGTTAGTCACGAGGAATCCTTGATATCTCTCGGATTCGTGACGGATCCTCCCGGATCTTCGAACTTCAGGTACTACAGGGTCAGGCTCTACAATTTCTTGTAGGTCCTCCTGCTGCTCTTCCTCATTAGGTTGAGCAGTATCCTGTTCATCTTGAATTTCTTCAAGCAGTACCTTACTCCCACTGTCTTTCTTAGAGAGAAACTCCCTCTCAAGAAAGTTACAATCCCGGGCAACAAAGATCTTGTTCTCGGAACGTAGATAGAAGTAATAAGCCTTGGTTTCCTTCGGATAACCAATGAAGTAGCATTTATCAGACTTTGGTGTAAGCTTGTCTGAGATTAATCTCTTGACATAGGCTTCACAACCCCAAATTCTTAGATAAGACAGCACTGGAGCCACTCCAGTCCATAATTCATATGGTGTCTTTGCTACTGCTTTCGATGGCGCTCTATTTAGAGTGAACACTGCTGTTAGCAGAGCATATCCCCAAAGGGATATTGGAAGGTCTGTGTGACTCATCATAGATCGAACCATATCCAATAAGGTCCGATTTCTCCTCTCAGACACACCATTCCATTGAGGTGTTCCGGGAGGAGTGAGTTGGGATACGATCCCACACTCTCTTAGATGATCACTGAATTCTTGGCTTAAGTATTCTCCTCCTCGGTCGGACCGAAGAGCCTTAATGCTTTTGCCAAGTTGGTTCTGTACTTCATTTTGGAATTCTCTGAACTTCTCAAAAGATTCAGACTTATGTTTCATTAAATAAACATATCCATACCTACTGAAATCATCAGTGAAGGTAATGAAGTACTGATAGTTTCCTCTTGCATTTGTGGACATTGGGCCACACACATCAGTGTGTATCAGGCCCAATAAGTCACTGGCCCTCTCGTTAGGTTTATTAAAGGGGGCCCGTGTCATTTTGCCCATCATGCAGGATTCGCATTTCTCACATGACTCAAAGTCAAATGAGCCAAGAAGTCCATTCGAATGGAGCCTCTTGATGCGTTTCTCGCTGATGTGCCCTAAACGACAATGCCATAGAAACGTTCGGTTCTCCTCATTAGGTTTGAACCGTTTGGTATTAATGTTATAAATTGGCGCGGATTGATCGAGTATGTAAAGCCCATTCGTAAGAGGGGCACAACCATAGAACAAATTGTTGCGATTGAAGGAACATAATTTATTCTTAACTGAAAAATCATAACCTTCCAAATCCAACAAAGAAATTGAAATAATATTCCTGCTTATAGCAGGTACAAAATAACAATTATTGAGTTCTAAAACCAATCCCGAAGGTAAAGACAACAAGTATGTGCCTACAGCTAGTGCTGGAACTTTCGCTCCATTCCCAACTCGTAGCTCCACTTGTCCTTGCTTCAGCCTTCTACTGTTGCTGAGTGCCTGCATATTAGTACAAATATGAGCCCCACAACCAGTATCCATAACCCATGAGGTATTATCAGAAGTAGTTGTATTAACTTCTATAACAAAAATACCTGATGAAGAAGTCTCCAGAGTCTTCTTCTTTAATTCCTTTAGACCTTCCAGGAATTTCTTACATTCTCTCCTCCAATGCCCTGGTTCTTTACAGAACCTGCATATGTCAGTTGGCCCAGCCTTGGACTTGGGCTTGGGCTTTGGCGTGTCCTTGTCCGCGACTTGGACAGCCTTGGCCTTTCCTTTATCCTTAGCAGAGGATTTCTTAAACCCCTTACCCTTTTGCACCATAAGCACATTGGGGTCCTTGGCGGTTTTCCTCAAGTTGGGCTCTGCAGTCTTGAGCATTCCGTGAAGCTCAGGCAATGTCTTACTCAAGCCATGCATGTTAAAGTTCAGAATGAACTGATCATAGCTTGCAGGTAATGACTGCAGAATGATTTCGCAAGCAAGTTCCTGGCTGATAGGGCAGTCGAGTTTCTGAAGATGATCGATATAACCCATCATCTTCAAGACATGAGGACTCACTGCCGCATTTGCAGCCAACTTACAGTCTAAGAGGTTCTTAACCGTCTGAAACCTCTCAGTCCTTGCTTGCTCCTGAAAAAGCGATTTCAGGCTTGCCATTATCTCGATGGGTGACAACACACTCTCGAACTGCATTTGCAGCTCAGCAGTCATTGTCGCCAACATCAGGCAATAAACATCATTTTCATCTGACGAATGCTTTTCCCAAGCATTATGCAGAGTCCTGGCGGCATTGGCAGGAGGCCTCTCGGGGAGGGGATCACGAAGGACATAATCCTTCTTCTCCTGCTTGAGGACCAGCCTCAAGTTCCTTGACCACGTCAGGAAGTTCGTTCCAGTCAGCTTCTCCTTTTCGAGAACAGACCGGATTGAGAATGTGTTTTGAGTGCTTGTAGTAGTCATAGCTGAAATATAATATAAAAAGGTTATTAGTTAATATGTTCAATATGATTAATCTCGTATTAAATTTAATATGATTAATCACGCATTATATTCAATAACATAAGTTACCCTCAATAGAATATAATGATTCCAAGATCCACATATAACTAAGATCAAAGTGGGCCACTGGCCATCACCCAACCTTAGCTTATATCGGTAAGCCCTATGTCGGCTAATTATATCCGTGATATAACTCTTGGTTGTGAATCTGGGCCCGAGGCCCAATCCACTCTGATGTCTCAAGGCCCGGGACTCCCGATGGCCTAGTCAAGAAAACCAGACTATACAGTCATGTAATCATTAATGTCTGGGACTCCCAATGACATTTATGAATCACAAACCGTCTTATCCACGCAAAAGTAGACACCCTCACACTGTAAGGCCATGAATACAATTGAATGGGCTTCGACAGCTGACATAGACTGGACAAGACATCCAACGCTTGATATTATTTGGGGTTTGTAGGTTTATTAAAAAATTCATCCCAAAATAGAAGATTACTATTTTGGGAAACTTTCCTTTTTGGGAAACCTACTAATTTTGGAAACTTTCTAAAATTTGAAACTTTCTAAAACCGGAAACTTTCTAACTTTAGAAATTTCTTAAAATCCAAAACATGCAAATCTAGAAACTTCTATTTTAAGAAACTTTCTAATTTCAAAATTTCGGAAACTTTAATTTAAAATCGATTTATAATTATATAAAATAAATTTTAAATTAATTCTGAAGAAAAGACTCAAATAATTGGCCCAATTGTTTTAACTTCTTGGCCCGAGGCCCAAGAATTGGTTCATGTCCAAGACATAACCCAATTGCCCAATTAAATGACATAACCGGTCTGGTTCATTAAAATTGGTCTAAACCAAAATTAATTACTACGATGACCACAATTGTCAACCGGTTATTTACTAAACCGGATTTTCTCAATTTATTTGGTCCAACCAAATCAAATTAGAAAATCCTGGTTTAGGCACAAAATCCAATATTTCGACTTTGGATTTCTTATCCCGGTTTAACCAGAACTTAATAAAATTATTAAATCTGTTTATTAAACCGAGACGATTAATTTTAATCAAATTTTAAACCGAACCGAACCGAATTGGTCACGAACCATTCATGGCCGTGACCTAGCCGCAAGTGAGACGATACATCGGCCAGCCGCAAGCAACGGACGCGATCCAAGATCGGTCCATCTCTTTCGCGACGATGCACGGACGGTACGCTCGGGACAGGCTGCTGGACGGGACGGGACGGGACGATCGCGGGACGATGCCAGCGGGACGAGACGCGATCCATGCGATCGGCTATCGCACGATCCATGCGATCATCGGCCCATCTCTTCCGCGATCGGACGGGACGCCTCACGGTCGATCGATCCGACCAGCCAACGCGATCCACGCCATCGATCCTTGATCGATACATGCGATCGGCTTGGTCGATCGGATCATCACTCGGCCGACGCAATCCAAGTCATATAGCTTGGTTTTTGCGATTTCAAATATGTTTAGGTTTCAATTCTTGTTTCTTAAGTGATTTCTCTTATCAGTAGATTGATTCAAAACACTTCTTAAACAATCCTAAACATGATTCTAAACAAGAAAAACCACAGAACCAATGGCTCTGATACCACTGAAGGAATGTTTATGTTAATCCTGATTCAGTTCTTCAGATTAAACAGTCCTAAACATACATATCTAGGTTCTCTTGATTAGAAACTTAATGGATCTCACCTTATACCTGTTTATGCAGCGGAAAGGGAAGGTATGGTCAGAGATCAGCAGAGCCACCAAGTGATAACTCCTCCAGAGGTTCACACACGCACACCAAGCAGGAAGAAGGCTGCTAGACCAAAAGAGAGGAGGCGCAGGAGAGAGAGAGAAATCGCAGAGGGGGCTAGGGTTTTTAGGGATTCAGAGACAAGTTTTATTTATAAAACTTGTCTAATTCCTTTTGGGCTTTTGGGCCCAAATACCAATCTGATTAAATCCCTTAGATTTAATCAGACCCATTAATCTCTCTCTAAGTACGACAAATGCCTGGCACTTTTACCGTACTTCTGCTAAGCCGTTCCAACACATTTTCCTGTTAGCTTAGGCGTGTGACCCATATGGGATCATATAATAAAGGCAATAAGTCCAAGACTTATAGATCATGAGCGGACTCTAGCAAGCCATCATGACCCCCAGTATTATATGACTTATGTCTGATCATTGACATACTCTTACTTTCTAGAGACAGTACCGAGATTACTGGACACAATTCCAACAAGTACTACCATAAGGTTCTCTACTACTACTTCCATAATCCGATGTTTACCCATGAAGATACCAAATCTTATAACTTGCCATAAACCCCACTGAATACAAGTGATGCCAGACTTCGTCAATAGTAGGATTTCTAACATTCCGGCACTTAGTACAAGGACATTTTAACTTACCGTTTTTATTCGTATGTGGTTGACGACATGCTACCGTCATGAATTAATATCGAGTGCATATTCAGTGTGCAATAAGTTCGTCACCGGATCAACCCTCGGACCGTCCATCCACGATCTGTAATAATTAGAAGAAGATATTTTTTTATTCGTAATCAAAAAGTATTATAGTGTGTGTGAGAGAGAGAGATAGAGTTTGGGAGGGCTTGTTGTGGAGGAAAAAAGATGAACCGTTTTGTATTTGTAGGAAATTAACCAACGGAAATAGCCGTTATCCGTTGGAAATCTATAGGTTTATGGCAAGTCCAATGGATACTTCAACGGCTATATTAACGTATCTATTAACGGTTACATTGAACCGATAACTAACCGACGGAGAGAAAATCCGTCGAGAATTACCGACGAAAACCCAACGGTTATGTCACCGTCGAGGATCCGTCGATTTCCCGTCGGTAAATGCGTCGGTAACATGAGTGTTTTCTTGTAGTGCCCTATTTCATTTTTTGTCCGATATCAAATGATATCTATGTGGCTATTAACTTTAGTCTTTGTAATATAATATTACCTCTACGGTCAGTATCGCCGCAGTTTTTGAGGTGAGTTTATTCATCTCTGTGTCAAAAAGACAAATGTGGCTGAGTCATGACCATCTCGTACATCCATATCCAACCTTTACCTGCAATTTTCAGAGTCACATAAGTGTCAACACCTGGTATTGCCAACGCCAATGATGCAGAAACGGTTAGAAACTTGTGAAGCTTGAATGGTGGTGTTTGTTTGAGGGTAGACATAATGTTACTGCTGAATTAATGTAGAGATTAGAGGATTGGAAGTAAAGCTATGTATGACTGTTTGGAAGTAATGCAAATGTAGATGATGGAAGTGGTTGGGGGTTGTAACATTTAAAGGCACTATGTTGATACGTATGGCATACGTATGATATTTTTGTTAGCTAGGCAGATGGGCTGTGGCCAGTTAGGCGATATGTATATTCCGCATATTATAAGTTTGAGGTATCGTACCTGACAACACCAATAGCATTAGTTGTCACACATTTGCTGCAGCAAAGTTGTGTGCCATGTTTTTTAAGCTTGCGGCTACATACGGTTCAATGGTGCTGATATGCTCAAAGTTTCAATTCCTAGAGCTACACCGCAAGTGCACATATATGCAATTGTAGTATATAGGGGTCAAATCCACAAAGACTCAAGACTCTTACGATAGGTTTTATAGTGTCAAATTAAGCTAAGCAGAACAGTGAATAAGCAAATTAAATAATGCAAGAAAGTAAATAAAACGAGTTGTAAGCAAGCAGGAAAAGCGTCAGGTCAAGAGAGTTCTCAGAAAATTAGGAATATAGATTAATCAATCAATCGAGATCAAATTAAAAACGATTCTAGAACTAGAATCACAGAAGTATAACAGACCAACTTTCGTTGCGAATATTAATTATGTCTAACAACATAGAAAACCAAATTTCTTTGCAAGTTCTACAGTTCTAAACATGCATTAATCTCAGGTTCGTTCGTTCACAATTTCCCTAAACCAAATTTCTTTGCGAATAGACAAATTGCTCACCTAGGTTCTTTCTAGCTAATTAACCAACTTTTGTTGCGAGAATCAGCCTAATATCAATAATCTCCAGTTCAGGTTAAGCATTAAGATCAACCTAGACAAAGAATAGAAAGTATGAATCCTTATAAATCAATTAACCTAACATTTCATGAAATCCCTAATGAGAATCCCTAAACCTAACAAGTAAACTACTCAAACATGGCAATCATAACAATAGACATGATGAATAGAAAACTCAATAGCATAAAAGAGAATAAGAAACATGGATTCAAAATCTTCTCTCTGTCGAGTATCTGATCATCCCCAAAAAGCTTTTAATCTCTCTGAATGTAAAATAAAACATAGTCTAAACAATGTCTTAAAAACCCTAATATAATAGCAAAACACGAATTGGGAGCTTCTTTGTAATTATAAGAAACTTCTAGGCCAAGTAGCAAATCTCCAGAAGTCTTCATTAATCGGCGTGAAACTCCTGATTGACCTTTGTATCGATCGATGCCAAAGGGTTGCATCGGTCGACACTGATGAGATGAGAACATCGGACTGGAATGGACGATATCTTGGGTTGATAATGTTACGGTGATTTGAGCGTCTTTTGCATCGACCGACACCAAAGGTGCGTCTATCGATGCTGACTCCAAATATCGCATATGGCTTCTTCTCTTCAGCGTGACTTCTCCCAATGGCTCTAGAATGCGCCATAGTATCCAAAAATGCTCCAAACGTGCTAAAACTTGTAAAAGACTCTAAAAGACTCCAAAATACATAAAAGACTCAATAACAAAGACATATAGCATGGTTAAAAACCCATAAAACCATGATATATCAAGTGCATGCGACATATGACCACATGTTCCTTGTTAGTACATCACCAATCGTTGTTGTGCACGGGAAATCAGTCTCCTGAGTCTTTGAGAAGTTTGTGGGCACTACAAGAAAAATTGTAAATAGCCACGAATTTTTTTTTGTCTATGGGCCTTTATCCGTGGCTGTTTCAGCCATAGCCACGAAACAAAATTGTGGCTATGGGTTCGTTGCTATTGGATTTTTGTGGCTATTCGTGGCTACGCTTCCACGGATAGCCACGAAATTTTTGTTATCGAGTCCACAAACACTTTGAGTCCACAAACAATTATCGTAACAAAATATCCACAGATAGCCACGAATAATGTTGTAGCAGTTCGTGGCTAAACCCTTCCACGATAATTTCGTGGCTATTCGTGGCTAAATTAGCTACAGATAGCCACGAATAACTAGCCACGAAAATGTTTGTGGCTAAGATAGTCATGAATAATGTCGTAGCAATTCGTGGCTAAACCCTTTCACGATTAATTCATGGCTATTCGTGGCTAATTACCTACGGATAGCCACGAAAAGATATTCGTGGCTATCCGTGGCTGAAAAAAATAGCCACGACCAATCCGTGGCTTGGTCGTGGCTATTTCCAGTTTTTTTGTAGTGGGTTGTATTAGGTCAGTAGTACAGATTGCTTACTATTTTTAACATTCAAATTGCAGGGGGAGATTGACTCATGGTTACATGTTCTGTTGGATTTGAGACGTGCGCATTTAATTATCTTATATTGATCATCTCCATTTTCTTTATGCTCATTGAGGTATCAGCACATCCAAATGTGGCCCACATCCTCTATGCCCAGCCTATATAGAAGTTTTTTTGGAGAATATAAGGGCTAGAACCCAAGTACTGTTTTTCTACACGTATCAAAAAATTATACCATGTACCTTCTCAACGAGTAGGAGGATTACAATCCCCATGAATTCACTGTTTTTTTATGTTCCTAGCATCCCAGTATCTAAAGAATTCGGCCGAAAACCTGTTGTAACGATCGGCTTAACTGTAGGTCAGCAAAGATGGAGTAAGCAGTTGTGGCTGGAATGGCAACAACGTCGCTGTCATACATTTTTGGAGGAGGGTATGGTGGATAGAGAACGAAGTCTTAGATTAGATATTTTGGAGTATAGAAATGAGCGTAGAGGATTAACTTTGTGTGCGTGTGGAGAATATATAGGAGACACAACGGACCCTGAAGAGACGGTTTGTTGACGATTCCGGTGTTACACGTTTGAAAGCACCAAGAATAGGTCATTTAATTGCAGAGATGGTGGTAGTGGTGAGTAGGAGTTATGGTGTGAGAGGAGGATGATGCTTCGTCTTTTGATTAGGGTATTAGGGTTTCAGATCACGTTTGTGAGAGGAGACGGCTCTTTCGTCGACGGCATCTGGGCTAAGAGAGTTGGGCCTAAATAACGGGGCTTTTAAATATATGATTCTACTTCTAAGATTATCGACAGGCCTTTTAACTGTCTGAGTCTATTTCTAATTTTTTTACAGTAAACCGGTTTGGGCCTTACAGCATTCATTCGGTGTTAAGAAGTGGGATGTCTGCCATGTAGGATAGCGTTTTTTTTCTTAGGTGTCAAGCTGTGAGTGAGAGTGTTTCATTATATATAATTAAAAAAGAAGAATGAAAAAGGCCCATAAAATATTTTACATGTATATATTTTTCTTTCAAACCAACAGCAACAAAAAAAAAAATTTATGTTAAATTTATTTACCAACAAAGAAAAGTGTTACAATCTTTTGATTAAAGAAGACCAAAAGAAGCTAAAAGTACAGGAAGGAGATGCTTCTAGCTAGTGATAACAAGAAGCGTACAACAAGAATCAGACTCTCGACGTAAGAATCAGTTGAGAGTATGTCATGAGTGGGGAATGCTTGTCACCTCTAACCACCTTGCGACAAGAGCATCCGCTGAAGGACCGAAAGAATGAAGACGATGATGAACTTCTTTGTTTATCGTTCGAGCGAGATAGGCTGGGCGGTTTGGAGGTTTCATATTACGCCTTCCATTCCTTTCTCTCCAAATCCAGTAGAGGGTTGTTTGGAAAGCCATCCGAGTGAGCGTAGAGTCTGATTTTGGTAGACGGTTGCTCTTCAAGCTGTGGATAGTCATGCTTCCAGTCTGGGTTGATCCGCGCACCAAGGATCTTATCCATAAGGTAAGTCCAAACAGTAAAAGAGTAAGGACAAGTAAAAAATAGGTGATCTCTTGATTCATTTGGTTCACCACACATCAAATAGCCCTGAAAGTCTTCCCAAACTTGAGCTCGATTTCCTGTTGACAACCGGTTGCGAATTGCGAACAAAATATTACTTTAAAAACTTTAAAAGGAAAAAAATTAGTAAAATACCTAGAGACAAAAAAATTAAAGAGTAAAATATTTTTTCTCCTAAGGGCCATGACAATATTGAATCGGCTGTGGTCTAGATTAGGACTTACCTCCTCCATGAACATCTATATTGTCATTAACGAACACTCGCCTTCTAAAAGAATCGATGAATAAGACATACATATTTTAACTATAGCATAAAGAATCTG
This sequence comes from Orychophragmus violaceus, assembly GCA_030180135.1. Taxonomy (NCBI): domain Eukaryota; kingdom Viridiplantae; phylum Streptophyta; class Magnoliopsida; order Brassicales; family Brassicaceae; genus Orychophragmus; species Orychophragmus violaceus. The sequence goes on from CM058231.1 coordinate 58,970,853, forward strand.
GAACCGTATTTCATGTAATCGCAGATTAGATCTTTATCTGACATTCAGTTGGTTCTAGATTCAGCTCAGAATAAACAATTTTATACGAAATAATCGGTTTTATCAAAAACTGGAATAACTATAAAGAAAAAATAAAGAAAATGAAACACTTAATTGCAATAACTAATAAAAACACAGAGTATAAGTTTCGTATCCATCATAAGAACACGCCCGTTATTAAAGACTAGAGATCATACATAGATCCAAATGATCAATCATGCATGTTTGACATAAGATTTGACATAACGGAAAAATAAATAATTGAGTACATATTCAACTATTTCAGGACACACATTTTTCATCAAAGTTAACCATTTCACCCAAGATGGCACTTCTATGTATGTCTCTCCTCTACCAATACCTTCGAAGATTGCTTTTGCACATTTACTCACTGATTCTGACAGGATAAAATCTGAACCATACTGTTTTCCAATAGAGCATAAACAAAACAAAAAAGGTACATATATTAGAATTGGTGTCAATACGTATATATATGGTATAAAGTTATGTACACATTTTGTTACTTACTCTTTCTATAAAGCGAGGAGTGGTCATATCTGTTGCTACAAATCCCGGAATAACAATAGATATTTTAATATCCGGACTGAGCTCAACTCTTAATGTCTCAAAAAATCTTAATAATGCTGCTTTACTTGCCTACAACAATAACCAATTAACATCAATATTATATATTTTTCATGTATAAACCAAATAGGTAAAAGAAGTTTGTTTATTATATCTACAAAAATCTTACTGAATAGATGCTTGCCAATGGTAAAGGTATAATTGCTGTGCCAGAAGTAGTCACAATGATTTTTCCATTGCTCTTTCGAAGATGTGGAATTGCAAAATAAGTGACGTATGTCGAGCCCCAAAAGTTGATATCCTTAATACACAAAAATTAGATAAATTGTTAGCGTTAATTTAATTTCATGCTTAATCATTGTGTTGGTGTTTAAACATAAACTAAATATTTTAATATATTTTTCACTAATCCTTTTTGCTAATTATCTAATCAAGATTAAATTTCCATTTGTGATTAAACAATCATCAAACATGCAAGAGGTGAAATTTTGTTTGTGTTTAAAATATAAAGATTATATTTTATGTAATAAATATGCTTCTTTTGTTTAAAATGAATATGAACATAGCATTTTAACGTTTAAAGGCAAACGCAAACGCAAATTGTCAAACTCATGCTTCGTAATATATAACTAATCATTTTACCTAATTTATGGACTATCATTAATAAACGTGTAAATTGTGATGTGTATCTTAAGAACTCACCATTATAGGGTAAGCGTCTTGAACATGGGTGAAATCTTCGAAAAGAACAGTTTGAAATACTCCAGCATTGTAGATCAGGTGGTCCACTGTCTAGATATGATAATTGGGTTAGCAATTTAAAGTCATAAACATTTAAATAGATTTGATAAAAAGAATAAAAAACTATTTACAAATGTTCTAGTTAAATGCTATATATGTTATGGATTTGATTTGGACTTACGTTTTCCGAAATGATGAATCGTCTCATCAATAAACTTCTTGCAGTCTTCAACCTTAGCAACGTCACCAGGTATGATGATGACATCTCCAGATCCTAATTGACGTGATGTTTCTGCTACTATCTCTAGACGATCTTCTCTTCGAGCAACGAGAGCTAAATATGCTCCTTTCTTTGCGTACTCGTATGCTACATGCTTTTTTGTTCCGAACCCAACAAAATAATAACATTAACAATCTTTTTTAAAAATAGGTTTCTTATTAAAAACATAAGAATAAAAAATAATACAGATCCGGTCTGATCAGTTTTGAGCTTGAGCCTTGCCGAGAATATTTTTTTGATAAAGAACAATATTAGAGATAGCATATTTTAGGATCCTTTTTTAACCGACCTTTTACGGGCCGTATCCCAGATGGTTATAGGATTATATCTAAATCCAGACTTTAGTAGACTCCTAATCCAGAGCCAAAATATTTTTGTCGCTTCGTTTTCTTTTGTATGACGGAAGCAGAAACATGATATGCAGATTCTCGACAAACCTCAATAAAACAGTTCTACCCATAGGATTCAAGCCAATTTATGGAGAATGCAAGTAGAAAGGTGGAATAGATAAAGATCGAACAACGCGATCCTACCTAGAACTAGAAGAAAAAGTTCAGTGGTGGAGATCAAAACCAAAAGGTGGTTTCCAGAAGTCCACAAAGAACATCTCCCCAATGAACCGCCGAGGAAACCACGATAAAACCCACGAAGAAGTAAGCCTAAAAAAACCTCAATTCATAAAAATTAGATATCCACAATTGCTATAGCTCAGTCAAAAAGATTTGGGTTTATCTCTCTATAGCTTGCGATTTTTTCCTTATTTGGAGGTCCATCTATTTCCAAATGACTTCCACTGATTTAAGGCTTTTCATGTGAATTCGATTATTCCTCTTTGACGATAGATGGTAGAGACTCGCTTGCCAACCGAGAATTATTAATTTCTTCATCTTTCTATCACATGATAGTGTCTACAATTGGGTCAAATAATCGGGCCAGCTTCTATATGTGGAATAGAAAGAGTAGCTCTATTTGCCACTTTCAACCACAATTTCCAAATAGATGGCCAATCAAAGAAGGAGATGATTGTGATTTTCAAGAGAGAAGTTACAAAGCAGGCAGGTGGTTGTATGTTGTAAGACCCCAACTTTGAATCTGACTCCTTGTTGGACATCTATCGAGCACCAGAAGCCAAGATAGGATCTTATGCTTTGGTATGTCGTCTTGATTCCAAACAATCCAATTGCTGACCTTGCCTAGGGGCTTCATAGACTTGACCCGTTGAGAAAGGATTAGACAATTTCCCATTCACTTCCCATTCATGATGATCATCTTCCTCAGTTAATTGAATTGTTGTCATAAATGTGTGAAGCAACACATGATTGTCCATTCTAGCAGGTGGAAGAGCCCAATGGTCCTGATGATGCACACTTGAGATTGTGGCATTTAGAGGAATTCCCAATCTGGTCGCCGTTCCCATACTAAAAAGTAGAGATATTATCATAAGGTGACCAGTGATCGTGCCTGAACCGACATATATATATATATATATCTGTAGGATTATGTTTGAGTTCATGGTGTAATTGTCAGGTTACATCCTAGCACATAATCATCTAGGATCTAGGTGATTGCAGATGAATGATAAACAGATCAAGGAGATTACCTTATGATTGCAGCGGATTGATCAAAGGAATATCGAGATCTGCAAGAGCTGATAGAAACCGGCTCCTCCTAGGTATCCACACGCTTACAAGCTACTGGATCAGGCTGCTAGACCAAGTTGGAATCAACAGAGAGAGAGGACGGCTAGACCTAAGAAAATCGCAGAGGGCTATTGTTTCTGGCGCCTCCCCTCTTCCTTATATGGGCTCAAGTGATTAAACTAATGGCCTATTAGGCTTTTGGGCCCAAGACCCAAATCAGACAAAATAACTGTATTTTGTCTGGCCCAATTCTCTGTACAAATACAGTAAATGCCTTGCATCTTACGGTATTAATTTCATTTAACTTTCCCGTTAGCTATGGTGTGTGACCCTTTGGGATTATACAATACTGGTAATAAGTCCTAAACTTATAGATCATGAGCGGGCTCTAGCAAGTCATCATGATCACCCAGTATTTATGACTTATGTCTGATCTCGACACTTATCATACTTTCTAGAGATAGTACGGTAGATTTCAGGACATTCCCAACAATCTCCCACTTGTACTGGAATCCTACATTCCCTAATCCTTTTGTCTTAATATCTCGATCTGGCATAAGGCAAGATGCGTGTCATACTTATATAGCCAGACCATGTTCATCGGACCAGATTTGATACTGACAATGCAAACGACTTGGGCAAGTCCGTTTTGGAGTGGCCACTCTCTTACCAGCTATCAAGTCTCCGATTGGCCTAGAGATATTACCTCCGTTAAACGGCAGGGACAAATCCCATCTTGTTCCATCACTATGAACTACACACTTCATAATACACCCAACCAAGGTCCTTATAGCTCCCAGTTACGAAACAGCGTTAGACAATGATCAAAGCGCATCACTCCATGTGCAGCCACATGCATGCGAACTCAGGTCTTAGGACTATACTCTATAGTCGTATATGAGAACCTCTTATGACACAGATATTAATATCTTGTAGAGTTCTCATCAGCGGGCCATGTCTGGTCATATGCTCCCCTACATATACCTATGTGTCGACTTTGATGCCGCGCATCTATGACCCCTCGAAACTTGGTCATAAGTCTCAACACAATCTAGTCTCAAGTGGTTGTTGGTGTTCCAATTTCAACAACCTTCGACTATGGACACTATGATTTATGTCATTTCGTTAAATATGGGGTTTCAGGATCAAGTCTACTCATGTACTTCGATGGCCCATATATAATGACATGAATCATTTTGGAACGATTATTTATATCACAGTTAAAATAATCCAGAAATCATAGATTTCATAAACATAAAATATTATGTTTACATGAACCTTTCAAAACAACTAAATAAAGCCCTTTACAAACTCCCACTGAAATTAAGACTACATCTTAATTTCACTTATCCTACAGCTACAGTCCGCGACTCGTGCTTAGGCCTAAGGAGTGGCTTCGTTAATAGATTAGCAACGTTCTCATTCGTTGAAACTTGCTGATCTACTTAACACCTCTGTCATTTATCTCACGGACTAGGTTATACCTACCCTCAAGGTGTTTGGATCTCTGATGTGCAGCTAGCCTCATCTATGCTGGGAATCACATCAAGTTCAGTGACAACCTCTTTCGCCGCTACCCAAGCTGCGAAATGTTCAGCTTAAGTCATGGAGTCAGCAACAGTGCCTTGCACCGCCAGACAGACACAAGATGTAACCGGACTGTGACCGGAAATCATCTTTGTCTGTTGGAAACTTGCCTTTCAGACTCTACCGACTTGTAGCACCTCACTTTCTCCGTAAATTAAGAACTTATCCTAAGTAATTTCCAAATACTTGAGGATATTCATTACGTCTATCCAGTGATTCTTTGCTGGATTTGACTGGTCTTTACTTGTCTTGCTTAACATTAAAGCAACATCAAAACAAGTACGTGTCATGGCATACATGATAGATCCAATTGCCGACGCATATGGAATCTCATCCATGCATTCAAGCTCAGCAGAAATCGTAGGACACTGTTTCTTGCTTAACGTAATGCCATGTGACATTGGCATAAAACCCTTCTTGGAATGCTGAAAACGTGTAGGACTTTGTCAATATAAGAATCCTGACTTTGTCCTATCAGCTATTTTGGATCTCTATATTTAGATCCAAAATCCAAGAACATACGTGGTTTTACCCATGTCAATCATAAAACTAACTCCCAAGCCAGTCCTTTACCGACTGCAGCATTGGAACGTTATTTTCGAGAATCAGTATGTCATCGACATACACTATGAGAAATGCAACATCGCTCCCACTTATCTATTAGTAAACGCACAGTTCCACTTCGTTCCTGTTCAAGTCAAAACTTTAACTACTTCAACAGAACGAAGATTCCAACTCCGATATGTTTGCTTCCATCCATGAATGGATCGATGAAGCTAACTTACACACAGTGTAATTTTTCGGAGTCCGGGCTCACTTTCGCTTCTGTGAATTTCGCAGGTTCGTCACTTTCAAATATCATCAGATCATGACAACTAATCACGAGAAATCACTCTCTGATTAATGACGGATTCATTCAGATCTGCGAACTTCAGGCTCTACAGGTGTAGATTCTACAGAAATCTGTAAATCCATCCGCTGCTCTCCCTCAACAGGTTGAGCAGCCTCCTGTATTTTTCGAATTTCTTCGAGTTATACTTTTACTCCCACTGTTCTTCTTGGAAAGCAACTTCCCTTTTAGAAAACAGAATTCCGAACAACCTAACTTCGTTTTCGGAATGGACGTAAAAGTAACAAGCCTTGGTTTCTCTAGGACAACCAGCGAAGTAGCTCAACTACAAATACTCAGTAAAGACTAATATGGATCATTTCCAGTCCACATCTATGTGGTGTCTTTCAACTGATATTGGTGGAACTATTTCAGCGTAAACTTAGATATTTTTAGAGCGTTATTCTTAAAGAATATCATGGAAGATTCGTGTGACTCATCTTTAATCATTTCTAATAAGATCTGATTCTTTCTCACAGAAACACCTCCAGGTTTTCAGGAGAAGTGAGCTGTGAAACGACTTCACACTCATTCAGATGATCACACCATCAATGATTTAAGTATTCTCACTTGGATCTAATCCAGAGTCTCAATACTTCTGTCACTCAGATTCTATACCTCATTCTGGAACTCTTTCGACCATTTCAAATAATTCCGACTCGTGTCTCATCAAATGAACACAGTCATACTCACTGAAGTAATCAGTAAATATAATGAAGTACAGGAAATTTTTCTCTGGCATTACTGCTCATCGGGCCACATACATGAGTATGTTCAAGGTCCAATAAGCCTTTGGGCCTTTCTCTAGCTTGGCTAAGATGGGCCCTTTGTCTTTTGGTCCAGTAAGCAGAATTCAAGTCTCATAAGATATCCGATCAAATGAGCCCAAAAGTCCATAACTATGGGGTTTCTGAATCCGACTTACTCTATGTGACCAAAACATTTACGCCAAGAAAAATCAGGTTTAATTCATCAGATTTAAACCAATTTGGTATTTATGTTACATTTAGGCACTCTTTGGTTTAAGATATAAAACCCATTCCTTGAATAGGGTGCTACAATTAATATTTCATTAAGATCAAAAGAACAAAACTTGTCTTTTATCAAAATGAAAAACATTCAAATTCTTACAAGAAAATGAAAGACAACTCTGCTTAAAGCAGGTACATTGTAGCAATTACTTAATACAAAACCAAGCCTCAAAGGCATCTACAAGTGAAAACCCTACGGCTGAGGCAGCATCCATAGCTCCTTCCAGACATGCAGTTCCACTTGTCCTTCCTTCAACGTTCTACTGTTGCTTAGGCTCTGCATATTATAACAAATATCAGTGCCACAACCAGTATCCAATACCTATAAGGTAGAACTTGAAGTAATAACATGAATACCTGAGGAAGTAGTCTCATACATCAACTTCAACTCCTCATAATCTTCCATGAATTTAATGCAATCTCTCTTCCAATGCCCAGTCTCTTTACAGTAGCAGCACTTACCAACGTAAGATGTATCTGACTCGGGCTCAGAAGACACACGCTTGCCATGATTCAAAATCTGGACAACTTTGTCTTCACCCTTGTCAGCATTAGGTTTAGTAAACCTACCCTTCTCCATTATGAGATTATACAGGGTACTCTTCACGTTTGGCTCAACTGTCTTGAGCATATCATGCAGTTCAGTCAGCGTCTTCGTTAAGCCTTTCTTGATATAGTTCCTTTTGAACTTATCATAGCTTGACGGCAGTGACTGCAGAATGATCTCAGTTGCCAATTCTTGGCTAACTGGATAATCCAGTTTCCTCAGGTTATCAATGTAACCCATCATTTTACTGACATGAGGACTTACTGGATGATCATTTGGTAGCTTGCAGCCAGTGAGAGACTTAACCAACTGGTATCTCTCCACTCTTACCTGCTCCTGAAATTTCAATTTCAGGCTGCTGATCATCTCTATTGGCGACTCCATGTTCTCATATTGCTTCAGCAAATCTGAGTCCATGGTAGCCAATATCAGACCACGCACATCTACCGCATCATTATAATGCTTATTCCAAGCATTATATACTGCATGAGAAGCATTGGACCCGATCCTCACGGGGAGAGCTCTCTCAAGGACATAGTCCTTTCTCTCCTTCCTGAGGACTAGCCTCAGGTTCCGCGACCAAGTCAAGAAATTTGATCCGTTCAGTTTGTCCATCTCAAGGACAGACCGGATCGAGAAAGTGTTTTGATTGTTTGTGCTAGTCATAACTGAAATTTAGAGATAAATAGAGTTTTAGATATTTAGTTCATAAAAGAGTAATCTTAATAACTTATAAGAAAACTCGCATTGCATTCAAAATTTCTTTGTTTAACCTCATAAGAATGCAATGATTCCGAGACCCATGTTCAACCAAAACCAAAGTGGGCCACTGGCCGTCACCCGGAATTAGCTTTACTTGGTAAGCATACACACAGCTAGTTATATCCATATAACTCTCGGTTGTGGATTGGGCCCAAGGCCCAATTCACCAGATGTCTCAAGGCCCGGGACTCCCGATGGCCCAGTCAAGGAAACCAATCTCTTACAGCCAAATAATCACTAAAGTCTGGGACTCCCAATGAAATTAGTGACTATATACTACTTTACTTACGCAAAAACAGACACCTCACACTGTAAGCCATATCTGTAATTGAATAAGCGTTAAGTAGCTGACAAGATTGGGCAAGACATCCAAGCTTGATATTGTTTTTGAGGATTTTAGGTTTCAATAGATTTCCTCCCAAAATAGAAGATTACTATTTTGGGAAACTTTCCATTTCAGGTAACTTACTAAATATGGAAACTTTCTATTTAGGGAAACCTACTATTTTTAGAAACTTTCTAATTCGGAAACATACTATTTTTAGAAGTTTCCTATCATGCCAAAATTAGAAACTTCTAATATTAGAAGCTCTCTAATTTAATGTTGTATTAAAGTTTTCGGTTGGGTCACAAATTATAGGCCCAATTCTTGGCCCAAGACCACAGAATTCCAATTGGCCCAATGATTTGACATAACCTAGTCGGTTCATTAATTCTGGTCCAAGACCAAATTAACTACTAAATCCAACTGGTTATTTACTAAACCAGACCAGCTCTAAATTATTTGGTCCAACCAAATCAAACTTAGACCAGCCTTCGGTTTAGGTTAAAATTCAATTTTTTTTTGAATTTAAATCCGGTTTAACAAGAAATTAAATAATACTAATTGTATTAAATAATTTCCAGCAAACCGCGATTTGGGTTAACGGCTTAAACCATACATTAATTAAATAATTTATTATTCAACAAAAACAAATTCGTTTGTTATGATTCTACAAATCGAATCTTGAACAATAACAAACTCAATCAAAGCGATCCTTGAGATTATAAGTTTTCAAAGTTTGACTTTTCATAAATCGTATCATGACTTATACTAGAAGACAAAACCGATTTTGAATATCAACAAAACTTAACAAATCGATTCATGACATATTCATGACACATAATTCAATCAATCACTTTTGACTTTTTCAATTCGAATCATGACATTCACTTTAGATCATGACAAACACAAAAGACAAAACGATGAACATAATGATGTCATGATCGTGATCGTGAACATAATTTAATTATCATGATCGTGAACATAATTTAATTATCAAAAAATTCTATACATTAACAATTCAAACAATCGATTCTCGCATTCAAATAAGACAAAAGCGATTCTAAAATCGTTCACGTTCAATAATTGATCGCTATCAAAACGATTCTCTATGATATCGTTTCTTAATTATTGAAACAAAGTCAACATCACGATTCAAAAATCAACATGCGATTGTCATATTTCTAGGTTTTCCAAGTTTCAATCAATTTTACTCATTAAAATCGATTCATCAAACTAATAAACAACCTAGTATGATCCAAAAAGCAAAAACCTAATGACCTAGGCTCTGATACCACTGTAGGATTATGTTTGAGTTCATGGTGTAATTGTCAGGTTACATCCTAGCACATAATCATCTAGGATCTAGGTGATTGCAGATGAATGATAAACAGATCAAGGAGATTACCTTATGATTGCAGCGGATTGATCAAAGGAATATCGAGATCTGCAAGAGCTGATAGAAACCGACTCCTCCTAGGTATCCACACGCTTACAAGCTACTGGATCAGGCTGCTAGACCAAGTTGGAATCAACAGAGAGAGAGGACGGCTAGACCTAAGAAAATCGCAGAGGGCTGTTGTTTCTGGCGCCTCCCCTCTTCCTTATATGGGCCCAAGTGATTAAACTAATGGCCTATTAGGCTTTTGGGCCCAAGACCCAAATCAGACAAAATAACTGTATTTTGTCTGGCCCAATTCTCTGTACAAATACAGTAAATGCCTTGCATCTTACGGTATTAATTCCATTTAACTTTCCCGTTAGCTATGGTGTGTGACCCTTTGGGATCATACAATACTGGTAATAAGTCCTAAACTTATAGATCATGAGCGGGCTCTAGCAAGTCATCATGATCACCCAGTATTTATGACTTATGTCTGATCTCGACACTTATCATACTTTCTAGAGATAGTACGGTAGATTTCAGGACATTCCCAACAATATCCATTCCCTATCCAAAGCTTGATCTAGTTATAAGCGTGTTATATTATCTTCAGTAGTTTGTTGGCTAACCAAGAGAATTGTTGGTTCTAGTTTTTGGTCTAGAAGTTACTTATGCATTCATGCAAAACCTCTTCTATAAACCATGCCACCCATACTGAGACTGATATGAAGAACAAAAGCCATATAAGCTTCAGAGTGCAAGCACGATAGTAAGATATTTTATTCCCAATCCTCCTTTTTAGGATTTAACCATTGAGTCCCAAGATACCCGTGCAGAGTGAGTTCCATCCATAGAACCATACCATAAGAATGCATTACACATTGAATTGATTTTCCTTATACATTATTTTGGTAGGACGAAGCTGGAGAGTTAGAAATTCTCACTATCACAATATTGATCAACTGCAGCCTTCTAGTGAGGGATAGTGCCTTGGAACTCCACGAGGTAATTCTTTTCTTTACATGATTAATTAAGGTGATACATTTTATCATTTTTATCTTTGAGGTTAATAGTGTAACTCCTAAATATCTACCGAAAGTGATGCAGAAGTCATTCTCGTAAAGAACTTTATAATATATGTTTCATATTGAGATAGACCATACACATAGAAGTTGAACTTATGTATACACACTACAAGAACATAATGAATCTCAAACTCATGCAAGACTTGGAAGATGTTTTGAACCGAGCTAATGGATCCTTCTGTGAAAATCAAAGTCGCCAGCAAAGCAGAGTATGGTAAGCTTTGATTTTGCATAGTTTTGATGATATTTGAATTTATCATCATATATTTTCTTGTTAAGTAGAAGAGAGACAGTTCATTGCAATGATAAATAAGTAGGGTGATAGGTGATCACCTTGCATCAATCCTCGCTTCCCTTTGAAATATCCAGTAACCGTATTGTTATACCCAATAGTGAAGTTAGTTTTACATATGCACGCCTTTAGCACCCCAATATAGACCCATAATAGATTGGATTTCTAGGAAATTGAAGAAAAAATTTCCAAGATATTGTATCAAACGCCTTTATGATATCCACTTTGTTCGCTATTCTCTTTGGCCCTATAGATTTATGATACTCATTCACTGATTCACTAACCAGAATTTTGTTTTTGATTAATAACATGTCCATTAAAAGGCAGTTTTGTTTGGAAGGATGAGTGAAGGAAGAATTGGCTACAGACGCAAGACAAGAATATGGGATATAACTTTATAAATAGTGTTCAAACAAGAGATCTGCCTATATTTCGTAATCGTAGACGCACCAGGAAATTTTTGCACCAGTGTTAGGATAGTTGCATTGGTAGAAGAGGGTATGAAACTGGATGTGAAAAATTTTGGATCGTAACAGGCACCTGCTGGCCCACGATTCCCCAAGTTGATGTCTAAAAACCAGATGTTAGACCGTCTTGACCCGAAGTCTTGTTCTTGTTTAACTTAAACATAACCATTTTGGATTTCTTCACAAGATGGGATAGCAGCCATAACTTGCATTTGAATTTTACTATAGGAAAAGTCAGACAACTGAGAGTGAACAAAAGATAATATCTATGGCGATAACATACCATTAGGGGAAAGAACATATTAAAAATGCTTAAGGGAATGATCATCTAAAAGCTGATAGTTGAGGAGTGTGAAAGATCTTAATGAACTATATATGTTCCTTGCATGAGTAACTCCATAAAAGAATGTTGTATTCTGATCATCATCTTGTAACCAATTTATCTGAGATCATTTACAGAAGTAACATTCCTCGATTAACCTTAAGAAGTTCTATTTCCCACTTAAGTCTCCCTCTTGTTGGAACAGGCTATGAGAAGGCATGGTTAGAGCTTGCAGCTGAACATTTTGAAGTGACTAGTAAACTTCCAAAACTCAAGTTTGGATATGGGAAAATTGTCTTTGTTTAGTTTTTTTAAATCACCCTTTATTGACTTTTTCTTCCTACAGACTCGTTTAAATTTGAATCAACACGTCCTAGCCGACTATATACCTCCTCCACCACCTTAGTAAAGTCTGGTGCTTTGTCAAATAGTTAAAGAATTTTAACGGCCTAGTACCAGTTGAAGGCAAAGCATGTGCAATATCGATTAAACATGGGCAATGATCGGAGATCAACAATGGTGGTAAGAAAGAAGCTCCACAGTTGGGAAACAAAGAGATAAGATGATTGTTGACTAATAATCTATCCAACTTCTTTGCAATAGGTGTTAGTGGCTAGCTACTTGTCCATGTATATAGTGAAACCTAAAACCTTAGATCAAACATTCCCATTTGAGAAAGGCAATCCCTAAAATCATTCATGTGAGAGTCCAACACATTAACTTGAGGAAGCGAATGTTCAGCATAGTGAAGAATTTGGTTAAAATCTACCCTATCATCCATATGTTGACATCAAGTGAGATATTCTGGTGCAGGTTAATAAGATCCACCCAGAAGTTTGTTATATCCACTCTGCTATTTGATGCATAAACCACCGTGTAGATAAAATTTGCAGAGTTAGGCAGTTTAACCTCACAAGTTAATGTAGCGAGTTTGATGTCTAATTGTGATTATAGCAGTCCTTCCAAAGAATAATGATACAACCAATATCATTTGATAGGTGATTTGAGGTAAACTTCCATCCCTGAGAAATGGTTGATATAATCCGTTTCACATTTAGATTCTTAATATGAGTCTCCAATATAACACCAAAAGAGGCTGATGACTATTTAACCATTGACAAAAAAGCTGATGCTCATATGTGTCATTTAGACATCAGACATTCCAAAAAATAATTGCCGCGTATTCATAATATTTTTATTTTGGTTCTCCCGATGTAGGAGGAAGCATAACAGCCAGAAAATTAGAAAATTTGAAGGCTCTTTCGATGAAGACAGAAGCCCAGCAGCAAGATAACCAGAAGAAATTGAAGGCAGAAACTCAGATTTTTCTGAAGGATAGGCCATCGCAGGAAGAACCATCACAACACAAAGAAGGGTGGGATCTACATTTTTTTAGAGATGGCAATACATTTCTTTCAGGTGAAGGGATGTAATTGTAAGGTTCAACTGATGGAGTTATTGCATCTGGCAAAACTAACATTATAAGCATTAAAAAAATCTGGTAAACTCTTAACAATGGTTTCTTTGTATTCATTCTCCCTTGTTTCAAAACAGTAGGTTTAGATTGATTTCCGTTCTTAACCACATGAACCGAGGTCTTGACCATTCATCATTTTCTGTTTGAGAATAGTTATGTTGTACCAAGATATCGTAGGTAGTAACACCAATTAGGTAGCCTATTTTATATTCACTCCATCTTCTGGTTTAACATATGTAGTAATCACTCCATCCGCAACAACTTGATCAGTAATCGCATGTGAGGGATTTGTACTTTGAGGAACCACATCATTCAACTTAGATGCTAGAAGTTATAATTGGCTGTTTGATACCATAACATTTGAAAACCCATGAGACGCAATTTTTTCAGACTTGTTTTGGCAACCAGCTTTTTCCCTTACCCTTCGAGAAAGTTTACAAAACACAAAGGTATGGATCACCTGCGACTTATTTAACATTTTAGAATCCATAGATGCTTGAGATACATTCTTTTTACTAACTAATAAATTCTTCTTTACAACATGAGGCTTTGCTACCGAGGGCTTTACAGGTGGAGGAAGAGAAATACAATTTCTTACTATATGGCATAATTCCTTAAAGTGAGAGCATGTTGGAGGCATCCATAGGTATTCAACTCTCACCTCGACCACTTCACCATTTTGCCTCTCGGATTTCACAATGTGAGGCAAGGGATCAGTTCAGTTAACTTCCACTTTAATATGAGACATAAAGACGCTTACCATATTTTTTTTAAGTCATTTGTCTCTTTTGGGTCCCCAATTATACCAGCAACAATACTAAGACCCCCTTGATGTCTAAGGTCAATTGGGACACCAATTAGATGAGCCCAAATTTGAAACAAAATATGGGATGGCGACTGAATAGAGTGCCTAACTGACCATTGCACTGTGTGAAACATAGAATCATCCGCATACCATATTTCCTTTTCCAGAATCTTATGCCTTAGATAGTCGCTAGGTATTTGAACAATCATTGGTGTAGTTAGGGGGGTATTATGGATCTCCACTCTTCTGCATTTTCCCCACATATTACTTAACACACTTTGGATTTTGGATTTGATTATAAAGAGGAGACTTATCATTGAAGTAACAAATAATGAAATCCTTTTGAAGTTCTACGTCCTTTTGAAATACCTTAGCAAGCATTAACACTTACGGTCGACATGTAGCCAAGCATGAAACTGGAGCAAGTCTTAATAGAGATTAATCCTCATATCCCTCAATTTGTCAGCCATTGTTTGAGTATGTGGAGTATTGACAAGTTTTAGTTTTTATGTTTCATCATTTTCCTTAGAGGAAAGATCAAGTTTTTCTCCACCACTAGGCTTTATGGTATCAGAAGAACCAATTTTTAAAAGGCTGTATCTTGGGAATTCATCACTGGATAACTTTATCCACACAGACTGGTGTCCTAGTGTTTGAAGCTCTATTAGTAATTATTGGAGAAGAAATTTTGGGCCGACAAGTTTCAGATTCACATTCACCACTGATCCATTGGAAATACCAAGTTTCCCTATAAGACTTTTTTCAACAGTCGTTAAATAAGCAACATTAATAGATCCATCACCCGGTAGTAAGGAAAAATAAGATTCAATAGAAGACGCCATTGCACTAGTTCCATCTACAAGCTTTGAAACTCGAGATGGGGTCGGTGACTTAGTAGTAGAGTTAGGTTGATTCATGATGACATCAGCATTTACAGATCCAGATCTAGAAGTGGAGACAACTAAGACTAGAGTCTAAATAGTTTGGGAATCAGCAGTAGTCATGACAACTTCTGCAGTTGGAGAAGAATCATCAATAGTCATGACAAAACCTACAATTGGAGAAGAACCAATACCCTGACTCTTAGCAGTAAGGGGTCACAGTTAGGTCAACATATTAAGTCTTTTTCACCAGAAGAAGGGAGAGGAAGAAACTAAGAAGAAATATGAATAGAATCATGAGGATTAAGAGGCACCGGTGGAGGTTTCAGGTGTCTTTCACAAGCGGTGAAAGGCGGTGGTTTTAGAGGAAAACCACGGCCATCTGGAAACCAACGATTTGACATTGAAATTGTATGAGAGAGAAAAAAAGACTTTTTAACAAATAATTTCACCCAAACATCATATGAGTTTATGTGGATCGATACATTTAGCTCTTAGGGCATCTCCAATGTAAAATTCTATTTTTTGCTCCAAAATGGAGTTGAGTTATACTCCAACCCTACTCCATTTTAGAGTGAAATATAGACTCATGAGTAAAAAAATGGAGTAATGAATATAATTACTCCATATTTAGAGTAATCCTATTTTTTTATTCTATTTTGGAATGAGATATGGAGTGGGATTGGAGAAGATTTACTCCAAAATAAAGTTTGAAGTGGAAAATAAAGTAAAGTTGGAGATGGTCTTATTAGTCGTATTTTAAATGCATTTTTACAATTGACAATTCACAACAGATTCTCTAACTATCATCAAATAGCAAGATTATATCTATCTGGTCGTACTTATAAGTTATATGACTAAAAACAACTCAACCCACGATATGTTAATCGACGACATATCGCTGTAATTATATCGCTCTATAACAGATGAATCTACTTATCCTCAAATTTATAGAACCTCCGAAATTTTTACCACACCTTGCAACTTGTAAAATTCAAACAAAAAAATCATCAATTAGCTGATATTCAGTCAGTATATAATGATAACAACTAGATTAACTGTATTGTCCAAAAAAAAAGTTTTTCGTTAAAGCACGAGAAGTGGATCTCCATTGTCCATAAAAAGTTTCTACGTAAACTTTATAAAGAATAAAATTTAAAAAAAAAATACATAAATAAAAAGGAGAAAAAACAAATAAAAAGTGTTTGAGAAAGAAAGAACGCATTGCATCTAAAAGTTGCTAACCGTTTGAGTAACTTAAGTTGTAGTAACCTTCTGTAATCAATGAAAGTATTTCAAGTAAAAAAACTAGCTAACCTCTCCGATGCCGGAGGAAGCTCCGGTGATTAGAACTACTTTTCCGGCTATGTTTTCGAAGCGGAATTGCTTATAGAGACGAATCACAAGTTTGATGAAAACATAAAATGGGTAAAAGAAGAAGAGAAAGATGATGGCAAGAGGAGGAAGAAGGAAGTTTAGAATTGTGTTAAGTATATCCATGATGTTCGTTTGCAGAACCAAACACCACTACTAGCTAGCCTCTCAACTTATTTTCTCTGTTAAAATATACAAACTTAATTGGCTAGAAGGTGAGGAATTTCAGTTACCTACTTAAAAAGTTATATAGCAAGTGGAAATGGTGTACCTCTCCAGTAAACCTTCATTTAGACTTATTTAAGAAAATATTGAGTGGTTGAAGGTAATCCAAATGAATGCTTTCACCCGTGTAAGTCTATGCATTGACCTAATCCTTTTTTGGCTAATAATTTTATTAAAATCAGATTGTAACTACAAAGTTAGTATAGAGAATTTGTGAAAAGACATATATGCTTATATAATGAAAAAACGTTACATAAAAAAGTGAATATATATATATATATATAGCGTTAACAACTTTGGAAACAGTAATTTCATAAACATAATATTGTTAGACGATAACTTTATGCTCTACAAGGGTATAAGGAATGTAAGGACATCTCTAACTCTATTTTATTTTTCACTTGAAATGTTATTTTAAATAAATTATTCTCCATTAACACTCCATTTTTTATTACAAATTAATGGAGTAATATGTGAGATTACTTTATATTTAGTGTAAAAACTATTTTTGACACCATTTGGAGTGAAATTGTTTTTATTTATAAAATAGTCATTGTTTTTATTATATATATATATATATATATATATTATAACGATAATTTTAAATACTTTAAAATATTATAAAATTAATTAATTTTGAACACTAATTTTTATTTTAAAATTATAAAGTAGAATAATTTTATAATTTATGGAAGTTTTGAAGAAAAAAAACTATAAATAAGGTTAATTTATAAATTTTATAAATAAAATGTATAGTATCAAAATAGAAAAAAAATATATTTAAAGAAATTCTATTTTGTTTAGTAAAAATTGATGAGTAGAATAATATATTAGAGAAAAACATTACTTCATTTGGAGTTATTTGATTATGGAGTAAGAAATGGAGTTTTACATTGAAGATGGCCTAACATTCACGAATCGCTAATTTCTTAATACCTTTTTGCATGAAGTTTTATTTGCAAATTATTTTTTGTCAAGAGAATTAGATATCCAAGTGTTCTTAATTAAGATAAAAAAAAAATCTACAAAATATATAATCAAAACCAATACTTCAAAATATATGAATAATATACATGATAGGGGTTTTCATCTTAGAAAAGTCTAGATTAATGAATATGAAAGAATTGAAAACCGTTTTGTTTGGTTTGTTGAAATGTAAAAATAATGTGTCCACATGCAAATTTGGACAAATGCATTTAAGTTTTCACATGTTAATAGTACATTACAAGTTTGGACCATTGCATTTAAATTTTCACATCTAAAACACTATAAACCCCAACGACAGAAGACTGACAACAGTCATAAATTCTACGGTCAGTCAACTAAGAATACATAACATAAGTAATAACCAGAAACTGAGAAATTTGATTCCATCAGTCTGGTCCATTTCGCTTGATAAAGTGATAGCGTTGAATTATCTAACCATTCTACCCGTACACGTTTTTAGCGGGAAAAATCCGAATTTTTATGAACCTTAGGGATTAATATGGATTTTGGCTTAGAATAACTGTAATTCCCTGATTTTGAATTATTTATTTTAATAAATTATTAATTCAGATTAATTGATTTCAGACAATTTTAATGTTCACTGGTGACAGATCGAAAAATGGCCATAAGACTATATAAAGGGTGGATACTTTCGACTGACTGGACACTCGAGGGACTAGACCGGGATGGACCACCAGCTAGTTTTACTCACTCATACCATGGAGAAAACATCGTCTATACAGCTTGGATGGGAGCAAGCTGGATCACAGATCGGATCAGTGATGCTTGCGCTGATGGGAATCCGAAAGTTCGAGGGAACTTATCCAAGATCGATGGAAGGATCGAAGGACTAAGTTCTACTCGGTTAGATAAGCCAGTTAAGATGATTTCCGAGCTAAAACCAGTCAGGCCAGATTTTTGGACTAGTTGGACGATTATTTAGATCAATCAGTTCTTGTTTTGTTCAGACAGTGATTGGTCAGGATTCAGACATGACGGTTGGATCTGTCAGCTTAAGCTCAGTTTAAGGGAAAAATTGCTTATATGGTTTTTTGGGAGAGCGGTTATTGGCTAAAACGCGGATTGTTGGCTCAAGGGAAAGTGCGGGAACGGTTATCTGAGTATTTTTGCGCGGCTTACGAGTTAAAGTGCGAGGAGGCGTTGGTTTATGGACTGGCCAATCAAAAACGCGCTGGGACAGTTTTTGGGACGGTTTTGGCTAGGAAAATGAATAACCGCCATATTTAATCGACCCTTAGCCAATTTTTATCAGTTTCCACGCACAGAACGAAAAAGAAACTGAGAGAGAATTGCATAGAAAATTGAGGGTGAATATACCGAGAAGTTAAGGAAATCAAGTGCGAAGGCTTGTTGTGACCGGACTGATCATCGCGACCCAGTTTATGTGACGTGATATCAAGAGGTGTCAGAAACTAAACCTACTGATTCCAAAACTCTAAGATGAATGTTCTAGACCGATGCTCTAGTCTGGTTCGTTTACTTGTTGTGTTTCTTTAAATTTAGATTGCTTGACTCTATTTCAATGTTCTGCTACTCAGCTTAAGGATTGACTCGGATAACCTGGGTGATTAGGCTTGGCGGGTTCTGTCTTGTAACTGATAGAAAGAACTGATTGTATGTTACGGATTTTGACTTGGCTCGATGAGCGGCTTAAACGCACTCACTAAGCAACTTGTTTTGCTTACGCTTTCTTTGATTTAACACGGGAAAGGAACATGATAAGAGTGGCTAGGATCGCGGGACAACGGCAGGCATGAAGGAAGGAAGGATGGTGGTTTCTAGTTATAATGTGTTTTTGGCCTAGTTAAATAATGTAATAGCTTATTAGCAAACTCTTCATTGTAATAGAACCACATGTTTAAGTAATTCAAGTTATCTGTTTAAACATGATTCAGTTTAAAAATCGATTAACCTCAAAATATTAAGTATGGAAATCACGTTGGGGTGTTTCAATAACCCTGGTTATAAAAAATGATACCCATAATTTTAATTTAAATTATTTTGAATTTTTATTAGATAATAAGTATGAAAAACAAATTTAGAAAAGAAATATGAAATGATCGGTTTTTTATTTGAAATATTTTTTCTAATTATTTGATTAAAACTAGATTCATACTAAAACTATTTTTACTTCCCTTCTTTTAATATATATATTATATTATTTGAAAAGATAACTTTGATTAAAAAAATTAAAAAATACCTTAATGATTAATTTATCAAAAAAAATTATTTAAATTCTTAATTATTTAAAGTTTTAATAAGAAATTATATATATGTGCATATATATTTTATTATATTTTCTAATAACCATAATATTTTTTAAAATAGTTGTTAAACTAATTTTAGTTCACTAATAGTTATATAAATAGTTTTGTAAGAATTAATGTGAGTATGATACATAAAAACAGAAATCTCAAATAATATTATAAAATATTGAGATATTTTCTATTTTTGTTATTATAAAAAATGGATTAAAAGTTAATAGTTGAGAAAGAAAAAAAAAACTAAAACAGTAATAATGACAATTAGTCACAATAATTTTAATTTATTAGTGGTATGTATATAACTTTTTGTAAGAATTAACTTGAAGGCATAGTAAAAAGATTTGTCAAATAAAATCAGTGTTTTAAAAAGCGGTGTAGGCGGGGCCTAAGCGCTAGGCGGTCTTTAACTATGGTGACTTTCTCTTAGGCGTTAAAATTAGGCGTTTATGTTATTAAGCGGATTTAAATGGTTTTAGGCGATCCTAGGCGGAGTTAGGCGGTTCTAGGCGGGTCTAGGCGGTCCTAGGCGGCTATACACAAATTTTAACCAATTATCATTCGGTTTTTAATTGTCAGGTTTGTTTCGGTGTAATTTTAAAATTGTATTACATATAACTAAATTTATAAGTTTTTATTTCATAGATTAATGGTTATCAATTAAAAAATATTGTAAATTTAACAAATTTGATAGCAAATGTCGTGTGATGATAAATTTAACTAATACTTTTTTGTTATTCTGATGTACTTTGAGTTTTAAATCTATTTTTAAGATTAAAAGTATTTGAATTATATGATATATATTATATAATATATCTAATATATATCATTTTCTTTTATAAACGCATATACCGCCTAAAATCGTCTAGGTCCCGACTAGGCGTTCCAGGCGCTAGGCGATGGGTTGCCGCCCGACTAGCGCCTAGCGCTTTCTTGAACACTGAATAAAATTATAGAAAATTTTATTATTTCAGAAAAGTTTGAATAAAATTTATTAATTAAAAAATAATACTAATTTATTTTATTAAATACTTTTATGTAATTAATTTTGTGATAATTAAAATGAACACGTATAAATTTGATTTTTCAAATAATATTATAAAGATATCTTCACTTATTTGCCACAAAAACACTTCTCATAGACAAATTTGTTTCCACATCTCTCTGAAAGCGGACTCTCAATGGTGTTAGATAATTTAGAGGTTAATACGTTAATATTTTTGTGGCTCATACTTGGTAAAATCGGATAATATATACATTTAGATGTCATTTTTACTAACAAGTTATATACGATGTTGATTTTGACAAAAAAAAAAAGACAAGTAAAACAAAATTGTTTTGGGTGTTTTTTAAAAGAGCAAAAACCAAGAATTCACTTATCACCACCAACACAACCAACGTGCCAAATCAACTTTTGGTAATATAACAAACATATATCAGATCGTGGGGGTCAATTGCACGAAATGTATCTTTTCATTCTTTTTTATTGCAATCTTGTACTTTTACAAAAGTCTTTGCATTTATGTATCTTTTTTGCAGGATTTACCATCAAAAAAATCATTTTATCCCTTACACTTTCTTTTTTACTCATTTCTTAATCCTCTCATCTACCGAAAACTATTCATCTTTTATTATTATTTTTTTATTTTATTTTCCTTTTCCTTCTCTTTCTTACTTTTTTTTTGACAATAAAGTAAAAAAGTAGAACACTAGTTTCCTATCATCCATATCGGTGGTTCTGGCTCAATATGTGTGCTTGATGACTGCCTGAGTCTAGCACTTCGTGCTAGCCTATCTGCTATCTGATTCTGCGTGCGTGATATGTGCGTGAGAGTAAAAGACGTGAAGGTCAACTTCCTCTTGTCGATTTCTTCTGTGTAAACTGAAAAGGCTGACCAATTCTCTGCATTAGAGACGATCCTCACCACTTCTGAACAATCCGTTGCAAAGGTAATGTGTTTTGATCGAAAAATTCCATGCATTCCATAGCCCAAATAAGTGCCTCAAATTCCGCATGAAGCGGCGATAAACTTTGTATGTTGTTCTTAGCTCCCAACTGAATGTTTACCCCTCCTTCATAGCAACTGTACCATCCGTAGCCAGTGAACATATCCCCCTCCTTCCAGGATCCATCAACAAAACACCATTGGCCCTTATATATCTCAGTAGGTATGTTAGAATCTGGATTTCCCATATTCCTCTGAATACTATCTGTTGTGCCTGCATGAGCTCCTTCCCATGATAAGTATTCCGTTTTTACCAGCCGTAATGTCTCATTGGGATCACGATCGATATTATTGTATACCATATCATTCCTACTCTTCCAAATATACCATAGTATCCAAGGAAACTGGCCATTTGCATCCAATGGTGGTAGTCTCCAATATAAATAGTCCATATTTGTATGGAGTGCCTCTGTAGGAAAGCATATCTGATTAGTGGGAATTCGTGACAATGCCCATGTTTGAAGGGCCGGAGGACATTCAAATAGGACATGATTTACTGTCTCCTCAACTCCACACCTTACACAGTATGTGTCACATCGAATACCCCTTGATTTTAAATTCTTAGATACTGCCAGACATCCTGTTAGTACCTGCCATATAAAGTGTCGCAATTTTGGTGGACAGTTTATCTTCCATGAGTTCCCTTGTAATCCCTTAATGTCTGGCCCCAGCACCTGAACATAATTGCCTTTATCTGGGAATTCCCTCTCCGTAAGATATCCCGATTTTACCGTATATCCTCCAGATTTAGTAAAATGCCATCCAAATGTGCCTGGCTTTACGTGTTTGCTAATTGGCATGCTGCCAATCAACATAGCATCTTCCGGATCAAAAACTGCATCTAGCAGCGCCTTGTTCCAGGTGCGACTCCGATGATTGATCAGTTGGTCTACCGTATATATGTTAATATTCGAGCCTTGTTTACGGGTTGCTGGTCTCGGGCGATAGGTTGTGATGTAAGATGGGAGGTGTATAGTTGTTTGGGTCGCCCAGCTGGTCGGAGACGCTCTCTGGTTAATCCGTGGTCGATGGTCGATGGTCGATGGACGATGGTCAGTGCTCGAATGGGAAAAGCTTGCTGGCCGAAGGCGCTCTCAAGACTTCTCAGTGGATGGTTAGATGGAGTTGATGGTGGATTGAAGAACGCCACTCAAAGGTGTGAAAGCCCTTGTGATAAGCTCAAGAATCTAAGCCTTAGTGAATCCACACATAAGACATAAATTCATAATGTTTTCTAAGAAGGGGATGAAGGAATCTCTAGCAGTTCTAATCAGGATTAGCAACCCTAGTCTGAATTCCGAGCCTAGGATCTAAGGTTCATGTAATTGAATCTATGGGATCTCAGATTTACCTGATGATTAGCAGCGGAAGGTTTGCAGATAATCGAGATCACGAAGCACCTCAAACGATGTGCCTCTACTGGTATCCACACGCACACAAACTGGACAGGAGGGATGCTAGTGCCTATGTGAGATCTAATCTCTAGAGAGGTTTCTATCTCGTTCTGGTGGCTGTGAATTGGGTTAGAAAACAGTTTAGGTCGACCATATATCTTATATATGTCGACTTAAACCATAACGGAATTAACCAACGATTAAACCGAATTAATCTGATTAATCCGCGAGTTGCATCGATCGATGCACTATCTGCATCGATCGACACTGCCACAGAATATTGATATCGAATGCATATCATGTCGGAACGTTTAGGGGTTAATCCTGATTCAGTTTTTCAGATTAATTCATCCTAAACATGCGGATCTAGGTTCTCTTGAATAGAAACATTAGATGATCTCACCTTTTACCTGTTTGTTGCAGCGGAAGAGATAGAACAGGTCAGAGATCAGATAGAAACACCGAGAGATGAATCCTCCAAAGGCTCACACACGCGATCACAGAAAACGGCTGCTAGACCGGGCTGATGGGAGGCGCAGGGAGAGAGAGATTCGGCGCTGGGGGCTAGGGTTACTGGAGAAAACAGACACGAGTTTTATTTATAACACTCGTTCAGTTCCGTTTGGGCCTTTTGGCCCAAATACCAATTAACTCCAAGACGTTCGCGCACTGCATCGATCGATGCACCTTGTGCATCGATCGACACACAGTGGCCAAACCCTTTTATTCTCTCTCTAAGTACAGTAAATGCCTAGCACTTTTACCGTACTTCTGCTAAGCCGTTCCTACATATTTTCCTGTTAGCTTAGGCGTGTGACCCATATGGGATCATATAATAAAGGCAATAAGTCCAAGACTTATAGATCATGAGCGGACTCTAGCAAGCCATCATGACCCCCAGTATTATATGACTTATGTCTGATCATTGACATACTCTTACTTTCTAGAGACAGTACCGAGATTACTGGACACAATTCCAACAATCTCCCACTTGTACTGGAATCTCTGTATTCATAATCCTTTTGCCACAATATCTTGATTAGTCATAAGGCAAGATTAGTGTCATCCTTATAAAGCCTAATCTTGTTCATCGGACTCTGATTTGATACTGACAATCCAAACGACTCGGGAAAGTCCGTTTGAGCATGGCCATGCGTTTTCCAGTATTCAAATCTCCGATTGGCCTAGAGATATTCACTCCATTTATATTGGAGGGACAAATCCCGTCTTGTTCCATCACTGTAAACTACTCATTTCATAATGTACCCAAACAAGGTCCTTATAACTATCGCAGAACGATAGCGTTAGACAATGATCAAAGTACATCAGTCCATGGGCAGTCACATGCATGTGAACTCAGGTCTAAGGACTATACTCTATAGTCGTAGTAAGAATCTCTTATGACACAGATATAAATATCCTGAAGAGTTCTTATAAGCGGGTCTTGTCCGGTCGTATGTTCCCAACATACACCTATGTACTGACTTTGATGCCGCGCATCTATGACACACTGAGACTTTGTCATAAGTCACGTACCAATCCAGTCTCACACGGTTGTTGGTGTTCCAGTTTCAACAACCTTCGACTAGGGACAGGATGATATAAAACATTTATCAAATATAGGGTCTCATGATCAAGCTAAATGACTTTGATGACTCAAGATCAAGTCACTTACTTCGATGACCTATAAAATGCTTCATATCATTTTGGAACGATTATTTCATCACAGTTAAAATAATCTTGAAATAATAATTTCATTAAAACATAAAATAATGTTTTACAAGAACATATCAAATAACTAAAATAAAGCTCACAAAACTCCCACTCAAATTTAGATTACATTTCAATGTTTCTAATGCCTACAGCTTCAGTCAGGAACTCGAGCTTAGGCCTTGGGAGTGGCTTTGTCAACGGATCAGCGACATTATCATCTGTCGGAACTCGGCTGATCTTGACTTCCTTTCTATTTACGATGTCACGTATCAAGTGAAATCTTCTTTGAACATGCTTGGATTTCTGGTGTGATCTTGGTTCCTTTGCCTGAGCTATAGCACCATTGTTGTCACAAAACAGTGCCAGAGGCTCAGCCGCATCTGGTATCACACCTAGTTCCATAATGAACTTTCGTATCCAAACAGCTTCCTTCGCTGCTTCTGAGGCGGCGATATATTCAGCTTCTGTAGTGGAATCAGCAACGGTGTCCTGCTTGGAGCTTCTCCAACTTACTGCACCGCCATTCAGACAAAAGACATAACCGGACTGTGACCGGAAATCATCTGTGTCTGTCTGGAAACTTGCGTCCGTGAATCCACTGACTTTAAGCACATCACTTCCACCGTACACCAAGAACTTATCCTTAGTATGTCTTAGATACTTCAAGATATTCTTTACGGCAATCCAATGGTTTTCACCTGGATTTGACTGGTATCTACTCGTCATGCTCAATGCATAAGCAACATCAGGACGAGTACAGATCATGGCATACATGACAGATCCTATTGCTGATGCATAAGGAATATTCTTCATGCGCTCAAGCTCAGCAGCCGACGTAGGGCTCTGCTTCTTGCTTAGCGTTGTGCCATGTACCATTGGCGTGAAGCCCTTCTTGGAATCTTTCATGCTGAATCTTTGCAGGACTTTGTCAATGTATGAGTCTTGACACAAGCCTATCAGCCTCTTAGGTCTATCCCGATAGATCCTAATTCCAAGAACGTATGCTGCTTCACCCATGTCTTTCATGGAAAAACAACTTCCAAGCCAGTCCTTTATAGACTTCAGCATTGGAACGTTGTTTCCGAGAAGCAGTATGTCATCGACATACAGAATAAGAAATACAATCTTGCTCCCACTAGATTTCTTATACACGCATTGTTCTTCTTCGTTTCTAATGAAGTCAAATTGCTTGATCGCTTCATCAAAACGAAGATTCCAGCTCCTCGATGCTTGCTTCAATCCATAAATGGATTTATGAAGCTTGCATACTTTCCCAGCATTCTTTGGATCTATGTAACCGTCAGGTTGCGTCATATACACATCCTCTTCCAGAATACCATTCAGGAAGGCGGTTTTCACGTCCATCTGCCAAATTTCATAATCATGAAAAGCTGCAGTTGCTAGTAGAATCCGAATAGATTTCATCATAGCCACTGGTGAATAGGTTTCATCGTAATCCACACCGTGAACTTGTCTGAAACCTTTTGCCACCAACCTGGCTTTGTAAATCTGGACATTTCCATCCACGTCAATCTTCTTCTTGAAGATCCATTTGCACTCGATGGCTTTTACACCAACGGGTAAGTCAACCAACGAAAACACTTGGTTGACCGACATGGAGTCCATTTCGGAATCAGTGGCCTTGCGCCACTTAGAGGAATCTGGGCCCATCATGGCTTGATTGAAGTTCGATGGTTCATCACCATCAATGATCAAAAGATCATGACAGTCAGTCACGAGGAATCCTTGATATCTCTCGGGTTCGTGACGGATCCTCCCGGATCTTCGAACTTCAGGTACCACAGGTTCAGGCTCTACAATTTCTTGTAGGGCCTCCTCCTGCTCTTCCTCATTAGGTTGAGCAGTATCCTGTTCATCTTGAATTTCTTCAAGCAGTACCTTACTCCCACTGTCTTTCTTAGAGAGAAACTCCCTCTCAAGAAAGTTACAATCCCGGGCAACAAAAATCTTGTTCTCGGAACGTAGATAGAAGTAATAAGCCTTGGTTTCCCGTGGATAACCAATGAAGTAGCATTTGTCAGATTTTGGTGTAAGCTTGTCTGAGATCAATCTCTTGACGTAGGCCTCACAACCCCAAATTCTGAGATAAGACAGCACTGGAGCTTCTCCAGTCCATAATTCATATGGTGTCTTTGCTACTGCTTTTGATGGCGCTCTATTTAGAGTGAACACTGCTGTTAGCAGAGCATATCCCCAAAGGGATATTGGAAGGTCTGTGTGACTCATCATAGATCGAACCATATCCAATAAGGTCCGATTTCTCCTCTCAGACACACCATTCCATTGAGGTGTTCCAGGAGGAGTGAGTTGGGATACGATCCCACACTCTCTCAGATGATCACTGAATTCCTGGCTTAAGTATTCTCCTCCTCGGTCGGACCGAAGAGCCTTAATGCTTTTGCCAAGTTGGTTCTGTACTTCATTTTGGAATTCTCTGAACTTCTCAAAAGATTCAGACTTATGTTTCATCAAATAAACATATCCATACCTACTGAAATCATCAGTGAAGGTAATGAAGTACTGATAGTTTCCTCTTGCATTTGTGGACATTGGGCCACACACATCAGTGTGTATCAGGCCCAATAAGTCACTGGCCCTCTCGTTAGGTTTATTAAAGGGGGCCCGTGTCATTTTGCCCATCATGCATGATTCGCATTTCTCACATGACTCAAAGTCAAATGAGCCAAGAAGTCCATTTGAATGGAGCCTCTTGATGCGTTTCTCGCTGATGTGCCCTAAACGACAATGCCATAGAAACGTTCGGTTTTCCTCATTAGGTTTAAACCGTTTTGTATTAATGTTATATATTGGCGCGGATTGATCGAGTATGTAAAGCCCATTCGAAAGAGGGGCAGAACCATAGAACAAATTGTTGCGATTGAAGGAACATAATTTATTCTTAACTGAAAAATCATAACCTTCCAAATCCAACAAAGAAATTGAAATAATATTTCTGCTTATAGCAGGTACAAAATAACAATTATTCAGTTCTAAAATCAATCCCGAAGGTAAAGACAACAAGTATGTGCCTACAGCTAGTGCTGAAACTTTCGCTCCATTCCCAACTCGTAGCTCCACTTGTCCTTGCTTCAGCCTTCTACTGTTGCTGAGTGCCTGCATATTAGTACAAATATGAGCCCCACAACCAGTATCCATGACCCATGAGGTATTATCAGAAGTAGTTGTATTAACTTCTATAACAAAAATACCTGATGAAGAAGTCTCGAAAGTCTTCTTCTTCAATTCCTTTAGACCTTCCTGGAATTTCTTACAATCTCTTCTCCAATGCCCCAGTTCTTTGCAGAACCTGCACATGTCAGTAGGCCCAGCCTTGGACTTGGGCTTGGGCTTTGGCGTGTCCTTGTCCGCGACTTGGACAGCCTTGGCCTTCCCCTTATCCTTAGCAGAGGATTTCTTAAACCCCTTGCCCTTTTGCACCATAAGCACATTGGGGTCCTTGGCGGTTTTCCTCAAGTTGGGCTCTGCAGTCTTGAGCATTCCGTGAAGCTCAGGTAGTGTCTTACTCAAGCCATGCATGTTAAAGTTCAGAATGAACTGATCATAGCTTGCAGGTAAAGACTGCAGAATGATGTCGCAGGCAAGTTCCTGGCTGATTGGGCAGTCGAGTTTCTGAAGATGATCGAGATAACCCATCATCTTCAAGACATGAGGACTCACTGCCGCATTCGCAGCCAACTTACAGTCCAAGAGGTTCTTAACTGTCTGGAACCTCTCAGTCCTAGCTTGCTCCTGAAAAAGCGATTTCAGGCTTGCCATTATCTCGATGGGAGACAATACACTTTCGAACTGTTTTTGCAGCTCAGGAGTCATTGTCACCAACATCAGGCAATAGACATCATTTTCATCTGACGAATGCTTTTCCCAAGCATTGTGCAGAGTCCTGGCAGCATTGGCAAGAGGCCTCTCGGGGAGGGGATCACGAAGGACATAATCCTTCTTCTCCTGCTTGAGGACCAGCCTCAAGTTCCTTGACCATGTCAGGAAATTCGTTCCAGTCAGCTTCTCCTTCTCGAGAACAGACCGGATCGAGAATGTGTTTTGTGTGCTTGTAGTAGCCATATCTGAAATATATAAATAAAAAGGTTATTAGTTATTATGTTCAAAATGACTAATCTCGTATTAAAAATTTAATATGATTAATCACGCATTATATTCAATAACATCAGTTACCCTCAATAGAATATAATGATTCCAAGATCCACATATAACTAAGATTAAAGTGGGCCACTGGCCGTCACCCAACCTTAGCTTATATCGGTAAGCCCTATATCGGCTAATTATATCCGTGATATAACTCTTGGTTGTGAATCTGGGCCCGAGGCCCAATCCACTCTGATGTCTCAAGGCCCGGGACTCCCGATGGCCTAGTCAAGAAAACCAGACTATACAGTCATGTAATCATTAATGTCTGGGACTCCCAATGACATTTATGAATCACAAACCGTCTTATCCACGCAAAAGTAGACACCCTCACACTGTAAGGCCATGAATACAATTGAATGGGCTTCGACAGCTGACATAGCCTGGACAAGACATCCAACGCTTGATATTATTTGAGGTTCGTAGGTTTATTAAAATTTCATTCCCAAAATAGAAGATTACTATTTCGGGAAACTTTCTATTTTTGGAAACCTACTATTTTTGGAAACTTTCTAAAATTGGAAACTTTCTAAAACCGGAAACTTTCTAACTTTAGAAATTTCTTAAAATCCAAAACCCGCAAATCCAGAAACTTCTATTTTAAGAAACTTTCTAATTTCAAAATTTCGGAAACTATAATTTAAAATCGACTTTATATTTTATAAAATAAATTTTAAATTGATCTGAAGAAAGACTCAAATAATTGGCCCAATTGTTTTAACTTCTTGGCCCGAGGCCCAAGAATTGGTCCATGTCCAAGACATGACCCAATTGTCCAATTATTTGACATAACCGGTCTGGTTCATTAAAATTGGTCTAACCAAATTTTAGTTACTACGATGACCACAATTGTCAACCGGTTATTTACTAAACCGGATTTTCTCAATTTATTTGGTCCAACCAAATCAAATTAGAAAATCCTGGTTTAGGCACTAAATCCAATAATTATTTCGACATTGGATTTCTTATCCCGGTTTAACCAGAACTTAATAAATTTATTAAGTCTGTTTATTAAACCGTGACGGTTTAAGTTTTTAATTAAATTAAACCGAGCCAAAACCCTAACCGCATCGATCGATGCTCTCAGCAACGATCCTGCAACGATCGTGCATCGATCCTGCATCGATCGATGCTCTCACGCGTGCACGAAACGGTCAACAGATTTGGCCGAGAGATTCTCGCGAGATCCATGCGATCGTTTGATCGATCCATGCGATCGTGGTCAATCTCTCGCGGTTGCAACGATCGATCCATGCATTGCATCGATCGATGCAATGCGATCTCAGTCGATGCAAAATCAGTTTAGGTCGCATACCAAATCAATATAGCTTGGTCATGCGATTTTTCAACTGTTTGTTTAGGATTCAATTCTTGTTTCTTAAGTGTTTTAATCTTATCAGTAGATTGATTCAAAAACACCTCTTTAAACAATCCTAAAAATGAATCTAAACAAGAAAAACCAGAACCAATGGCTCTGATACCACTGTCGGAACGTTTAGGGGTTAATCCTGATTCAGTTCTTCAGATTAATTCATCCTAAACATGCGGATCTAGGTTCTCTTGAATAGAAACATTAGATGATCTCACCTTTTACCTGTTTGTTGCAGCGGAAGAGATAGAACAGGTCAGAGATCAGATAGAAACACCGAGAGATGAATCCTCCAAAGGCTCACACACGCGATCACAGAAAACGGCTGCTAGACCGGGCTGATGGGAGGCGCAGGGAGAGAGAGATTCGGCGCTGGGGGCTAGGGTTACTGGAGAAAACAGACACGAGTTTTATTTATAACACTCGTTCAGTTCCGTTTGGGCCTTTTGGCCCAAATACCAATTAACTCCAAGACGTTCGCGCACTGCATCGATCGATGCACCTTGTGCATCGATCGACACACAGTGGCCAAACCCTTTTATTCTCTCTCTAAGTACAGTAAATGCCTAGCACTTTTACCGTACTTCTGCTAAGCCGTTCCTACATATTTTCCTGTTAGCTTAGGCGTGTGACCCATATGGGATCATATAATAAAGGCAATAAGTCCAAGACTTATAGATCATGAGCGGACTCTAGCAAGCCATCATGACCCCCAGTATTATATGACTTATGTCTGATCATTGACATACTCTTACTTTCTAGAGACAGTACCGAGATTACTGGACACAATTCCAACATATCATATATGCATTCACTGGATCATTACATTAATGATCAACTTTGTCTTTAACGCCCAGTTTGCTTAGGTGTGTGACCCTGTAGGATCATATAACACTAGTAATGAGTTCTCAACTCATTGATCATAAGTGGCTTCTAGCAAAGCGTTATGACTACCTAGTGTTATGTGATTGTCTCATCTCGACTATACGACTTTCACTTAGAGCAAGTACAAAAGATTTCAGGACATTCCCAACAATCTCCCACTTGTACTGGAATCATCTATTCCTTTAATCCCTTTGTAGCTATATCTCAATCTAGCACAAGGCAAGAACTGTGTCATCCTTATTAAGCCAGATCACGTTTATCGAATCCCGATTTGTACTGATAAAACAAACGACTGACAATCACCTCGTTTGAGCGCGGCCACACATTTCCAGTATCAAATCTTCGATAGGCCCAGAGATATTTAACTCCTGTTATATAGAAGGTACAAATCCCATCTTGTTCCATCCATGTCTCTTTTATATCTCATGATACGCCTAATCAGTGTCTTTATGATCACCAGTTACGGCTGACGTTTGACAAAGTCAAGACGAACCAATCCATATAAGAGAGGACATGATGAACTCAGGTCTAAGGACTACTCTCTTTAGTCGTAATGAGAAACTCTTATGACACTCATATAACATCTTGTAGAGTTCTCATTAACGGGTCAAGTCTGATCATGTGTTCTCTAACACATATCTATGTGATTGACTTTAATACACTTATTAAATGACTTCATGAAACATAGTCATCAGTCACCTCACATACTAGTCTCACGTGGTTGTTAGTGTCCCATTTTAACAACCTCGACTAGGGACCATTTATAATTTATGTCATTTGTTTCTTATAGGGTTTCATGATCAAGTCACATACTTGATAACCTATAAAATGTCATAAATTACTTTGGGACAATTATTTAATAACACAATTAAATAATGCTGAAACAATTTCATTAAAATAACATAACCAAATTATGTTTTACGAACATCAAGTCATAACTAAAAACCAAATATAACTCCCACTGAAAACAAGATCATATCTTAAGAAATCTAATGCCTACAGCAGTAGTATGAAAATCATGCTTAGGCCTTGGGAGGGGCTTGGTCAGTGGATCAGCAACATTCTCATCCGTCGGGACTCTGCTGATCTTCACATCTCCTCTATTCACAATATCACGGATAAGGTGATATCTCCTTTCTATGTGTTTGGATTTCTGGTGTGATCTAGGTTCCTTTGCTTGCGCAATGGCTCCATTGTTGTCACAATACAAAGCCACTGGCTCAGAAATGCTAGGAATCACACCAAGTTCAGTGATGAACTTCTTGATCTAAACAGCCTCCTTTGCCGCTTCAGAAGCAGCGAGGTACTCAGCTTCAGTTGTGGAATCTGCTACAGTGTCCTGCTTGGAACTCTTCCAGCTGACTGCACCGCCATTCAGGCAGAAGATGTAACCAGATTGCGATCGGAAATCATCTTTGTCTGTCTGAAAACTTGCGTCTGTGTAACCACTTACTACCAGCTCATCACTTCCTCCGTACACCAAGAATTTATCCTTAGTATTTCTCAAATACTTCAGAATATTCTTGACTGCTGTCCAGTGACTTTCACCTGGATCCGATTGGTATCTACTCGTCATGCTTAAAGCACAAGCAACATCTGGACGAGTACAGAGCATGGCATACATGATGGATCCCAACGCCGAGGCATAGGGAATCCGACTCATGCGATCTCGCTCATCAGGTGTCTCAGGACACTGCTTCTTGCTGAGACTTACGCCATAAGACATTGGTTTGAAGCCCTTCTTGGAATCTTGCATTCTGAACCTGTGTAAGACTTTATCGATATAAGTGTCTTGACACAGTCCAATCAACTTGTTTAATCTATCTCTATAGATTCTTATTCCAAGAATATACGCGGCTTCTCCCATGTCTTTCATTGAAAAACAACTTCCGAGCCAAGTCTTAACAGACTGTAACAACGGAACGTCATTTCCGAGAAGAAGTATGTCATCTACATACAACACGAGAAATGCAACTGCGCTCCCACTAGTCTTCTTGTAAACACATGGTTCTTCTTCGCTTCTGATGAAATCAAACTTTTTGACTGCTTCATCAAAACGAAGATTCCAACTCCGAGATGCTTGCTTCAATCCATAAATGGATCGATGAAGCTTGCATACTTTCCTAGATGCATTAGGATCGATGAAACCTTCGGGCTGTGTCATGTACACATCCTCTTCCAGTATTCCATTAAGGAAAGCTGTTTTCACGTCCATCTGCCAGATCTCATAATCATAATGAGCAGCTGTAGCTAGGAGAATCCGAATGGATTTAAGCATGGCGACAGGTGAATAGGTTTCTTCATAGTCAATACCATGAATTTGTTTGAAACATTTTGCCACTAGCCTTGCTTTATATATCTGAATATTTCCATCCACATCAATTTTCTTCTTGAAAATCCATTTACACTCAATGGGTCTTGCACCATCGGGTAAATCAACCAAAGTCCATACTTGGTTCTGTGACATGGATCCCATTTCGGATTCAGCGGCTTTCAGCCACTTTTCGGAGTCAGGGCTCATCATCGCTTCTTCGAAATTCGCTGGCTCGTCACTGTCAATGATCAACAAATCATGACAATTGGTTACGAGAAATCCATATCTCTCGGGTTCGTGACAGATCCTTTCGGATCGGCGAATTTCAGGCCCCACAGGCGCCGTCTCTACAACTCTTTGTAGATCCAACTGTTGCTCTTCCTCTACGGGTTGAGCATTTTCCTGCGGTTCTCGAACTTCTTCGAGTTGTACTTTACTCCCACTGTTTCTCTTGGAAAGAAATTCTCTCTCAAGAAAGACGCAGTTCCGAGCAACAAACACTTTGTTCTCGGATTGGTTGTAAAAGTAGTATGCCTTGGTTTCCTTAGGATAACCAACGAAGTAGCATTTATCAGATTTGGGTTCGAGCTTATCTGTAATTAATCGCTTGACATAAGCTTCGCAACCCCAAATCTTCAGGAAAGACAAACTTGGAACATTTCCAGTCCACATCTCATGTGGTGTCTTTGCAACTGATTTTGACGGAACCCTATTAAGTGTAAACGCAGACGTTTCTAGAGCGTATCCCCAAAAGGATAATGGAAGAGTTGAGAGACTCATCATTGATCGAACCATATCTAATAAAGTCTGATTCCTCCTCTCAGATACGCCATTCCATTGTGGTGTTCCAGGAGGAGTGAGTTGTGAAACAATTCCACAATCTCTTAAATGATCACTGAATTCTTGGCTTAAGTATTCTCCTCCACGATCTGATCGAAGAGCCTTAATACTTTTACCAAGTTGATTCTGTACTTCATTTTGGAACTCTTTGAACTTTTCAAAGGATTCCGACTTGTGTCTCATTAGATAGACATAGCCATACCTGCTGAAATCATCAGTGAAGGTAATGAAGTATCGAAAATTTCCTCTGGCACTTGTGCTCATTGGGCCGCACACATCTGTATGTATAAGGCCCAATAGGTCACTGGCCCTTTCATTTATTTTGTTGAAAGGGGCCTTAGTCATTTTGCCTAGTAAACAAGATTCACATTTCTCACATGATTCATAATCAAATGAGCCCAGAAGCCCATCACTATGGAGCTTTTGGATTCGTTTCTCGTTTATGTGGCCCAAACGACAATGCCAAAGAAAAGTCTGATTCGTGTCATTTGATTTGAATCTCTTGGTGTTAATGTTATAGATTGGTGTAGTCTGGTTTAAAACATAAAGCCCATTCTCTAATGGGCTGCTACCATAAAATATATCATTGTAATCAAAAGAACAACATTTATTCTTAATTGAAAACTGATATCCTTCCACATCCAAAACAGGAATGGAAATAATATTTCTGCTTATAGCAGGTACATAGTAGCAATTATTAAGCTTTAAAACCAAACCAGAAGGTAAAGACAAGTTATATGTTCCTACGGCTAATGCAGCAACTCTTGCTCCATTCCCCACGCGCAGGTCCACTTGTCCCTTTTCCAACTTCCTACTGTTGCTTAGGCCCTGCATATTTGTACAAATATGAGCACCACAGCCGGTATCCAATACCCAAGAAGTAGAACCAGAAGTAGTAACATTTACTTCTATAACATAAATACCTGAAGATGAAGTCTCGAAAGTCTTCTTCTTCTTCTTCTCTTCCAAGAATTTGTTGCAATTTCTCTTCCAATGCCCAAGCTCTTTACAGTAATGGCACTTATCAGTCTCAGATGGGCCCGGCTTGGGCTTCGGGGCTGGCGCAGGCGTGTCCTGGTTCTCAACCTGGACTGCCTTGCCCTTTCCCTTACCCTTGCCAAGTTTCTTAAACTTCTTACCCCCTTGTACCATAAGTACATTAGGAGTGCCCTTCTTGATATTAGGCTCAGCTGTCTTGAGCATGCCATGCAGCTCAGTCAACTTCTTCGTCAAGTTTTTCATGTTATAGTTCATAACAAACTGATCATAGCTTGACGGCAGTGACTGCAGAATGATGTCAGTAGCCAACTCTTGGCTAATGGGACAATCCAGCCTCCCCAGGTTATCAATATAACCCATCATCTTAATGACATGAGGACTGACTGGGCTGTCCTTTGGTAGCTTGCATTCAATGAGAGATTTAACCGTCTGGTACCTCTCAGTTCGTGCTTGCTCCTGAAACATACTTTTCAGGCTAGTGATCATCTCCACTGGCGACTCCACGTTCTCGTATTGCTTTTGCAAATCCGAGTTCATGGTAGCCAACATGAGACAATTCACATCGACCACATCATTAGAGTGCTTATCCCAAGCACTCCTTTCTGCATGTGGAGCATTGGCTCTCGGTTTTTCAGGGAGAACAGTTTCCAGGACATAGTCCCATTTCTCCTGCTTGAGAACAATTCTCAAGTTCCGATACCATTCGAGAAAATTCGATCCAGTTAACTTGTCCTTCTCAAGGACGGATCGCAGGGAGAAAGAGTTATTATGAGTGTTAGTCATAGCTGAGAACAAAGAAAGGTAAAAGGTTTAGTTATGATGTTCAAGAAATGAGAAGTCTTAACTTTTAATAAACTCGCATTATATTCAAACAATGTTTCCTCAGATGAATATAATGATCCAAGACCCATACTTCACTAAATTCAAGTGAGCCACTGGCTATCACTCAACTTTAGCTATCTAGGTAAGCAACAAATTTGCTAGTTATATCCAATATAACTCTTGGTTGTGGATTGACATCTTATGTCCAATCCACCTGATGTCTCTGACCCAAAACGATTTTGATGGCCCAGTCAAGTAAACCAATCTTTTCAGTCATGTAATTGTTGACGTCTTGCACTGCAAGTCCATCAACACGATTACCTCTGTCTTACTCATGAAATTGTGGACATCTTGCACTGCAAGTCTATCGCACAATTAAATGGGTCTTGACAGTTGACAAGATTGGAAAGACATCAA
The DNA here is from genome assembly GCA_030180135.1 of Orychophragmus violaceus. NCBI lineage: Eukaryota > Viridiplantae > Streptophyta > Magnoliopsida > Brassicales > Brassicaceae > Orychophragmus > Orychophragmus violaceus. The sequence continues at coordinate 59,007,798 of CM058231.1, forward strand.
GTATCACTTGATATTTGATTGAGGAACGGAATCATTTAAAACGTTCAGTTTTATTATGTTTTAATTCTTATAATTAACTGATTCATCTTGCTTCGGTTCTGTGATTTCAGGTTCAATAACCTAATCAACAAGTCTGATGCCGACCGACACTACTATAGTGTCGATCGAAGCAAGATAACCAAAAGCAATCCGCGATAACCGATCAATCCAATTGATCCGGTTTTGAATACCGGTCAGCGTCGATCGATGCTACATTAGCATCGATCGATGCCAACCTAATCAAACCAATCGCAATTTAAACCATTCACAGAGTTCAACCATTATTAACCAAGCTCGATAACCGGTCCAATCCAATTGAACCGATTCATCAATCTCGCGAGGTTTGTGTCGACCGACACAACATTTGTGCCGATCGACACTAGGCGAAAACTGAGTTTTATTCGGGTTTTCGCCATGTGTCGATCGATGCCGGATTGGAAACGATCGACACCATGCGAAAAACCCTAAATTTTATTCGGGTTTTCGCCCTGTGTCGATCGATACCGGATTGGCATCGATCGACACCATGCGAAAAGGCCCTAAAACGTTTTCGAACAGAACCCTAAACTAGGTTTTCATGAAAACGAATTTTAGCAAGTTTGTATCAACCATACACAGATTCAGATTCAACTAATCTAATCAACATGCTACAGATTCAATGGAACCCTAAAGCTCTGATACCACTGAAGGAATCTCTAGCAGTTCTAATCAGGATTAGCAACCCTAGTCTGAATTCCGAGCCTAGGATCTAAGGTTCATGTAATAGAATCTATGGGATCTCAGATTTACCTGATGATTAGCAGCGGAAGGTTTGCAGATAATCGAGATCAAGAAGCACCTCAAACGTTGTGCCTCTACTGGTATCCACACACACACAAACTGGACAGGAGGGATGCTAGTGCCTATGTGAGATCTAATCTCTAGAGAGGTTTCTATCTCGTTCTGGTGGCTGTGAATTAGGTTAGAAAACAGTTTAGGTCGACCATATATCTTATATATGTCGACTTAAACCATAACGGAATTAACCAACGATTAAACCGAATTAATCTGATTAATCCGCGAGTTGCATCGATCGATGCACTATCTGCATCGATCGACACTGCCACAGAATATTGATATCGAATGCATATCATATATGCATTCACTGGATCATTACATTAATGATCAACCTTGTCTTTAACGCCCAGTTTGCTTAGGTGTGTGACCCTGTAGGATCATATAACACTAGTAATGAGTTCTCAACTCATTGATCATAAGTGGCTTCTAGCAAAGCGTTATGACTACCTAGTGTTATGTGATTGTCTCATCTCGACTATACGACTTTCACTTAGAGCAAGTACAATAGATTTCAGGACATTCCCAACAGGGGAATCCACACAACTTAGAGAAACAAAGAACAAAGCATAAAATCTTTAAAAGATAGAACTCTTTTATTTTCCAAAAATTTCTATATTATTTACAATAGAACAATTGAGCTTTTTATAGCTCTTACAAGAAGATCTTTACAATAAAATACATTAAAAGAAATGATTTACATTTATACAAAAAGAGAAAAATTAGCTAAATTCAAATATTAGTCTTCTTGCCACCAATTTAGCCATTGTCATTGAATGAGAATCCCTGACTTTTTATGAAGTTATGAGGCTGAGATTCTCATAATAAACCATGTATTGAAGACCTTGATTCACTTTTTGATATTGCATCATTCTCTCCCTCTTCAAATGGTTTTGTCCTCAAAACCGTTTCACCATGAGAATTTTTTTTTTGTTTTTTTAATGAAAAGAAGAAAAACGAATTATTTTTTCAAGAAACAAAACGAAATTAGTTTTTTTTTTAAGTTTTTATGGATGAAATTTTATTTAGGAAAGGGAATAATTTTTTTTTTTTGTTAAACTGAAAAAGATCAAAAATAAAAGGAATTTTTTTTTCTTTTAATGAGAAAATAAAACTTGAGGAAAAATAAAGAAAAAAAAACATTTTATGGTTTTTAAATTTTATTAAAAAAAGAACAAAAACAGAATTTTTTTTTTGGTTGGTTTTTGATATGAAAATGGAATGAAAAAGAACTAAACAAAAAAATAAAAGATAGATGATAGGACATTCGGCTCTGATACCAAATGATGTAAGATGGGAGGTGGATAGTTGTTTGGGTCGCCCAGCATGTCGGAGACACTCTATGGTTAATCCGTGGTCGATGGTCGATGGACGATGGTCAGTGGTCGAATGGGAAAAGCTTGCTGGCCGAATGCGCTCTCAAGACTTCTCAATGGATGGTTAGATGGAGTTGATGGTGGATTGAAGAACGCCACTCAAAGGTGTGAAAGCCCTTGTGATAAGCTCAAGAATCTAAGCCTTAGTGAATCCACACATAAGACATAAATTCATAATTTTTTCTAAGAAGGGGAATCCACACAACTTAGAGAAACAAAGAACAAAGCATAAAAACTTTAAAAGAGAGAACTCTTTTATTTTTCAAAAATTTCTATATTATTTACAATAGAACAATTGAGCTTTTTATAGCTCTTACAAGAAGATCTTTACAATAAAATACATTAAAAGAAATGATTTACATTTATACAAAAAGAGAAAAATTAGCTAAATTCAAATATTAGTCTTCTTGCCACCAATTTAGCCATTGTCATTGAATGAGAATCCTTGACTTTCTTTGAAGTTATGAGGCTGAGATTCTCATACTAAACCATGTATTGAAGACCTTGATTCACTTTTTGATATTGCATCTGGCTGGTACCCAGGGGTCATTCCATATTGAAATGGATGTTCTTGAGCCCACCCTCTTAATTAGTCTTTTTTAACCAGAGATCAAGCTGAGATTATACTTCTCCATCCGTAGGAAGGTGAGTATGATCGTACAGGATCCAATGGATCCGTATTCCTGAAATATCGTCCCATAAAAACTTTTGAAAAAATGAGATTGGGTTTGTCAATCAACCGCAAAAGTTGCTTAGCCAAGAAGGCCGTATTTGTGTCGTTAAAGGCTCTGAACCCGATCCCACCCTTATCCTTATCATGACAGAGCTTTTCCCAGGCCATCCAATGCATTCCTTTGTTTTCCCCTCCCGAGCTCCATCAGAAATGGGAAACCACACTTGTTAACTTTGTTGTCACCGTCTTTGGTAATCTAAAACATGACATCACATGGTTTGGTAATGTTGTAGCCACTGATTTAATCACCACCTCCTTCCCCCTCGAGACAGATATTTAGTTGTCCAACCATTCACTCTTCCATGGAGTCTGTCTTGCTGGAAACTGAATACCTGTGTTTTTGCACCTCCTAGAATTTCCGGGATTCCAAGGTATGTTCCCATTCCTCCCTCCTTTGTAATTCCCAGTATATTTTTCATCTCGTCCCGTGTCGTTTCCTCCACTTTATAGCCAAACTGTATTGATGATTTCTCAAAATTTATTTGTTGACCTGATACCCCCTCATAGTCTTTGAGAATTCTTAGAATCATTTGCCATTCCTCTTTTGTAGCCTTGCAGAAAAATAAGCTATCATCCGCAAAGAGTAAATGAGAAATATTCGGGCGTTTCCTTGCTATCTTTAGCCCTGTTAATTGCTTTCTTTTTTCCGCAACCTTTATATTTGTAATAAGGGCCTCTGTACATAATATAAATAAGTACGGTGAAAGCGGGTCGCCCTGTCGCAACCCTCTTTGTGGAACAATATGTCCCTGCGGTTGCCCATTAATCAATACCTTATACTGAACCGTAGTAATACATCGCATTATGCATTGTATCCATTGTTCTGCAAATCCCATTTTTCCTAATACTTTTTCCAAAAAACTCCATTCGATCCTGTCATAAGCCTTGCTCATATCCGTTTTGATTGCCATAAATTTATCTTTACATGCCGGATTAGTTCGTAATCCATGGAACATCTCTTGTGCTATCAATATGTTATCCGAAATCAGTCTTCCTGCCACAAATGCTGATTGTGTCTCTGATATGAGATTAGGCAACAAGATCTTTAGTCTTTGACACAACACTTTTGAAATTATTTTATACCCCACATTACATAGACTTATTGGGCGTAGCTCGGTCATCCTTGTAGGTCGATCCGTTTTAGGGATGAGACAAATGCTTGTGGCATTTAGCCTTTTATCAAATTCCCCATTCATTAAAAAATCATTTACCAAATGAATCAGATCCTTCTTGACAATATTCCATGACTGTTGATAGAATAGAGCTGTCATTCCATCTGGTCCCGGTGCTTTTTCCGGATGCATCATAAATAAAGCCTTCTTTACTTCCTCTTCCGAAGCATTTGCCATAAGTTTACAATTCATACTGTCCGTTATTGACATAGGGACTTCCTGTAAGAAGCTATCAAATTCCATTGGACATGTTGTTTCAAAAATCCTCGTAAAATACTCAACTGCCACACCTTCAATTTCCGATTCCTTGGTTACCCATTCTCCTTCCTCATTGTGTAGGCCCACTATCCTATTTCTTGCGCGCCTCTGCTTTGTCAGTGCGAAAAAAGAATTTTGTGTAACTATCTCCCGATGTATGCCATCTGGTTCGACTCTTCTGTTGCCAATAAACTCCTCATCTTTGTATGCTTCCTTCAATCTATTGGTAATTTCCCATATTTCGTCCTGTGTTTTTTGATCATCTTTTTGTGCCATATCTAGCTCCCTTTGTAACTCCATAATTTTCTCTTTACCATATGGTAGATTGTTCTTTCTCCACCTAGATATCTCATGCCTGCACCTCCCAATTTTTGAAAAGAAATTGTTCCCTCTATTGTCTTCTTTATCTTTCCATCCTTCTTGAATTACGTCCATTAGCCCTTCTTTTCCTATCCATCTTTTATCGAAGTGAAATTGACTTCTCCTCTTTTTCCTTGACTCCTCAATCGTCGCGACCAAAGGTCGGTGATCAAATCCTACCATGCCTAGATACTCCACGTATGAAAACGGATACAACATGTGCCAATCATCATTTGCTAAGGCCCTGTCGAGTTTGCATCGTACCAATTTTTTCCCCCTATGACCTCTCCAAGAAAGTGAATCACCCAAGTGTGGAAATTCAATCATACCACAGTCCCGAATCATGTTATTGAAGGAAAGAAATGTCGAGGCATGCCTTAAACTCCCTACTTGTTTATCATGGTTTCCTGTTATTTCATTTAGATCCCCAATAATGAACCAGGGAATGTTTCTGGTAATGCCAAAACGCGTAAGGCGTTCCCAAACTTGAACTCTGAGTTTTTGAACTGGTTCACCATAGACAAATGATATCGCAACTCTCTTACCCTCCACGTCCGCCTCAATATCAATAATTATGTTACTCGAATAAATAATATCCACATTCTCCGAGCTATTATAATATAGTACCAATCCTCCACTTGATCCTCTTGGTTCAACCGTGTGTATCTTGTCATAGCCAAAATGACCTTGAAATCCTTGTGTGAATTCAAATTCCTGCTTTGTCTCAGATAAGAAAAGGAAATCAGGTTTATGTTTGTACCATATTTCCCGGAGATAACGGATTGTCCATTTACTCCCAAGACCTTGACAATTCCAACTAATGATCCTCATGTAGTCGAACGAATAAAAACACTGGTTCGTATTGATATATGATAAATATCACATACAGGCCTTGAATAACCACCGGCCTTCTCCTAGCCTTTATGTTTCTACCTTGGGCCATATCTTTGTTTATATTAAAATCTGTTGATACTCCAATTTGATGATATTGGTTACCTCCTGTGATCAAAACCAAACGTATGTGGTCCCACATCGCAACCCTGTTGAACTCAGACTTCTTACCCTTCGATGTGTACCAATAATGAATGTGTATCATAATGTCCCTATGATCTCCATTCCCTCGTAAAACTTTTAAGCCAACATAGTAGTTCCATTTTCTGATGACACCATCATACTTTTCCTGATTATCATTGGTACTGAACCCATTATAAATCCTCCCTATAACTTCCATCAGCTGTCTTCTACTCGTGATTATAGAATTATGTGTCCCATAATTCTCAATCCAAACAACCCGCTCAGCCAGTCCGTTCTGTATATCACCATATCCATATAATAAATCCCAGATTCATGTGGAAGCAATACATGATAATCTTATCATCCACAATCTCATGAACCTGCACTCCATATTTGTAGAAAATGTCCATATCCTTATATCAAGTATCTTGTTTATGGATATATAGGACACATACCTATGTAACACCTGAGCCCACCTTCTTTCTTCATTGTTGCTTCTTCGGCTCTCCAGCTTTCGCCCCTTCTGTCTCCATGTTTCGATTCCCATCCTCCAACTCTCCCTGATTTCCTGCGCCTTCCTCAGAGTCTGACCCGACCAGTATGTCTTCATTCTGATTCGCCTCTTCTATTGTTGCACCATTATCTTCCTTATTTGGTGCCAATAAATCACCATCCTCAAAGTTGTTTACACCACCCACCTCATTCCCTGATGGTTCCAGAAGTTCCATTAAGTCATCAATGTTTCCAATATGTTGTAATTCCTTTCCCACATCCATTGACTGGTATTCCTCCATATCAAAACCCTCCATACCTTCATCGATTACTCCCTCTTCCTCCTTCGAGTTCGGATCCTTCGCAGTCAGTCCCCTAGCATTAGTGTTCACCAAAGAATCTTCCGGGAACATAAGCTCCTTCCTCGCATTGCACTGTGACTCTGTTCTCCTCGACTTATTCTGATCTAAAGGAGGGTTAACTACCCTCTCCTGCTGTGAAAGCAGGCTTGCCCGAAAAGCCTCCAGAACTGCTCTTTCCTGCTCATTCAAGATCACCGCATCCGGTGCACTTTTCACATCTTCCTTGACCTTGTAGTGCTTCTGTGACCGATGTTGTTTGCCTCGAGGAGACTGACCTTTATATATCTGTGATGTGTCTTCCCCATATGTATTACCATATCGAGAAGATTCATATGCCCTTTCCCGCATTGCGGATCCTGTCCTATCTCTCTCCCTGCCATCTCTCACCTGGTTTCGATCATTGCGCGTGTTTGATGATGATTCCCCTGTACCATGTGATTTCCTATCGTCTCTGTTGTTTTCCTTTTTCCCCATGGTAACCGCACCCTTGTAGCTAAAACCACCAGAACCATCTGCTGACCCCTTTGGCTCCCTATCATCTCCTCTCCTTGAGTTGTCGTTTCTCAGCATCCCTTCCTCTGTTGTTGGACATAAGTCCGTCTTGATGGAATTTCTAGCAGTTCTAATCATAATTAGCAACCCTAACTATAAATTCCAAGCCTAGGATCTAGGGTTCATATTTATATCATTGAATCTACATCAGATCTCGAAGATACCTGGAAAGTTATGCAGCGGAAGATGATAAGGTATTCGAGATTCTCAAGCGCCTCAAGTGCTGCGCCTCTACTGGTATCCACACGCACATAAACTGGAACGGACCGGGATGCTAGTGCCGTAGAGATCAGATCTCTTAGAGGTTTCTCTGTTTCACCGAGGTGGCTGTAAATTAGGTCTGATGCTTGTAAAAGTCGACCATATATCATATATATTGACTTTTACCATGACCTGATTAACCAAGACTCAAACCGTGGTTAATTAAGTCATAAACCAAAATCGTTATTTTGGTCCGCGATCTATGTCTATCGATGCACATTTATGTCGATCGACACTGCCTCAGAAACTCTCTATTGAATGCATATCAAATATACATTCACCAGATCATTACACTAATGATCAACCTCATATTTTGTATCCAGTTTGCTTAGGTGTGTGACCATGTAGGATCATATAATACTGGTAATAAGTTCTAAACTCATTGATCATAAGTGGCTTCTAGCAAAGCATTATGATTGCCCAGTATCATATGATTGTCTCATCTTGACAATACAACTTTCACTTAGAGTAAGTACAATAGATTTCAGGACATTCCCAACAATCTCCCACTTGTACTGGAATCATCAATTCATATAATCCCTTCGTCTCTATATCTCGATCTGGCATAAGGCAAGAACAGTGTCATCCTTATTAAGCTAGATCACGTTTATCGAACTCCGATTAATACTGATAAAACAAACGACTGACAATCACCTCGTTTGAGCGCGGTCACGCATTTCTCAGTATCAAATCTTCGATAGACCCTGAGATATTTGTCTCTTGTTATATAGGAGGGACAAATCCCATCTTGTTCCATCCATGTTCCTTTCACACTTCATGATACGCCCAATCAGTGTCTTTATAGTCACATGTCATGGCTGACGTTTGACAAAGTCAAGACGGACCAATTCATATGTAAGAAATCATGATGAACTCAGGTCTAAGGACTATACTCTATAGTCGTAATGAGAAACTCTTATGACACTCATATAACTATCTTGTAGATTTCTCATTAACGGGTCAAGTCCGATACTATGTTCTCTAACATATATCTATGTGATTGACTTTAATACTCTTATTAAATGACTCCATGAAATTTAGTCATCAGTCACCTCACATACTAGTCTCACGCGGTTGTTAACGTCCCACTTTAACAAACCAGGGACCAGTCATATTTTATGTCATTTATTACTTATAGGGTTTCATGATCAAGTCACATACTTGATGATCTATAAAATGTCATAAATTACTTTGGGACTATTTTTTAATAACATTAAATAATACTGAAACAAATTTCATTAAAATAACATAACCATAGTATGTCTACATGAAAACCATAATGTAACTAAAACCAAAAACAACTCCCACTGAAAACAAGATCATATCTTAAGAAATCTAATGCCTATAGCAGTCGTATGACTCTCATGCTTAGGCCTTGCGAGAGGCTTAGTAAAAGGATCAGCAACATTCTCATCTCTCGGGACTCTGCTGATCTTTACATCTCCTCTATTAATGATATCACGGATAATATGATACCTCCTCTCTATATGTTTGGACTTCTGGTGTGACTTAGGTTCCCTTGCCTGCGCGAAGGCTCCATTGTTGTCACAATACAAAGCTACTGGCTCAGAAATACTAGGAACCACACCAAGTTCAGAGATGAACTTCTTAATCCAAACAGCCTCCTTTGCCGCTTCAGAGGCGGCGAGGTACTCAGCTTTGGTCGTGGAATCTGCTACGGTGTCCTGCTTGGAACTCTTCCAACTAACTGCACCGCCATTCAGACAAAAGACGTAACCAGATTGTGATCGGAAATCGTCTTTGTCCGTCTGGAAACTTGCGTCTGTGTAACCACTTACTACAAGCTCATCACTTCCTCCGTACACCAAGAATTTATCCTTAGTATTTCTCAAATACTTCAGGATGTTCTTGACAGCTTTCCAGTGACTTTCACTTGGATCAGATTGGTATCTACTCGTCATGCTTAAAGCACAAGCAACATCTGGACGAGTGCAGAGCATGGCATACATGATGGATCCTAGAGCAGAAGCATAAGGAATCCGACCCATGCGCTCTCGCTCAGCAGGTGTCGAAGGACACTGCTTCTTGCTAAGAGTAATGCCATAAGACATCGGTATGAAGCCATTCTTGGAATCATGCATACTGAACCTGTGTAAGACCTTATCGATATAAGTATCTTGACATAATCCAATTAACTTGTTCAATCTATCTCTATAGATTCTTATTCTAAGAATGTATGCGGCTTCTCCCATGTCTTTCATTGAAAAACAACTTCCGAGCCAAGTCTTAACAGACTGAAGCAGCGGAATGTCATTTCCGAGAAGAAGTATGTCATCTACATACAATACGAGAAATGCAACTGCGCTCCCACTAGTCTTCTTGGAAACACACGGTTCCTCTTCGTTCCTGATGAAGTCAAACTTTTTGACTTCTTCATCAAAACGAAGATTCCAACTCCGAGATGCTTGCTTCAATCCATAAATGGATCGATGAAGCTTGCATACCTTCCTAGCAGCATTAGGATCGATGAAACCTTCAGGTTGTGTCATGTACACATCCTCTTCCAGAATTCCATTAAGGAAAGTTGTTTTCACATCCATCTGCCAGATCTCATAATCATAATGAGCGGCTGTTGCTAGGAGAGTCTGAATGGACTTAAGCATAGCGACAGGGGAATAGGTTTCTTCATAGTCAATACCATGAATTTGCTTGAAACCTTTTGCCACCAACCTAGCTTTGTATATCTGAATATTACCATCCACATCAATTTTCTTCTTGAAAATCCATTTACACTCAATGGCTTTTGCACCATCGGGTAAATCAACCAAAGTCCACACTTGGTTCTGTGACATGGATCCCATTTCGGATTCAACGGCTTTCAGCCACTTTTCAGAGTCAGGGCTCCTCATCGCTTCTTCAAAATTTGCAGGCTCATCACTGTCAATGATCAATAGATCATGACAATTAGTTACGAGAAATCCATATCTCTCGGGCTCGTGACGGACCCTATCGGATCTGCGAACTTAAGGCTCCACAGGTGTGGTTTCTACAACTCTTTGTAGATCCAACTGATTCTCTTCCATAATGGGTTGAGCGGACTCCTGTGGTTCTCGAACTTCTTCGAGTTGTACTTTACTCCCACTGTTCTTCTTGGAAATAAACTCTCTTTCAAGGAAGATGAAGTTTCGAGCAACAAACACTTTGTTCTCGGATTGGTTGTAAAAGTAGTAAGCCTTGGTTTCCTTAGGATAACCAACGAAGTAGCATTTATCAGATTTGGGTTCGAGCTTATCAGTGATTAACCGCTTAACATAAGCCTCAGAACCCCAAATCTTCAGGAAAGACAAGCTTGGAACATTTCCAGTCCACATCTCATGTGGTGTCTTTGCAACTAATTTTGATGGGACCCTATTTAGTGTAAACGCAGACGTTTCTAGGGCGTATCCCCGGAAGGATAATGGAAGAGATGTGTGACTCATCATTGATCGAACCATATCTAATAAAGTCCTATTCCTCCTTTCGGAAACTCCATTCCATTGGGGCGTTCCAGGAGGAGTGAGTTGTGAAACAATTCCACAATCTCTTAGATGATCACTGAATTCTTGACTTAAGTATTCGCCTCCACGATCTGATCGAAGAGCTTTAATACTTTTGTCAAGTTGATTATGTACTTCATTCTGGAACTCTTTGAACTTTTCAAAAGATTCCGACTTGTGTCTCATTAGATAGACATAGCCATACCTACTGAAGTCATCAGTAAAGGTAATGAAGTACCGAAAGTTTGCTCTGGCACTTGTGCTCATTGGGCCACAAACATCCGTATGTATAAGACCCAATAAATCACTGGCCCTTTCATTTTGTTTGTTGAAAGGGGCCTTAGTCATTTTACCCAATAAACAAGATTCGCATTTCTCACATGATTTATAATCAAATGAGCCCAAAAGCCCATCACTATGGAGCTTCTGAATCCGTTTCTCATTTATGTGGCCCAAACGACAATGCCAGAGAAAAGTCTGATTCGTATCATTTGACTTGAATCTCTTGGTACTAATGTTATAGATTGGCACGCTTTGGTTTAGAACATAAAGTCCATTCTCTAATGGACTGCTACCATAAAATATATCATTGTAATCAAAAGAACAACATTTATTCTTAATTGAAAACTGATATCCTTCTAAATCCAAACAAGGAATAGAAATAATATTTCTGCTTATAGCAGGTACATAGTAGCAATTATTGAGTTCTAAAACCAAGCTAGAAGGTAAAGACAAATGAAATGTTCCTACGGCTAATGCAGCAACTCTTGCTCCATTTCCCACGCGCAGGTCCACTTGTCCTTTCTCCAAAGTCCTACTGTTGCTTAGGCCCTGCATATTTGTACAAATATGAGCACCACAGCCGGTATCTAATACTCAAGAAGTATAACTAGAAGTAGTAACATTTACTTCTATAACATAAATACCTGAAGATGAAGTCTCGAAAGTCTTCTTCTTCTTCTTTTTCTCTTCAAAGAATTTGTTGCAATTTCTCTTCCAATGCCCAAGCTCATTACAGTAATGGCACTTATCAGTCTCAGATGGGTCAGGCTTGGGCTTGGAAGAAGACACAAGCTTATCCTGATTCGCAATCTGGACAGCCTTGCCCTTTCCCTTGTCCTTGCCAAGTTTCTTAAACTTCTTACCCCCTTGTACCATAAGTACATTTGGAATGCCCTTCTTGATATTTGGCTCAGCTGTTTTGAGAATGCCATGCAGTTCAGTCAACGTCTTCGTCAATTTGTTCATGTTATAGTTCATAACAAATTGATCATAGCTTGACGGTAGCGACTGTAGGATGATGTCAGTAGCCATCTCTTGGCTAATGGGACAATCCAGTTTCCCCAGGTTATCAATATAACCCATCATCTTTATGACATGAGGACTGACTGGAGCGTCCTTTGGTAGCTTGCATTCAATGAGAGACTTAACCGTTTGGTATCTATCAGTTTGTGCCTGCTCTTGAAACATACTTTTCAGGCTAGTGATCATCTCCATTGGCGACTCCATGTTCTCGAATTGATTCTGCAAGTCCGAGTTCATGGTAGCCAACATGAGATAACTCACATCGACCACATCATTAGAATGCTTATCCCAAGCACTCTTTTCTGCATGTGCGGCATTAGCCCTCGGTTTTTTAGGGAGAACATTTTCTAGGACATAGTCCCTTTTCTACTGCTTGAGAACAATTCTCAAGTTCCGATACCATTCGAGAAAGTTTGATCCATTTAACTTGTCCTTCTCAAGGACGGATCGCAGGGAGAAAGTATTGTGATGAGTGTTAGTCATAGCTGAGATGAAAGAAAGGAAAAGGTTTAGTTATGATGTTCAAGAATTGAGAAATCTTAACTATTAAGAAAACTCGCATTATATTCAAACAATGTTTCCTCAAATGAATATAATGATCCAAGACCCATACTTCACTAAAACTTGAGTGAGCTTTGGCTCATCGCCCAAATTTCAGCTATCTAGGTAAGCAACAACTTTGCTAGTTATATCCAATATAACTCTTGGTTGTGGATTTACATCTTATGCCCAATCCACCTGATGTCTCTGGGCCCAAAACGATTTTGATGGCCCAGTCAAGTAAACCACTCTCTTAAGTCATGTAATTGTTGATGCCTTGCACTGAAAAACTATCAACACGATTACCTCCTGCCTTACTCATGTAATTGTGGACACCTCGCACTGCAAGTCTATCGCACAATGAAAAGAGTCTTGACAGTTGACAAGATTGAAAAGACATCAAGGATTACTTGATATTTTAGTTGAGGAACGGAACTATTTAAAACTACAAATTTTATTAAGTTTAATTATTCTAAGAACTGGATTTAATTTTAGTTTGGTTCTGTGATTTCAGGTTCAATAACCCAAACCATCGGATCCTATGTCGACCGACACTACTATAGTGTCGATCGACGCAATCCTACCAAAACCAATTTGCGATAACCGATCAATCCAATTGATCCGGTTTTGATAACCGGTCGGTGTCGATCGACACTACATTAGTGTCGGTCGACGCCAACCAAATCAAACCAATCGCAATAAACCGTTCTAAGCGGTTTAACCAATTTTGACCAAGCTCGATAACCGGTCCAATCCAATTGAACCGATTAACCTATTCGCGAGGTCTGTGTCGATCGTCACAATTAGGGCAAACCTAAATTTTATTCGGGTTATCATTTTGTGTCGATCGACACCGGATTGGCATCGATCGACACAATGCGAAAAACCCTAGAACCGTTTTCGAACAAAAGCTAAACGAGATTACTTTGATCAAAAACCAATTTAGCATGCATATATCCAATATACAACGATCCAGATTCAACTAATCTAATCAACATGCTACAGATTCAATGGAACCATAAGGCTCTGATACCACTAATGGAATTTCTAGCAGTTCTAATCATAATTAGCAACCCTAAGTATAAATTCCAAGCCTAGGATCTAGGGTTCATATTTATATCATTGAATCTACATCAGATCTCGAAGATACCCGGAAAGTTATGCAGCGGAAGATGATAAGGTATTCGATATTCTCAAGCGCCTCAAGTGCTGCCCCTCTACTGGTATCCACACGCACACAAACTGGAACGGACCGGGATGCTAGTGCCGCAGAGATCTTATAAATCAATTAACCTAACATTTCATGAAATCCCTAATGAGTATCCCTAAACCTAACAAGTAAACTACTCAAACATGGCAATCATAACAATAGACATGATGAATAGAAATCTCAATAGCATAAAAGAGAATAAGAAACAGGATTCAAAATCTTCTCTCTGTCGACTATCTGATCAGCCCCAAAAAGCTTTTAATCTCTCTGAATGTAAAATAAAACATTGCCTAAACAATGTCTTAAAACCTCTAATATAATAGCAAAACATGAATTGGGAGCTTCTTTGTAATTATAAGAAACTTCTAGGCCAAGTAGCAAATCTCCGGAAGTCTTCATTAATCGGCGTGAAACTCCTGATTGACCTTTGTATCGATCGATGCCAAAGGGTTGCATCGGTCGACACTGATGAGATGAGAACATCGGATTGGAATGGACGATATCTTGGGTTGATAATGTTACGGTGATTTGAGCGTCTTCTGCATCGACCGACACCAAAGGTGCGTCAATCGATGCTGACTCCAAATATCGCATATGGCTTCTTCTCTTCAGCGTGACTTCTCCCAATGGCTCTAGAATGCGCCATAATATCCAAAAATGCTCCAAACGTGCTAAAACTTGTAAAAGACTCTAAAAGACTCCAAAATACATAAAAGACTCAATAACAAAGACATATAGCATGGTTAAACACCCAAACCATGATATATCAAGTGCATGCGACATATGACCACATGTTCCTTGTTAGTACATCACCAATCGTTGTTGTGCACGGGAAATCAGTCTCCTGAGTTTGTGAGAAGTTTGTGGGCACTACAAGAAAAATTGTAAATAGCCACGGATTTTTTTGTGTCTATGGGCCTTTATATGTGGCTATTTCAGCCATAGCCACGAATAGCCACGAAAAAAATATGTGGCTACGGGCTCGTTGCGATTGGATTTTTGTGGCTATCCATGGCTACGCTTCCACGGATAGCCACGAAATTTTTGTTATCGAGTCCACAAACACTTTGAGTCCACAAACAATTATCGTAACAAAATATCCACAGATAGCCACGAATAATGTCGTAGCAGTTTGTGGCTAAACCCTTCCACGATAATTTCGTGGCTAATATAGTCACGAATAATGTCGTAGCAATTCGTGGCTAAACCCTTTCACAATTAGTTTGTGGCTATTCGTGGGTAATTACCTACGGATAGCCACGAATATCTTTTTGTGGCTATCCGTGGCTGAAAAAATTGCCACGACCAATCCGTGGCTTGGTCGTGGCTATTTCCAGTTTTTTTGTAGTGGGTTGTATTAGGTCAGTAGTACATATTGCTTACTATTTTTAACATTCAAATTGCAGGGGGGAGACTGACTCATGGTTACATGTTCTGTTGGATTTGAGACGTACGCATTTAATTATCTTATATTGATCGTCTCCATTTTTTTATGCTCATTGAGGTATCAGCACATCCAAATGTGGCCCCCATCCTCGATGCCCAGCCTATATAGAAGTTTTTTTGGAGAATATAAGGGCTAGAACCCAAGTACTGTTTTTCTACACGTATCAAGAAATTATACCATGTACCTTCTCAACGAGTAGGAGGATTACAATCCCCATGAATTCACTGTTTTTTTATGTTCCTAGCATCCCAGTATCTAAAGAATTCGGCTGAAAACCTGTTGTGACGATCGGCTTAACTGTAGGTCAGCAAAGATGGAGTAAGCAGTTGTGGCTGGAATGGCAACAACGTCGCTGTCATACATTTTTGGAGGAGGGTATGGTGGACAGAGAACGAAGTCTTAGATTAGATATTTTGGAGTATAGAAATGAGCGTAGAGGATTACCTTTGTGTGCATGTGGAGAATATATAGGAGACACAACGGACCCTGAAGAGACGGTTTGTTGACGATTCCGGTGTTACACGTTTGAAAGCACCAAGAATAGGTCATTTAATTGCAGAGATGGTGGTAGTGGTGAGTAGGAGTTATGGTGTGAGAGGAGGATGATGCTTCGTCTTCTGATTAGGGTATTAGGGTTTCAGATCACGTTTGTGAAAGGAGACGGCTCTTTCGTCGACGGCATCTGGGCTAAGGGAGTTGGGCCTAAATAACGGGGCTTTTAAATATATGATTCTACTTCTAAGATTATCGACAGGCCTTTTAACTGTCTGAGTCTATTTCTAATTTTTTTACAGTAAACCGGTTTGGGCCTTACAGCATTCATTCGGTGTTAAGAAGCGGGATGTCTGCCATGTAGGATAGCGTTTTTTTCTTAGGTGTCAAGCTGTGAGTGAGAGTGTTTCATTATATATATAATTAAAAAAGAAGAATGAAAAAGGCCCATAAAATATTTTACATGTATATATTTTTCTTTCAAACCAACAGCAACAAAAAAAAATATTTAAATGTTAAATTTATTTACCAACAAAGAAAAATGTTACAATCTTTTGATTAAAGAAGACCAAAAGAAAATAAAAGTACAGGAAGGAGATGCTTCTAGCTAGTGATAACAAGAAGCGTACAACAGGAATCAGACTCTCGACGTAAGAATCAGTTGAGAGTATGTCATGAGTGGGGAATGCTTGTCACCTCTAACCACCTTGCGATAAGAGCATCCGCTGAAGGACCGAAAGAATGAAGACGATGATGAACTTCTTTGTTTATCGTTCGAGCGAGATAGGCTGGGCTGTTTGGAGGTTTCATATTACGCCTTCCATTCCTTTCCTTCCATTCATATTAAGCCATCCGAGTGAGGGTAGAGTCTGATTTTGGTAGACGGTTGCTCTTCAAGCTGTGGATAGTCATGCTTCCAGTCTGGGTTGATCCGCGCACCAAGGATCTTATCCATAAGGTAAGTCCAAACAGTAAAAGAGTAAGGAGAAGTAAAAAATAGGTGATCTCTTGATTCATTTGGTTCACCACACATCAAATAGCCCTGAAAGTCTTCCCAAACTTGAGCTCGATTTCCTGTTGACAACCGGTTGCGAATTGCGAACAAAATATTACTTTAAAAACTTTAAAAGGAAAAAAATTAGTAAAATACCTAGAGTCAAAAAAAAATTAAAGAGTAAAATATTTTTTCTCCTAAGGTCCATGACAATATTGAATCGGCTGTGGTCTAGGTTAGGACTTACCTCCTCCATGAACATCTATATTGTCATTAACGAACACTCGCCTCCTAAAAGAATCGATGAATAAGACATATACATATTTTAACTATAGCATAAAGAATCTGGAACCGTATTTCATGTAATCGCAGATTAGATCTTTATCTGACATTCAGTTGGTTCTAGATTCAGCTCAGAATAAACAATTTTATACGAAATAATCGGTTGTATCAAAAACTGGAATAACTATAAAGAAAAAATAAAGAAAATGAAACACTTAATTGCAATAACTAATAAAAACACAGAGTATAAGTTTCGTATCCATCATAAGAACACGCCCGTTATTAAAGACTAGAGATCTGAAGGATTATGTTTGTTCATAGGTTCAATTATCAGATTACAACCTATCACATAATCAACTAGGATCTAGGTGATTTGCATATGAATCATAAACGGATCGAGATCATTACCTTAATATTAAGTGCAGCGGATTGGTGGTAATGAAGAGATCACTGAGAGCTGATAGAAACCGGCTCCTCCTAGGTATCCACACGCTTACAAGCTACTGGATCAGGCTGCTAGACCAAGCTGGAACAACAGAGAGAGACGAGGACGGCCAGACCTAAAATCGCAGAAGCCTTAGGCTAACTGGCGCCTCCTCTTCCTTATATGGGCCCAAGAAATTAAACTAATGGCTTATTAGGCTTTTGGGCCCAAGACCCAAATCAGACAAAAGACTGTATTTTGTCTGGCCCAATTCTCTGTACAAATACAGTAAATGTCTTGCATCTTACTGTATTAATTCCTTGTTAACTTTCCCGTTAGCTATGGTGTGTGACCCTTAGGGATCATACAATACTGGTAATAAGTACATAACTTATAGATCAAGAGCGGGCTCTAGCAAGTCATCATGACCTCCCAGTATTTATGACTTATGTCTGATCTCGACACTTATCATACTTTCTAGAGATAGCACAGTAGATTTCAGGACATTCCCAACAATCTCCCACTTGTACTGGAATCCTACATTCCCCAATCCTTTTGTCTCAATATCTCGATCTGGCATAAGGCAAGATGTGTGTCATCCTTATATAGCCAAGATCATGTTCATCGGACCAGAATTGATACTGACAATGCAAACGACTTGGGCAAGTCTGTTTGGGTGTGGTCACACTCTTACCAGCTATCAAGTCTCCGATTGGCCTAGAGATATTACCTCCATTAACAGGAGGGACAAATCCCATCTTGTTCCATCACTATGAACTACACACTTTGTAATACACCCAACCAAGGTCCTTATAGCTCCCAGTTACGAAACAGCGTTAGACAATGATCAAAGTGCATCAATCCATGTGCAGCCACATGCATGCGAACTCAGGTCTAAGGACTATACTCTATAGTCGTAGATGAGAACCTCTTATGACACAGATATTAATATCTTGTAGAGTTCTCATCAGCGGGTCATGTCCGGTCATATGCTCCCCCACATATACCTATGTGTCGACTTTGATGCCGCGCATCTATGACCCATGAAACTTGGTCATAAGTCTCAACACACTCTAGTCTCAAGTGGTTGTTGGTGTTCCAATTTCAACAACCTTCGACTATGGACACTCTGATTTATGTCATTTTGTTAAATATAGGGTTTCATGATCAAGTCTTTCTCATGTACTTCGATGGCCTATATATAATGACATGAATCATTTTGGAACGATTATTTAAATCACAGTTAAAATTATACAGAAATCATAAATTTCATAAACATAAAATATTATGTTTACATGAACCTTTCAAAACAACTAAATAAAGCCCTTTACTAACTCCCACTGAAATTAAGACTACATCTTAATTTCACTTATCCTACAGCTACAGTCCGCGACTCGTGCTTAGGCCTAAGGAGTGGCTTTGTTAATAGATTAGCAACGTTCTCATTCGTTGAAACTTGCTGATCTACTTAATACCTCTGTCATTTATCTCACGGAATAGGTTATACCTACCCTCAAGGTGTTTGGACCTCTGATGTGCAGCTAGCCTCATCTATGCTAGGAATCACCTCAAGTTCAGTGATGAATTCTTCTTTCCAAACAACCTCTTTCGCCGCTACCCAAGCTGCGAAATGTTCAGCTTAAGTCATGGAGTCAGCAACAGTGCCTTGCACCGCCAGACAGACATAAGATATAACCGGACTGTGACCGGAAATCATCTTTGTCTGTTGGAAACTTGCCTTTCAGACTCTACCGACTTGTAGCACCTCACTTTCTCCGTAAATCAAGAACTTATCCTAAGTATTTTCCAAATACTTGAGGATATTCATTACGTCTATCCAGTGATTCTTTGCTGGATTTGACTGGTCTTTACTTGTCTTGCTTAACATTAAAGCAACATCAAAACAAGTACGTGTCATGGCATACATGATAGATCCAATTGCCGACGCATATGGAATCTCATCCATGCATTCAAGCTCAGCAGATATCGTAGGACACTGTTTCTTGCTTAACGTAATGCCATGTGACATTGGCATAAAACCCTTCTTGGAATGCTGAAAACGTGTAGGACTTTGTCAATATAAGAATCCTGACTTTGTCCTATCAGCTCTTTTGGATCTTTATCTTTAGATCCAAAATCCAAGAACATATGTGGCTTTACCCATGTCAATCATAAAAACAACTCCCAAGCCAGTCCTTTACCGACTGCAGCATTGGAACGTTATTTCCGAGAATCAGTATGTCATCGACATACACTATGAGAAATGCAACATCGCTCCCACTTATCTATTAGTAAACGCACAGTTCCACTTCGTTCCTGTTCAAGTCAAAACCTTGACTACTTCAACATAACGAAGATTCCAACTCCGATATGCTTGCTTCTATCCATGAATGGATCGATGAAGCTAACTTACATACAGTATAATTTTTCGAAGTCCGGGCTCACTTTCGCTTCTGTGAATTTCGCAGGTTCGTCACTTTCAATGATCATCAGATCATGGCAATTAATCACGAGAAATCACTCTCGGATTAGTGACGGATTCATTCAGATCTGCGAACTTCAGGCTCTACAGGTGTAGATTCTACAGAAATCTGTAAATCCATCCGCTGCTCTCCCTCAACAGGTTGAGCACCCTCCTGTATTTCTCGAATTTCTTCGAGTTATACTTTTACTCCCACTGTTCTTCTTGGAAAGAAACTTTCCTTTTAGAAAACAGAATTCCGAACAACCTAACTTCGTTTTCGGAATGGACGTAAAAAGTAACAAGCCTTGGTTTCCCTAGGACAACCAGCGAAGTAGCACAACTACAAATACTCAGTAAAGACGAATTTGGATCATTTCCAGTCCACATTTATGTGGTGTCTTTCAACTGATATTGGTGGAACTATTTCAGCGTAAACTTAGATATTTCTAGAGCGTTATTCTTAAAGAATATCATGGAAGATTCGTGTGACTCATCTTTAATCATTTCTAATAAGATCTGATTCTTTCTCACAGAAACACCTCCAGGTTTTCAGGAGAAATGAGCTGTGAAACGACTTTACACTCATTCAGATGATCACACTATCAATGACTTAAGTATTCTCACTCGTGATCTAATCCAGAGTCTCAATACTTTTGTCACTTAGATTCTATACCTCATTCTGGAACTCTTTCGACCATTTCAAAGAATTCCGACTCGTGTCTCATCAAATGAACACAGTCATACTCACTGAAGTAATCAGTAAAGATAATGAAGTACAGGAAATTTTTTCTGGCATTACTGCTCATCGGGCCACATACATGAGTATGTTCAAGGTCCAATGATAATGAAGTACAGGAAAATTTTTCTGGCATTACTGCTCATCGGGCCACATACATGAGTATGTTCAAGGTCCAATAAGCCTTTGGGCCTTTCTCTAGCTCGGCTAAGATGGGCCCTTTGTCTTTTGGTCCAGTAAGCAGAATTCAAGTCTCATAAGATATCCGATCAAATGAGCCCAAAAGTCCATAACTATGGGATTTCTGAATCCGACTCACTCTATGTGACCAAAACATTTACGCCAAGAAAAATCAGGTTTAATTCATCAGATTTAAACCAATTTGGTATTTATGTTACATTTAGGCACTCTTTGGTTTAAGATATAAAACCCATTCCTTGAATAGGGTGCTACAATTAATATTTCATTAAGATCAAAAGAACAAAACTTGTCTTTTATCAAAATGAAAAACATTCAAATTCTTACAAGAAAATGAAAGACAACTCTGCTTAAAGCAGGTACATTGTAGCAATTACTTAACACAAAACCAAGCCTCAAAGACATCTACAAGTGAAAACCCTACGGCTGAGGCAGCATCCATAGCTCCTTCCAGACACGCAGTTCCACTTGTCCTTCCTTCAACGTACTACTGTTGCTTAGGCTCTGCATATTATAACAAATATCAGTGCCACAACCAGTATCCAATACCTTTAAGGTAGAACTTGAAGTAATAACATGAATACCTGAGGAAGTAGTCTCATACATCATCTTCAACTCCTCATAATCTTCCATGAATTTAATGCAATCTCTCTTCCAATGCCCAGTCTCTTTACAGTAGCAGCACTTACCAACGTAAGATGTATCTGACTCGGGCTCAGAAGACACAGGCTTGCCATGATTCAAAATCTGGACAACTTTGTTTTCACCCTTGTCAGCACTAGGTTTAGTAAACCTACCCTTCTCCATTATGAGATTATACAGGGTACTCTTCACGTTTGGCTCAACTGTCTTGAGCATATCATGCAGTTCAGTCAGCGTCTTCGTTAAGCCTTTCTTGATATAGTTCCTTTTGAACTTATCATAGCTTGACGGCAGTGACTGCAGAATGATCTCAGTTGCCAATTCTTGGCTAACTGGATAATCCAGTTTCCTCAGGTTATCAATGTAACCCATCATTTTACTGACATGAGGACTCACTGGATGATCATTTGGTAGCTTGCAGCTAGTGAGAGACTTAACCAACTGGTATCTCTCCACTCTTACCTGCTCCTGAAATTTCAATTTCAGGCTGCTGATCATCTCTATTGGCGACTCCATGTTCTCATATTGCTTCAGCAAATCTGAGTCCATGGTAGCCAATATCAGACCACGCACATCTACCGCATCATTATAATGCTTATTCCAAGCATCATATACTGCATGAGAGGCATTGGACCCGATCCTCTCGGGGAGAGCTCTCTCAAGGACATAGTCCTTTCTCTCCTGCCTGAGGACTAGCCTCAGGTTCCGCGACCAAGTCAAGAAATTTGATCCGTTCAGTTTGTCCATCTCAAGGACAGACCGGATCGAGAAAGTGTTTTGATTGTTTGTGCTAGTCATAACTGAAATTTAGAGATAAATAGAGTTTTAGTTATTTAGTTCATAAAAGAGTAATCTTAACAACTTATAAGAAAACTCGCATTGTATTCAAAATTTCTTTGTTTATCCTCATAAGAATACAATGATTCCGAGATCCATGTTAAACTAAAACCAAAGTGGGCCACTGGCCGTCACCCAGAATTAGCTAACTAGGTAAGCATACACACAGCTAGTTACAACTCATATAACTCTCGGTTGTGAATTGGACCCGAGGCCCAAATTCACCAGATGTCTCAAGGCCCGGGACTCCCGATGGCCCAGTCAAGGAAACCAATCTCTTTCAGCCAAATAATCATTAAAGTCTGGGACTCCCAATGACAGTAATGACTATGTACTACTTTACTTACGCAAAAACAGACACCTCACACTGTAAGCCATATCTGTAATTGAATAAGCGTTAAGTAGCTGACAAGATTGGGCAAGACATCCAAGCTTGATATTTGTTTTGAGGATTTTAGGTTTTCCTTCCAAAAATAGAAGATTATTATTTTGGGAAACTTTCCATTTCAGGAAACTTACTAAATTTGGAAACTTTCTATTTTGGAAAACCTACTTATTTTAGAAACTTTCTAAATTCCAAAAAATTCTTAATCTAGAAATTTCTAAAATTAGAAATTTTCTAATTCTGATTTTGGAAATAATTAGATATTTTATTAAATTTTCGGTTGGGTCACAAATTATAGGCCCAATTCTTGGCCCAAGACCACAGAATTCCAATTGGCCCAATAATTTGACATAACCGAGTCGGTTCATTAATTCTGGTCCAAGACCAAATTAATTACTTAATCCAACTGGTTATTTACTAAACCAGACCAGCTCTAAATTATTTGGTCCAACCAAATCAAACTTAGACCAGCCTTCGGTTTAGGTTAAAATTCATTTTGAATTTAAATCCGGTTTAACCAGAAATTAAATAATACCAATGTATTAAATAATTTCCAGCAAACCGCGATTTGGTTAACCGCTTGAACCACCAATTAAATTGGATCGGTTCGGTTAAGTCCAAAACCGGGAAGAAACGCCTTGCGTTTTAGCCAATTTTGACCTAACTTGCAGGATAAGGCAAAACCAACGACGAACCGCAATGGCCCAATGGCACGATTGGTTCGCGTCTCGGGTTAGGTGGGACGAACCGCGAGGCTCGGCTTAACCGAATGGCTACTCTCGGAACGTAAGTCTTGCCAGCCGGAACACGCATCGCCGGATCGAGAAGACGAGCCAAGCTCGCTTTCGGGACCTCGCGCGATACGATCGGGACAGGCGCATCAGCTCGTTGCGATCGTGTCATCGGGACAGCGAGAAGCAATCGATACGATTGATATCGATCGATATCACGCTCCCTCGTCGATCGATACTCGCGTGCATCAGCTCGTTGCGATCGGGTCATCGGGACAGCGAGAAGCAATCGATCCGATTTGATATCGATCGATATCACGCTCCCTCGTCGATCGATACGGGCGTCCGCTTCGCATACCGATGGGTTTCAATCGGTTCATGCGATTTACATATTAGGTTTTCAAGTTTTCTAATCAAATTTCTTAACACAAATTCGATTCTAAACATTTAAAACAACCTAAATATGATCCAAACAGCAAAAACCTAACGACCTAGGCTCTGATACCACTGAAGGATTATGTTTGTTCATAGGTTCAATTATCAGATTACAACCTATCACATAATCAACTAGGATCTAGGTGATTTGCATATGAATCATAAACGGATCGAGATCATTACCTTAATATTAAGTGCAGCGGATTGGTGGTAATGAAGAGATCACTGAGAGCTGATAGAAACCGGCTCCTCCTAGGTATCCACACGCTTACAAGCTACTGGATCAGGCTGCTAGACCAAGCTGGAACAACAGAGAGAGAGGAGGACGGCCAGACCTAAAATCGCAGAAGCCTTAGGCTAACTGGCGCCTCCTCTTCCTTATATGGGCCCAAGTAATTAAACTAATGGCTTATTAGGCTTTTGGGCCCAAGACCCAAATCAGACAAAAGACTGTATTTTGTCTGGCCCAATTCTCTGTACAAATACAGTAAATGTCTTGCATCTTACTGTATTAATTCCTTGTTAACTTTCCCGTTAGCTATGGTGTGTGACCCTTAGGGATCATACAATACTAGTAATAAGTACATAACTTATAGATCAAGAGCGGGCTCTAGCAAGTCATCATGACCTCCCAGTATTTATGACTTATGTCTGATCTCGACACTTATCATACTTTCTAGAGATAGCACAGTAGATTTCAGGACGTTCCCAACAAGATCATACATAGATCCAAATGATCAATCATGCATGTTTTACATAAGATTTGACATAACGGAAAAATAAATAATTGAGTACATATTCAACTATTTCAAGACACACATTTTTCATCAAAGTTAACCATTTCACCCAAGATGGCACTTCTATGTATGTCTCTCCTCTACCAATACCTTCGAAGATTGCTTTTGCACATTTACTCACTGATTCTGACAGGATAAAATCTGAACCATACTGTTTTCCAATAGAGCATAAACAAAACAAAAAAGGTGCATATATTAGAATTGGTGTCAATACGTATATATATGGTATAAAGTTATGTACACATTTTGTTACTTACTCTTTCTATAAAGCGAGGAGTGGTCATATCTGTTGCTACAAATCCTGGAATAACAATAGATATTTTAATATCCGGACTGAGCTCAACTCTTAATATCTCAAAAAATCTTAATAATGCTGCTTTACTTGCCTACAACAATAACCAATTAACATCAATATTATATATTTTTCATGTATAAACCAAATAGGTAAAAGAAGTTTGTTTATTATATCTACAAAAATCTTACTGAATAGATGCTTGCCAATGGTAAAGGTATAATTGATGTGCCAGAAGTAGTCACAATGATTTTCCATTGCTCTTTCGAAGATGTGGAATTGCAAAATAAGTGACATATGTCGAGCCCCAAAAGTTGATATCCTTAATACACAAAAATTAGATAAATTGTTAGCGTTAATTTAATTTTATGCTTAATCATTGTGTTGGTGTTTAAACATAAACTAAATATTTTAATATATTTTTCACTAATCCTTTTTGCTAATTATCTAATCAAGATTAAATTTCCATTTGTGATTAAACAATCATCAAACATGCAAGAGGTGAAATTTTGTTTGTGTTTAAAATATAAAGATTATATTTTATGTAATAAATATGCTTCTTTTGTTTAAAATGAATATGAACATAGCATTTTAACGTTTAAAGGCAAACGCAAACGCAAATTGTCAAACTCATGCTTCGTAATATATAACTAATCATTTTGCCTAAGTTATGGACTATCATTAATAAACGTGTAAATTGTGATGTGTATCTTAAGAACTCACCATTATAGGGTAAGCGTCTTGAACATGGGTGAAATATTCGAAAAGAACAGTTTGAAATACTCCAGCATTGTAGATCAGGTGGTCCACTGTCTAGATATGATAATTGGGTTAGAAATTTAAAGTCATAAACATTTAAATAGATTTGATAAAAAGAATAAAAAACTATTTACAAATGTTATAGTTAAATGCTATATATGTTATGGATTTGATTTGGACTTACGTTTTCCGAAATGATGAATCGTCTCATCAATAAACTTCTTGCAGTCTTCAACCTTAGCAACGTCACCAGGTATGATGATGACATCTCCAGATCCTAATTGACGTGATGTTTCTGCTACTATCTCTAGACGATCTTCTCTTCGAGCAATGAGAGCTAAATATGCTCCTTTCTTTGCGT
The DNA here is from genome assembly GCA_030180135.1 of Orychophragmus violaceus. NCBI lineage: Eukaryota > Viridiplantae > Streptophyta > Magnoliopsida > Brassicales > Brassicaceae > Orychophragmus > Orychophragmus violaceus. The sequence continues at coordinate 59,034,079 of CM058231.1, forward strand.
ACTCGTATGCTACATGCTTTTTTTGTTCCGAACCCAACAAAATAATAACATAAACAATCTTTTTTAAAAATAGGTTTCTTATTAAAAACATAAGAATAAAAAATAATACAGATCCGTTCTGATCAGTTTTGAGCTTGAGCCTTGCCGAGAATATTTTTTTGATAAAGAACAATATTAGAGATAGCATATTTTAGGATCTTTTTTTAACCGACCTTTTACGGGCCGTATCCCAGATGGTTATAGGATTATATCTAAATCCAGACTTTAGTAGACTCCTAATCCAGAGCCAAAATATTTTTGTCGCTTCGTTTTCTTTGTATGACGGAAGCAGAAACATGATATGCAGATTCTCGACAAACCTCAATAAAACAGTTCTACCCATAGGATTCAAGCCAATTTATGGAGCATGCAAGTAGAAAGGTGGAATAGATAAAGATCGAACAACGCGATCCTACCTAGAACTAGAAGAAAAAGTTCAGTGGTGGAGATCAAAACCAAAAGTTGGTTTCCAGAAGTCCACAAAGAACATCTCCCCAATGAACCGCCGAGGAAACCACGATAAAACCCACGAAGAGGTAAGCCTAAAAAACTTCAATTCATAAAAAGTAGATATCCACAATTGCTATAGCTCAATCAAAAAGATTTGGGTTTATCTCTCTATAGCTTGCGATTTTTTCCTTATTTGGAGGTCCATCTATTTCCAAATGACTTCCACTGATTTAAGGCTTTTCATGTGAATTCGATTATTCCTCTTTGACGATAGATGGTAGAGACTCGCTTGCCAACCGAGAATTATTAATTTCTTCATCTTTCTATCACATGATAGTGTCGACAATTGGGTCAAATAATCGGGCCAGCTTCTATATGTGGAATAGAAAGAGTAGCTGTATTTGCCACTTTCAACCACAATTTCCAAATAGATGGCCAATCAAAGAAGGAGATGATTGTGATTTTCAAGAGAGAAGTTACAAAGCAGGCAGGTGGTTGTATATTGTAAGACCCCAACTTTGAATCTGACTCCTTGTTGGACATCTATCGAGCACCAGAAGCCAAGCTAGGATCTTATGCTTTGGTATGTCGTCTTGATTCCAAACAATCCAATTGCTGACCTTGCCTAGGGGCTTCATAGACTTGACCCGTTGAGAAAGGATTAGACAATTTCCCATTCACTTCCCATTCATGATGATCATCTTCCTCAGTTAATTGAATTGTTGTCATAAATGTGTAAAGCACCACATGATTGTCTATTCTAGCAGGTGGAAGAGCCCAATGGTCCTGATGATGCACACTTGAGATTGTGGCATTTAGAGGAATTCCCAATCTGGTCGCCATTCCCATACTAAAAAGTAGAGATATTATCATAAGGTGACCAGTGATCGTGCCCGAACCGACATATATATATCCATTCCCTATCCAAAGCTTGATCTAGTTATAAGCTTGTTATATTATCTTCAGTAGTTTGTTGGCTAACCAAGAGAATTGTTGGTTCTAGTTTTTGGTCTAGAAGTTACTTATGCATTCATGTAAAACCTCTTCTATAAACCATGCCACCCATACTGAGACTGATATGAAGAACAAAAGCCATATAAGCTTCAGAGTGCAAGCACGATAGTAAGATCTTTTATTCCCAATCCTCCTTTTTAGGATTTAACCATTGAGTCCCAAGATACCCGTGCAGAGTGAGTTCCATCCATAGAACCATACCATAAGAATGCATTACACATTGAATTGATTTTCCTTATACATTATTTTGGTAGGACAAAGCTGGAGAGTTAGAAATTCTCGCTATCACAATATTGATCAACTGCAGCCTTCTAGTGAAGGATAGTGCCTTGGAACTCCACGAGGTAATTCTTTTCTTTACATGATTAATTAAGGTGACACAATTTATCAATTTTATCTTTGAGGTTAATAGTGTAACTCCTAGATATCTACCGAAAGTGATGCAGAAGGCATTCTCGTAAAGAACTTTATAATATATGTTTCATATTGAGATAGACCAGACACATAATAGTTGAACTTATGTATACACACTACAAGAACATAATGAATCTCAAACTCATGCAAGACTTGGAAGATGTTTTGAACCGAGCTAATGGATCCTTCTGTGAAAATCGAAGTCGCCAGCAAAGCAGAGTATGGTAAGCTTTGATTTTGCATAGTTTTGATGATATTTGAATTTATACCAGCAACAATACTAAGACCCCCTTGATGTCTAAGGTCAATTGGGACACCAATAAGATGAGCCCAAATTTGAAACAAAATATGGGATGGCGACTGAATAGAGTGCATAACTGACCATTGCACTGTGTGAAACATAGAATCATCCACATACCAAATTTCTTTTTCCAGAATCTTATGCCTTAGATAGTCGCTAGGTATTTGAACAATCATTGGTGTAGTTAGGGGGTATTATGGATCTCCACTCTTCTGCATTTTCCCCACATATGACTTAACACACTTTGGATTTTGGATTTGACTATAAAGAGGAGACTTATCATTGAAGTAACAAATAATGAAATCCTTTTGAAGTTCTACGTCCTTTTGAAAAACCTTAGCAAGCATTAACACTTACGGTCGACATGTAGCCAAGCATGAAACTGGAGCAAGTCTTAATAGAGATTAATCCTCATATCCCTCAATTTTTCAGCCATTGTTTGAGTATGTGGAGTATTGACAAGTTTTAGTTTTTATGTTTCATCATTTTCCTTAGAGGAAAGATCAAGTTTTTCTCCACCACTAGGCTTTATGGTATCAGAAGAACCAATTTTTAAAAGGTTGTATCTTGGGAATTCATCACTGGATAACTTTATCCACACAGACTGGTGTCCTAGTGTTTGAAGCTCTATTAGTAATTATTGGAGAAGAAATTTTGGGCCGACAAGTTTCAGATTCACATTCACCACTGATCCATTGGAAATACCAAGTTTCCCTATAAGACTTTTTTCAACAGTCGTTAAATAAGCAACATTAATAGATCCATCACCCGGTAGTAAGGAAAAATAAGATTCAATAGAAGACGCCATTGCACTAGTTCCATCTACAAGCTTTGAAACTCGAGATGGGGTCGGTGACTTAGTAGTAGAGTTAGGTTGATTCATGATGACATCAGCATTTACAGATCCAGATCTAGAAGTGGAGACAACTAAGACTAGAGTCTAAATAGTTTGGGAATCAGCAGTAGTCATGACAACTTCTGCAGTTGGAGAAGAATCATCAATAGTCATGACAAAACCTACAATTGGAGAAGAACCAATACCCTGACTCTTAGCAGTATGGGGTCACAGAGTTAGGTCAACATATTAAGTCTTTTTCACCAGAAGAAGTGTAAGATCTCAACTCGGTCTATCTAAAGATAGAAAGAGTTTTAGGGTTTGTAAATTAGGGATTCTAAAAGAAGGATTTAAGAACGCGGTGAGATTTGGGAATTTAGGGTTTAAAGCCGGTGTTTCCGAGGTGGAAGCCGGTAAAGAATGTTATGAAAGTCGCCGGAGAGATTTTAGGTCAAATATCGCTCTAAAGTCTCTCAAGCCGAAAATATTAAGAAAAGCGTGTCCATTGAATGAATATCGGGTTCCCTTATATAGGGTTACAAGTCGGTTTACATGAAAAAGGAAAATAAGATAGAAACAGAATATTTCCTAGAATATCGCCTTTATCGTTAGGTAGAATATTTCCCTTTTTCCGACTTTGATGCGCGGCGCCTTTCATTCAACACCATCCTAACCCTAATGTAAGTCGGTTATCCGAGTTCGGTTTAACCTAGGTTTTACCGCCTTGGGCTTTGATACCGACTTTCCATTCTGGGCCGACCTAAACTCATGAATAGGCCTTTTTAGGAAAGTGCTAATCTTGGCTCTAACAATAAGCCCCCCCCAGTGTGGCGGATTGTACTCAAGTCGCCAGTACGAGGAGTTAACTTATGGTTTATGATTATGAGTTTATAGGCCCATTTCCCTTATTACTTCTGGTAAGGCCCATCTTTTATTGAACTTTGCCTAATCCGATAATTTGATCTAAACCGGGGAAGATCAGATGGAACCGGAATTGATTCTTGGTTCAATTGGTCGGATAGGTGCGAAACTCGAAGCGTCACCTAGGTAATTATTACCTTGAGTCCTGTGCCGTCATTTTCAGCATAAATAGCCCCTTCTCACTTCTCATTTTCTTCATTCTGCCCGAGTGAAGAGTTTTGAAAGGTAATTTCTTCTCTCCACCGTATTTATTTTCCGGTTACCTTTCCGCCGTCGCTCCTCCTTAGGTTTCTAGGTTCTTTAGATCAAACCTCGTTCGTTGTTTTGTGTTCTTCGTTTGTTCTTCATCAATTATGTCTTTGATCCGTTGCTCGGGAAGTAAAGATAAGGAAGTCGTTCCCGTGTCTTCTGGTTCTTCAAGTCGTCACAATACTTCATCCAGTTCGTCATCTGCTACCACGTCCTCTGATTTGAGAGATCATCCCGGCTATCGCGCAGCTGAAGAATTCATTTATCGTCGAGAGCTTTCACTTCAGCCGGGTGACGCAGAAGGCTCTGGTCAGGGTGAACCTCTTATTTCGCAGCTTCGGGATTCGGATCCAGAAGGTTCTGACGAAGATGTAGATATAGAGGGGATTGACTCTGATGATGGTGATGCCGGCACCGATACTTATTTTCCTCAGATGTTTGAAAATGTCTTCGAAACTCGGTCGGATGAGAAGTCGATAACCTCTACGCTCCAGGGATGTGGAGCAGATCCGAGAATCAGCTTTATTGTTCCCGGTAAGCTTGACCGTCCCTGGAATCCTCCGCCGGGCTATCTGACTTTGTATGAGTCGTATTTTATTAACACCGATACTGGGGGAAGCTGCTGTTGGTTCCCGCTTCCCGACCTGCTGATATCCTACTGCCATCGCCGGGAAATTGCCATTTCTCAGTTATCGGCTGTCGCGGTTCGCCATATGGTTGGCCTTCTTGTGCTTGGTGCCGAGATCGACGTGACAATCACCGTTGGTTTCTTTGAAGAAGCTACCTCAATCAATCGGATGTCGAAGACCAGTCCAGGTTGCTTTGCAGTTAGGATGAAGAGTGGTCATCGAGTGGTGACTGACGCGCCTAGCAAGATTAACAACTGGCAGCTGCATTACTTTTACGTCGAGATGTCTCCCTTGGTTGTTCCTGACGATCTTAGAGAACTTATCCGATCGTCATGGAATACGAAATTTGGTAGATATCGTTCTGATCTTGCCGATATGAACGTGGATGATTTACTCAATTCCGTTTTGTTTTTGCAGTGCATCATCCATTTCTCGAGCCGTTCCCCGATCACTTCTTTCAGATTCTTCAAAAGATCCAATCCCTCGGTCTCCGTAAGTGGTCAGATTTCTCTCGAGATCGGATCGGCAAGTCTCTCCCTCGAATCTCCAAAGGTACTCTTATGTCGATATTTTGATACTATTGGAGTCAGTTTACTGATTCTTTTTCTCTTTTCCTTGTTCCTTTAGTGAAGTGGAATACCAAGACGAAGCTTACACCGGAACAGCTTGTTAAACCGAGGAGGATGGGTAAAGTGAAAAGAATCGAATCAGTCGACTATTCGAAGAAAATCTCGTCTAAATCTTCATCCCCTGTCAAACCGGTGAAGGAGAAAAACGTATCTGTATCGTCTCAAGGCGGAAGTCATCTGGCTGATGCGGGAGATAAGTCGATCATTTCTCAGGTTGCGGCGACTATCCAACCGGAGGCGACGGTCCCATCTACCAAACTTCCTCCAAAGGTCCCATCCAGGAAGCGACCTGCGGAAGGTAAAGCCGACCAAGGAAAGCCGACAAAGAAGGCTACTACAGCCGATAAATTTGTTATCCCTGATGCGACGGCCACCGACGAGACTGAGAAGAGCCTGGACCCGTGGAAGCGTTTTTATCAGGAAACCGGAGATGTCGTCGATGCTTATGGTAACACAAAACCCTTCGTTTCTAGCAAGGAGATTGTCCATGTCCGTCCTCGAGCCCCTATAAAGGAAGGAGATTCCCAACCTTCGATCCATAACTTTGCATACCAGTATGAGAGCGAGGTCCCGCTAATTGACAACCCGCGGGCGTGTTTCGACATGTTGACTTGTGTCCGTGGAAACGAGAGAGATTGGCCGGTTCTGCGAGAGCTTCCACACTCCGACGCCATTCTTCGGTTGAAGCATGCCGAAGCAACAGTAAGTCCTTTTTGTTTGGACGTCGTTTGTTGGTTCTTTCTTTTTGTTGATAAGAAATCCTTCTTTCGTTTTTTAGATGATTGCGGCGTCAAACCGTGTTGCTCTCGAGAGTTCTTGGAGCGCTAAAAAGATGGCCGACGCGGTAAGTAAGCGGGATGAGCTTCTCAAGAAAGCTAAGGAAGAGCAGAAGGTTCTGTCGGCAAATAACGCGGTACTTGCGGATAAGTTGCGTGGTGTCGAAAAGGAGTTGAGCCTTGTTAAAGAGAAGTCAAAAGTCGACTATCTCAAGTTGCAAAAGAAAATGGAGCACCAGCAAAGGTTTTACTCCGACATGATTCGGAAGGAAAGGGATAGGGTCGAGGCCGCTGTCAGGGCGAAGGCGCAAACTCATTTCGATCTCTTTCAACGGTATGTGAAGGACCAGGATGTTGCCGTTGCCCTGCAGGTTGAGCAAGCTCAGGTTTCTGGTTTAAAGAACTGCCTGGAGAAACTTAGCGGTGAAGGCATATCGTTCCCCCAGACTCTCCTGGATCAAGTTGCCGCTGACGAAGTCGCGGTGAATGCCAAGATCGATGAGACAGAGGTCGTGACCAAGGAAGAACTTACGTTTGTTCTTTCTCCTATCCACCATCCTCTTCTCAATCTTCTCAATGATTCTCCTCCCCCCGTCCCGCGTACTGTTGATGAGTTCGGAACCAACCGTGGGATAATTCCGGAGGCGGTTCCTATTGGACTCGTCCAGTCTGTTAGTTCTGAGGTCGCGGCTCTTGACAGCGCTGCTGCTACGCATGAAGCTAAATATGGCGAGAAGTTTTCCGACTGATACGGAATGACTCCTTTCTTTCGTTGTAATCGAATCTTTTATTTTTATTATTATTCTTGTAAGACTTTCGATTCTGCTTCGCGGAAAGTTTAACTTATGAAGTTTTTACTTCTTGGCAATTTCTAGCGACTTTCATTGCTTTTAAACTTGCTTTGAATAGGTTTAAAAGTTAAATTTGTTAATCTTTAACCAAGTCGGGCTATTGTATTGAAAGTGTTCTGACAAATCTAACATATAGCGACTTGTAAATCAAGCCGGACCACTGTTTTAAGATTGTTCTGACAAATTTCAAATAAATAGTGACTTATCGTTTTATGTGACCAAGTCATACTACTGTATTAAAACTTGTAGCGACTTTCGTCACTAAGTCGGCTATTGTTCAAAACTATTCTGGATAATTTTTGAATCTCGCATTTAGGTTTGTCGTCAAACTCTAAGTTATTTAGCGACTATTGCCAAGAGGCGGTTTTGCGAGACTTACTAGTGCTCGGCTTTTATTCTTAGGGCGGGAGAATGTGCGATGCTGTGCTCGACTTATTTGTTATCACCCACCGCGAAGAATTTGCGGGACGGATCCCGGCTTTTCCTTACCACGATGTGCACCTCGTGTGTAAGGAAGACCACGCCCCTGGCCAGGAGGCGTGATGCTGATGATGCGAGTCGTTTGCTCGGCTTTGTGCGAGTTGATACTCGGCTTTTTGCGAGTTGATACTCGGCTTTTTGCGAGTTGATACTCGGCTTTTTGCGAGTTGATACTCGGCTTTGTGCGAGTTGATACTCGGCTTTTTGCGAGTTGATACTCGGCTTTGTGCGAGTTGATACTCGGCTTTTGCGAGTTGATACTCGGCTTTTTGCGAGTTGATACTCGGCTTTTTGCGAGTTGATACTCGGCTTTTTTAGTATATTATTAAATTTTTAAATACTAAAGAAAGATTTTACCTGATTCTTGGCTTTGCCTGACTTTCAAGACGGTAAATTATCTGAAAAATAAAGATTTTATTAGATTTGTGACTGTGCCGGTAAAGGCTGCCTACGTATCTCCCAAGGAAGAATCAAGTCACTCGTAGTTCTCAGTACATAATCTTTTTTTTTTTTTTTTTTTTTTTTTTTTTTGGCGCCTTGCCGTCTTAGTGGTACTCCTTCAGGCTTGCCGAGTTCCAGGATCGAGGTAAAGCCTTGCCTTTCATTGATTCAAGCTCGTAGACTCCCGGTTTGACGACTTTTGTGACTTTGTAGGGTCCTTCCCATTTCGCCCCAAGTTTCCCTGCTCTCCACTCCTTGGTATTTTCGTATACTTTGCGGAGGACGAAGTCGCCGACTTGAAAATGGCGTTCCTTGACTTTCTGATTGTAGTACCGAGCTGCTAGCTGTTGGTAGTTTTGAATCCTGAGTAGGGCTCGATCCCGTTCTTCCTCTAAGGTGTCGAGGGCCTGGATTAGCATTTTTTCGTTGATTTCAGTATGATGCGGCATGAGAGAGCGGCGGAGAGTGTAAATGTTAGCTTCTGCCGGTACCATTGCTTCCACGCCAAAGGCTAAGGAAAATGGGGTGGCTCCTGTTGCACTTCGGGGTGTCGTTCTATGCGACCACAGGACTCCGTCTAACTCGTCTGCCCAAACTCCTTTTTTGCTTTCAAGGCATTTTTTGATGCCGGCAATGATGGTTTTATTTGTAGCTTCGGCTTGGCCATTCCCCTGAAGATACCTTGGTGTCGACTTGCTAAGGCGTATATCCCACTTCTTGCAGAATTCTTCGAATACTTTCGAGATGAATTGTGACCCGTTATCTGTGACGATCTCATAAGGTAGCCCAAAACGACATATTATATATTTCCAGACGAAATTTTGAACCTGGATATCGTGGATGGCGACGTAAGCCTTGGCCTCTACCCACTTTGTGAAGTAGTCGGTCATAATGAGCAGAAAACGTCTTTGATTGGATAACGGTAATGGTCCAACGATGTCCATTGCCCATCTCATGAATGGGTAAGCCGCAGTCGACGTTGTGAGTAGCTCTGTAGGTCGATGTATGAATGGCGCATGTCGCTGGCACTTTTCACACTTGTTAGAATAGGTCTCGCAGTCGGTTATCATAGTAGGCCAATAGTGACCATTCAGCTTTATTTTGAGGGCGAGAGACCGGCCTCCGGAGTGGTTTCCGCATGCTCCAGAGTGTGTTTCTTCGAGAACCCGACTTACTTCTTCTCCATTTATGCATCTGAGGAGGATCTTGTTAGCAGAATACTTGTAGAGGATACCTTCATGCATAGTGTATCGTGCGCTTTTGACTTTAAGTCGGCGTGCTTCCCACTTATCTTCTGGGAGTTTTCCTTCTGTCAGGTATGCTCTTATAGGAAGTCGCCAGTCTTTGTTGTCGCCGGTTAGGACAGCGATGAGGTCTATGCCCTTTGCTAGGATGTTGTAGCACTTATCGTCCTTAACACTCAGGATTATTTCTTCAGTTTCTTCCTGATTGCTCTCACAGGGCGGGATGCTTGGCTCGTGGATCGTTTCTACCGGGATCCGTCGACAGAGATTGGGATTAGATGCCAGCGACGCAAGTGCATCTGCCGGGGCATTCTCCTTTCTTGGTATCTGGACAATGTCGAAGAATTCGAAGGAACTGGTGAGTTCCAACGCTGTCTTTCGATAAGCCTCCATTCGTTCATTTTTAGCTTCGTAGTCGCCGTTGATCTGGTTGGCTACAAGCATGGAATCACAGTGGGCCAAGAGATGTCGTACTCCGATTTCTCTGGCTAGTCTGAGACCGGCTAACAAAGCTTCGTACTCGGCTGTGTTGTTAGAAGCCGTGAAACCTAGTTTGAATGACTGCTCTAATATCTCGTCGGTTGGTGATATGAGACGTATCCCTATCCCGGCTCCTTTTTTAGATGAAGCCCCGTCAACGAACAGTTTCCAATTTTTGTCTTCTGTCTCGGTACCGACATCCAATTCAGGTGATAATTCGACGAGGAAATCAGCTATTACCTGCGATTTGGCGGTTGTCCTGTTCCTGTACTCGATGTCGTACTCACTTAACTCTATTGCCCACTTGGCTAGACGACCAGACTGTCCCGGGCTATGAAGTATCGTTCGAAGAGGTTGACTGCTTAATACAGCAATCGGATGTGACTGAAAATAAGGTCGCAGCTTCCGTGCCGAGATGACGATTGCGAAAGCCAGTTTTTCCATTGCAAGATACCTGGTTTCGGCTCCGTTCATTGTTTTGCTGACGTAGAAGATCGGCTTCTGCTCTCCTCGGTCTTCCCGTACTAGCACGCCGCTCACTGCTGTCGTTGAAACGGCTATGTAAAGCAACAATGTCTCACCATTCTCGGGTTTAGATAGTATCGGTGGATTCGACAAATAGTCCTTGAGTTGAATGAAGGCTTCTTGACACTTCTCATCCCACACGAATCTTTTATTCCCTCGTAGGAGCTCGTAGAAAGGCAGACATTTATCCGTTGACCGGGATATAAATCTGTTCAAGGCGGCTATGCGGCCAGTGAGGCGTTGTACCTCTCGAGTGTTCTTGGGAGATGGTAAGTCGATAATGGCTGTGATCTGCTTTGGATTAGCTTCTATTCCTCTCTGAGTTACCACGTATCCTAGGAATTCTCCCGATGTCACCCCAAATGTACACTTAGTTGGATTAAGTTTCATGCCGTATCGGTTAAGGATGTTAAAACATTCCTTTAAATGACCGACATGCTGAGAGGCAATCAGGGATTTGACTAGCATGTCGTCGATATAAACTTCCATTGTTGCGCCAAGTTGCCCTGCAAACATCCGGTTTACCAGCCGCTGGTAGGTGGCGCCGGCGTTTTTGAGGCCGAAAGGCATGACTTTGTAGCAATACGTGCCTCGTTCAGTGATGAAGGCCGTCTTTTCTCTGTCGTCTGGGTTCATGAGGATTTGGTTATATCCTGAGAACGCATCCATGAACGATAGCAGTTCGTTCCCGGCCGTCGCCTCAACAAGTCGGTCGATGTGCGGCAGCGGGAAACTATCCTTGGGGCAAGCTTTGTTGAGGTCCGTGAAGTCGACACACACTCTCCACTTCCCATTTTTCTTCTTTACGACCACTGGATTGGCCAGCCAGTCAGGATATTTGACTTCTTGGATTGAACCGGCTTCGAGTAGTTTTTCTACTTCATCGTTGACTGCTTTAGCTCTTTCTGGGCCGAGTTTTCGCCTCTTTTGCTTGACTGGCTTGTAGGTCGGATCGACATTCAACTCGTGAGTTGTAATGGTTGGGTTGATACCCTTCATATCCTTCATTGTCCACGCAAACGTTGTAACGTTTTGCTGTAGGAAGGTGATTAGTTCCTCCTTGATGTCGTCCGGTAATCCTGCGCCAATGCCCACACACTTGCTTGCGTCTGATTCGTCAATGATGACTTGCTGGATTAGTTCTTTCTCCGGTCCTTTTCTTCCGTGTTCTGTGTTGATCATGCAGGAAGGCACCCTGATCTTATGTTCTCTCGCGAAACACGACCGACTTGCGCTCTGGCATCCTTTGACTATCTGAATTCCTTTGGGTGTCGGGAATTTCAGACATTGATGGTACGTCGAGGATACCGCCTTCATGCTATATAGCCATGGAGTTCCAAGGATCACGTTATAGATGGTTGGCTTGTCAATGACGTGAAACCTCACCAATCTGTTAACTCCTCCTGCGAAGACAGGCAACTTGATCGTTCCAATCGTGTACGTCATCTCACTTGTGAACCCGGTGAGCGGCTTGGCCTTTTGCTTGATATCCTCCTCCTTAATGTCCATCTTCTTGAGTGTATCTAGGAAAATTAAGTCTATCGAACTCCCGGTGTCCACCAGTATTCGAGATACTTGGCAACTTCCGATCAGAAGCTCAACCACCAGTGGGTCGTTATGAGGGTAGTGAGTCCCATAGAGGTCCTGGTCGGTAAAGATGACGGGCGGATCGTCTGATAGGATTGGTTGAGGCGCCTTTTGCGCGGCCAATGCTAGGCGTTCATAGACCTTGATTGACCGGACCGAATCATTTACGGAGATTAGACCACCCATGATCATGTTGATTCTTCGGATGGTCTTGGGGGTTTCTTCTTCGTCCTCCTCTTCTTCTTCACGGTTACGTTTCAAAGCTATGCTTTTGATACGCCGTGGCGGCTTATCTTGCTTGGGAGCCTGCTCGTCAGCTTTGTCTTCCTTCTTTTCCGACTCTTCCTTCTTCAACCTCTCGATGGCCGCCTTGATTTCCTCATTCGAAAGTCGGGAGTAGAGTGCGTTTCTGAGGTTCCGACATTCAGCTGTGTCGTGCGACGTAGCTTGATGGTATTCGCAGTACTTGTCTCCCGTGGTGGAAGCTGTCTGCTGTGCCTTCTTTGTCTCTTTACCTCTCTTATTCCACGGTTTTGATGACCGGGACTTGTCGGTACCGTCTACAACCATTGTTTTGGCGTTTTTGCTGTCGTAGTGCTGTCTGGGTTCTCTTTCTTCCTTCCTATTTGTTTGTTTACCAGAACCAAACCTCTTTGCCAGTGCGACTTTCTTCTCCTCCAATTCCACGAACTTGTTTGCTCGATGGAGTGCGTCTTCGATGGTTAATGGCGGGTTGACGACTAAATCTTGGTAAAATGGCGACTCGTGCCAGACGGCGTTTGTCAGGGCTGCGATAGTGAATTTATCCGGTGCCTCAGCTCGCGTCATCACTGCCCTGAACCTCTCTACGAAATCTTTCAAAGTTTCCTTCTTCTCTTGCGTCATTGATATCAACGCGCTTAGTGAAGTATCTTTGCGAATGTAGGCAAAGTGATGCCTTACGAATGCCCATGTGAGATCCGAGAAGCTGTCAATTGATTTGGAGGGAAGTCGGGAGAACCAGTTCAGCGCGTCTCCTTCCAGGGTTTCGGTGAATAGTTGGCAGAAGCCGATGTCACGCTCCTCATTCGACGAGAACCGCGCCTTTGCCGCCATGATTTTGAACGTTGTGAGATGGGTCGCTGGATCTTTTGTGCCGTCGTACATCGGTAGTCTGAGCTTTTCTCTTTGCCTGATATACGTGTTTGTGATGCGCGAGGTAAAGGGAGTCCTACGAGTTTCCTCGATGATTCGGTCTATCTCGGGTGCGGATCCCTTCACGCCATGGACCTCCCCTTTTAATTCTTTTAGGGTGTCTTTGAGCTCAATCAGTTGTTTTTCGACATGGTTGCGACTTGCTCCGCGAATAGACGCTCCGTGAGTTTTCTCGTACGACATACCTCGCTCGCGGCGATAGTTGTCTCGGTGCGAGCCATTCTCACGTCGCGAATTTCGTCTGTGGTGCACGTCCCGTGTCTGGTGACTGGTATATTCTCCTCTGTCGGGTGAATACCTCTCATCACTTGGGTTGTTATGTCTCTGACTTTCGCTCCGTTTGGGTCTTTCAGAACCTTCCCTCCGATGTGAGCTCCGCTCGCGAGCATCCTGGTCGCCCTCCTTACGCGGGTTGCTCCTGGACTCGCTGCTGTGGCTCTGTTCATGGTGGCTTTCCTCAGATGTGCTATAGACCAGTCGTCTAGCGACTTTGTCTTTCACCTTTGAAGGCACCTCTTTCCTGGGTTTTCTCGACCGTTGTCCTGAAAGGATCTTTGCTTGCTCTGTCTGCAGTAGGTCGACTTTCTTTGAGAACGTCTTGATCAAGTCGTTCTGTGACTCGATCTTGGCCATTAGAGTGGCTAAGGTCTTGTCTTGCTCGATCTGGGCTTCTGTTTCGCTGAGTGACGGGGCATGTTTGCCGTCATCCCGAGCTTTGTTCTTGGCGGTGTTTCGCGGCTGCTTGCCGCCTTTGGCAGCCTCATCTTCGTGATCACTCTGGTTGTAATCACTTCCCTCATGGTCGCTTAGGTCGACCTTAGGGTTTTCCGAATCTGTTTCGTTACCGTTTCCCGACATCTCGTTTCAGAAATTTCTCTTAGAAGTCCCCACAGTCGGCGCCAATTGTAAGATCTCAACTCGGTCTATCTAAAGATAGAAAGAGTTTTAGGGTTTGTAAATTAGGGATTCTAAAAGAAGGATTTAAGAACGCGGTGAGATTTGGGAATTTAGGGTTTAAAGCCGGTGTTTCCGAGGTGGAAGCCGGTAAAGAATGTTATGAAAGTCGCCGGAGAGATTTTAGGTCAAATATCGCTCTAAAGTCTCTCAAGCCGAAAATATTAAGAAAAGCGTGTCCATTGAATGAATATCGGGTTCCCTTATATAGGGTTACAAGTCGGTTTACATGAAAAAGGAAAATAAGATAGAAACAGAATATTTCCTAGAATATCGCCTTTATCGTTAGGTAGAATATTTCCCTTTTTCCGACTTTGATGCGCGGCGCCTTTCATTCAACACCATCCTAACCCTAATGTAAGTCGGTTATCCGAGTTCGGTTTAACCTAGGTTTTACCGCCTTGGGCTTTGATACCGACTTTCCATTCTGGGCCGACCTAAACTCATGAATAGGCCTTTTTAGGAAAGTGCTAATCTTGGCTCTAACAAGAAGGGAGAGGAAGAAACTAAGAAGAAATATGAATAGAATCATGAGGATTAAGAGGCACCGGTGGAGGTTTCAGGTGGCTTTCACAAGCGGTGAAAGGCGGTGGTTTTAGAGGAAAACCACGGCCATCTGGGAACCAACGATTTGACATTGAAATTTGTATGAGAGAGAAAAAAAGACTTTTTAACAAATAATTTCACCCAAACATCATATGAGTTTATGTGGATCGATACATTTAGCTCTTAGAGCATCTCCAATGTAAAATTCTATTTTTTGCTCCAAAATGGAGTTGAGTTATACTCCAACCCTACTCCATTTTAGAGTGAAAAATAGACTCATGAGTAAAAAAAATGAAGTAATGAATATAATTACTCCATATTTAGAGTAATCCTATTTTTTATTCTATTTTGGAATGAGATGTGCAGTGGGATTGGAGAAGATTTATTCCAAAATAAAGTTTGGAGTGGAAAATAAAGTAAAGTTGGAGATGGTCTTATTAGTCGTATTTTAAATGCATTTTTACAATTGACAATTCACAACAGATTCTCTAACTATCATCAAATAGCAAGATTATATCTATCTGGTCGTACTTATAAGTTATATGACTAAAAACAACTCAACCCACGATATGTTAATCGACGACATATCGCTGTAATTATATCGCTCTATAACAGATGAATCTACTTATCCTCAAATTTATAGAACCTCCGAAATTTTTACCACACCTTGCAACTTGTAAAATTCAAAAAAAAAATCATCAATTAGCTGATATTCAGACAGTATATAGTGATAACAACTAGATTAACTGTATTGTCCAAAAAAAAGGTTTTTCGTTAAAGCACGAGAAGTGGATCTCCATTGTCCATAAAAAGTTTCTACGTAAACTTTATAAAGAATAAAATTAAAAAAAAAACATAAATAAAAAGGAGAAAAAAAAAGTGTTTGAGAAAGAAAGAACGCATTGCATCTAAAAGTTGCTAACCGTTTGAGTAACTTAAGTTGTAGTAACCTTCTGTAATCAATGAAAGTATTTCAAGTAAAAAACTAGCTAACCTCTCCGATGCCGATGCCGGAGGAAGCTCCGGTGATTAGAACTACTTTTCCGGCTATGTTTTCGAAGCGGAATTGCTTATAGAGATGAATCACAAGTTTGATGAAAACATAAAATGGGTAAAAGAAGAAGAGAAAGATGATGGCAAGAGGTGGAAAAAGGAAGTTTAGAATTGTGTTAAGTATATCCATGATGTTCGTTTGCAGAACCAAACACCACTACTAGCTAGCCTCTCAACTTATTTTCTCTGTTAAAATATACAAACTTAATTGGCTAGAAGGTGAGGAATTTCAGTTACCTACTTAAAAAGTTATATAGCAAGTGGAAATGGTGTACCTCTCCAGTAAACCTTCATTTAGACTTATTTAAGAAAATATTGAGTGGTTGAAGGTAATCCAAATGAATGCTTTCACCCGTGTAAGTCTATGCATTGACCTAATCATTTTTTGGCTAATAATTTTATTAAAATCAGATTGTAACTACAAAGTTAGTATAGAGAATTTGTGAAAAGACATATATGCTTATATAATGAAAAAACGTTACATAAAAAAGTGAATATATATATATATATATATATAGCGTTAACAACAACTGAATAAAGCTAAATCTTCAGTTCTGTTCGGTTCCAAGGTCGTATCATCCTTAAAAATCGATCTGAAAAGATCGCTCGCGATTCAAAAAGAAGGTGGAATGGGAATGTATTTAGGAATGCCAGAAAAGATATGTGGATCCAAAAAACAAGTGTTTGCCTTCGTCCAGGAAAGACTAAATGGCAAAATCAACTCCTGGTCTGGACGACTACTATCAAAAGGGGGAAAGGAAGTACAGATCAAGGCAGTTGCCCAAGCGGTTCCCACATACGTGATGTCATGCTTCCTACTACCGATTGAAGTCACTAAAAACTATCAAGCGCGGTCGCTCGTTTCTGGTGGAGCTCGAGAGGAGAGAATAAAGGACTACATTGGGTTGCTTGGGATAAAATCTGTGTTCCCCTTGACGAGGGTGGGCTGGGCTTTCGAGACTTCCGGGAATTTAATCTAGCTCTCTTAGCGAAGCAGCTATGGAGGCTGCTTATTTTTCCCGACTCGCTCCTAGCCAGAGTACTTAAAGGAGGATACTATCGCTATTCGAACCCAATGCGTGTCGATAAATCAAGTAACCCATCCTTCGGATGGAGGAGTATACTAGCTGCAAAACCTATCATCGCTCAAGGTCTAAGGAGAACCATAGGAAATGGAGCTGAAACGTCGGTTTGGGAGGACTGGTGGTTGCCGGCTAACCCAGCCAGACCCGCCAACGCTAAAGATGCGATCAGAGACCACGATCTTCGCGTCCATCACTTAATAGACTTCAACACGAAAGAATGGAATATGGACCTAATCCGACAGATCATAGACGAGGACGATGTTCGACTAATAAGTGAGATCCGAACGAGCAAAACAAATAGGAAGGATAGCTACTCATGGGATTGCTCTACGACGGGACAATACACGGTCCGAGAAGGGTACAAGATAGCGCACGCTATGAAATTGGATGGATCGCAGATAAACTCATCGGAGCCTAGCACTATAGCTTTACGGAGACAAGTGTGGAAGGTTAAAGCACCAAGGAAGATGAAGCACTTCCTCTGGCAATCCATGTCCGGTCAAGTCGCAGCTGCTAGTCGGCTGGTTGACAGACATTGTGGACATGATAGGTCTTGTCAAAGATGTGGAGCAGAAGTGGAATCAATAAATCACATATTGTTCGAATGCCCCCCAACAATCCAATGCTGGGCTATCTCCACAGTGCCGTCAAATCCGGGGTTGTTCTCGAGTCCTTCCCTCTTTAATAACATTGATTATTTACTCTGGAGAGCAAAGCAACAAGGAGCGCAACCATCAGACTTAGAGGTTTTCTCATGGTTAACTTGGTATATTTGGAAGGCGAGGAACTCCAAGGTCTTTCAAGGGAAAGACACATCACCACAAGACACCGTGGACCTGGCTATGGCCGAAGCTTACTCATGGAAAACGGCTCAGCTGCTCTCAGATGCTACTGACGATCTAGTGGAGCCTCGAACAGAAGAACAAACGATGATTTCGACACCGACGTGCACCTGCCACATTGACGCATCGTGGGTTGCAAGAGACGCGACGACGGGTCTCGGTTTTGTGTTGACCAGAGACGGGTCCATTGCTGTGCAGGGACTTAAAGGCTGCGGAACCATTATATCAGCTATTCAGGCAGAGTTCGTAGGATTACTATGGGCGATGGAGACATTAGTCCAGAGGCGAGTAACAGACGTGCATTTCTTGACGGACTGCAAGCAGTTGGTCCTCTTGACCGAGAAGAAGGAAGAAGGGCATGCCCTGGCCTCGGAGATGGACGACTTCGAATTCTATAAATCTCACTTTGATTCTTTTTGCATTTCTTTCATTCCAAGATGTCAAAATATCCGAGCAGATTCTCTTGCAAAGGGAGCCCGTGCTCGAGGAAACTCCTTTTCTTTTGTAATCATGGAGACTGAGGCATTATTAGCACTTGAAGCTAACTCTGTTGTCTTTTCGTAATAGATTGATCGTTTGATGCCAAAAAAAAAAAAAAAAAAAAAAAAAAGTGAATATATATATATAGCGTTAACAACTTTGGAAACAGTAATTTCATAAACATAATATTGTTAGACGATAACTTTATGCTCTACAAGGGTATAAGGATGTAAGGACATCTCTAACTCTATTTTATTTTTCACTTGAAATGTTATTTTAAATAAATTATTCTCCATTAACACTCCATTTTTTATTACAAATTAATGGAGTAATATGTGAGATTGCTTTATATTTAGTGTAAAAACTATTTTTGACACCATTTGGAGTGAAATTGTTTTTATTTATAAAATAGTCATTGCATTATTAAATATTTATATTATATATATATATATATATATTATAACGATAATTTTAAATACTTTAAAATATTATAAAATTAATTAATTTTTGAACACTAATTTTTATTTTAAAATTATAAAGTAGAATAGTTTTATAATTTATGGAAGTTCTGAAGAAAAAAACTATAAATAAGGTTAATTTATAAATTTTATAAATAAAATGTATAGTATCAAAATAGAAAAAAAAATCTATTTAAAGAAATTATATTTTGTTTAGTAAAAATTGATGAGTAGAATAATATATTAGAGAAAAACATTACTTCATTTGGAGTTATTTGATTATGGAGTAAGAAATGGAGTTTTACATTGAAGATGGCCTAACATTCACTGATCGCTAATTTCTTAATACCTTTTTGCATGAAGTTTTATTTGCAAATTATTTTTTTGTCAAGAGAATTAGATATCCAAGTGTTCTTAAGATAAAAAAAAAAATCTACAAAATATATAATCAAAAACCAATACTTCAAAATATATGAATAATATACATGCTAGGGGTTTTCATCTTAGAAAAGTCTAGATTAATGAATATGAAAGAATTGAAAACCGTTTCGTTTGGTTTGTTGAAATGTAAAAATAATGTGTCCACATGCAAATTTGGACAAATGCATTTAAGTTTTCACATGTTAATAGTACATTACAAGTTTGGACCATTGCATTTAAATTTTCACATCTAAAACACTATAAACCCCA
Organism: Orychophragmus violaceus; assembly: GCA_030180135.1. Classification (NCBI taxonomy): domain Eukaryota; kingdom Viridiplantae; phylum Streptophyta; class Magnoliopsida; order Brassicales; family Brassicaceae; genus Orychophragmus; species Orychophragmus violaceus. The sequence goes on from CM058231.1 coordinate 59,053,246, forward strand.
ACGACAGAAGACTGACAACAGTCATAAATTCTACGGTCAGTCAACTAAGAATACATAACATAAGTAATAACCAGAAACTGAGAAATTTGATTCCATCAGTCTGGTCCATTTCGCTTGATAAAGTGATAGCGTGGAATTATCTAACCATTCTACTTGACTATCTGTACACGTTTTTAGCGGGAAAAAATCCGATTTTTTATGAACCTTAGGGGTTAATATGGATTTTGGCTTAGAATAACTGTAATTCCCTGATTTTGAATTATTTATTTTAATAAATAATTAATTCAGATTAATTGATTTCAGACAATTTTAATGTTCACTGGTGACAGATCGAAAAATGGCCATAAGACTATATAAAGGGTGGATACTTTCGACTGACTGGACATTCGAGGGACTAGACCGGGATGGACCACCAGCTAGTTTTACTCACCCATACCATGGAGGAAACAGCGTCTATACAGCTTGGATGGGGGCAAGCTGGATCACAGATCGGATCAGTGATGCTTGCGCTGATGAGAATCCGAAAGTTCGAGGGAACTTATCCAAGATCGATGGAAGGATCGAAGGACTAAGTTCTACTCGGTTAGATAAGCCAGTTGAGATGATTTCCGAGTTAAAACCAGTCAGGCCAGATTTTTGGACTAGTTGGACGATTATTAAGATCAATCAGTTCTTGTCTTGTTCAGACAGTGATTGGTCAAGATTCAGACATGACGGTTGGATCTGTCGGCTTAAGCTCAGTTTAAGGGAAAAATTGCTTATATGGTTTTTTGTGAGAGCGGTTATTGGCCAAAACGCGGATTGTTGGCTCAAGGGAAAGTGCGGGAACGGTTATCTGAGTATTTTTGCGCGGCTTACGATTTAAAGTGCGAGGAGGCGTTGGTTTATGGACTGGCCAATCAAAAACGCGATGGGACAGTTTTTGGGACGGTTTTGGCTAGGAAAATGAATAACCGCCATATTTAATCGACCCTTAGCCAGTTTTTATCAGTTTCCACGCACAGAACGAAAAAGAAACTGAGAGAGAATTGCATAGAAAATTGAGGGTGAATATACCGAGAAGTTAAGGAAATCAAGTGTGAAGGCTTGTTGTGACCGGACTGATCATCGCGACCCAGTTTCTGTGACGTGATATCAAGAGGTGTCAGAAACTAAACCTACTGATTCCAAAACTCTAAGGTGAATGTTCTAGACCGATGCTCTAGTCTGGTTCGTTTACTTGTTGTGTTTCTTTAAATTTAGATTGCTTGACTCTATTTCAATGTTCTGCTACTCGGCTTGAAGATTGACTCGGATAACCTGGGTGATTAGGCTTGACGGGTTCTGTCTTGTAACTGATTGAAAGAACTGATTGTATGTTACGGATTTTGACTTGGCTCGGTGAGCGGCTTAAACGCACTCACTAAGCAACTTGTTTTGCTTACGCTCTCTTTGATTTAACACAGGAAAGGAACATGATAAGAGTGGCTAGGATCGCGGGACAAGGGCAGGCAGAAGGAAGGAAGGATAGTGGTTTCTAGTTATATTGTGTTTTTGGCCTAGTTAAATAATGTAATAGCTTATTAGCAAACTCTTCATTGTACTAGAACCACATGTTTAAGTAATTCAAGTTATCTGTTTAAACATGATTCAGTTTAAAAATCGATTAACCTCAAAATTTTAAGTATGGAAATCACGTTGGGGTGTTTCAATAACCCTGGTTATAAAAAATGATAGCCATAATTTTAATTTAAACTATTTTGAATTTTTATTAGATAATAAGTATGAAAAACAAATTTAGAAAAGAAATATGAAATGATCGGTTTTTTATTTGAAATATTTTTTCTAATTATTTGATTAAAACTAGATTCATACTAAAACTATTTTTACTTCCCTTCTTTTAATATATATTATGTTATTTGAAAAGATAACTTTGATTAAAAAAATTAAAAAATACCTTAATGATTAATTTATCAAAAAAATATTATTTAAATTCTTAATTATTTAAAGTTTTAATAAGAAATTATATATATGTGCATATATATTTCATTATATTTTCTAATAACCATAATATTTTTTAAAATAGTTGTTAAACTAATTTTAGTTCACTAATAGTTATATAAATAGTTTTGTAAGAATTAATGTGAGTATGATACATAAAAACAGAAATCTCAAATAATATTATAAAATATTGAGATATTTTTTATTTTTGTTATTATAAAAAATGGATTAAAAGTTAATAGTTGAGAAAGAAAGAAAAAACTAAAACAGTAATAATGACAATTAGTCACAAAAATTTTAATTTATTAGTGGTATGTATATAACTTTTTTGTAAGAATTAACTTGAAGGCATAGTAAAAAGATTTGTCAAATACAAATTATAGAAAATTTTATTATTTCAGAAAAGTTTGAATAAAAGTTATTGATTAAAAAATAATACTAATTTATTTTATTAAATACTTTTATGTAATTAATTTTGTGATAATTAAAATGAACACGTATAAAATTGATTTTTCAAATAACATTATAAAGATACCTTCACTTATTTGCCACAAAAACACTTCTCATAGACAAATTTGTTTCCACATCTCTCTAAAAGCGGACTCTCAATGGTGTTAGATAATTTAGAGGTTAATACGTTAATATTTTGGTGGCTCATACTTGGTAAAATCGGGTAATATATATATATTTAGATGTCGGATTATCGCCTTTTGGAATAAGATATAGGTTTGTATGGTTGATTTCTTGTCTCATATGAGATGTGTGAAAAAATCGTTTCACTTCTGTGTAGACGTCTGCTCCCACTACATCCCAACAATGTTGATAAAACCGTGCTGTGAGCCCATCCGGACCTGGAGCTTTATCCGCGCCAATTGATTTGATTGAAGTATAGACTTCATCCATTGTTATTTCCTTAGTTAGATTCTCATTCATCGCTCTTGTAACTGAAGCTTTGAAGTCTGTGAAAATATTAGTTGTTGGTGTAGTAATTGAACTTTTATACACGTTTGAGAAGAACTCTTCAGCATGATTTCCTATATCATTTTTTATATATATTTAGATGTCATTTTTACTAACAAGTTATATACGATGTTGATTTTGACAAAAAAAAAAAAGAAGTAAAACAAAATTGTTTTGGGTGTTTTTTAAAAGAGCAAAAACCAAGATTTCACTTATCACCACCAACACAACCAACGTGCCAAATCAACTTTTGGTAATATAACAAACAAATATCAGATCGTGGGGGTCAATTGCACTAAATGTATTTTTTTATTTTTTTTATTGCAATCTTATACTTTCACAAAAGTCTTTGCATTTATGTATCTTTTTGCAGGATTTAACATCAAAAAAATCATTTTATCCCTTACATTCTCTTTTTTACTCTTTTCTTAATCCTCTCATCTACCGAAAACTATTCATTCTTTTATTATTATTTTTTTTTTCTTTTATTTTCCTTTTGCTTCTCTTTCTTACTTTTTTTTTTTGACAACAAAGTAAAAAAATAGAACACTAGTTTCCTATCATCCATATCGGTGGTTCCGGCGCAATATGTGTGCTTGATGACTGCCTGAGTCTAGCACTTTGTGCTAGCCTATCTGTTGTCTGATTCTGCGTGCGTGATATGTGCGTGAGAGTAAAAGACGTGAAGGTCAACTTCCTCTTGTCGATTTCTTCTGTGTAAACTGAAAAGGCTGGCCAATTCTCTGCATTAGAGACGATCATCACCACTTCTGAACAATCCGTTACAAAGGTAATGTGTTTTGATCGAAAAATTCCATGCATTCCATAGCCCAAATAAGTGCCTCAAATTCCGCATGAAGCGGCGATAAACTTTGTCTGTTGTTCTTAGCTCCCAACTGAATGTTTACCCCTCCTTCATAGCAACTGTACCATCCGTAGCCAGTGAACATATCCCCCTCCTTCCAGGATCCATCAACAAAACACCATTGGCCCTTATGTATCTCAGTAGGTATGTTAGAATCTGGATTTCCCATATTCCTCTGAATACTATCTGTTGTGCCTGCATGAGCTCCTTCCCATGATAAGTATTCCGTTTCTACTAGCCGTAATGTCTCATTGGGATCACGATCGATATTATTGTATACCATATCATTCCTACTCTTCCAAATATACCATAATATCCAAGGAAACTGGCCATTTGCATCCAATGGTGGTAGTCTCCAAAATAAATAGTCCATATTTGTATGGAGTGCCTCCGTAGGAAAGCATATCTGATTAGTGGGAATTCGTGACAAGGCCCATGTTTGAAGGGCCGGAAGACATTCAAATAGGACATGATTTACTGTCTCCTCAACTCCACACCTTACACAGTATGTGTCACATCGAATACCCCTTGATTTTAAATTCTTAGATACTGCCAGACATCCTGTTAGTACTTGCCATATAAAGTGTCGCAATTTTGGTGGACAGTTTATCTTCCATGAGTTCCCTTGTAATCCCTTAATGTTTGGCCCCAGCACCTGAACATAATTGCCTTTATCTGGGAATTCCCTCTCCGTAAGATATCCCGATTTTACCGTATATCGTCCAGATTTAGTAAAATGCCATCCAAATGTGTCTGGCTTTACGTGTTTGCTAATTGGCATGCTGCCAATCAACATAGCATCTTCTGGATCAAAAACTGCATCTAGCAGCGCCTTGTTCCAGGTGCGACTCTGATGATTGATCAGTTGGTCTACCGTATATATGTTAATATTCGAGATTGGTTTACGGGTTGCTGGTCTCGAGCGATAGGCTGGTACCCAGGGGTCATTCCATATTGAAATGGATGTTCCTGAGCCCACCCTCTTAATTAGTCCTTTTTTAACCAGAGATCTAGCTGAGATTATACTTCTCCATCCGTAGGAAGGTGAGTATGATCGTACAGGATCCAATGGATCCGTATTCCTGAAATATCGTCCCTTAAAAACTTTTGAAAAAAGGAGATCGGGTTTGTCAATCAACCGCCAAAGTTGCTTAGCCAGGAAGGCCGTATTTGTGTCGTTAAAGGCTCTGAACCCGATCCCACCCTTATCCTTATCATGACAGAGATTTTCCCAGGCCATCCAATGCATTCCTTTGTTTCCCCCTCCCGAGCTCCACCAGAAATGGGAAACCACACTTGTTAACTTTGTTGTCACCGTCTTTGGTAATCTAAAACATGACATCACATGGTTTGGTAATGTTGTAGCCACTGATTTAATCACCACCTCCTTCCCCCTCGAGACAGATATTTAGTTGTCCAACCATTCACTCTTCCATGGAGTCTGTCTTGCTGGAAACTGAATACCTGTGTTTTTGCACCTCCTAGACTGTCCGGGATTCCAAGGTATGTTCCCATTCCTCCCTCCTTTGTAATTCCCAGTATATTTTTCATCTCGTCCCGTGTCGTTTCCTCCACTTTATAGCCAAACTGTATTGATGATTTCTCAAAATTTATTTGTTGACCTGATACCCCCTCATAGTCTTTGAGAATTCTTAGAATCGTTTGACATTCCTCTTTTGTAGCCTTGCAGAAAAATAAGCTATCATCCGCAAAGAGTAAATGAGAAATAGTCGGGCGTTTCTTTGCTACCTTTAGCCATGTTAATTGCTTTCTTTTTTCCGCAACCTTTATATTTGTAATAAGGGCCTCTGTACATAATATAAATAAGTACGGTGAAAGCGGGTCGCCCTGTCGCAACCCTCTTTGTGGAACAATATGTCCCTGCGGTTGCCCATTAATCAATACCTTATACTGAACCGTAGTAATACATCGCATTATGTGTTGTATCCATTGTTCTGCAAATCCCATTTTTCCTAATACTTTTTCCAAAAAAAACTCCATTCGATCCTGTCATAAGCCTTGCTCATATCCGTTTTGATTGCCATAAATTTATCTTTACATGTCGGATTAGTTCGTAATCCATGGAACATCTCTTGTGTTATCAATATGTTATCCGAAATCAGTCTTCCTGCCACAAATGCTGATTGTGTCTCTGATATGAGATTAGGCAACAAGATCTTTAGTCTTTGACACAGCACTTTTGAAATTATTTTATACCCCACATTACTGAAGGATTATGTATGTTCATGGTGTAATTGTCAGGTTACATCCTAGCACATAATCATCTAGGATCTAGGTGATTGCAGATGAATCATAAACAGATCAGATTCATTACCTTATGTTGCAGCGGATTGATCAAAGGAATGAAGAGATCAGTTAGAGCTGATTATCACCGGCTCCTCCTAGGTATCCACACGCTTACAAGCTACGGATCAGGCTGCTAGACCAAGCTGGAACCACAGAGAGAGAGAAGAAAAGAGAGGCAAAAATCGCAGACAAAAAAACGTTAGGGCTTCCTGCGCCTCCCCTCTTCCTTATATGGGCCCAAGTAATTAAACTAATGGCTCATTAGGCTTTTGGGCCCAAGGCCCAAATCACACAAAAGACGGTCTTTTGTCTGGCCCAATTCTCTGTACAAATACAGTAAATGACTTGCATCTTACCGTATTAATTCCATTTTAACTTTCCTGTTAGCTATGGTGTGTGACCCTTAGGGATCATACAATACTGGTAATAAGTGCTAAACTTATAGATCATGAGCGGGCTCTAGCAAATCATCATGATCACCCAGTATTTATGACTTATGTCTGATCTCGACACTTATCATACTTTCTAGAGATAGTACGGTAGATTTCAGGACATTCCCAACAATCTCCCACTTGTACTGGAATCCTACATTCCCTAATCCTTTTGTCTCAATATCTCGATCTGGCATAAGGCAAGATGCGTGTCATCCTTATATAGCCAGACCATGTTTATCGGACCAGATTTGATACTGACAATGCAAACGACTTGGGCAAGTCCGTTTGGGAGTGGCCACTCTCTTACCAGCTATCAAGTCTCCGATTGGCCTAGAGATATTACCTCCGTTAAACGGCAGGGACAAATCCCATCTTGTTCCATCACTATGAACTACACACTTTATAATACACCCAACCAAGGTCCTTATAGCTCCCAGTTACGAAACAGCGTTAGACAATGATCAAAGCGCATCACTCCATGTGCAGCCACATGCATGCGAACTCAGGTCTAAGGACTATACTCTATAGTCGTATATGAGAACCTCTTATGACACAGATATTAATATCTTGTAGAGTTCTCATCAGCGGGCCATGTCCGGTCATATGCTCCCCTACATATACCTATGTGTCGACTTTGATGCCGCGCATCTATGACCCCTCGAAACTTGGTCATAAGTCTCAACACAATCTAGTCTCAAGTGGTTGTTGGTGTTCCAATTTCAACAACCTTCGACTATGGACACTATGATTTATGTCATTTCGTTAAATATGGGGTTTTAGGATCAAGTCTACTCATGTACTTCGATGGCCCATATATAATGACATAAATCATTTTTGGAACGATTATTTATATCACAGTTAAAATAATCCAGAAATCATAAATTTCACAAACATAAAATATTATGTTTACATGAACCTTTCAAAACAACTAAATAAAGCCCTTTACAAACTCCCACTGAAATTAAGACTACATCTTAATTTCACTTATCCTACAGCTACAGTCCGCGACTCATGCTTAGGCCTAAGGAGTGGCTTCGTTAATAGATTAGCAACGTTCTCATTCGTTGAAACTTGCTGATCTACTTAACACCTCTGTCATTTATCTCACGGAATAGGTTATACCTACCCTCAAGGTGTTTGGACCTCTGATGTGCAGCTAGTCTCATCTATGCTGGGAATCACATCAAGTTCAGTGATGAACTCTTCTTTCCAAACAACCTCTTTCGCCGCTACCCAAGCTGCGAAATGTTCAGCTTAAGTCATGGAGTCAGCAACAGTGCCTTGCACCGCCAGACAGACACAAGATATAACCGGACTGTGACCGGAAATCATCTTTGTCTGTTGGAAACTTGCCTTTCAGACTCTACCGACTTGTAGCACCTCACTTTCTCCGTAAATCAAGAACTTATCCTAAGTATTTTCCAAATACTTGAGGATATTCATTACGTCTATCCAGTGATTCTTTACTGGATTTGACTGGTCTTTACTTGTCTTGCTTAACATTAAAGCAACATCAAAACAAGTATGTGTCATGGCATACATGATAGATCCAATTGCCGACGCATATGGAATCTCATCCATGCATTCAAGCTCAGCAGATTTCGTAGGAAACTGTTTCTTGCTTAACGTAATGCCATGTGACATTGGCATAAAACCCTTCTTCGAATGCTGAAAACGTGTAGGACTTTGTCAATATAAGAATCCTGACTTTGTCCTATCAGCTCTTTTGGATCTCTATCTTTAGATCCAAAATCCAAGAACATACGTGGCTTTACCCATGTCAATCATAAAAACAACTCTCAAGCCAGTCCTTTACCGACTGCAGCATTGGAACGTTATTTCCGAGAATCAGTATGTCACCGACATACACTATGAGAAATGCAACATCGCTCCCACTTATCTATTAGTAAACGCACAGTTCCATCTCGTTCCTGTTCAAGTCAAAACCTTGACTACTTCAACAGAACGAAGATTCCAACTCCGATATGTTTGCTTCTATCCATGAATGGATCGATGAAGCTAACTTACATACAGTATAATTTTTCGGAGTCCGGGTTCACTTTCGCTTCTGTGAATTTCGCAGGTTCGTCACTTTCAATGATCATCAGATCATGGCAATTAATCACGAGAAATCACTCTCGGATTAGTGACGGATTCATTCAGATCTGCGAACTTCAGGCTCTACAGGTGTAGATTCTACAGAAATCTGTAAATCCATCCGCTGCTCTCCCTCAACAGGTTGAGCAGCCTCCTGTATTTCTCGAATTTCTTCGAGTTATACTTTTACTCCCACTGTTCTTCTTGGAAAGCAACTTTCTTTTTAGAAAACAGAATTCCGAACAACCTAACTTCGTTTTCGGAATGGACGTAAAAAGTAACAAGCCTTGGTTTCCCTAGGACAACCAGCGAAGTAGCTCAAGTACAAATACTCAGTAAAGACAAATTTGGATCATTTCCAGTCCACATTTATGTGGTGTCTTTCAACTGATATTGGTGGAACTATTTCAGCGTAAACTTAGATATTTCTAGAGCGTTATTCTTAAAGAATATCATGGAAGATTCGTGTGACTCATCTTTAATCATTTCTAATAAGATCTGATTCTTTCTCACAGAAACACCTCAAGGTTTTCAGGATAAATGAGCTGTGAAACGACTTCACACTCATTCAGATGATCACACCATCAATGACTTAAGTATTCTCACTCGTGATGTAATCCAGAGTCTCAATACTTCTGTCACTCAGATTCTATACCTCATTCTGGAACTCTTTCGACCATTTCAAAGAATTCCGACTCGTGTCTCATCAAATGAACACAGCCATACTCACTGGAATAATCAGTAAAGATAATGAAGTACATGAAATTTTCTCTGGCATTACTGCTCATCGGGCCACATACATGAGTATGTTCAAGGTCCAATAAGCCTTTGGGCCTTTCTCTAGCTCGGCTAAGATGGGCCCTTTGTCTTTTGGTCCAGTAAGTAGAATTCAAGTCTCATAAGATATCCGATCAAATGAGCCCAAAAGTCCATAACTATGGGATTTCTGAATCCGACTCACTCTATGTGACCAAGACTTTTACGCCAAGAAAAATCAGGTTTAATTCATCAGATTTAAACCAATTCGGTATTTATGTTACATTTAGGCACTCTTTGGTTTAAGATACAAAACCCATTCCTTGAATAGGGTGCTACAATTAATATTTCATTGAGATCAAAAGAACAAAACTAGTCTTTTATCAAAATGAAAAACATTCAAATTCTTACAAGAAAATGAAAGACAACTCTGCTTAAAGCAGGTACATTGTAGCAATTACTCAATAAAACCAAGCCTCAAAGGCATCTACAAGTGAAAACCCTATGGCTGAGGCAGCATCCATAGCTCCTTCCAGACATGCAGTTCCACTTGTCCTTCCTTCAACGTTCTACTGTTGCTCAGGCTCTGCATATTATAACAAATATCAGTGCCACAACCAGTATCCAATACCTATAAGGTAGAACTTGAAGTAATAACATGAATACCTGAGGAAGTAGTCTCATACATCAACTTCAACTCCTCATAATCTTCCATGAATTTAATGCAATCTCTCTTCCAATGCCCAGTCTCTTTACAGTAGCAGCACTTACCAACGTAAGATGTATCTGACTCGGGTTCAGAAGACACACGCTTGCCATGATTCAAAATCTAGACAACTTTGTCTTCACCCTTGTCAGCATTAGGTTTAGTAAACCTACCCTTCTCCATTACGAGATTATACAGGGTACTCTTCACGTTTGGCTCAACTGTCTTGAGCATATCATGCAGTTCAGTCAGCGTCTTCGTTAAGCCTTTCTTGATATAGTTCCTTTTGAACTTATCATAGCTTGACGGCAGTGACTGCAGAATGATCTCAGTTGCCAATTCTTGGCTAACTGGATAATCCAGTTTCCTCAGGTTATCAATGTAACCCATCATTTTACTGACATGAGGACTCACTGGATGATCATTTGGTAGCTTGCAGCTAGTGAGAGACTTAACCAACTGGTATCTCTCCACTCTTACCTGTCCCTGAAATTTCAATTTCAGGCTGCTGATCATCTCTATTGGCGACTCCATGTTCTCATATTGCTTCAGCAAATCTGAGTCCATGGTAGCCAATATCAGATCACGCACATCTACCGCATAATTATAATGTTGGGAATGTCCTGAAATCTACCCGTACTATCTCTAGAAAGTATGATAAGTGTCGAGATCAGACATAAGTCATAAATACTGGGTGATCATGATGGCTTGCTAGAGTCCGCTCTTGATCTATAAGTTTAGGACTTATTACCAGTATTGTATGATCCCGAAGGGTCACACACCATAGCTAACGGGAAAGTTAAATGGAATTAATACGGTAAGATGCAATGGCATTTACTGTATTGGATCAGAGAATTGGGCCAGACAAAATGCAGGCTTTTGTCTGATTTGTGTCTTGGGCCCAAAAGATTAATGAGCCATTAGTCTAATGTATTGGGCCCATTAATGAGAGATAAAAGAATGAGAAAACCCTAAGGAAGTAATGTGGCCTGCGATTTTTCTCTTCCTTGGCCGCGAGTTTGCCTCTCTCTCAACTCTCTCTTTCTGATCTGATCCATCTCTTTGGTCTAGCAGCCATCCCGGCTTGTAAGAGTGTGGATACCAAAGGAGGAGCCGATTCTCATCAGCTCTAATCTGATCTTGTCATTACCACCAATCACTCCGCTGCAAAAAGGTAAAGATCAGGTTTGTTTTATGATTCGTTTTGCAAGAACCTAGATCTGTTTAAGGTTATGTGTTCAGTGGTATCAGAGCTTAGGTCATTAGATTCTTGTAATTTGGATCGTATGAAAAATCCATTTTTGAATTAAGAATCCGATGTTAAAATCGTTTTGGTATAAATCGGATGATGATTTGGTATAGATCGATTGTTAACTTTGTTGAATTGATCATGTGTTTGTAGCCGTCAATTATTACATGTTATCAAATTGGCTGATGTTATCGTGTGAATGTTGACTCTGTTGATTATCATAAGAAGAATCGATTTCATAAGGTTGGTTAATGCTATTAACAAACAATCTAATTTGTCTTCTAGTGATGTCTTTGTTTTTCAATCATGAGACAATCATTAGTTTGACTTTGTATCAATCGATTGTTTGGATATAAGGTCTTGTTTCATTATTTAATTGATTGTATAAGTGATTGTTTAATCGCATGGAAAAGTCAAAATGAATTGAGTTTGATACGATTTAGTCGTATCAAAGAATATAACAAAGTTGATTTTGTTTGTTATAAGATATCGCTGATTCAATTTTTTTTTTGGAAGCAATTATTTAATTAATGCATGAATCAATTAATTATTTAATTGTATGGTTCAAGCGGTTAACCCAAATCGCGGTTTGCTGGAAATAATTTAATACTTGGTATTATTTAATTTCTGGTTAAACCGGATTTAAATTCATAAAATTGAATTTTAACCTAAACCGAAGGCTGGTCTAAGTTTGATTTGGTTGGACCAAATAATTTAGAGCTGGTCTGGTTTAGTAAATAACCGATGGTTTTGAGAGTTAATTTGGTCTTGCGCCAGAATTAATAAACCGGATCGGTTATGTCAAATTATTGGGCCAGCTGGAATTCTATGGTCTTGGGCCAAGAATTGGGCCTATAATTTGTGACCCAATCCAAAATATTTAATAAAATATTTAAATTAGAAATTTCTATTTTTAGTAAGTTACTAAATTTAGAAAGTTTCTAAAATAAGAAAGTTTCCCAAAATAGTAATCTTCTATTTTTGGAAATAAAACTTGAAAATCCTCAAAAACAATATCAAGCTTGGATGTCTTGCCCAATCTTGTCAGCTACTTAACGCTTATTTGATTACAGATATGGCTTACAGTGTGAGGTGTCTGTTTTCGCGTAAGTAAAGTAGTATATAGTCACTAATTTCATTGGGAGTCCCAGATTTTAGTGATTATTTGGCTGTAAGAGATTGGTTTCCTTGACTGGGCCATCGGGAGTCCCGGGCCTTGAGACATCTGGTGAGTTTGGGCCTCGGGTCCAATTCACAACCGAGAGTTATTGGTTATAACTAGCTGTGTGTATGCTTACCAAGTAAAGCTAATTATGGGTGACGGCCAGTGGCCCACTTTGGATTTAGCTAAACATGGGTCTCGGAATCATTGTATTCTTATGAGGTTGAACAAAGAAATTTTGAATACAATGTGAGTTTTCTTATAAGTTGTTAAGATTGCTCTTTTATGAACTTAATAACTAAAACTCTATTTATCTCTAAATTTCAGCTATGACAAGCACAAACAATCAAAACACTTTCTCGATCCGGTATGTCCTTGAGATGGACAAACTGAACGGATCAAATTTCTTGACTTGGTCGCGGAACCTGAGGCTAGTTCTCAGGCATGAGAGAAAGGACTATATCCTTGAGAAAGCTCTCCCCGAGAGGATCGGATCCAAAGCCAGTCATGCAGTATATAATGCTTGGAATAAGCATTATAATGATGCGGTAGATGTGCGTGGTCTGATATTGGCTACCATGGACTCAGATTTGCGGAAGCAATATGAGAACTTGGAGTCGCCAATAGAGATGATCAGCAGCCTGAAATTGAGATTTCAGGAGCAGGTAAGAGTGGAGAGATACCAGTTGGTTAAATCTCTCACTAGCTGCAAGCTACCGATGGATCATCCAGTAAGTCCTCATATCAGTAAAATGATGGGTTACATTGATAACCTGAGGAAACTGGATTATCCAGTTAGCCAGGAATTGGCAACTGAGATCATTCTGCAGTCACTGCCGTCAAGCTATGATAAGTTCGTAAGGAACTATATCAAGAAAGGCTTAACGAAGACGTTGACTGAACTGCATGATATGCTCAAGACAGTTGAGCCAAACGTGAAGAGTACCCTGTACAATCTCATGAATGAGAAGGATAGGTTTACTAAACCTAATGCTGACAAGGGTGAAGACAAAGTTGTCCAGATTTTGAATCATGGCAAGCGTGTGTCTTCTGAGCCCGAGTCAGATACCTCTTACGTTGGTAAGTGCTGCTACTGTAAAGAGACTGGGCATTGGAAAAGAGATTGCATTAAATTCATGGAAGATTATGAGGAGTTAAAGTTGATGTATGAGACTACTTCCTCAGGTATTCATGTTATTACTTCAAGTTATACCTTATAGGTATTGGATACTGGTTGTGGCACTGATATTTGTTATAATATGCAGAGCCTGAGCAACAGTAGAACGTTGAAGGAAGGGAAAGTGGAACTGCGTGTCTGGAAGGAGCTTGGGATGCTGCCTCAGCCATAGGGTTTTCACTTGTAGATGCCTTTGAGGCTTGGTTTTGTATTAAGTAATTGCTACAATGCACCTGCTTTGAGCAGAGTTGTCTTTTCATTTTCTTGTAAGAATTTGAATGTTTTTCTTTTTGATAAAAGACTAGTTTGTTCTTTTGATCTTAATGAAATATTAATTGTAGCACCCTATTCAAGGAATGGGTTTTATGTCTTAAACCAAAGAGTGCCTAAATATAACATAAATACCGCAATTGGTTTAAATCTGATGAATTAAACCTGATTTTTCTTGGCATAAATATTTTGGTCACATAGAGTAAGTCAGATTCAGAAACCCCATAGTTATGGACTTTTGGGCTCATTTGAATGGATATCTTATGAGACTTGAATTCTGCTTACTGGACCAAAAGACAAAGGGCCCATCTTAGCCGAGCTAGAGAAAGGCCCAAAGGCGTATTGGAGATTGAACATACTCATGTATGTGGTCCGATGAGCAGTAATGCCAGAGAAAATTTCCTGTACTTCATTGTCTCTACTGATTACTTCAGTGAGTGCGACTGTGTTCATTTGATGAGACACAAGTCGGAATTCTTTGACATGGTCGAAAGAGTTCCAGAATGAAGTATAGAATCTAAATGACAGAAGTATTAAGACTCTGGATTAGATCACGAGTGAGAATACTTAAGTCATTGATGGTGTGATCATCTGAATGAGTGCGAAGTCGCTTCACAGCTCATTTCTCCTGAAAACCTGGAGGTGTTTTCTGTGAGAAAGAATCAGATCTTATTAGAAATGATTAAAGATGAGTCACACGAATCTTCCATGATATTCTCTAAGAATAACGCTCTAGAAATATCTAAGTTTACACTGAAATAGTTCCACCAATATCAGTTGAAAGACACCACGTAAATGTGGATTGGAATCGATCCAAATTCGTCTTTACTGAGTATTTGTAATTGTGCTACTTCGCTGGTTATCCTAGGGAAACCAAGGCTTGTTACTTTTACGTCCATTCTGTTTTCTAAGAGGGGAAGTAATTTTCCAAGAAGAACAGTGGGAGTAAAAGTATAACTCGAAGAAATTCGAGAAATACAGGAGGCTGCTCAACCTGTTGAGGGAGAGCAACAAATGGATTTACAGATTACTGTAGGATCTACACCTGTAGAGCCTGAAGTTCGCAGATATGAATGAATCAGTCACTAATCCGAGAGTGATTTCTCGTCATTAGTTGAACCTGATGATCATTGAAAGTTCGCATGATCTGATGATCATTGAAAGCGACGAATCTGCGAAATTCAAAGAAGCGAAAGTGAGCCCGGACTCCGAAAAATTACATTTTGTGTAAGTTGGCTTCATCGATCCATTCATGGATGGAAGCAAACATATCGGAGTTGGAATCTTTGTTCTGTTAAAGTAGTCAAGGTTTTGACTTGAACAGGAACGAAGCGGAACTGTGCGTTTACTAATAGATATGTGGGAGCAATATTGCATTTCTCATAGTGTATGTCGATGACATACTGATTCTCGGAAATAACGTTCCAATGCTGCAGTCGGTAAAGGACTGGCTTGGGAGTTATTGTATGATTGACATGGATAAAGCCACATAGTTCTTGGATTTTGGATCTAATGATATAGATCCAAAATAGCTGGTAGGACAAAGTCAGGATTCTTAAATTGACAAAGTCCTACACGTAATCAGCAATCCAAGAAGGGTTTTATGCCAATGTCACATGGCATTACGTTAAGCGAGATACAGTGTCCTACGATATCTGCTGAGCTTGAATGCATGGATAGGATTCCATATGCGACGGCAATTGGATCTATCATGTATGCCATGACACGTACTTGTTTTGATGTTGCTTTAATGCTAAGCAAGACAAGTAAAGACCAGTCAAATCCAGCAAAAAGAATCACTGGATTGCCGTAAAGAATATTCTGAAGTATTTGAGGAATACTTAGGATAAGTTCTTGATTTATGGAGAAAGTGAGGTGCTACAAGTCGATAGAGTCTGAAAGGCAAGTTTCCAATAGACAAAGATAATTCCTGGTCACAGTCCGGCTATATCTTGTGTCTAACTGGCGGTGCAAGGCACTGTTGCTGACTCCATGACTTAAGCTGAACATTTCGCAGCTTGAGAAGCGGCGAAAGAGGTTGTTTGGATAGAAAAGTTCATCACTGAACTTGATGTGGCTAGCTGCACATCTGAGATCCAAACACATTGAGGGTAGGTGTTACCTATTCCGTGAGATAAATGACAGAGGTGTTAAGTAGATAAGCAAGTTTCATCGAATGAGAACGTTGCTAATCTATTAACGAAGCCACTCCTTATGCCTAAGCACGAGTCGCAGACTGTAGCTGTAGGATGAGTGAAATTAAGTTGTAGTCTTAATTTCAGTGGGAGTTAGTAAAGGGCTTTACTTAGTTGTTTTGAAAGGTTCATGTAAACATAATATTTTATGTTTATGAAATCTGATGATTTCTGGATTATTTTAACTGTGATATAAATAATCGTTCCAAAATGATTCATGTCACTATATATGGGCCATCGAAGTACATGAGTAGACTTGATCCTGAAACCCCATATTCAATGAAGTGACATAAATCATAGTGTCCATAGTCGAAGGTTGTTGAAATTGGAACACCAACAACCTGTTGAGACTAGATTGTGTTGAGACTTATGACCAAGTTTCGAGGGGTCATAGATGCGCGGCATCAAAGTCGACACATAGGTATATGTAGGGGAGCATATGACCGGACATGGCCCGCAAGATGAGAACTCTGCAAGATATTAATATCTGTGTCATAAGAATTTCTCATATACGACTATAGAGTATAGTCCTTAGACCTGAGTTCGCATGCATGTGGCTGCACATGGAGTAATGCGCTTTGATCATTGTCTAACGCTGTTTCGTAACTGGGAGCTATACGGACCTTGGTTGGGTGTATTATGAATTGTGTAGTTCATAGTGATGGAACAAGATGGGATTTGTCCCTGCCGTTTAACGGAGGTAATATCTCTAGGCCAATCGGAGATTTGATAGCTGGTAAGAGAATGGCCATTCCCAAACGGACTTGCCCAAGTCGTTTGAATTGTCAGTATCAAATCTGGTCCGATAAACATGGTCTGGCTATATAAGGATGACACGCATCTTGCCTTATGCCAGATCGAGATATTGAGACAAAAGGATTAGGGAATGTAGGATTCCAGTACAATCGGAAGATTGTTGGGAATGTCCTTTGTAGGATTCCAGTACAAGTGGGAGATTGTTGGGAATGTCCTGAAATCTACCCGTACTATCTCTAGAAAGTATGATAAGTGTCGAGATCAGACATAAGTCATAAATACTGGGTGATCATGATGGCTTGCTAGAGTCCGCTCTTGATCTATAAGTTTAGGACTTATTACCAGTATTGTATGATCCCGAAGGGTCACACACCATAGCTAACGGGAAAGTTAAATGGGATTAATACGGTAAGATGCAATGGCATTTACTGTATTGGATCAGAGAATTGGGCCAGACAAAATGCAGGCTTTTGTCTGATTTGTGTCTTGGGCCCAAAAGATTAATGAGCCATTAGTCTAATGACTTGGGCCCATTAATGAGAGATAAAAGAATGAGAAAACCCTAAGGAAGTAATGTGGCCTGCGATTTTTCTCTTCCTTGGCCGCGAGTTTGCCTCTCTCTCAACTCTCTCTTTCTGATCTGATCCATCTCTTTGGTCTAGCAGCCATCCCGGCTTGTAAGAGTGTGGATACCAAAGGAGGAGCCGATTCTCATCAGCTCTAATCTGATCTTGTCATTACCACCAATCACTCCGCTGCAAAAAGGTAAAGATCAGGTTTGTTTTATGATTCGTTTTGCAAGAACCTAGATCTGTTTAAGGTTATGTGTTAGGTTGTAATTTGGGAATTGAACCTTGGAAAACACCAATAATCCTTCATATAATGCTTATTCCAAGCATCATATACTGCATGAGAGGCATTGGACCCGATCCTCACGGGGAGAGCTCTTTCAAGGACATAGTCCTTTCTCTCCTGCCTGAGGACTAGCCTCAGGTTCCGCGACCAAGTCAAGAAATTTGATCCGTTCAGTTTGTCCATCTCAAGGACAGACCGGATCGAGAAAGTGTTTTGATTGTTTGTGCTATTCATAACTGAAATTTAGAGATAAATAGAGTTTTAGTTATTTAGTTCATAAAAGAGTAATCTTAATAACTTATAAGAAAACTCGCATTACATTCAAAATTTCTTTGTTTAACCTCATAAGAATGCAATGATTCCGAGACCCATGTTCAGCTAAGTCCAAAGTGGGCCACTGGCCGTCACCCGGAATTAGCTTTACTTGGTAAGCATACACACAGCTAGTTATAACCATATAACTCTCGGTTGTGGATTGGGCCCAAGGCCCAATACACCAGATGTCTCAAGGCCCGGGACTCCCGATGGCCCAGTCAAGGAAACCAATCTCTTACAGCCAAATAATCACTAAAGTCTGGGACTCCCAATGAAATTAGTGACTATATACTACTTTACTTACGCAAAAACAGACACCTCACACTGTAAGCCATATCTGTAATTGAATAAGCGTTAAGTAGCTGACAAGATTGGGCAAGACATCCAAGCTTGATATTGTTTTTGAGGATTTTAGGTTTCAATAGATTTCCTCCCAAAAATAGAAGATTACTATTTTGGGAAACTTTCCATTTTAGGTAACTTACTAAATATGGAAACTTTCTATTTAGGGAAACCTACTATTTTTAGAAACTTTCTAAATTCAGAAACTTACTACATTCAGAAATTTCTTAACATGCCAAAATTAGAAACTTCTATTCAAAGAAACTTTCTAATTTAATGTTTTATTAAAGTTTTTGGTTGGGTCACAAATTATAGGCCCAATTCTTGGCCCAAGACCACAGAATTCCAATTGGCCCAATAATTTGACATAACCGAGTCGGTTCATTAATTCTGGTCCAAGACCAAATTAACTACTAAATCCAACTGGTTATTTACTAAACCAGACCAGCTCTAAATTATTTGGTCCATACAAATCAAACTTAGACCAGCCTTCGGTTTAGGTTAAAATTCAATTTTTTTTTTGAATTTAAATCCGGTTTAACCAGAAATTAAATAATACCAATTGTATTAAATAATTTCCAGCAAACCGCGATTTTGGGTTAACCGCTTAAACCATAATTATCAAAACTTTATTATCAATCGATTCATAATAAATTCAATAATTGAATTTGACTTTTCTTAATCGATTTATGCTATAACAAAAGGACAAAATGATATTGACCTCTTTTTTTTTTTTTTCATATTCGATTCAAAAAAAAATCATAACAAACAATCAAATCTTTTGATCATTATCGAAACCTCATGTTCACTAAACAACAAAATGATTTTGTCATTTTCAACTACAACAAATCGATCCACTTGTGATTGAAAAAACAAAGACATTCAAATCAACATGAGCGATTATCAAACAATCGATGTCATTAAACAAACCAATCAAATCAACATACGATTGTACCTCTTTGACAAAAACGATTTGCATACATTAACAAATCAAACAAAGTCAATAAGCGATTATGATTATAATAAAGTATGATCAAAAGCGATTGTCTTATTCCAATTCAACAATCACATGATCGATTCAATTATTTCAACAATCATGAAACAAAGTCAACAAACAAAGTCGACATTTTATTATCGTTTCAAGCAATCATACGATTGATACAAGCGATTTCATATTAGGGTTTTACAAGTTCTAATCAAATTTCTTAAGCCAAATTCGATTCTTAACATTAAAACAACCTAAATATGATCCAAACAGCAAAAACCTAACGACCTATGCTCTGATACCACTGAAGGATTATGTATGTTCATGGTGTAATTGTCAGGTTACATCCTAGCACATAATCATCTAGGATCTAGGTGATTGCAGATGAATCATAAACAGATCAGATTCATTACCTTATGTTGCAGCGGATTGATCAAAGGAATGAAGAGATCAGTTAGAGCTGATTATCACCGGCTCCTCCTAGGTATCCACACGCTTACAAGCTACGGATCAGGCTGCTAGACCAAGCTGGAACCACAGAGAGAGAGAAGAAAAGAGAGGCAAAAATCGCAGACAAAAAAACGTTAGGGCTTCCTGCGCCTCCCCTCTTCCTTATATGGGCCCAAGTAATTAAACTAATGGCTCATTAGGCTTTTGGGCCCAAGGCCCAAATCAGACAAAAGACTGTCTTTTGTCTGGCCCAATTCTCTGTACAAATACAGTAAATGCCTTGCATCTTACCGTATTAATTCCATTTTAACTTTCCCGTTAGCTATGGTGTGTGACCCTTAGGGATCGTACAATACTGGTAATAAGTGCTAAACTTATAGATCATGAGCGGGCTCTAGCAAGTCATCATGATCACCCAGTATTTATGACTTATGTCTGATCTCGACACTTATCATACTTTCTAGAGATAGTACGGTAGATTTCAGGACATTCCCAACAATTACATAGACTTATTGGGCGTAGCTCGGTCATCCTTGTAGGTCGATCTGTTTTAGGGATGAGACAAATGATTGTGGCATTTAGCCTTTTATCAAATTCCCCATTCATTAAAAAAAATCATTTACCAGTTGAATCAGATCCTTCTTGACAATATTCCATGACTGTTGATAGAATAGAGCTGTCATTCCATCTGGTCCCGGTGCTTTTTCTGGATGCATCATAAATAAAGCCTTCTTTACTTCCTCTTCCGAAGCATTTGCCATAAGTTTACAATTCATACTGTCCGTTATTGACATAGGGACTTCCTGTAAGAATCTATCAAATTCCGTTGGACATGTTGTTTCAAAAATCCTCGAAAAATACTCAACTGCCACACTTTCAATTTCCGATTCCTTGGTTACCCATTCTCCTTCCTCATTGTGTAGGCCCACTATCCTATTTCTTGCGCGCCTCTGCTTTGTCAGTGCGAAAAAAGAATTTTGTGTATCTATCTCCCGATGTATGCCATCTGGTTCGACTCTTCTGTTGCCAATGAAACTCCTCATCTTTGTATGCTTCCTTCAATCTATTGGTAATTTCCCATATTTCGTCCTGTGTTTTTTGATCATCTTTTTGTGCCATATCTAGCTCCCTTTGTAACTCCATAATTTTCTCTTTACCATATGGTAGATTGTTCTTTCTCCACCTAGATATCTCATGCCTGCACCTCCCAATTTTTGAAAAGAAATTGTTCCCTCTATTGTCTTCTTTATCTTTCCATCCTTCTTGAATTACGTCCATTAGCCCTTCTTTTCCTATCCATCTTTTATCGAAGTGAAATTGACTTCTCCTCTTTTTCCTTGACTCCTCAATCGTCGCGACCAAAGGTCGGTGATCAAATCCTACCATGCCTAGATACTCCACGTATGAAAACGGATACAACATGTGCCAATCATCATTTGCTAAGGCCCTGTCGAGTTTGCATCGTACCAATTGTTTTCCCCTACGACCTCTCCAAGAAAGTGAATCACCCAAGTGTGGAAATTCAATCATACCACAGTCCCGAATCATGTTATTGAAGGATAGAAATGTCGAGGCATGCCTTAAACTCCCTCCTTGTTTATCATGGTTTCCTGTTAATTCATTTAGATCCCCAATAATGAACCAGGGAATGTTTCTGGTAATGCCAAAACGCGTAAGGCGTTCCCAAACTTGATCTCTGAGTTTTTGAACTGGTTCACCATAGACAAATGATATCGCAACTCTCTTACCCTCCACGTCCGCCTCAATATCAATAATTATGTTACTCGAATAAATAATATCCACATTCTCCGAGCTATTATAATATAGTGCCAATCCTCCACTTGATCCTCTTGGTTCAACCGTGTGTATCTTTTCATAGCCAAAATGACCTTGAAATCCTTGTGTGAATTCAAATTCCTGCTTTGTCTCAGATAAGAAAAGGAAATCAGGTTTATGTTTGTACCATATTTCCCGGAGATAACGGATTGTCCATTTACTCCCAAGACCTTGACAATTCCAACTAATGATCCTCATGTAGTCGAACGAATAAAAACACTGGTTCGTATTGATATATGATAAATATCACATACATGCCTTGAATAACCACCGTCCTTCTCCTAGCCTTTATGTTTCTACCTTGGGCCATATCTTTGTTTATATTAAAATCTGTTGATACTCCAATTTGATGATATTGGTTACCTCCTGTGATCAAAACCAAACGTATGTGGTCCCTCATCGCAACCCTGTTGAACTCAGACTTCTTACCTTCGATGTGTACCAATAATGAATGTGTATCATAATGTCCCTATGATCTCCATTCCCTCGTAAAACTTTTAAGCCAACATAGTAGTTCCATTTTCTGATGACACCATCATACTTTTCCTGATTATCATTGGTACTGAACCCATTATAAATCCTCCCTATAACTGCCATCAGCTGTCTCCTACTCGTGATTATAGAATTATGTGTCCCATAATTCTCAATCCAAACAACCCGCTCAGCCAGTCCGTTCCGTATATCACCATATCCATATAATAAATCCCAGATTCCTGTGGAAGGAATACATGATAATCCTATCATCCACAATCTCATGAACCTGCACTCCATATTTGTAGAAACTGTCCATATCCTTATATCAAGTATCTTGTTTATGGATATATAGGACACATACCTATGTAGTTCACCACTAACCAGACCAATATCAATTTTCATATGCATACACCGCAAAAGAAAACAAACTTTATTGAACTGCCAATGGCGACAAAGACCAAACGGTACATCCGTATTCATTACCATAAAAAGAAAGTGCAAAACAATAATCAGATGCCTTATTTTAGCTTGAAAGAATACCCTATCAATCGATGAATATTCCCGAACTATCAAACGGCTTATTGAAATCATAGCAAAAATTTAAAAAACAATTCTTGACATGGCTAGGCTTACTAGACCGCAGCCTTCCCATTGTCATGCTTGCGCAGTGGGTTCCTGCTCTCCCCTGTCGCACCTTCCTTGTCAAGACTTCCTGGAATTTTGGGGATAGTCTTCTTTCGCGGAGAAGATAGTGTCTGGATCAGCCTCTTTTTTGCGCGCCCCATTGGTGCTGAAACACCTGAGCCCACCTTCTTTCTTCATTGTTGCTTCTTCGGCTCTCCAGATTTCGCCCCTTCTGTCTCCATGTTTCGATTCCCATCCTCCAACTCTCCCTGATTTCATGCGCCTTCCTCAGAGTCTGACCCGACCAGTATGTCTTCATTCTGATTCTCCTCTTCTATTGTTTCACCATTATCTTCCTTATTTGGTGCCAACAAATCACCATCCTCAAAGTTGTTTATACACCACCCACCTCATTCCCTGATGGTTCCAGAAGTTCCATTAAGTCATCAATGTTTCCAATATGTTGTAATTCCTTTCCCACATCCATTGACTGGTATTCCTCCATATCAAAACCCTCCATACCTTCATCGATTACTCCCTCTTCCTCCTTCGAGTTCGGATCCTTCGCAGTCAGTCCCCTAGCATTAGTGTTCACCAAAGAATCTTCCGGGAACATAAGCTCCTTCCTCGCATTGCACTGTGACTCTGTTCTCCTCGACTTATTCTGATCCAAAGGAGGGTTAACTACCCTCTCCTGCTGTGAAAGCAGGCTTGCCCGAAAAGCCTCCAGAACTGCTCTTTCCTGCTCATTCAAGATCACCGCATCCGGTGCACTTTTCACATCTTCCTTGACCTTGTAGTGCTTCTGTGACCGATGTTGTTTGCCTCGAGGAGACTGACCTTTATATATTTGTGATGTGTCTTCCCCATATGTATTACCATATCGAGAAGATTCATATGCCCTTTCCCGCATTGCGGATCCTGTCCTATCTCTCTCCCTGCCATCTCTCACCTGGTTTCGATCATTGCGCGTGTTTGATGATGATTCCCCTGTACCATGTGCTTTCCTATCGTCTCTGTTGTTGTCCTTTTTCCCCATGGTAACCGCACCCTTGTAGCTAAAACCACCAGAACCATCTGCTGACCCCTTTGGCTCCCTATCATCTCCTCTCCTTGAGTTGTCGTTTCTCAGCATCCCTTCCTCTGTTGTTGGACATAAGTCCGTCTTGATGGAATTTCTAGCAGTTCTAATCATAATTAGCAACCCTAAGTATAAATTCCAAGCCTAGGATCTAGGGTTCATATTTATATCATTGAATCTACATCAGATATCGAAGATACCTGGAAAGTTATGCAGCGGAAGATGATAAGGTATTCGAGATTCTCAAGTGCCTCAAGTGCTGCGCCTCTACTGGTATCCACACGCACATAAACTGGAACGGACCGGGATGCTAGTGCCGTAGAGATCAGATCTCTTAGAGGTTTCTCTGTTTCACCGAGGTGGCTGTAAATTAGGTCTGATGCTTATAAAAGTCGACCATATATCATATATATATTGACTTTTACCATGACCTGATTAACCAAGACTCAAACCGTGGTTAATTAAGTCATAAACCAAAATCGTTATTTTGGTCCGCGATCTATGTCGATCGATGCACCTTTATGTCGATCGACACTGCCTCAGAAACTCGCTATTGAATGCACATCAAATATACATTCACCAGATCATTACACTAATGATCAACCTCATATTTTGTATCCAGTTTGCTTAGGTGTGTGACCCTGTAGGATCATATAATACTGGTAATAAGTTCTAAACTCATTGATCATAAGTGGCTTCTAGCAAAGCATTATGATTGCCCAGTATCATATGACTGTCTCATCTTGACAATACAACTTTCACTTAGAGTAAGTACAATAGATTTCAGGACATTCCCAACAATCTCCCACTTGTACTGGAATCATCAATTCCTATAATCCCTTCGTCTCTATATCTCGATATGGCATAAGGCAAGAACAGTGTCATCCTTATTAAGCTAGATCACGTTTATCGAACTCCGATTAATACTGATAAAACAAACGACTTACAATCACCTCGTTTGAGCGCAGCCACGCATTTCTCAGTATCAAATCTTCGATAGACCCTGAGATATTTGTCTCCTGTTATATAGGAGGGACAAATCCCATCTTGTTCCATCCATGTTCCTTTCACACTTCATGATACGCCCAATCAGTGTCTTTATAGTCACATGTCATGGCTGACGTTTGACAAAGTCAAGACGGACCAATTCATATGTAAGAAATCATGATGAACTCAGGTCTAAGGACTATACTCTATAGTCGTAATGAGAAACTCTTATGACATTCATATAATTATCTTGTAGATTTCTCATTAACGGGTCAAGTCCGATACTATGTTCTCTAACATATATCTATGTGATTGACTTTAATACTCTTATTAAATGACTCCATGAAATTTAGTCATCAGTCACCTCACATACTAGTCTCATGCGGTTGTTAACGTCCCACTTTAACAAACCAGGGACCAGTCATAATTTATGTCATTTATTACTTATAGGGTTTCATGATCAAGTCACATACTTGATGACCTATAAAATGTCATAAATTACTTTGGGACTATTATTTAATAACATTAAATAATACTGAAACAAATTTCATTAAAATAACATAACCATAGTATGTCTACATGAACACCATAATGTAACTAAAACCAAAAACAACTCCCACTGAAAACAAGATCATATCTTAAGAAATCTAATGCCTATAGCAGTCGTATGACTCTCATGCTTAGGCCTTGCGAGAGGCTTAGTCAAAGGATCAGCAACATTCTCATATGTCGGGACTCTGCTGATCTTTACATCTCCTCTATTAATGATATCACGGAAAAGGTGATACCTCCTCTCTATATGTTTGGACTTCTGGTGTGACCTAGGTTCCTTTACCTGTGCAATGGCTCCATTGTTGTCACAATACAAAGCCACTGGCTCAGAAATACTAGGAACCACACCAAGTTCAGAGATGAACTTCTTAATACAAACAGCCTCCTTTGCCGCTTCAGAAGCGGCGAGGTACTCAGCTTTGGTCGTGGAATCTGCTACGGTGTCCTGCTTGGAACTCTTCCAACTAACTGCACCGCCATTCAGACAAAAGACGTAACCAGATTGTGATCGTAAATCGTCTTTGTCCATCTGGAAACTTTCGTCTGTGTAACCACTTACTACAAGCTCATCACTTCCTCCGTACACCAAGAATTCATCCTTAGTATTTCTCAAATACTTCAAGATGTTCTTGACAGCTGTCCAGTGACTTTCACCTGGATCAGATTGGTATCTACTCGTCATGCTTAAAGCACAAGCAACATCTGGACGAGTGCAGAGCATGGTATACATGATGGATCCTAGAGCAGAAGCATAAGGAATCCGACCCATGCGCTCTCGCTCAGCAGGTGTCGAAGGACACTGCTTCTTGTTAAGAGTAATGCCATAAGACATCGGTATGAATCCCTTCTTGGAATCATGCATACTGAACCTGTGTAAGACCTTATCGATATAAGTATCTTGACACGATCCAATTAACTTGTTCAATCTATCTCTATAGATTCTTATTCCAAGAATGTATGCGGCTTCTCCCATGTCTTTCATTGAAAAACAACTTCCGAGCCAAGTCTTAACAGACTGAAGCAGCGGAATGTCATTTCCGAGAAGAAGTATGTCATCTACATACAATACGAGAAATGCAACTGCGCTCCCACTAGTCTTCTTGTAAACACACGGTTCCTCTTCGTTCCTGATGAAGTCAAACTTTTTGACTGCTTCATCAAAACAAAGATTCCAACTCCGAGATGCTTGCTTCAATCCATAAATAGATCGATGAAGCTTGCATACTTTCCTAGCAGCATTAGGATCGACGAAACCTTCAGGTTGTGTCATGTACACATCCTCTTCCAGAATTCCGTTAAGGAAAGTTGTTTTCACATCCATCTGCCAGATCTCATAATCATAATGAGCGGATGTTGCTAGGAGAATCCGAATGGACTTAAGCATAGCGAGAGGGGAATAGGTTTCTTCATTGTCAATACCATGAATTTGCTTGAAACCTTTTGCCACCAACCTAGCTTTGTATATCTGAATATTACCATCCACATCAATTTTCTTCTTGAAAATCCATTTACACTCAATGGCTTTTGCACCATCGGGTAAATCAACCAAAGTCCACACTTGGTTCTGTGACATGGATCCCATTTCGGATTCAGCGGCTTTCAGCCACTTTTCAGAGTCAGGGCTCCTCATCGCTTCTTCAAAATTCGCAGGCTCGTCACTGTCAATGATCAATATATCATGACAATTAGTTACGAGAAATCCATATCTCTCGGGCTCGTGACGGACCCTATCGGATCTGCGAACTTCAGGCTCCACATGTGTGGTTTCTACAACTCTTTGTAGATCCAACTGATTCTCTTCCACAATGGGTTGAGCGGTCTCCTGTGGTTCTCGAACTTCTTCGAGTTGTACTTTACTCCCACTGTTCTTCTTGGAAAGAAACTCTCTTTCAAGAAAGACGCAGTTCCGAGTAACAAACACTTTGTTATCGGATTGGTTGTAAAAGTAGTAAGCCTTGGTTTCCTTAGGATAACCAACGAAGTAGCATTTATCAGATTTGGGTTCGAGCTTATCAGTGATTAACCGCTTAACATAAGCCTCACAATCCCAAATCTTCAGGAAAGACAAGCTTGGAACATTTCCAGTCCACATCTCATGTGGTGTCTTTGCAACTGATTTTGATGGGACCCTATTTAGTGTAAACGCAGACGTTTCTAGAGCGTATCCCCAGAAGGATAATGGAAGAGATGTGTGACTCATCATTGATCGAACCATATCTAATAAATTCCTATTCCTCCTTTCGGAAACTACATTCCATTGGGGCATTCCAGGAGGAGTGAGTTGTGAAACAATTCCACAATCTCTTAGATGATCACTGAATTCTTGACTTAAGTATTCGCCTCCACGATCTGATCGAAGAGCTTTAATACTTTTGCCAAGTTGATTATGTACTTCATTCTGGAACTCTTTGAACTTTTCAAAAGATTCCGACTTTTGTCTCATTAGATAGACATAGCCATACCTATTGAAGTCATCAGTAAAGGTAATGAAGTACTGAAAGTTTCCTCTGGTACTTGTGCTCATTGGGCCACACACATCCGTATGTATAATGCCCAATAAATCACTGGCCCTTTCATTTTGTTTGTTGAAAGGGGCCTTAGTCATTTTACCCAATAAACAAGATTCGCATTTCTCACATGATTCATAATCAAATGAGCCCAAAAGTCCATCACTATGGAGCTTCTGAATCCGTTTCTCATTTATGTGGCCCAAACGACAATGCCAGAGAAAAGTCCAGTTCGTGTCATTTGACTTGAATCTCTTGGTACTAATGTTATAGATTGGCACGCTTTGGTTTAGAACATAAAGTCCATTCTCTAATGGACTACTACCATAAAATATATCATTGTAATCAAAAGAACAACATTTATTCTTAATTGAAAACTGATATCCTTCCAAATCCAAACAAGGAATAGAAATAATATTTCAGCTTATAGCAGGTACATAGTAGCAATTATTGAGTTCTAAAACCAAGCCAGAAGGTAAAGACAACTGAAATGTTCCTACGGCTAATGCAGCAACTCTTGCTCCATTTCCCACGCGCAGGTCCACTTTTTCTTTCTCCAAAGTCCTACTGTTGCTTAGGCCCTGCATATTTGTACAAATATGAGCACCACAGCCGGTATCTAATACCCAAGAAGTAGAACTAGAAGTAGTAACATTTACTTCTATAACATAAATACTTGAAGATGAAGTCTCGAAAGTCTTCTTCTTCTTCTTCTTCTCTTCCAAGAATTTGTTGCAATTTCTCTTCTAATGTCCAAGCTCATTACAGTAATGGCACTTATCAGTCTCGGATGGGCTAGGCTTGGGCTTGGAAGAAGACACAGGCTTATCCTAATTCGCAATCTGGACAGTCTTGCCCTTTCCCTTGTCCTTGCCAAGTTTCTTAAACTTCTTACCCCCTTGTACCATAAGTACATTTGGAGTGCCCTTCTTGATATTTGGCTCAGCTGTTTTGAGCATGCCATGCAGTTCAGTCAACGTCTTCGTCAAGTTGTTCATGTTATAGTTCATAACAAATTGATCATAGCTTGACGGTAGCGACTGTAGGATGATGTCAGTAGCCATCTCTTGGCTAATGGGACAATCCAGTTTCCCCAGGTTATCAATATAACCCATCATCTTTATGACATGAGGACTGACTGGAGCGTCCTTTGGTAGCTTGCATTCAATGAGAGACTTAACCGTTTGGTATCTCTCAGTTCGTGCCTGCTCCTGTAACATACTTTTCAGGCTAGTGATCATCTCCATTGGCGACTCCACGTTCTCGAATTGCTTCTGAAAGTCCGAGTTCATGGTAGCCAACATGAGACAACTCACATCGACCACATCATTAGAATGCTTATCCCAAGCACTCCTTTCTGCATGTGCGGCATTAGCCCTCGGTTTTTCATGGAGAACATTTTCTAGGACATAGTCCCTTTTCTCCTGCTTGAGAACAATTCTCAAGTTCTGATACCATTCGAGAAAGTTTGATCCATTTAACTTGTCCTTCTCAAGGACGGATCGCAGGGATAAAGTATTGTGATGAGTGTTAGTCATAGCTGAGATGAAAGAAAGGAAAAGGTTTAGTTATGATGTTCAAGAATTGAGAAATCTTAACTATTAAGAAAACTCGCATTATATTCAAACAATGTTTCCTCAAATGAATATAATGATCCAAGACCCATACTTCACTAAAACTTGAGTGAGCTTTGGCTCATCGCCCAAATTTCAGCTATCTAGGTAAGCAACAACTTTGCTAGTTATATCCAATATAACTCTTGGTTGTGGATTTATATCTTATGCCCAATCCACCTGATGTCTCTGGGCCCAAAACGATTTTGATGGCCCAATCAAGTAAACCACTCTCTTAAGTCATGTAATTGTTAAAGCACAAGCAACATCTGGACGAGTGCAGAGCATGGCATGCGTGATGGATCCTAGAGCAGAATCATAAGGAATCCGACTCATGCGCTCTCGCTCAGCAGGTGTTAAAGGACACTGCTTCTTGATAAGAGTAATGCCATAAGACATCGGTATGAAGCCCTTCTTGGAATCATGCATACTGAACCTGTGTAAGACCTTATCGATATAAGTATCTTGACACAATCCAATTAACTTGTTCAATCTATCTCTATAGATTCTTATTCCAAGAATGTATGCGGCTTCTCCCATGTCTTTCATTGAAAAACAACTTCCGAGCCAAGTCTTAACAGACTGAAGCAGCGGAATGTCATTTCCGAGAAGAAGTATGTCATCTACATACAATACGAGAAATGCAAATGCGCTCCCACTAGTCTTCTTGTAAACACACGGTTCCTCTTCGTTCCTGATGAAGTCAAACTTTTTGACTGATTCATCAAAACGAAGATTCCAACTCCGAGATGCTTGCTTCAATCCATAAATGGATCGATGAAGCTTGCATACCTTCCTACCAGCATTAGGATCGATGAAACCTTCAGGTTGTGTCATGTACACATCCTCTTCCAGAATTCCATTAAGGAAAGCTGTTTTCACATCCATCTGCCAGATCTCATAATCATAATGAGCGGATGTTGCTAGGAGAATCCGAATGGACTTAAGCATAGCGACAGGGGAATAGGTTTCTTCATAGTCAATACTATGAATTTGCTTGAAACCTTTTGCCACCAACCTAGCTTTGTATATCTGAATATTACCATCCACATCAATTTTCTTCTTGAAAATCCATTTACACTCAATGGCTTTTGCACCATCGGGTAAATCAACCAAAGTCCACACTTGGTTCTGTGACATGGATCCCATTTCGGATTCAGCGGCTTTCAGCCACTTTTCAGAGTCAGGGCTCCTCATCGCTTCTTCAAAATTCGCAGGCTCGTCACTGTCAATGATCAATAGATCATGACAATTAGTTACGAGAAATCTATATCTCTCGGGCTCGTGACGGACCCTATCGGATCTGCGAACTTCAGGCTCCACAGGTGTGGTTTCTACAACTCTTTGTAGATCCAACTGATTCTCTTCCACAATGGGTTGAGCGGTCTCCTGTGGTTCTCTAAATTCTTCGAGTTGTACTTTACTCCCACTGTTCTTCTTGGAAAGAAACTCTCTATCAAGAAAGACGTTGTTCCGAGCAACAAACACTTTGTTCTCGGATTGGTTGTAAAAGTAGTAAGCCTTGGTTTCCTTAGGATAACCAACGAAGTAGCATTTATCAGATTTGGGTTCGAGCTTATCAGTGATTAACCGCTTAACATAAGCCTCACAACCCCAAATCTTCAGGAAAGACAAGCTTGGAACATTTCCAGTCCACATCTCATGTGGTGTCTTTGCAACTGATTTTGATGGGACCCTATTTAGTGTAAACGCAGACGTTTCTAGAGCGTATCCCATAAGGATAATGGAAGAGATGTGTGACTCATCATTGATCAAACCATATCTAATAAAGTCCTATTCCTCCTTTCGGAAACTCCATTCCATTGGGGCGTTCCAGGAGGAGTGAGTTGTGAAACAATTCCACAATCTCTTAGATGATCAATGAATTCTTGACTTAAGTATTCGCCTCCACGATCTGATCGAAGAGCTTTAATACTTTTGCCAAGTTGATTCTGTACTTCATTCTGGAACTCTTTGAACTTTTCAAAAGATTCCGACTTTTGTCTCATTAGATAGACATAGCCATACCTACTGAAGTCATCAGTAAAGGTAATGAAGTACCGAAAGTTTCCTCTGGTACTTGTCCTCATTGGGCCACACACATCTGTATGTATAAGGCCCAATAAATCACTGGCCCTTTCATTTTGTTTGTTGAAAGGGGCCTTAGTCATTTTACCCAATAAACAAGATTCCCATTTTTCACATGATTCATAATCAAATGAGCCCAAAAGTCCATCACTATGGAGCTTCTGAATCCGTTTCTCATTTATGTGGCCCAAACGACAATGCCAGAGAAAAGTCCAATTCGTGTCATTTGACTTGAATCTCTTGGTACTAATGTTATAGATTGGCACGCTTTGGTTTAGAACATAAAGTCCATTCTCTAATGGACTACTACCATAAAATATATCATTGTAATCAAAAGAACAACATTTATTCTTAATTGAAAACTGATATCCTTCCAAATCCAAACAAGGAATAGAAATAATATTTCTGCTTATAGCAGGTACATAGTAGCAATTATTGAGTTCTAAAACCAAGCCAAAAGGTAAAGACAACTGAAATGTTCCTACGGCTAATGCAGCAACTCTTGCTCCATTTCCCACGCGCAGGTCCACTTTTTCTTTCTCCAAAGTCCTATTGTTGCTTAGGCCCTGCATATTTGTACAAATATGAGCACCACAGCCGGTATCTAATACCCTAGAAGTAGTAACATTTACTTCTATAACATAAATACCTGAAGATGAAGTCTCGAAAGTCTTCTTCTTCTTCTTTTTCTCTTCCAAGAATTTGTTGCAATTTCTCTTCCAATGCCCAAGCTCATTACAGTAATGGCACTTATCAGTCTCAGATGGGCTAGGCTTGGGCTTGGAAGAAGACACAGGCTTATCCTGATTCGCAATCTGGACAGCCTTGCCCTTTCCCTTGTCCTTGCCAAGTTTCTTAAACTTCTTACCCCCTTGTACCATAAGTACATTTGGAGTGCCCTTCTTGATATTTGGCTCAGCTGTTTTGAGCATGCCATGCAGTTCAGTCAACGTCTTCGTCAAGTTTTCCATGTTATAGTTCATAACAAATTGATCATAGCTTGACGGTAGCGACTGTAGGATGATGTCAGTAGCCATCTCTTGGCTAATGGGACAATCCAGTTTCCCCAGGTTATCAATATAACCCATCATCTTTATGACATGAGGACTGGCTGGAGCGTCCTTTGGTAGCTTGCATTCAATGAGAGACTTAACCGTTTGGTATCTCTCAGTTCGTGCCTGCTCCTGTAACATACTTTTCAGGCTAGTGATCATCTTCATTGGCGACTCCACGTTCTCGAATTGCTTCTGCAAGTCCGAGTTCATGGTAGCCAACATGAGACAACTCACATCGACCACATCATTAGAATGCTTATCCCAAGCACTCCTTTCTGCATGTGCGGCATTAGCCCTCGGTTTTTCAGGGAGAACATTTTCTAGGACATAGTCCCTTTTCTCCTGCTTGAGAACAATTCTCAAATCCTTAATACCATTCGAGAAAGTTCGATCCATTTAACTTGTCCTTCTCAAGGACGGATCGCAGGGAGAAAGTATTGTGATGAGTGTTAGTCATAGCTGAGATGAAAGAAATGAAAAGGTTTAGTTATGATGTTCAAGAATTGAGAAATCTTAACTATTAAGAAAACTCGCATTATATTCAAACAATGTTTCCTCAAATGAATATAATGATCCAAGACCCATACTTCACTAAAACTTGAGTGAGCTTTGGCTCATCGCCCAAATTTCAGCTATCTAGGTAAGCAACAACTTTGCTAGTTATATCCAATATAACTCTTGGTTGTGGATTTACATCTTATGCCCAATCCACCTGATGTCTCTGGGCCCAAAACAATTTTGATGGCCCAATCAAGTAAACCACTCTCTTAAGTCATGTAATTGTTAAAGCACAAGCAACATCTGGACGAGTGCAGAGCATGTCATGCGTGATGGATCCTAGATCAGAATCATAAGGAATCCGACTCATGCGCTCTCGCTCAGCAGGTGTTGAAGGACACTGCTTCTTGCTAAGAGTAATGCCATAAGACATCGGTATGAAGCCCTTCTTGGAATCATGCATACTGAACCTGTGTAAGACCTTATCGATATAAGTATCTTGACACAATCCAATTAACTTGTTCAATCTATCTCTATAGATTCTTATTCCAAGAATGTATGCGGCTTCTCCCATGTCTTTCATTGAAAAACAACTTCCGAGCCAAGTCTTAACAGACTGAAGCAGCGGAATGTCATTTCCGAGAAGAAGTATGTCATCTACATACAATACGAGAAATGCAAATGCGCTCCCACTAGTCTTCTTGTAAACACACGGTTCCTCTTCGTTCCTGATGAAGTCAAACTTTTTGACTGCTTCATCAAAACGAAGATTCCAACTCCGAGATGCTTGCTTCAATCCATAAATGGATCGATGAAGCTTGCATACCTTCCTACCAGCATTAGGATCGATGAAACCTTCAGGTTGTGTCATGTACACATCCTCTTCCAGAATTCCATTAAGGAAAGCTGTTTTCACATCCATCTGCCAGATCTCGTAATCATAATGAGCGGATGTTGCTAGGAGAATCCGAATGGACTTAAGCATAGCGACAGGGGAATAGGTTTCTTCATAGTCAATACTATGAATTTGCTTGAAACCTTTTGCCACCAACCTAGCTTTGTATATCTGAATATTACCATCCACATCAATTTTCTTCTTGAAAATCCATTTACACTCAATGGCTTTTGCACCATCGGGTAAATCAACCAAAGTCCACACTTGGTTCTGTGACATGGATCCCATTTCGGATTCAGCGGCTTTCAGCCACTTTTCAGAGTCAGGGCTCCTCATCGCTTCTTCAAAATTCGCAGGCTCGTCACTGTCAATGATCAATAGATCATGACAATTAGTTACGAGAAATCTATATCTCTCGGGCTCGTGACGGACCCTATCGGATCTGCGAACTTCAGGCTCCACAGGTGTGGTTTCTACAACTCTTTGTAGATCCAACTGATTCTCTTCCACAATGGGTTGAGCGGTCTTATGTGGTTCTCTAAATTCTTCGAGTTGTACTTTACTCCCACTGTTCTTCTTGGAAAGAAACTCTCTATCAAGAAAGACGTTGTTCCGAGCAACAAACACTTTGTTCTCGGATTGGTTGTAAAAGTAGTAAGCCTTGGTTTCCTTAGGATAACCAACGAAGTAGCATTTATCAGATTTGGGTTCGAGCTTATCAGTGATTAACCGCTTAACATAAGCCTCACAACCCCAAATCTTCAGGAAAGACAAGCTTGGAACATTTCCAGTCCACATCTCATGTGGTGTCTTTGCAACTGATTTTGATGGGACCCTATTTAGTGTAAACGCAGACGTTTCTAGAGCGTATCCCCAGAAGGATAATGGAAGAGATGTGTGACTCATCATTGATCGAACCATATCTAATAAAGTCCTATTCCTCCTTTCGGAAACTCCATTCCATTGGGGCGTTCCAGGAGGAGTGAGTTGTGAAACAATTCCACAATCTCTTATATGATCACTGAATTCTTGACCTAAGTATTCGCCTCCACGATCTGATCGAAGAGCTTTAATACTTTTGCCAAGTTGATTCTGTACTTCATTCTGGAACTCTTTGAACTTTTCAAAAGATTCCGACTTTTGTCTCATTAGATAGACATAGCCATACCTACTGAAGTCATCAGTAAAGGTAATGAAGTACCGAAAGTTTCCTCTGGTACTTGTCCTCATTGGGCCACACACATCCGTATGTATAAGGCCCAATAAATCAATGGCCCTTTCATTTTGTTTGTTGAAAGGGGCCTTAGTCATTTTACCCAATAAACAAGATTCGCATTTCTCAGATGATTCATAATCAAATGAGCCCAAAAGTCCATCACTATGGAGCTTCTGAATCCGTTTCTCATTTATGTGGCCCAAACGACAATGCCAGAGAAAAGTCTGATTTGTGTCATTTGACTTGAATCTCTTGGTACAAATGTTATAGATTGGCACGCTTTGGTTTAGAACATAAAGTCCATTCTCTAATGGACTGCTACCATAAAATATATCATTGTAATCAAAAGAATAACATTTATTCTTAATTGAAAACTGATATTCTTCCAAATCCAAACAAGGAATAGAAATAATATTTTTGCTTATAGCAGGTACATAGTAGCAATTATTGAGTTCTAAAACCAAGCCAGAAGGTAAAGACAACTGAAATGTTCCTACGGCTAATGCAGCAACTCTTGCTCCATTTCCCACGCGCAGGTCCACTTTTCCTTTCTCCAAAGTCCTATTGTTGCTTAGGCCCTGCATATTTGTAAAAATATGAGCACCACAGCCGGTATCTAATACCCAAGAAGTAGAACTAGAAGTAGTAACATTTACTTCTATAACATAAATACCTGAAGATGAAGTCTCGAAAGTCTTCTCCTTCTTCTTTTTCTCTTCCAAGAATTTGTTGCAATTTCTCTTCCAATGCCCAAGCTCATTACAGTAATGGCACTTATCAGTCTCAGATGGGCTAGGCTTGGGCTTGGAAGAAGACACAGGCTTATCCTGATTCGCAATCTGGACAGCCTTGCCCTTTCCCTTGTCCTTGCCAAGTTTCTTAAACTTCTTACCCCCTTGTACCATAAGTACATTTGGAGTGCCCTTCTTGATATTTGGCTCAGCTGTTTTGAGCATGCCATGCAGTTCAGTCAACGTTTTCGTCAAGTTGTTCATGTTATAGTTCATAACAAATTGATCATAGCTTGACGGCAGCGACTGTAGGATGATGTCAGTAGCCATCTCTTGGCTAATGGGACAATCCAATTTCCCCAGGTTATCAATATAACCCATCATCTTTATGGCATGAGGACTGACTGGAGCGTCCTTTGGTAGCTTGCATTCAATGAGAGACTTAACCGTTTGGTATCTCTCAGTTCGTGCCTGCTCCTGAAACATACTTTTCAGGCTAGTGATCATCTCCATTGGCGACTCCACGTTCTCGAATTGCTTCTGCAAGTCCGAGTTCATGGTAGCCAACATGAGATAACTCACATCGACCACATCATTAGAATGCTTATCCCAAGCACTCCTTTCTTCATGTGCGGCATTAGCCCTCGGTTTTTCAGGGAGAACATTTTCTAGGACATAGTCCATTTTCTCCTGCTTGAGAACAATTCTCAAGTTCCGATACCATTCGAGAAAGTTCGATCCATTTAACTTGTCCTTCTCAAGGACGGATCGCAGGGAGAAAGTATTGTGATGAGTGTTAGTCATAGCTGAGATGAAAGAAAGGAAAAGGTTTAGTTATGATGTTCAAGAATTGAGAAATCTTAACTATTAAGAAAACTCGCATTATATTCAAACAATGTTTCCTCAAATGAATATAATGATCCAAGACCCATACTTCACTAAAACTTGAGTGAGCTTTGCCTCATCGCCCAAATTTCAGCTATCTAGGTAAGCAACAACTTTGCTAGTTATATCCAATATAACTCTTGGTTGTGGATTTACATCTTATGCCCAATCCACCTGATGTCTCTAGGCCCAAAACGATTTTGATGGCCCAGTCAAGTAAACCACTCTCTTAAGTCATGTAATTGTTGATGCCTTGCACTGCAAAAACATCAACACGATTACCTCCTGCCTTACTCATGTAATTGTGGACACCTCGCACTGCAAGTCTATCGCACAATGAAAAGAGTCTTGACAGTTGACAAGATTGGAAAGACATCAAGGATTACTTGATATTTTAGTTGAGGAACGGAACTATTTAAAACTACTAATTTTATTAAGTTTAATTATTCTAAGAATTGGATTTCATTTTAGTTTGGTTCTGTGATTTCAGGTTCAATAACCCAAACCATCGGATCCTATGTCGATCGACACTACTATAGTGTCGATCGACGCAATCCTACCAAAACCAATTTGCGATAACCAATCAATCCAATTGATCCGGTTTTGATAACCGGTCAGTGTCGATCGACACTACATTAGTGTCGGTCGACGCCAACCAAATCAAACCAATCGCAATAAACCATTCTAAGCGGTTTAACCAATTTTGACCAAGCTCGATAACCGGTACAATCCAATTGAACCGATTAACCTATTCGCGAGGTCTGTGTCGACCGACACAACTCTTGTGTCGATCGTCACAATTAGGGCAAACCTAAATTTTATTCGGGTTATCATTCTGTGTCGATCGACACCGAATTGACATCGATAGACACAATGCGAAAAACCCTATAACCGTTTTCGAACAAAAGCTAAACGAGATTACTTTGATCAAAAACCAATTTAGCATGCATATATCCAATATACAACGATCCAGATTCAACTAATCTAATCAACATGCTACAGATTCAGTGGAACCCTAAGGCTCTGATACCACTGATGGAAGTTCTAGTAGTTCTAATCATAATTAGCAACCCTAAGTATAAATTCCAAGCCTAGGATCTAGGGTTCATATTTATATCATTGAATCTACATCAGATCTCGAAGATACCTGGAAAGTTATGCAGCGGAAGATGATAAGGTATCCGAGATTCTCAAGTGCCTCAAGTGATGCGCCTCTACTGGTATCCACACGCACACAAACTGGAACGGACCGGGATGCTAGTGCCGTAGAGATCAGATCTCTTAGAGGTTTATCTGTTTCACC
The DNA here is from genome assembly GCA_030180135.1 of Orychophragmus violaceus. Classification (NCBI taxonomy): domain Eukaryota; kingdom Viridiplantae; phylum Streptophyta; class Magnoliopsida; order Brassicales; family Brassicaceae; genus Orychophragmus; species Orychophragmus violaceus. The sequence continues at coordinate 59,091,452 of CM058231.1, forward strand.
GAGGTGGTTGTAAATTAGGTATGATGCTTGTAAAAGTCGACCATATATCATATATATATTGACTTTTACCATGACCTGATTAACCAAGACTCAAACCGTGGTTAATTAAGTCATAAACCAAAATCGTTATTTTGGTCCGCGATCTATGTCGATCGATGCACATTTATGTCGATCGACACTGCCTCAGAAACTCGCTATTGAATGCATATCAAATATATATTCACCAGATCATTACACTAATGATCAACCTCATATTTTGTATCCAATTTGCTTGGGTGTGTGACCTTGTAGGATCATATATAACTGGTAATAAGTTTTAAACTCATTGATCATAAGTGGCTTCTGGCAAAGCATTATGATTGCCCAGTATCATATGACTATCTCATCTTGACAATACAACTTTCACTTAGAGTAAGTACAATAGATTTCAGGACATTCCCAACACGTCTCGTGACACATACTGCAACAAATCCGGCAGTATCCGTGAAGCCTTTCATACCTTAATTGTACCAAAATCTCATCTCCTTTATCAAATTCCACCATTGCTTCAAATACTAACGGTTTAAAGCCATCCATCACCACCCGGACACGTCCATTGTTTAGATCGATCACTTCTGCCTTACCAATATCATAACCGATACTCATGAAGGTTTGATCCGCCCAATAATGCAGCGGCACCCCCATGACCTTGACCCAGAAGGTTATGGCAGACGGATAGTTAGGCTCCATAACCGGTTCCCACTTCACCAGAGACACCATCCAGGAGTCAAAATGAAACGGACCCAAGCTTAGTACCTCAGCAAGATCTCTCTCATTATCAAAATCAAACTGAAATCTTCCAAGACCCAAATCGGCACCCGCAACCTTCTCTTCCTTATTCCATATCCGGGGAAATAGAGTCACCAGGTCTTTGGTCTCCTGTTTTTTTGGATTCATGCACCTCCCTATCAATGTCTTTGAATAAGCTTTGATCAGCTCGGTATTATCAAACCGAGGGATCGAGATCTTTGGTCAGTGAGTCACTGTTGCCACCCTCTTTCCTGCACTCTTTGATAAAGTTGCATTGCTCTGAGACATCTTCTTCACGATTACAGTGTTTATTTTCTTGAGAAGAATGAGATTTGTTGTGATTTTTCTTCTGGCTAGACCTCCTGCTTTATACTCGACCACTGGTTCCAATATTAACACCATCAAATATTCTGAATCACAAAGTTTCCAAAATCTGATACAGTATAGAGCAATCGTATTAGCACAATCCCAAATCAATATCCCGAGAATATACGATCCGTTGATAGAGCAAAATGCAGTAAAGGAGAGTTTCCATAATCCCTCCTCAAGATCAAGAATTATCATTGCGAAAATACCATATATGGATTTTACCTTTGATAAATTACCACCCGATGATGCCCATATTCTCCCATTTACCATATCTACACGATCTCATCTCATCCAAGTTGTAAACTTAGATCCCATCCAATACCGTAGAGACGGATTCCTCATATACCTAAATTCCAAAGGAATCTCAGTTTCCCGATTTGAATCGCCATTAACTCGTTTGTATCGAGCCCGCCCAAATCTTTTTTGCCCTTGTCGAGATCTCTTAAAACTTGCTAAATCCTCTGTAGATTCCTTTTGATACATCTCCCTTAACCATAATAGCTTTTGCGCTTCGCTGCCCGTATTGAAAACCAAATCGCCTCCAGATTCCTCTGATTCGATTCTTGCCCAAATTGTATCCTGATTCCATAGATATCGAAGATCATAGACCAATCCTTTATTGCTGATTCCTGAATAAATCGCCTCCTTAATCTCCAACCACATCAAAGCCGTCAAACCCTAGACCCCTTTTTCTCTTTCTCTTTCTTACTTTTACATTTATTTTACCCCATATTTTTTGAACGGTGGATATCATGCAATGGGTGAAGTTTCTGGTCATATAAACCGCCAGAATGGAGTTAGAACCGGTCGATCTACTGGAATTCAAAAAAAATGAACTTAGTACGGAAATTGCGAATGGATAGTTGAGGCTAGCTGTCCATAATATTCATCCATGTGGATACTACAATGATCATATCACATTCAAGATGCTTACCATGGGTAGGAAGTAGCCAATGAAAATGTTGTTTTTGAATGGATAGTGGTCTACACCTACTATGTGTCCACAAATTCACAATCATGTGAACTCTTAACCAACTTTTGTCCATTAGACTCGTACTTTGTGTCCACGGATCACAATAATGTGAACTCTTGACCACCCTATTATCCATCATAAACGTTTAACATGTGATATAATCGTGGTAGTGTCCACGAATAATCGACTCAACATACTTTTGTGACCACGGATCGCAATAATGTTAACTCTTGACCACCTATTGTCCATCATAAACGTTTACCCATGGTAAGCATCTTGTTAACTATTGTCCATCATAAGCGTTTACCCCATGGTAAGCTTCTTGTTAAGCATCTTGTCCATCATATGTTAAACCATCTTGTTAAGCATGAGATGTGATCGTCCAACATACTTTTGTGTCCACGAATAATCGACCCAACATACTTTTGTGACCACGGATCGCAATAACGGTGGTAGTATCCACGTGGATGGATGTTGTGGACATATACTCTAACTATCCATTCGCAATTTCCGTATTATGTCCATATTTTTTTTTTTGAATTCTGGTACATCGGCCTATTTTATCTCCATTCTGGCGGTCTATATTGTCGGAATCATCACCTCCCCTATCATATCCACTGTCCAAAAAATGAATGGTGAAAAATAATTCATAAAGTAAGAAAGAGAGTTTAAGAGAAAAGAAAAAAAATTAAAAAAATAATAATAAATTCGGATGGATAGATGGATTTATGTGGATAGTTTATGTGATTAACTATCTATCACAAGAAGACAAAAGCTAAGACTAAAATAGTATTTGTATAGCACTAAAAGACAAAAAAAAAATACATAATTGCAATAAGATTTTGAAAGATACAAGATTGCTATTACTTTTCAAAAAATATATAATGAGTGCAATTACTTGGGGGCTAATTGCACTGAATGTATATCTTCATCTTTTTTATTGCAATCTTATACCTTCACAAAAGTCTTTGCATATATGTATCTTTTTTGTAGGGTCCACCATCAAAAAGACCATTTTATCCCTTACACTCTCTTTCTTACTCCTTTCTTATGACTCTCATCCACCGAAAACTATCCATTCTTTTTTATTATTTTTTTTTCTTTTTTTTTTCTTTTCTGTCTCTTTCTTACTTTTACATTTATTTCACCACACATTTTTTGAATGGTGGATATCATGCAATGGGTGAGGTTTCCGGTCATATAGACCACCGGAATAGAGTTAGAACCGGTCGATCTACCGGAATTAAAAAAATAGACTTAATACGGAAATTGCGAATGAATAGTTGAGGCTCCATCCATGTGGATACTACGGAAATTGCGAATGGATATCCATTCATGTGGATACTACAATGATCATATCACATGCAAGATGCTTACCATGGGTAGGAAGTAGTCAATGAAAATGTTATTTTTGAATGGATAGTGGTCTACACCTACTTTATGTCCACAAATTCACAATCATGTGAACTCTTAACCAACTTTTGTCCATTAGATCTGTACTTTGTGTCCACAGATCGCAATAATGTTAACTCTTGACCACCTATTGTCCATCATAAACGTTTACCCATGGCAAGCATCTTGTTAACTATTGTCCATTATAAACGTTTACCCATGGTAAGTATCTTGTAAACTATTGTTCATCATAAGCGTTTACCCATGTTAAGCATAAGCATCTTGTTAAGCATCTTGTCCATCATATGTTAAACCATCTTGTTAAGCATGAAATGTGATCGTCCAACATACTTTTGTGTCCACGAATAATCGACCCAACACTTTTGTGGCCACGGATCGCAATAACGGTGGTAGCATCCACGTGGATGGATGTTGTGGACATCTACTTTAAACTATTCATTCGCAATTTCAGTATTATGTCCAAATTTTTTTTTTTTGAATTCTGATACATCGGCCTATTTTATCTCCATTCCGGCGGTCTCATCACTTCTCCTATCTTATCCACTGTCCAAAAAATGAAGGCTGAAAAATAATTTATAAAGTAAGAAAGAAAGTGTAAGATAAAAGAAAAGAATTAAAAAATAATAATAAATTCAAATGGATAGAAGAAATGTTTATGTGGATGTTTATGTGATTAAACATCTAACACAAGAACAAAAGCTAAGGCTAAAATAGTGTTTGTACAACACTAAAAAACAAAAACAAAAAGATACAAAATTGCTATTACTTTTCAAAAGATACAATTTGCTTCGCTTTCTGATCAGGCAAGCTCCTCGGCTCGGGAGTCGGGACCCGGTCTGGGTTTTCCTCAAGAACTATCTCAGCGATGGGTGAAGATCTTTTACAACCTTGAGACGGCAGCAAGGAGCCAGACAACAGAAGGATAGTTCTTCTAGCTCCTTGCTGGCGGTGGACCTCTTTTGTTAAGAATCCATCATCTTTATGGCATGAGGACTGACAGGAGCGTCCTTTGGTAGCTTGCATTCAATGAGAGACTTAACCGTTTGGTATCTCTCAGTTCGTGCCTGCTCCTGAAACATACTTTTCAGGCTAGTGATCATCTCCATTGGCGACTCCACGTTCTCGAATTGCTTCTGCAAGTCCGAGTTCATGGTAGCCAACATGAGATAACTCACATCGACCACATCATTAGAATGCTTATCCCAAGCACTCCTTTCTGCATGTGCGGCATTAGCCCTCGGTTTTTCAGGGAGAACATTTTCTAGGACATAGTCCCTTTTCTCCTGCTTGAGAACAATTCTCAAGTTCCGATACCATTCGAGAAAGTTCGATCCATTTAACTTGTCCTTCTCAAGGACGGATCGCAGGGAGAAAGTATTGTGATGAGTGTTAGTCATAGTTGAGATGAAAGAAAGGAAAAGGTTTAGTTATGATGTTCAAGAATTGAGAAATCTTAACTATTAAGAAAACTCGCATTATATTCAAACAATGTTTCCTCAAATGAATATAATGATCCAAGACCCATACTTCACTAAAACTTGAGTGAGCTTTGCCTCATCGCCCACATTTCAGCTATCTAGGTAAGCAACAACTTTGCTAGTTATATCCAATATAACTCTTGGTTGTGGATTTACATCTTATGCCCGATCCACCTGATGTCTCTAGGCCAAAAACGATTTTGATGGCCCAGTCAAGTAAACCACTCTCTTAAGTCATGTAATTGTTGATGCCTTGCACTGCAAAAACATCAACACGATTACCTCCTGCCTTACTCATGTAATTGTGGACACCTCGCACTGCAAGTCTATCGCACAATGAAAAGAGTCTTGACAGTTGACAAGATTGGAAAGACATCAAGGATTACTTGATATTTTAGTTGAGGAACGGAACTATTTAAAACTACTAATTTTATTAAGTTTAATTATTCTAAGAATTGGATTTAATTTTAGTTTGGTTCTGTGATTTCAGGTTCAATAACCCAAACCATCGGATCCTATGTCGACCGACACTACTATAGTGTCGATCGACGCAATCCTACCAAAACCAATTTGCGATAACCAATCAATCCAATTGATCCGGTTTTGATAACCGGTCAGTGTCGATCGACACTACATTAGTGTCGGTCGACGCCAACCAAATCAAACCAATCGCAATAAACCATTCTAAGCGGTTTAACCAATTTTGACCAAGCTCGATAACCGGTACAATCCAATTGAACCGATTAACCTATTCGCGAGGTCTGTGTCGACCGACACAACTCTTGTGTCGATCGTCACAATTAGGGCAAACCTAAATTTTATTCGGGTTATCATTCTGTGTCGATCGACACCGGATTGGCATCGATAGACACAATGCGAAAAACCCTATAACCGTTTTCGAACAAAAGCTAAACGAGATTACTTTGATCAAAAACCAATTTAGCATGCATATATCCAATATACAACGATCCAGATTCAACTAATCTAATCAACATGCTACAGATTCAGTGGAACCCTAAGGCTCTGATACCACTGATGGAAGTTCTAGCAGTTCTAATCATAATTAGCAACCCTAAGTATAAATTCCAAGCCTAGGATCTAGGGTTCATATTTATATCATTGAATCTACATCAGATCTCGAAGATACCTGGAAAGTTATGCAGCGGAAGATGATAAGGTATCTGAGATTCTCAAGTGCCTCAAGTGATGCGCCTCTACTGGTATCCACACGCACACAAACTGGAACGGACCGGGATGCTAGTGCCGTAGAGATCAGATCTATTAGAGGTTTATCTGTTTCACCGAGGTGGTTGTAAATTAGGTATGATGCTTGTAAAAGTCTACCATATATCATATATATATATTGACTTTTACCATGACCTGATTAACCAAGACTCAAACCGTGGTTAATTAAGTCATAAACCAAAATCGTTATTTTGGTCCGCGATCTATGTCGATCGATGCACATTTATGTCGATCGACACTGCCTCAGAAACTCGCTATTGAATGCATATCAAATATATATTCACCAGATCATTACACTAATGATCAACCTCATATTTTGTATCCAATTTGCTTAGGTGTGTGACCTTGTAGGATCATATATAACTGGTAATAAGTTTTAAACTCATTGATCATAAGTGGCTTCTGGCAAAGCATTATGATTGCCCAGTATCATATGACTATCTCATCTTGACAATACAACTTTCACTTAGAGTAAGTACAATAGATTTCAGGACATTCCCAACACGTCTCGTGACACATACTGCAACAAATCCGGCACTATCCGTGAAGCCTTTCATACCTTAATTGTACCAAAATCTCATCTCCTTTATCAAATTCCACCATTGCTTCAAATACTAACGGTTTAAAGCCATCCATCACCACCCGGACACGTCCATTGTTTAGATCGATCACTTCTGCCTTACCAATATCATAACCGATACTCATGAAGGTTTGATCCGCCCAATAATGCAGCGGCACCCCCATGACCTTGACCCAGAAGGTTATGGCAGACGGATAGTTAGGCTCCATAACCGGTTCCCACTTCACCAGAGACACCATCCAGGAGTCAAAATGAAACGGACCCAAGCTTAGTACCTCAGCAAGATCTCTCTCATTATCAAAATCAAACTGAAATCTTCCAAGACCCAAATCGGCACCCGCAACCTTCTCTTCCTTATTCCATATCCGGGGAAATAGAGTCACCAGGTCTTTGGTCTCCTGTTTTTTTAGATTCATGCACCTCCCTATCAATGTCTTTGAATAAGCTTTGATCAGCTCGGTATTATCAAACCGAGGGATCGAGATCTTTGGTCAGTGAGTCACTGTTGCCACCCTCTTGAAGGATTGTTTAGTTGATCCTGATTCAATTCTTAGATTCATATCAACCTAAACATGCGGATCTAGGTTCTTCTCAGAATAGAAACAAATGATGATCTCACCTTATACCTGTTTGCAGCGGAAATTGATGGTATGTCTGAGATCAGAGAAACACCGAGGGATGAATCCTCCAAAGGTTCACACACGCGATCACAGGAAACAGCTGCTAGACCACAAGGAGCTCGGCGCAAAAGAGAGAGAGAGAGTTTTCGGCTGGGGCTAGGGTTAATTGTCCAGAAACTCGAGTTTTACCTTATAAAACTTGTCCGGTTCCGTTTGGGCCATTTGGCCCAAACACCAATTAACTCTACGGTATTCGCGCACTGTGTCGACCGACACACCTTGTGTATCGATCGACACACAGTGCCTAAACCGTTTTATTCTCTCTAAGTACAGTAAATGCCTAGCACTTTTACCGTACTTCTGCTAAACCGTTCCTACACATTTTCCTGTTAGCTTAGGCGTGTGACCCATATGGGATCATATAATAAAGGCAATAAGTCCAAAACTTATAGATCATGAGCGGACTCTAGCAAGCCATCATGACCCCCAGTATTATATGACTTATGTCTGATCATTGACATACTCTTACTTTCTAGAGACAGTACCGAAATTACTGGACACAATTCCAACAATCTCCCACTTGTACTGGAATCTCTGTATTCATAATCCTTTTGTCACAATATCTCGATTAGTCATAAGGCAAGATTGGTGTCATCCTTATAAAGCCTAATCTTGTTCATCGGACTCTGATTTGATACTGACAATCCAAACGACTCGGGACAGTCCGTTTGAGCATGGCCATGCATTTCCAGTATTCAAATCTCCGATTGGCCTAGAGATATTCACTCCATTTATATTGGAGGGACAAATTCCGTCTTGTTCCATCACTGTAAACTATTCATTTCATAATGTACCCAAACAAGGTCCTTATAACTATCGCAGAACGATAGCGTTAGACAATGATCAAAGTGCATCAGTCCATGTGCAGTCACATGCATGCGAACTCAGGTCTAAGGACTATACTCTATAGTCGTAGTAAGAATCTCTTATGACACAGATATAAATATCCTGAAGAGTTCTTATAAGCGGGTCTTGTCCGGTCGTATGTTCCCAAACATACACCTATGTACTGACTTTGATGCCGCGCATCTATGACACACTGAGACTTTGTCATAAGTCACGTACCAATCCAGTCTCACACGGTTGTTGGTGTTCCAATTTCAACAACCTTCGACTAGGGACGGGATGATATAAACATCTATCAAATATAGGGTCTCATGAACAAGCTAAATGACTTCGATGACTCAAGATCAAGTCATTTACTTCGATGACCTATAAAATGGTTCATATCACTTTGGAACGATTATTTCATCACAGTTAAAATAATCTTGAAATAATAATTTCATTAAACATAAGAATGTTTTACAAGAACATATCAAATAACTAAATAAAAGCCCTCAAACTCCCACTCAAATTTAGATTACATTTCTATGTCTCTAATGCCTACAGCTTCAGTCAGAAACTCGAGCTTAGGCCTTGGGAGTGGCTTTGTCAACGGATCAGCGACGTTATCATCTGTCTGAACTCGGCTGATCTTGACTTCCTTTCTATTAATGATGTCACGTATCAAGTGAAATCTTCTTAGAACATGCTTGGATTTCTGGTGTGATCTTGGTTCCTTTGCCTGAGCTATAGCACCATTGTTGTCACAAAACAGTGCCAGAGGCTCAGCCGCATCTGGTATCACACCTAGTTCAATAATGAACTTCCGTATCCAAACAGCTTCCTTCGCAGCTTCTGAGGCAGCGATATATTCAGCTTTTGTAGTGGAATCTGCAACAGTGTCTTGCTTGGAGCTTCTCCAACTGATTGCACCGCCATTCAGACAAAAGATATAACCGGACTGTGACCGGAAATCATCTTGGTCTGTCTGGAAACTTGCGTCCGTGAATCCACTGACTTTAAGCACATCACTTCCACCGTACACTAAGAACTTATCCTTAGTATGTCTTAGATACTTCAAGATATTCTTTACGGCAATCCAATGGTTTTCACCTGGATTTGACTGGTATCTACTCGTCATGCTCAATGCATAAGCAACATCAGGACGAGTACAGATCATGGCATACATGACAGATCCTATTGCAGATGCATAAGGAATATTCTTCATGCGCTCAAGCTCAGCAGCCGTCGTAGGGCTCTGCTTCTTGCTTAGCGTTGTGCCATGTACCATCGGCGTGAAGCCCTTCTTGGAATCCTTCATGCTGAATCTTTGTAGGACTTTGTCAATGTATGAATCTTGACACAAGCCTATCAGCCTTCTAGATCTATCCCGGTAGATCCTGATTCCAAGAACGTATGCGGCTTCACCCATGTCTTTCATGGAAAAACAACTTCCAAGCCAGTCCTTTACGGACTTCAGCATTGGAACGTCGTTTCCGAGAAGCAGTATGTCATCGACATACAGAATAAGAAATACAATCTTGCTCCCACTAGATTTCTTATACACGCATTGTTCTTCTTCGTTTCTGATGAAGTCAAATTGCTTGATCGCTTCATCAAAGCGAAGATTCCAGCTCCTCGATGCTTGCTTCAATCCATAAATGGATTTATGAAGCTTGCATACTTTTCCAGCATTCTTTGGATCTATGTAACCGTCAGGTTGTGTCATATACACATCCTCTTCCAGAATACCATTCAGGAAGGCGGTTTTCACGTCCATCTGCCAAATTTCATAATCATGAAAAGCTGCAGTTGCTAGTAGAATCCGAATAGATTTCATCATAGCCACTGGTGAATAGGTTTCATCGTAATCCACACCGTGAACTTGTCTGAAACCTTTTGCCACCAACCTGGCTTTATAAATCTGGACATTTCCATCCACGTCAATCTTCTTCTTGAAGATCCATTTGCACTCGATGGCTTTTACACCAGCGGGTAAGTCAACCAATGAAAACACTTGGTTGACCGACATGGAGTCCATTTCGGAATCAGTGGCCTTGTGCCACTTAGAGGAATCTGGGCCCATCATGGCTTGATTGAAGTTCGATGGTTCATCACCATCAATGATCAAAAGATCATGACAGTCAGTCACGAGGAATCCTTGATATCTCTCGGGTTCGTGACGGATCCTCCCGGATCTTCGAACTTCAGGTACTACAGGTTCAGGCTCTACAATTTCTTGTAGGTCCTCCTGCTGCTCTTCCTCATTAGGTTGAGCAGTATCCTGTTCATCTTGAATTTCTTCAAGCAGTACCTTACTCCCACTGTCTTTCTTAGAGAGAAACTCCCTCTCAAGAAAGTTACAATCCCGGGCAACAAAGATCTTGTTCTCGGAACGTAGATAGAAGTAATAAGCCTTGGTTTCCCGTGGATAACCAATGAAGTAGCATTTGTCAGATTTTGGTGTAAGCTTGTCTGAGATCAATCTCTTGACATAAGCTTCACAACCCCAAATTCTGAGATAAGACAGCACTGGAGCTTCTCCAGTCCATAATTCATATGGTGTCTTTGCTACTGCTTTCGATGGCGCTCTATTTAGAGTGAACACTGCTGTTAGCAGAGCATATCCCCAAAGGGATATTGGAAGGTCTGTGTGACTCATCATAGATCGAACCATATCCAATAAGGTTCGATTTCTCCTCTCAGACACACCATTCCATTGAGGTGTTCCAGGAGGAGTGAGTTGGGATACGATCCCACACTCTCTCAGATGATCACTGAATTCTTGGCTTAAGTATTCTCCTCCTCGGTCGGACCGAAGAGCCTTAATGCTTTTGCCAAGTTGGTTCTGTACTTCATTTTGGAATTCTCTGAACTTCTCAAAAGATTCAGACTTATGTTTCATCAAATAAACATATCCATACCTACTGAAATCATCAGTAAAGGTAATGAAGTACTGATAATTTCCTCTTGCATTTGTGGACATTGGGCCACACACATCAGTGTGTATCAGGCCCAATACGTCACTGGCCCTCTCGTTAGGTTTATTAAAGGGGGCCCGTGTCATTTTGCCCATCATGCAGGATTCGCATTTCTCACATGACTCAAAGTCAAATGAGCCAAGAAGTCCATTCGAATGGAGCCTCTTGATGCGTTTTTCGCTGATGTGCCCTAAACGACAATGCCATAGAAACGTTCGGTTCTCCTCATTAGGTTTGAACCGTTTGGTATTAATGTTATAAATTGGCGCGGATTGATCGAGTATGTAAAGCCCATTCATAAGAGGGGCAGAACCATAGAACAAATTGTTGCGATTGAAGGAACATAATTTATTCTTAACTGAAAAATCATAACCTTCCAAATCCAACAAAGAAATTGAAATAATATTTCTGCTTATAGCAGGTACAAAATAACAATTATTGAGTTCTAAAATCAATCCCGAAGGTAAAGACAACAAGTAAGTGCCTACAGCTAGCGCTGGAACTTTCGCTCCATTCCCAACTCGTAGCTCCACTTGTCCTTGCTTCAGCCTTCTACTGTTGCTGAGTGCCTGCATATTAGTACAAATATGAGCCCCACAACCAGTATCCATAACCCATGAGGTATTATCAGAAGTAGTTGTATTAACTTCTATAACAAAAATACCTGTTGAAGAAGTCTCAAAAGTCTTCTTCTTCAATTCCTTTAGACCTTCCTGGAATTTCTTACATTCTCTCCTCCAATGCCCTGGTTCTTTACAGAACCTGCATATGTCAGTTGGCCCAGCCTTGGACTTGGGCTTGGGCTTTGGCGTGTCCTTGTCCGCGACTTGGACAGCCTTGGCTTTTCCCTTATCCTTAGCAGAGGATTTCTTAAACCCCTTGCCCTTCTGTACCATAAGCACATTGGGGTCCTTGGCGGTTTTCCTCAAATTGGGCTCCGCAGTCTTGAGCATTCCGTGAAGCTCAGGCAATGTCTTACTCAAGCCATGCATGTTAAAGTTCAGAATGAACTGATCATAGCTTGCAGGTAATGACTGCAGAATGATGTCGCAGGCAAGTTCCTGGCTGATTGGGCAGTCGAGTTTCTGAAGATGATCGAGATAACCCATCATCTTCAAGACATGAGGACTCACTGCCGCATTCGCAGCCAACTTGCAGTCCAAGAGGTTCTTAACAGTTTGAAACCTCTCAGTCCTAGCCTGCTCCTGAAAAAGCGATTTCAGGCTTGCCATTATCTCGATAGGTGACAATACACTCTCGAACTGTTTTTGCAGCTCAGGAGTCATTGTCACCAACATCAGGCAATAGGCATCATTTTCATCTGACGAATGCTTTTCCCAAGCATTATGCAGAGTCCCGGCGGCATTGGCAGGAGGCCTCTCGGGGAGAGGATCACGAAGGACATAATCCTTCTTCTCCTGCTTGAGGACTAGCCTCAAGTTCCTTGACCACGTCAGGAAGTTCGTTCCAGTCAGCTTCTCCTTTTCGAGAACAGATCGGATCGAGAATGTGTTTTGTGTGCTTGTAGTAGTCATAGCTGAAATATATAGATAAAAAGGTTATTAGTTAAAATGTTCAATATGATTAATCTCGTATTAAATTTAATATGATTAATCACGCATTATATTCAATAACATAAGTTACCCTCAATAGAATATAATGATTCCAAGATCCACATATAACTAAGATTAAAGTGGGCCACTGGCCGTCACCAAACCTTAGCTTATATCGGTAAGCCCTATATCGGCTAATTATATCCGTGATATAACTCTTGGTTGTGAATCTGGGCCCGAGGCCCAATCCACTCTGATGTCTCAAGGCCCGGGACTCCCGATGGCCCAGTCAAGAAAACCAGACTATACAGTCATGTAATCATTAATGTCTGGGACTCCCAATGACATTTATGAATCACAAACCGTCTTATCCACGCAAAAGCAGACACCCTCACACTGTAAGGCCATGAATACAATTGAATGGGCTTCGACAGCTGACATAGAATGGACAAGACATCCAACGCTTGATATTATTTGAGGTTCGTAGGTTTATTTAAAAATTCATTCCCAAAATAGAAGATTACTATTTCGGGAAACTTTCCATTTTGGAAACCTACTATTTTTGGAAACTTTCTAAAATTGGAAACTTTCTAAAAACGGAAACTTTCTAACTTTAGAAATTTCTTAAAATCCGAATCATGCAAATCTAGAAACTTCTATAAAATAAGAAACTTTCTAATTTCAAAATATCGGAAACTTTAATTTAAAATCGATTTATATTCTTTGTAAAATAAATTTTAAATTAATCTGAAGAAAGACTCAAATAATTGGCCCAATTGTTTTAACTTCTTGGCCCAAGGCCCAAGAATTGGTCCATGTCCAAGACATGACCCAATTGTCCAATTAAATAACATAACCGGTCTGGTTCATTAAAATTGGTCTAACCAAATTTTAATTACTACGATGACCACAATTGTCAACCGGTTATTTACTAAACCGGATTTTCTCAATTTATTTGGTCCAACCAAATCAAATTAGAAAATCCTGGTTTAGGCACTAAATCCAATAATTCTTTCGACATTGGATTTCTTGTCCCGGTTTAACCAGACTTAATAAAATTATTAAATCTGTTTATTAAACCAGGACGAATTAATTTTAATCAAAATTAAACCGAGCCTTAAACCAACCATGTCGATCGATGAACCAACCGTGTCGATCGATCCATCAACCACATCGGTCGATGCTCTCTGTATCGATCCTGCATCGATCGTGCATCGATCCTGTATCGATCGATGCTCTCACGCATGCACTGAACCGAGCCGAAACCCTAACCGTGTCGATCGATGTGCACCAACCGCATCGGTCGATGCACCAATATCGAACCTGCATCGATCCTGCATCGATCGATGCTTTCACGCGTTAACAGGGTTAGCCGATAGGCTGTATCGACCGATCCATGCGATCGTATCGATCGATCCATGCGATCGCAGTCGATACAGACCTCTTGAAATCGCATTCTACCAAATCATATAGCTTGGTTTCTGCAATTTTATGTGTGTTTAGGTTTCAATTCTTGTTACTTAAGTAGTTTCTCTTATCAGTAGTTGATTCAAAACACTTTTAAACAAGAAAACAATCCTAAACATTGAATCTAAACAAGAAAAACCAGAACCATTGGCTCTGATACCACTGAAGGATTGTTTAGTTGATCCTGATTCAATTCTTAGATTCATATCAACCTAAACATGCGGATCTAGGTTCTTCTCAGAATAGAAACAAATGATGATCTCACCTTATACCTGTTTGCAGCGGAAATTGATGGTATGTCTGAGATCAGAGAAACACCGAGGGATGAATCCTCCAAAGGTTCACACACGCGATCACAGGAAACAGCTGCTAGACCACAAGGAGCTCGGCGCAAAAGAGAGAGAGAGAGTTTTCGGCTGGGGCTAGGGTTAATTGTCCAGAAACTCGAGTTTTACCTTATAAAACTTGTCCGGTTCCGTTTGGGCCATTTGGCCCAAACACCAATTAACTCTACGGTATTCGCGCACTGTGTCGACCGACACACCTTGTGTATCGATCGACACACAGTGCCTAAACCGTTTTATTCTCTCTAAGTACAGTAAATGCCTAGCACTTTTACCGTACTTCTGCTAAACCGTTCCTACACATTTTCCTGTTAGCTTAGGCGTGTGACCCATATGGGATCATATAATAAAGGCAATAAGTCCAAAACTTATAGATCATGAGCGGACTCTAGCAAGCCATCATGACCCCCAGTATTATATGACTTATGTCTGATCATTGACATACTCTCTTTCCTGCACTCTTTGATAAAGTTGCATTGCTCTGAGACATCTTCTTCACGATTACAGTGTTTATTTTCTTGAGAAGAATGAGATTTGTTGTGATTTTTCTTCTGGCTAGACCTCCTGCTTTATACTCGACCACTGGTTCCAATATTAACACCATCAAATATTCTGAATCACAAAGTTTCCAAAATCTGATACAGTATAGAGCAATCGTATTAGCACAATCCCAAATCAATATCCCGAGAATATACGATCCGTTGATAGAGCAAAATGCAGTAAAGGAGAGTTTCCATAATCCCTCCTCAAGATCAAGAATTATCATTGCGAAAATACCATATGTGGATTTTACCTTTGATAAATTACCACCCGATGATGCCCATATTCTCCCATTTACCATATCTACACGATCTCATCTCATCCAAGTTGTAAACTTAGATCCCATCCAATACCGTAGAGACGGATTCCTCATATACCTAAATTCCAAAGGAATCTCAGTTTCCCGATTTGAATCGCCATTAACTCGTTTGTATCGAGCCCGCCCAAATCTTTTTTGCCCTTGTCGAGATCTCTTAAAACTTGCTAAATCCTCTGTAGATTCCTTTTGATACATCTCCCTTAACCATAATAGCTTTTGCGCTTCGCTGCCCGTATTGAAAACCAAATCGCCTCCAGATTCCTCTGATTCGATTCTTGCCCAAATTGTATCCTGATTCCATAGATATCGAAGATCATAGACCAATCCTTTATTGCTGATTCCTGAATAAATCGCCTCCTTAATCTCCAACCACATCAAAGCCGTCAAACCCTAGATCCCCTTTTTCTCTTTCTCTTTCTTACTTTTACATTTATTTTACCCCATATTTTTGAACGGTGGATATCATGCAATGGGTGAAGTTTCTGGTCATATAAACCGCCAGAATGGAGTTAGAACCGGTCGATCTACTGGAATTCAAAAAAAATGGACTTAGTACGGAAATTGCGAATGGATAGTTGAGGCTAGCTGTCCATAATATTCATCCATGTGGATACTACAATGATCATATCACATTCAAGATGCTTACCATGGGTAGGAAGTAGCCAATGAAAATGTTGTTTTTGAATGGATAGTGGTCTACACCTACTATGTGTCCACAAATTCACAATCATGTGAACTCTTAACCAACTTTTGTCCATTAGACTCGTACTTTGTGTCCACGGATCACAATAATGTGAACTCTTGACCACCCTATTATCCATCATAAACGTTTAACATGTGATATAATCGTGGTAGTGTCCACGAATAATCGACTCAACATACTTTTGTGACCACGGATCGCAATAATGTTAACTCTTGACCACCTATTGTCCATCATAAACGTTTACCCATGGTAAGCATCTTGTTAACTATTGTCCATCATAAGCGTTTACCCCATGGTAAGCATCTTGTTAAGCATCTTGTCCATCATATGTTAAACCATCTTGTTAAGCATGAGAAGTGATCGTCCAACATACTTTTGTGTCCACGAATAATCGACCCAACATACTTTTGTGACCACGGATCGCAATAACGGTGGTAGTATCCACGTGGATGGATGTTGTGGACATATACTCTAACTATCCATTCGCAATTTCCGTATTATGTCCATATTTTTTTTTTTGAATTCTGGTACATCGGCCTATTTTATCTCCATTCTGGCGGTCTATATCGTCGGAATCATCACCTCCCCTATCATATCCACTGTCCAAAAAATGAATGGTGAAAAATAATTCATAAAGTAAGAAAGAGAGTTTAAGAGAAAAGAAAAAAAATTAAAAAAATAATAATAAATTCGGATGGATAGAAGGATTTATGTGGATAGTTTATGTGATTAACTATCTATCACAAAAAGACAAAAGCTAAGACTAAAATAGTATTTGTATAGCATTAAAAGACAAAAAAAAAATACATAATTGCAATAAGATTTTGAAAGATACAAGATTGATATTACTTTTCAAAAAAATATATAATGAGTGCAATTACTTGGGGGCTAATTGCACTGAATGTATATCTTCATCTTTTTTATTGCAATCTTGTACCACAAAAGTCTTTGCATATATGTATCTTTTTTGTAGGGTCCACCATCAAAAGACCATTTTATCCCTTACACTCTCTTTCTTACTCCTTTCTTATGACTCTCATCCACCGAAAACTATCCATTCTTTTTTATTATTTTTTTTTCTTTTTTTTTTCTTTTCTGTCTCTTTCTTACTTTTACATTTATTTCACCACACATTTTTTGAATGGTGGATATCATGCAATGGGTGAGGTTTCCGGTCATATAGACCACCGGAATAGAGTTAGAACCGGTCGATCTACCAGAATTAAAAAAAATAGACTTAATACGGAAATTGCGAATGAATAGTTGAGGCTCCATCCATGTGGATACTACGGAAATTGCGAATGGATATCCATCCATGTGGATACTACAATGATCATATCACATGCAAGATGCTTACCATGGGTAGGAAGTAGTCAATGAAAATGTTATTTTTGAATGGATAGTGGTCTACACCTACTTTATGTCCACAAATTCAAAATCATGTGAACTCTTAACCAACTTTTGTCCATTAGATCTGTACTTTGTGTCCACAGATCGCAATAATGTTAACTCTTGATCACCTATTGTCCATCATAAACGTTTATCCATGGCAAGCATCTTGTTAACTATTGTCCATTATAAACGTTTACCCATGGTAAGTATCTTGTAAACTATTGTTCATCATAAGCGTTTACCCATGTTAAGCATAAGCATCTTGTTAAGCATCTTGTCCATCATATGTTAAACCATCTTGTTAAGCATGAAATGTGATCGTCCAACATACTTTTGTGTCCACGAATAATTGACCCAACACTTTTGTGGCCACGGATCGCAATAACGGTGGTAGCATCCACGTGGATAGATGTTGTGGACATCTTAAACTATCCATTCGCAATTTCAGTATTATGTCCAAAATTTTTTTTTTTTTTTGAATTCTGATACATCGGCCTATTTTATCTCCATTCCGGCGGTCTCATCACTTCTCCTATCTTATCCACTGTCCAAAAAATGAAGGCTGAAAAATAATTTATAAAGTAAGAAAGAAAGTGTAAGATAAAAGAAAAGAATTAAAAAATAATAATAAATTCAAATGGATAGAAGAAATGTTTATGTGGATGTTTATGTGATTAAACATCTAACACAAGAACAAAAGCTAAAGCTAAAATAGTGTTTGTACAACACTAAAAAAACAAAAAAAAAAGATACAATTAAAATTGCTATTACTTTTCAAAAGATACAATTTGCTTCGCTTTCTGATCAGGCAAGCTCCTCGACTCGGGAGTCGGGACCCGGTCTGGGTTTTCCTCAAGAACTATCTCAGCGATGGGTGAAGATCTTTTACAACCTTGAGACGGCAGCAAGGAGCCAGACAACAGAAGGATAGTTCTTCTAGCTCCTTGCTGGCGGTGGACCTCTTTTGTTAAGAATCATTGACCTTGCCTTGTCGAGACGACCGGATCTACTTCATCCGAAGCCTCAAGATATACACGAATACGGATATAACACTTAGATTATGATCTAATTGTAACGTGAACACTTATGTTGCTTGTAATAATGGTTCCAAGTTCGAACTTTTCCCAATCAACTCAAAAAGCGCTAGCTATGGATCCAGATTCTTGTATCCAAACAAAAAAAACAATTTGTTGACTTATAGCCAAACACAAACTCAAGATACAAAGTTCTTAAGCTCTCATACAAAAGAAAACAATACATCATCATCATGCATGAAGACAACAAACAACCATGTCTCCTAATTTAAACTAGGTAAAACTAGTAAAAATATGATAAATTAACAAGCAATTGGGAGTGGACTTGGAGAAAATTACACATCTTAGGCCTCTGCCTAGGTCATTAATCATTTTCAGTTACATTTTAATGTTTCTGCTTTGTTTTAGCAAGGCAACTGGTCTTTTTAAATCGCATTAAGTCACACTTAACATGTGATACAGGCCGAGTTCTTTGGAAAATTATCTCCCATACGACGGTTATATCAAGCGAAAAGTTCTGTAAACGCAAATAAAAATGAAGATATACAGAAACAAAATAACAACAATTAAAAAGAATTAAAGTAAAGAGTCAAGGTATTGTGATATGTCAGATTACAAAAGACTCAGCAACGGCTTTAAAAGCCTAAGCCAGGGATAACTGTATTTTGATTTTTGTTTCTCATCATCCACAATCACAAAAGTCCTCCTCAACTTTTGTTCTACAAAACAAGAATTAAGAAATACAAAACTGGTATTAACGAAAACAATGAAAGCCTCAGACCGTCCTAGTCAAGTTAGATGCTTTTCAACATTGAAACTTCAGCAACCATTCAATCTAATCATCACCGGCTTCCGATTACATTAAAACAAACTACAGACACAGAGAAAACAAGCTTGAATTAGAAAAATACATATCATCAGATCTTCCTATCAAGCGACTGAATAATAATACTCAGAAATCTTCCAAGCATTCAAGACCTTGGCAAAGTGATCCTCATTTGATCCAATTGTAAACAGATACATATTGTTCCCCGACGTCCTAAGTAACATCATTGTAATTGACGAACAGGATAGCGAGGGAAACTAAATTCAATGTAGGCTAATACATTCATAACAAACTTCGGATGTAAATCATTCAAAGCATGAATCATTTAAATCATGTACAAGCCACTATTATTAAAAGACATTGAATTTGAGGGAAAGCAAGCAGAATAGGAGAAGAACTCAGTCCCTTAGATGTTCATAATGAAATGCGATCATTACCGCAATCATTACAGGTCTGTAAACTGACTCATCACTGTTCTTCCCCACAATCCATACAAAATAAAAAGATATGTAGTCGCTCTCAAGTTATGCTCCCTAATCGGCATCTTACTAGGTATGATGCTGTGAAATAATTAAGGAGGAAATTTAGAAATCGAGAACAACACGATTGATATTGCTTCAAGGGAACGAATCATATGGGAATGGACAAATCCACATCGACTATCTGATGAAGCCAATCAAACAAAGAAAACCTATATTACACAGACGATGAACAACAAAATCGAATTCGTGATAAACAGAAAGAGAATTAAATCAAATCAAACACAAAACAATGATATAGGATATTGATTAACACGGAGCTGTATATTCGTTTGACTAATAAAAACACTAGAGAATCGGCTGGAGAGCTGTGTGATGAAGTCAATAGCTGTGTGTGTAATTCCTATATAGTGATGCCTTAAGGATTAGGGTTTCCCGAGTAGCAGTGCTTAAATGACGAAACTAACCTTGGGCTGTAAGTGTAGGATTAAGCTCCTTTGTTGTGATTTAAACGGCCCGTTAGTCCAGGGCTTTGTCTCTATGAATCCCAATATTGTATTGCTTTCGTCATTTTTTTACTGTAAAGTGTATACTGTTTTTAATTGAATTTTTGGTTCAGTTCCAAAGTTTTTTTTTTACCATTGTAGAACATGTCAATGTCATTCTGGTTGTCAATTACTAAGGCTTATAAATAGAGAAATTAGGTTGTATGATTATCAATCGGACTAAAATTAGGGAAATAAAAAGTGGCTTTTTGAGGTGATAGAAAGGTCGAGATTGCCCATCACCAACATCTCGAATACACTCTTGACAATAAACTCTAACACTCATAGTCATAACTTTACCTTTAGGTCTGACATTGTACTGTCGTATGACCCCACCATTGAAGAGCCCATCAAAATGTATAGCCATCAAAGAGCAAACGTCTTCGTCTTCTTCCTGGTTGCTCCCCTCTCCTTTTTTGTTTGTTTAATGTTAAAGATCAATTTTTTTTAATTTGAAGACGGTGGAAGAGAGAGAAAGGGAAGAAGAAACAGAGAAGAAGCAAAGTAGATTGAACCCAACAAACCCTCTTAGGATCATTGTTAACAATGCCGGCGGCGGCTCCAGATTCACCGCGCCGTCTTCTAATCTCGCTCAGGCACTCCTCAAGAGCTCCTCCTCCGACGCAAACGCCCCCCACTCGCGCGCAACCGCCTGAAGAGCCTCAACCTCCACCGTCTCCTTCTCCGTCGACACCACCGCCGCCGCTTCAACATCAATCTCGTTCCCTCTTCACACCAACCTCTCAAGTAATTTCGTCTCTGTTTTGCATTTTTAGTAGCGATTTTTATCGTAAAAATCATATCTTTCTCACCTCACCTTGACGGTTCTAAAGATTTTGAGAAAATTGATATATTATTGAATATCTGTTTTAGATTTTATGTAGATCTTTTTGGAATTAGTTAGGATTTCTAAGTTGGTAAGTTAAAATTTCCTAATTGATTTGGTTGCAGGAAACTTTGTCATCGTTGAATTCAACAAAGTACACAAACAAGTCGATGGTAGTGGTGGGTCTGATGTGAGGAGAATCTTGCATTGTCTTGACAAGTCTATGCACAACCACATGCTTTTCTGCATTTTTAGTATTTGTTTTGAATCACAAGAAAAGGGTTAGTAGGGTTTGAATGGTAGCATCGCTCACGATAGATTAATTGAGATGTAGTCTCGGAGTGGTGCAGCTTGTTCCTCGATCGGATTTGGCTCTCTTTTGAGATGTGGTGGGACTATTTGTATAAACTATTTTACAAATAGTTAACTACTTATAGTTGACTATAAAGTTTAGACTATTTTACCGAATAGTTGACTACTCATTACGTTAACACACCACTAAATATAAAAGTAAATTATATTTATGATAATCCCATATTATTAGTTAGTGTTTTTTTATAAATGTAGTTGACTATTACGTCTAGTAGTTAACTATGTATGTTATAAAAAGTAGTTGACTATCTTTTCAAAGTATTCAATTCTAATCCCATATTATTAGTTAGTGTTTTTTTATAAATGTAGTTGACTATTACAACTAGTAGTTAACTATTTTTTCAAAGTATTCAATGTAAATTATAAAATAGTTGGTTATGTATATCCAGTATTCGAATACAATATAAAATAGACAACTATTTTGGTCGAAACAAACAAAAGTACCTATTTTGTATAAACTATTTTACAAATAGTTAACTACTTATAGTTGACTATAAAGTTTAGACTATTTTACAGAATAGTTGGCTACTCATTACGTAAACACACCACTAAGTCTAAATGTAAATTATATTTATTCTAATCTCATATTATTAGTTAGGTTTTTTTATAAATGTATTTGACTATTACGTCTAGTAGTTAACTATGTATATTATAACATCACTGAGTTTATGCAGAGTTTTAAGCGTCAAATAGTTACCTATACGTGAAAGTAGTTGATAAAAAATAGTCCGCTACTTGTATTCAATCTACTTGTAGAAATAGTTAACTATTTCGTTCACTTAGATTTTCCTATAATTTACCTATTATAAAGAAAATAGTTAACTACATGTAAAAGTGGATTGTACCCTAGGAAAATAGTCAACTATTCATACATTTAGTGGTGTTTTTATATTTAAAAGTAGTTAACTAGTTTGTATAGACTATTTTACAAAATAATCAACTACTCATATGTCTATAGATTTTTTTAGTAATAGTTAATTTAGTTAATTATTGAGTTTTATCTACACTAATTTATCTTCTCGGTCATTTTGTTTTTCACTTAATGTATCAGAAGACAGGTAAGAACATAAAGTTACCGTGCACTATTATTAATATATCGAATCCACGTAATACACTATTATTAATATATTAGAAGCCATGTAATCATACTAGAGTCTATATATAAATATAGTTATTTCATGAAGATGTGCTTCACTTTACCAAATAAAAAAAAGTTAACTAAAGAATAGTTAAGCGTTTAGGAATGATGCTAGGAATCAAGATGCGACGAACGAATATTTAAAATATCTTTTATATAATTTTAAAGTTAAAGTTTATGATGTTATCATTGATAAGTTATGGGCATGGGTAGGGATCGTCATAAAGCAACTGTCCTGGTCATAAAGCATCTGTCCTATTTTATCAGTGATATGTCACTTTCTACCGAATTATTTTAAACAAATAAGGATAATTTTGTCCAATTTTACATAACAATTTTGTTGTGTCCTACTAAAAACCTAATTTCAAGTAAAAACTTTTTATATACCTAATTTTTGGTCCAATTCATAATATTGATGCAAATAACTCTTATAAATATATCATAAATAAATAAAAATTAGTCGGTGATGATAAAAAACAAAATATGGAGTTTCCGTGTAAATATCTGTGAATGAAAATGAGGGCTAAGTAGGTTTCGACTGGATGTCTAGTCATGATATAAAACGTGATGTGTTTGCAGAACGTACTATCTCGTCTTCTGCAGAGTCCGAAAACAAGTATGATAATTATTTTCGCTGTTTTCAATATAATAAACGAGAAATAAAAGCAAGCATGTTCCCATTTGACTATTCATTCAGACGTGGTAAATATCCACGATCATCTATAGTTTCTGAATGGATAAGGTGGTAACATGGTGGTCCACATTCTAGAACTGTGTTTCCACTATAAACTAAGAATATAATAAATAAAAATTAACCTTTTGTTTTTTGAACAAGAAAAAAAACAAAAAAGGTTAATTTTTATTTATTCTTTTGTTCTCGGACAGAAACAAGAAAAATCTACATTCCAAATGGATAATTGGATAAAAGATGCATAAGAACTGTATTGAAGAAATGGATATGAATGTATGACAATTTAGCAAGAGCCGCGACATCAAAAAACTTGGCCGTGTCGCTGCACGCTACCCCATGGGATAGACGGATAGTCTATAGTGAAACCGTTGATATTCATCCGTTCAATATCTGAAGTTTAAAAATCAACATGTAGAATTTTCTGTATAATTTATTTATTATATAGTTTTTGACCAGAAAGAGCAAATTTAAAAGATTTCCTACTCTTCTTTTTTTTACAAGGAAATAGTTCAATTAGAAAACCAGATAGATGTACGTAGATACAATGAGTAGAACTAGAATATGACTCTCATTTCCTAATCCCATATTTCATGAGGTTAACGGGTAGGAATATAAAGCAAGCGTACACTAGGATAGGATCCCTAACTAAATCACAATAACTTATTGAATAAGGAACTGGCCAATATACATCACTAATTCAAGCAGAACTATTAACGGCTAATTGCCTTGTTTTGACATTTTCAACGTATTACTCTATCTTTTAACTTTAAAATGGAGTTAATCCAAAATAAAGTTGAATTTTACTCCAATCATACTCAATTTTGGAGTAAAAAATAGAGTCACGAGGGACATCTCCAATTCATCTATATATTTGACTTTAGATGTTATTTTAGAAATTTTTTTTACTTCAACTCACCTCTATTTCTACCTCTAAAATATAGATTGTTATTTTTTACTCCATATATAGAGTAATTTATTTTCTCTCTATAATAGACTCAAACTTTTTTATGTGCACAGTAGTCTTTAAAATTTTAAATGTTGTTAACTATAAGTGAAAATAAAAATGTTATTTTCTTTATTTTAAAGTTAACTATTTATTTGGACATGATCTTTTATATTTAAAATTTTATAATTTTATTAATTATAATTTATTTTCTAAATTTTTCATTTGAGTTTTACTAGGGCTTGAAATTTGCATCGAATCGAACCAAACCCACCGAACCAACATTGTCGTTTTTTAGATTAAGTTTGGTTATGAATTTGGTTCAATTCAATAGTTTTTTTTAAATCGGTTTTATATTTAGTTCGGTAGTCGATATTCGTTATTATCAACAACAAAGAAAAGTTAACCAAAAATCATATTGATTTATACCAAACCTAAATGAATCATATTCAATATAACGAAACAAATTAACCAAATTATGCGAATAACTGAATTTAACCGAAATAACAAAATCTGACCGCAATTATCCAAAAATTTACCGAAAACTAACCAAAAACAGATGTAAACTGATTTTGTTCGGTTTAATTCAGCAAAAATTTGGAGAAACTAGATTGTCCAGAAAATAAACTACCGAACCAAACTATCCTAAGAAACCAAAGTAGCATGCTTAACTTTTGTTATTGATAGAATAATTGATTTTGAGACTAATTTGTTACCAAAAACCCACTAAAATGATGTCCGTAACCAAAAACCCACTATAATTAAGAGAAAGGGAAGAAGAAATATAAGAAGGAGAATAAATGGAAGAAGAGAATACATAACCTCAAAACACTATACTAAAGAAACCTATTGGAATTTGATGTTCCTAAAATGTTGATAAACTATGACGTTTTATAAAACTCTTGCTTTATAAGCTTTAGTCAAAGTTCGGTTATGAGTGGAAAGAACTATGCATATGTCTCTGAAGATATATATATATATATATATGTGTGTGCGCGCGCGCATTACGGATATGGTACTTGGTGACACTTTAGGCTATGCCCTTGGTTGCTTTGTTCGCCGAAGTTTGACAGATTGAGAAGCGGTTCTGTAGGTTAAGCTCATCAAGGACCTTGTCATCTTTGATTTGGTTGGACAGATGGCCATTGGGTGGGGTATTTGATTGCTTCCCAGTCCTTTCGAGTCGACTTCCATGATATAGTCCTTGATTTTCAGTATCTCCTTGTTTTGTGTTGTCCATTTTATTGCTAACATGCCCGCTTGTGTCCAAAAGTCAGTATTGAGGAAATTTTGCCTTCCATGTAGGAGGATTGTATCATTTATTGTCACGTAATATCCATTTTTTACCACATATTTTATCTCCTATGATTTATGAGAAGTCAACATCTATACTATTAAAACAGGAAGGTTAACCTTTGCCCACTGTGGTATTTACATGTCATACTATTGGAAATCAGGTGTAAATATGTCGATTCATTAAGGGTATTATTGTCTTTGTGTTAGGTCCATCGAGGTGGATTATCCGGGTTGAAAATCGGATAAACGCGCAGGTCACTTTTTTAAAAATCCATACCGTTGATTTTCATGGATTCTAATCTCGATCGTTGATTGAATATACTGGCAAAACATGGGTACTATCCGAAAATTGCGACTGTTATTGGGCTTTTGTAAATTCGATTTCGGTTCAACCAATCGGAATACATTTGATTCAACGGTTTAAATAAATTTTTGGTTTACTTGGACTAAAACCCGATAAATCTGACATAAATATATGTGAATGTTAAAATTAAAATTGTTGCATATTGTATGACCATGCCATATATTAAGATTTGTAAAAAAGTTACGATAAAATTATTTGGATAGCTAACATTTGACAAGAATTTTAAACGAAAGGAATAGCTTCTTGTGAACCAATCTAAAACCATAATTAAATTCGAAAACCGGATGTGATGCACATTTAATATCACAAGCCATTCCCAATTTTAAAAATTCGGAAGCCCAATATTTTTCTCATTTATTATAATGGAACAAATCTTAACTCCTTCTCTTTTAAAAATTATTATAATTTATGGTTATCACCTTTGAATTTGGAATACGGATCTATAATATTCTAATTATTCTTAATAACATTCCTAAATATTCCTTTTCTTAATATTTGATAGATATTTTTTAGCCTAAACAAGATCATAACCACTGTAACAGCTTCAAAACCTCCAAATAAAGTTAAATCGTCGATATATTTTCAAAATATCTTCGAGATATCTTGACCTAATTCTATGTACATAACTTTGTACTATATAAAGTGCTTGCCTCGCCGTTTTCTCTAAACATAACTCTATTCAGAAAAAACTCTACCTCTATTATGGCTATGGCTAGGATGAGTAACCTCAACGACATCAAGCCATTTCAAACCGGTTGGAAGATTGAAGTTATGATCATACACTCTTGGAAGCAGTACACCTCACAGTTTGGTGAAACATTGGAGCTAATATTAGCTGATCAAAATGTATGTAAAGTTTGTTTTTGAAATATGATACAAATATATCGTATTCTACAGTGTATAATACTCTTATTGTTTTGTTTCGATGTGCAGGGTACTAAAATCCATGCGAGTTGCAAAAAAAACTTACTTAAAAAGTTTGAAAGGAAATTATCTGTTGGTGAATGGAAGGTTATCCAGAATTTTTCATTGAGTCCAGCTTCTGGATTGTATAGATCGACTGATCATGTGTACAAACTAACTTTTGTACACAACACTGCTGTGACACGGTCTCCACTAAGAACCGAGAACATGTTTCTATCTTTGGTTGATTATGAGATCATCCTTAGTAGTACACTGAACACGACCTTTTTGGTTGGTAAGTTACTATCAAAGTATATGTTCACGAATATTAAACCAATCTTATTTATATATTATTTTAATTATATTTTATTGCAGATGTTATTGGTCAAGTTTTGAATATGAGTGAGCTTCAGAGCGTCCAGTGTGGTGGAAAAGAAAGGAAAAAGCTTGAATTTACCCTGAGAAACATCAAGTAAGATAAATATTACACAGTTTACATTCATATGGATTAATATTAACAATGTTTTTTATGTAGTGATGAACGATTATCATGCTGTTTATGGGGGAAGTTTGCTGAGACGGTATATTCGGCAGGAACTGATGCTCATGGTGAGGTAGTCATATGTTTGATAACGTTTGCCAAAATAGGGACCTATCGAGGTATGTGGCTAATGTTTGTTCATATTTTATACTGCATAGTGATACAGCTGGTAGTTATAGAATATTGCGTACTATATAAATATATATATATATATACTTAAGTAATAAAATTTTTATATATATATATATATATATTATTGTAATCTACATATTTTCAAGTCTTATTGGTTGGTTAGGTGGGCTGCAAATATCAAATGCTTATGATGCTTTGCTGGTCCTAATTAATCCTGGAATAGAAGAAGCAGAACAGCTAAAACAAATGTAATGACCATTTTATTTACATGCCTAAAACTACACAAAAAATATCGACAGTTTTTTATGTATATAGTTTGTTACTAATTATTGTTCAATATAAAAGTTTCAGCGATGATTCTCATGCGATAACCATGTTTGAGAATTTGGAAGAAAACTCTGAGCAGAATGCTAGACAACGTGATGAACGGAATGAGTACCCGGATAAGACAGTCTCAGAAATGTTGGCCTCGACACAGGTAATACTTGCATCAGGAATTCAATGTCTACACCCTATCATATGGATATAAACATGGTTTTATTGTTTTAGGTTGATAAGTGCAAGGTTGTGTGCAGTATCTATGGTATATATACTGACTTGGGATGATATTATTTTGGGTGTGGTAGATGTAACAAAAAGGTTATTAAAATTGATCCCAAACCTTTATGGTGGTGTGAAGTTTGTGATACAATTGTGACCTATGCTACACACATGTATTATAATTTATGTTACACCTAAATGGTTTGAGATTATGACTATGAGTATACTTATTATTGAAACATTTTTAATTTGTTTATAGGTACAAGTTGCATCTCAAGATTAGGGACACAACTGGAAACATCTAAGTCCATGCTTCTGGACACACCTGCCAAGGCTGTTGTTACGGAAACTGCTGCGAAACTACTAAATTGTTCTTTTGATGAGGTACATTGTTTAGCTCCATAAATATTTATATATAAATTCATTAATATTATAGTTTTTTCAAATGAGAACAGATGATGAGGACGCCTGTATCGATCGACGAGGGAGCGGGATATCGATCGATATCAATCGGATCGATTGCTTCTCGCTGTCCCGATGACCCGATCGCAACGAGCTGATGCACGCGAGTATCGATCGACGTGTATGTGTCATATTGATCGATATGCAGGCGAGGCATACGTTCCGCGAGTAGCCAATCGGTTTAGCCGAGCTTCGCGGTTCGTTCTTCCCAAACCCGCGACAATGAACCGATCAAACCGATTGTGGTTCATTGTCATCTTTAGCTTAAATCGCAAGTTAGGTCAAAATTGGCTAAAACACAAGGTGTTTCTTCCCGGTTTTGGACTTAACCGAACCGATCCAATTTAATTGGTGGTTCAAGCGGTTAACCCAAATCGCGGTTTGCTGGAAATTATTTAATACAATTGGTATTATTTAATTTCTGGTTAAACCGGATTTAAATTCAAAATTGAATTTTAACCTAAACCGAAGGCTGGTCTAAGTTTGATTTGGTTGGACCAAATAATTTAGAGCTGGTCTGGTTTAGTAAATAACCAGTTGGATTTAGTAGTTAATTTGGTCTTGGACCAGAATTAATGAACCGACTCGGTTATGTCAAATTATTGGGCCAATTGGAATTCTGTGGTCTTGGGCCAAGAATTGGGCCTATAATTTGTGACCCAACCGAAAACTTTAATAAAACTTTAAATTAGAAATTTCTAATTTTAGCATGTTTCTAGATTTAGAAAGTTTCTAAAATAAGTAAGTTTCCCAAAATAGTAATCTTCTATTTTTGGAAAGAAAACCTAAAATCCTCAAAACCAATATCAAGCTTGGATGTCTTGCCCAAATCTTGTCAGCTACTTAACGCTTATTCAATTACAGATATGGCTTACAGTGTGAGGTATCTGTTTTTGCGTAAGTAAAGTAGTATATAGTCACTAATTTCATTGGGAGTCCCAGACTTTAGTGATTATTTGGCTGTAAGAGATTGGTTTCCTTGACTGGGCCATCGGGAGTCCCGGGCCTTGAGACATCTGGTGAATTGGGCCTTGGGTCCAATCCACAACCGAGAGTTATATGGATATAACTAGCTGTGTGTATGCTTACCAAGTAAAGCTAATTCCGGGTGACGGCCAGTGGCCCACTTTGGTTTTAGTTGAACATGGGTCTCGGAATCATTGCATTCATATGAGGTTAAACAAAGAAATTTTGAATGCAATGCGAGTTTTCTTATAAGTTTTTAAGATTACTCTTTTATGAACTAAATAACTAAAACTCTATTGTCTCATAATTTCAGCTATATCAAGCACAACAACACAAAACACTTTCTCGATCCGGTCTGCCCTTGAGAAGGACAAACTGAACGGATCAAACTTCCTGAACTGGTCCAGGAACCTGAGACTTGTGCTCAGGCAGGAGAAGAAGGCTTATGTCCTTGAAAGAGTTCTCCCCCCCCTAGACCTGCGAATAATGCCGCACAAGCTGTGAAGAATGCTTAGGATACGCATTCTTCAGATGCTAATGACGTGGTTTGCCTAATGTTGGCGACAATGGCTCCCGATCTGCAGATTCAGTGGGAAGGCCTGACTTGTCCCATGGAACTGATGGCAAACCTGAAAGCGTTGTTTCAGGAGCAGGCTCGTACAGAGAGATTCCAAACTGTAAAGAATCTCTTGGACTGTAAAATGGCTAAGGATGCAGCAGTGATTCCACATGTTCTGAAAATGATGGGTTATCTCGATCATTTGACAAGACTCGACTGTCCTATAAGCCAAGAGCTTGCTTGTGATATCGTTCTGCAGTCTCTTACTCCTGCATATGACCAGTTCGTCTTGAACTATAATATGCATGGGTTGACAAAGACTTTGCCTGAGCTACATGGTATGCTCAAGACTGCGGAACCTAATCTGAAGAAGGCCAAGGACCCGTCTGTACTCATGGTGCAGAAGGGCAAGGGTTTCAAGAAATCTGCTGCAGACAAGGGAAAGGGCAAGGCTGTCCACAACGAAAAGGCCAAACCCAAGCCCGTGTCTAAAGCTGGGCCTTCTGATATCTGCCACTTTTGCAAAGAGGCAGGGCATTATCGCAGGGACTGTAAGAAATACCAGGAAAGTCTGAAGGAGAAGAAGAAGTCTTTCGCGACTACTTCTTCAGGTATTTTTGTTATTGAAGTAAATACTACTACTTCTGATAATACCACTTGGGTATTAGATACTGGATGTGGGGCTCATATTTGTACTAATGTGCAGGCGCTCAGCAACAATAGAAGGTTGAAGCAAGGGCAAGTAGAGTTGCGGGTTGGCAATGGAGCAAAGGTTCCAGCACTGGCCGTTGGCACTTACTTGTTATCTTTACCTTCTGGATTGATTTTAGAACTTGAGAATTGTTATTTTGTACCTGCTATAAGCAGAAATATCATTTCAGTTTCATTATTGGATTTACAAGGATTTGATTTTTCTATTAAGAATAAATTGTGTTCCTTTAATCTCAATGATATGTTCTATGGCTGTGCCCCTCTTATTAATGGGCTGTACATGCTGGATCAATCTACTCCAGTATATAACATTAATACAAAACGGTTCAAATCTAACGAAGAAAATGAAACGTTTCTCTGGCATTGTCGTTTGGGGCACATTAGTGAGAAACGCGTCAAGAGGCTCCATTCAAATGGACTCTTGGGCTCATTTGACTTTGAGTCTTGTGAGCAATGCGAATCTTGCCTAATGGGCAAAATGACACGGGCCCCTTTTAATAAACCTACAGAAAGGGCCAGTGAACTATTGGGCCTGATACATACTGACGTGTGTGGCCCAATGTCCACAAATGCTAGAGGAAACTATCAGTACTTCATTACATTCACTGATGATTTCAGTAGATATGGATATGTCTACTTGATGAAACATAAGTCGGAAACCTTTGAGAAGTTCAAAGAATTCCAGAATGAAGTACAGAACCAGCTTGGTAAGAGTATTAAGGCTCTTCGGTCGGACCGAGGAGGAGAATACTTGAGCCAGGAATTCCGTGATCATCTGAGTGAGTGTGGGATCATCTCCCAACTCACACCTCCTGGAACACCTCAGTGGAATGGTGTGTCTGAGAGAAGGAATCAGACATTGTTAGATATGGTCCGATCCATGATGAGTCACACAGACCTTCCTATATCCCTTTGGGGATATGCTTTGCTGACCGCAACGTTCACACTGAACAGAGTGCCATCAAAAGCAGTAGCAAAGACACCATATGAGTTATGGACTGGAAAAGCTCCAGCAATGTCTTTTCTTAGAATTTGGGGTTGTGAAGCCTATGTCAAAAGATTAATCTCAGACAAGCTTACACCAAAATCTGACAAATGCTACTTCATTGGTTATCCTAGGGATACCAAGGCTTATTACTTCTATCTGCGATCCGAGAACAAGATCTTTGTTGCTCGGGATTGTACTTTTCTTGAGAGGGAATTTCTCTCTAAGAAAGATAGTGGGAGTAAGGTACAACTTGATGAAATTCAAGAAGGACAGGAACCTGTTCAACCTAATGAGGAAGAACAGCAGGATGAATTACATGAAGTTGTAATAGAACCTGAACCTGAAGTACCTGAAGTTCGAAGATCCGGAAGGATCCGTCACGAACCCGATAGATATCAGGGATTCCTCGTGACTAATTGCCATGATCTTTTGATCATAGACGGTGATGAACCCTCGAACTTTGAAGAAGCCATGATAGGCCCTGACTCCTCAAAGTGGCGTGAAGCCACTGAATCCGAGATGGACTCCATGTCTGTCAACCGAGTGTTTTCACTGGTTGACTTACCCGCTGGTGCTAAAGCCATCGAGTGTAAATGGATCTTCAAGAAGAAGATTGACATGGATGGAAATGTCCAGATTTACAAGGCCAGGTTGGTGGCAAAAGGTTTCAAGCAAATTCATGGTATAAACTATGATGAAACCTATTCACCAGTGGCCATGATGAAATCAATTCGGATTCTCCTAGCAACTGCCGCTTATTATGATTATGAGATTTGGAAGATGGATGTGAAAACCGCCTTCCTGAATGGAATCTTGGAGGAGGATGTGTATATGACACAGCCTGACGGTTACATTGATCCTAAGAATGCTAGGAAAGTATGCAAACTTCACAAATCCATTTATGGATTGAAGCAAGCATCGAGGAGTTGGAATCTTCGTTTTGATGAAGCAATAAAGAATTTTGACTTCATCAGAAACAAGGAAGAACAATGTGTGTATAAGAAAACTAGTGGGAGCAAAGTGGCGTTTCTTATCCTATATATCGATGACATATTGCTTCTTGGAAATGATATTCCAATGCTGAAGTCTGTTAAAGACTGGCTGGGAAGTTGTTTTTCCATGAAGGACATGGGTGAAGCCGCGTATGTTCTTGGAATTCGAATCTTTAGAGACAGATCTAAAAGGATGATTGGACTTTGTCAAGATTCTTATATAGACAAAGTCCTGCATCGATTCGGAATGGATAAATCCAAGAAGGGATTCACGCCAATGATACATGGTGCTACACTAAGCAAGACTCAGTGTCCTAAAACACCTGATGAGCTTAAGCGCATGAGTAGGATACCTTATGCTTCGGCCATAGGATCTATCATGTATGCCATGATCTGTACTCGTCCTGATGTTGCTTATGCACTAAGCATGACGAGTAGGTACCAGTCTAATCTAGGTGAGAGTCACTGGATTGCCGTAAAGAATATCCTGAAGTATTTGAGGAATACTAAGGATAAGTTCTTGGTTTACGGAGGAAGTGAAGTGCTTGAAATGAGTGGATTCACGGATGCAAGTTTTCAGACAGATCAAGATGATTTCCAGTCACAGTCTGGTTACATCTTCTGTCTGAATGGCGGTGCAGTAAGTTGGAAGAGCTCCAAGCAGAGCACCGTGGCAGATTCCACAACTGAAGCTGAATACATCGCTGCTTCAGAAGCTGCGAAGGAAGGAGTTTGGATAAGGAACTTCATGATTGAACTCGGTGTATTCTCAAATGCCACTGAGCCTTTAACACTGTATTGTGACAACAATGGTGCAATTGCTCAAGCCAAGGAACCGAGACATCATCAGAAATCCAAACATATTATGAGAAGGTATCACCTGATTCGTGATATAGTGAATAGAGGTGAAGTGATGGTCAGCAGAGTTCCCACTGATGAGAACGTGGCTGACCCGTTGACAAAGCCACTCCCGAGACCTAAGCACGAGTTGCATACTGCTGCTGTAGGAATTAGAGATATTCAAATGTAATCTCTTTTTGAGTGGGAGTTGTGAGGGCTTTATTTTAGTTATTTTGATTGGTTCATGTAAACATTTTTAAATGTTAATGAAATTTTATTTCTGGATTATTTTTAACTGTGATATAAAATAATCGTTCCAAAATGATTCATGTCATTGTATATGGGCCATCGAAGTACATGAGTAGACTTGATCCTGAAACCCCATATTTAACGAAATGACATAAATCATAGTGTCCATGGTCGAAGGTTGTTGAAATTGGAACACCAACAACCACTTGAGAGTAGAGTGTGTTGAGACTTATGACCAAGTTTCGAGGGGTCATAGATGCGCGGCATCAAAGTCGACACATAGGTATATGCAGGGGAGCATATGACCGGACATGGCCCGCTGATGAGAACTCTACAAGGTATTAATATATGTGTCATGAGAGGTTCTCATATACGACTATAGAGTATAGTCCTTAGACCTGAGTTCGCATGCATGTGGCTGCACATGGATTGATGCGCTTTGATCATTGTCTAACGTTGTTTCGTAACTGGGAGCTATAAGGACCTTGGTTGGGTGTATTATGAAGTATGTAGTTCATAGTGATGGAACAAGATGGGATTTGTCCCTGCCGTTTAACGGAGGTAATATCTCTAGGCCAATCGGAGACTTGATAGCTGGTAAGAGAGTGGCCACTCCCAAACGGACTTGCCCAAGTCGTTTGAATTGTCAGTATCAAATCTGGTCCGATGAACATGGTCTGGCTATATAAGGATGACACGCATCTTGCCTTATGCCAGATCGAGATATTGAGACAAAAGGATTAGGGAATGTAGGATTCCAGTACAAGTGGGAGATTGTTGGGAATGTCCTGAAATCAACCGTGCTATCTCTAGAAAGTATGATAAGTGTCGAGATCAGACATAAGTCATAAATACTGGGAGGTCATGATGACTTGCTAGAGCCCGCTCTTGATCTATAAGTTAAGTACTTATTACCAGTATTGTATGATCCCTAAGGGTCACACACCATAGCTAACGGGAAAGTTAACAAGGAATTAATACAGTAAGATGCAAGACATTTACTGTATTTGTACAGAGAATTGGGCCAGACAAAATACAGTTTTTTTGTCTGATTTGGGTCTTGGGCCCAAAAGCCTAATAAGCCATTAGTTTAATTACTTGGGCCCATATAAGGAAGAGGAGGCGCCAGTAAGCCTAAGTGTCTGCGATTTTCAGGTCTGGCCATCCTCCTCTCTCTCTGTTGTTCCAGCTTGGTCTAGCAGCCTGATCCAGTAGCTTGTAAGCGTGTGGATACCTAGGAGGAGCCGGTAATCATCAGCTCTTGCAGATCTCGATATTCCCTTGATCAATCCGCTGCAATCATAAGGTAATGATCCTGATCTGTTTATGATTCAACTGCAAATCACCTAGATCCTAGTTGATTATGTTAGGTTGTAATCTGATAATTAAACCTATGAACACACATAATCCTACATGAAGATCCTGAGTTGTTGCCTACTGAGATCAAAGATGTGATCGGTAAAACTTTTCAGTTTGGTGTGTTTATCGAGAAGGAGAATATTCAGTATGGTAATGATACCTTTAAGGTTGGAAAGGTTTGGACTGGTATTGAAATAGATTCAGGTGACTCTGCTGCGTTAACCATTTCTGAAACGAACAAGGGATCAACTCTGATTAGTGGTGGTGAGGTAATATTCTCATACAGAAAATCGATGACATTTAGAATTGGTAATATCTATACATCTCTTTTGTAATTTTATGTTATTTTCTCTCCAAAGGATTCTCTGCTTCTTACGGACAATCAGGGTAATTCAGATGTTGTAACAACCCCATCATCTAAGCGATCAAAAGAAGATGATGTAGTTGCACCTGACATAACTTCGACATCCAAGAAGCACTGCACCAAACAAATTAAACTGGAAAGGATTTCGGAAAAAGAGTTGGAAAATAAATGATTATGGCTGAAGATTATGAAACTTTGATTTTATTTTAATAAGTTTGTTATTTGCTTTGGTGTTTGATTTGGTTTTTTTTAATACTTAAAACAATGCTAAAAATTTCAATAATGTGGATCAGGATTTTGGAAAATATCGTTATAATTAAGTATGGTACATAAGAACAAAATATTATTGGAAACAAAATATGATTTGGAACAATTTATGCATAGTTGTTGGAAAATGTTACCAACATGCCATATTGGTACTCCTAAGACCAAAGAAAATATTAGAACATATCAGTTAACATTAATAGGAAGTTCTATTATACGTATATTATACTGAAACAGAATATATACGCAGCCCAAGAACGTATTTAAACGAGTGGTTCGTATGCCATAATATTTGTCAATCAGATAATGATAATATATAGAAATATCTAATGCTACATATGGGAACATAATCTTAAAAAGATTTTAAAATATAACAGATTCCTTTACGAGGTTTCGAATTTAAATTTGTTAAAATTACAATGATACTATTCAGGATATTCGAGATTTGAATTGATATCGCACATTTGTTAACCATCCAATAATAAATTAAAAAATCTAAACCTAGAGTAACCAAGCCGACATCACTCCTTGGATCTAAACCATACCAAAGTTATAACCAGCGAAGAGCAAGAAATACATGGAAGCAAGAACGCCTGGAGTGAGTAAAGGAACACAGAAGAGGAAGAGAACTAGATCTGTTGAATCCGAAAATAGTGTTGATGCATCAAAGTCACAAGTATGTAATTCTGTCAATCTATCACGTGTTTTCGGTAGAGTGTTGGAAGATGTTACCAACATGCCACCTTCTCAAAGATGTCGTTATGAAACTCCTGATTGAGTACTATCGAACACCACATCTACATCATACACACATACAGACAGAGGTATGCGGTTTATTAAAATGTCATTGTCGTGCTGTTTATTTTACTGAACGTACGGAAATTGCGACTGTAGTATTACTAATCATCTTTGTTGTTTATAATTCTGCCATGAAATAACAAAATCTACAGTTCAAGCTGCATCTAAAAGGACACTTCGGAAAAGTGGAAAAGAAAGTGAGTTTTTATAATAATGTGTGTTTTTATAGAAGAATACAAAAGTGTTGGTTAATATTCTTTATTTTGTTTGCTAAGTCTAACAATATATTAATTCTGTTTATTTTTTGACACATTAGATATTGCATCCAGCTCAAGTTGCATAACTTCTGCTAATATTAGAAACAGTTATACCAATCG
The DNA here is from genome assembly GCA_030180135.1 of Orychophragmus violaceus. Lineage (NCBI taxonomy): Eukaryota > Viridiplantae > Streptophyta > Magnoliopsida > Brassicales > Brassicaceae > Orychophragmus > Orychophragmus violaceus. The sequence goes on from CM058231.1 coordinate 59,128,659, forward strand.
AAACAGTTCATCTTCATCGAACTTTGATAGTTTGCACAATAGAAGAAATCAAGTCCTGACGGATGACAAGACGCTAAGACGGAACCTAATGACCAGCTATGATGAAGATGATGATGATGATGATGATGATGATGGTGACTGTATCGACACAATTGAGGCAGAATGTGAGGGAAACTATCAAGCAAGTGAGTGTAATATTTTTTGCCATCCACTCTTTGTTGACCATTGATCAAGTTATTTAAAAACTTATAAGTTATTTCTCTAAAGCTATTTTTTAATATTCCAGGTTTATCAGAAGATGATAGTGATCAAACTTATGATTATAGTAGTAGTGAAGAGAGTGATTCGTTATCAGATGATGAAGTTAATACAGTTCCACCAGAAACAGGTGAGAAACGAGATCGAATACTCACAATGGCGGCAATGTTAAAAAGTTTTTTTGCAATGCCTACATCTGCCAGAAATGTTTCTTCGAAGAAGAATTATGGTATACTACTTCTTTTTCTTTGTAATAACGTTTTGTTTTTATTATATTTTTGGTATCAAAGATGGTCATGTGAATCTATCAGATTATGTCGATGAAGGCGACCCAACATTTAAATGTGAAGATTGTGGTGCAATGATGTGGTTTGCTGAACGAGTTAACAAGCAAACCAAAGGAAAACCTAAATTTGGTTTATGTTGTCGCAAGGGACAAGTTCAGTTGCCATTTTTAAAAGAGCCTCCATATTTTTTGAAAAGGCTTCTAACCGAGGATAATGAGCTTGGCAGATATTATCGTGAAAACAACAGACCAATGAATATGGTTTTTTCGATGACTTCACTTGGTGGTAAAGTGGATCATTCGGTTCCGAAAGGAAGAGGTCTCCAGATGTTCCAACTACAGGGCGAGAATTACCATCGAATGGGTAATTTGAGACCAAAAGATGGCGAGCCACCGAAATTTTCACAGCTTTATATCATTGACACTCTTAATGAGATAGAAAACAGAGTTTCTGCCATCGGGTACATTGCAAAACTTGATATCTTCCGACTCCTTTATAAATTTTATATATCCAGTAAAAAAATCCTTTTTATTTAGTTTTTATGTGTTTATTTTTTTGTGCAGGAAGAACAAAAAATTTGGATCAAGTGTTAGGAAACATAATTTGAGAAAGAAGCTCATAGATGCCTTTATTAAAATGTTAAACGAAGTAAATCCTTATGTGGAAACGTTTCGATCTGCAAGAGAAAGATTTGAGATTAATCCAGATGAAGCCTTTCATTTCAGAATTATAAGCAGTCGTGAGAAGGATGGCAGGACATATGATACGCCTACTGCTACCGAAGTTGTTGCTCTGATCCCTGGGGATTTCAATTTGGGAATGAAAGATAGAGATATTATCTTGGATAATAAGAAGACATGACGTCTCCAAAGAATCAATGAAATTCATCCATCATATCTTGCTCTTCAGTATCCTCTTATATTCGCATACGGTGAAGATGGTTTTAGACCTGGTATAAAGAAAAGAGTCACTGCTGCTACAAAGACTATGAAGAGGGATTGTATTAGCATGAGACAATGGTTTGCTTTCCGTCTTCAGGAGAGGGAAAATGAGAGTCACACTCTATTATATTCTAAACGACTCTTTCAACAATTTTTGGTTGATTCTTTCACCACTATTGAGTCTAATAGGTTACGTTACCTAAGGGTGAATCAGACCAAATTGAGGTCGGATACATACGACTCCATAAAGCAATCAGAGAATGCTAGAAACGATGATATGAGTGAACAAGGAAATCGTTGGTATATGCCAGCAACTTTTATCGGTGGACCGAGATACATGAAGAACAATTACCTGGATGCAATGGCGATTTGCAAACATTTTGGATTCCAGATCTTTTCATTACATTTACATGTAATCCTAAGTGGCCGGAAATCACCAGGGTTCTGAAAAAATGCAATCTGAAGCAGGATGATAGGTCAAACTTAATTTGTAGGGTGTTCAAGATGAAACTGGAATCTCTCATGCGTGACTTAACCAAAAAAAAGCTATTGGGAAAGACAGTGACATGTAAGTGATCCCTGTTTGAGATTATTTTTCTACACATTTAAATGTTTATCTCTTTAACATGCATGTTTGTTTGGTATTTTTGGCCGCAGCAATGTATACCATCGAGTTTCAAAAACGTGGCTTACCTCATGCTCACATTTTGTTGTTTATGCACTCAAAATCCTAATTTCCTACTACTGATGACATTGACAAGATAATCTCAGCAGAGATTCCTGACAAAAGAAAGGATCATGATCTTTATGAGGTTGTGAAAGATATGATGATTCATGGACCTTGTGGATCTATCAACATGAATTCACCATGTATGGAGAATGGTACATGTACTAAGTTATATCCAAAGCAACATGATGCAACCACTATAGTCAACAAAGAAGGATTTCCAGTTTATAGGAGACGTGATCTATCCGATCGTTACGTTGAAAAAAACGGCATTAAGCTTGACAATAGATATGTCATTCCCTATAACAAAGATCTATCTTTACGTTATAGGGCTCATATTAATGTGGAGTGGTGCAATCAAACTGGATCTATCAAATATTTATTCAAGTATATAAACAAGGGTCAAGATCGAATTACTGTGGTGGTTGAGCCACCGAGCACAGGGGTACACGAGCAAACACCTGGTAGCAAGCCAGGTCAGAAGGAACAACATAAAGACGAAATCAAAGATTTTTTCGATGGAAGGTTAGTTTTATGTATACCGTGTTTTTATTTATATCAGAACCATTTTATTTATGAAACATAGATGATTGACTAACTTTTTTGGGAAAATAATGATTATTGCAGATATGTTTCTTCACGGGAAGCTGCATGGAGGATTTTTGCTTTCCCAATACACTATCGATCTGTACCGGTGGAAAGAATGCAATTCCATCTGCCTGGGAAACAAGTTGTTTTGTTTAAGGACGATGATACTTACGAAACAATCACCAGTCGCGTACTTATTGAAAAAAGCATGCTTATTGGGTGGTTTGAATTGAATAAATCAGAAGAATTATTTTCCGGTACAGACGTAAAAATAAGTGATGTATCTCGGAAGCTCACATATGCACAGATTCCAACAAAGTTTACTTGGAATAATAAGGAGAAAAAATTATGTCCTAGAAAGAGAGGATTCAGCATTGGGAGGATTAACTATGCTCCACGCAAAATTGAGGAAGCCTACTATATGCGGGTCTTGCTCAACATTATTAAATGTCCAACATGTTTTGAAGACATCAGAACATTCAATGGTGTTGTGTATCCAAAATACAAAGAGTCATTTTTTGCTCGGGGGTTATTAGAAGATGATCAAGAGTACATAGCGGATCTTGTGAGGGCAAGCTTCACAAGCTCTGCGTCCCATCTCCGTCATATATTTGCTATTATGCTGATGTCTGATACTTTGGGAAAGCCGGAGGTTGTTTGGGAGAACACGTGGGAGTTTCTTTCCGACGATATTGAGTATAATATGAGAAAACATTTAAACAGACCAAGTTTCTTTTTTCTTTAAGTTTTTTTTGTTTTGCTTTTACTTATGTTTAACGCAAAATTTACATGTTTTTTTAACTACAATTATTTTTAATTTTGTTTGAGTGAGGTCGATAAACAGGATTATGCTCTACAGGAGATTGAGAAGATATTGAAAAGCAACGGAACTTCTCTAGAAAGATTTGATGACATGCCAAAGCCACACATAAATCCTAGCGACGGTTCAAATGTTCTGATAATGGACGAGCGAAGCTATAATCGAGATGAGTTGAAAGAAATGCATGATCGTGATATTATGAAGCTAACGGATGAGCAAAAAGATGTTTATAATGAGATTACGAGGGCTGTCTCAGAAGAAAATGGAGGAGTGTTTTTTGTCTATGGTTTTGGTGGTACAGGCAAAACGTTTCTATGAAAATTACTATCAGCTGCTATAAGAAGTAAAGGCGATATTGTGCTGAATGTGGCCTCGAGTGGTATCTCCTCCCTTTTGTTGCCAGGAGGAAGGACTGCTCATTCAAGGTTTGGCATACCCATCAATCCAGATGAGTTTTCAGTTTGCAATATTCAGCCTAGATCGGATCAAGCAAATTTGGTCAAAGAAGCCTCTCTTATAATATGGGATGAGGCACCCATGATGAGTAGACACTGTTTTGAATCTTTAGATAGAAGTTTGGGAGACATTATTGGGAACAGAAACAACAAGCCTTTTGGTGGTAAGGTGGTTGTCTTTGGGGGAGACTTTAGGCAAGTATTACCAATGATCCATGGTGCTGGAAGGGCTGAAATAGTGATGGCGGCTCTGAATTCATCATACATTTGGGAACATTGCAAGGTACTAAAGCTAACAAAGAATATGAGGCTTTTATCGAATAATATCACGCCGGAAGAGTCTAGAGACATTGATGAGTTTTCCAAATGGATATTAGATGTTGGAGATGGTAAAGCTGGCAGAAAATGATGGAGAATCTTTGATCACTATTCCAGATGAGTTTCTGATTAAGGATGCAGATGATCCAATAGAATGTATATGCAATAGAGTTTATGGAGATGCTTCTTCTTTAAAAGAAAGCAACGGACCAAAGTTTTTTCAAGAAAGAGAAATTCTTTGTCCTACGAATGAAGACGTTAACATGATCAACGAGCACATGTTGGATAAGCTGGACGGTTAGTAAAACTTCTTCATCGTTGTCTTCTATAGCTTAATTGTAACATCTTGGTCAACTAACTTATTGCCTTTTTGGTTATTTTGTAAACAAGTGAGGAAAGAATCTATTTAAGTTCTGATACCATTGATCCATCCGATACAAGAGCCACCAATGACCAGGCTCTAACCCCAGATTTTTTAAATAGTATAAAGACTTCCGGTCTACCAAACCATTGTCTTAGACTGAAGGTGGGTTGTCCTGTGATGTTGTTAAGAAATATTGATCCTACAGGTGGATTGATGAACGGAACTAGGCTTCAGATCACAGATTTGTATGATTTCATGATTGGGGCAAAGAATATTATTGGTGAAAAGGTTGGTCAAATTGTTCATCTTCCGAGACTGTCGATAACACCTTCTGATGCAAAGTTACCTTTCAAGATGCGGAGACGCCAACTTCCTATCGCAGTTGCGTTTGCAATGACTATTAATAAAAGTCAAGGGCAATCACTTTCTGAAGTTGGATTGTTCTTGCCACGCCCTGTTTTTTCACATGGTCAGCTTTACGTGGCAATTTCGAGAGTAAAATCTAAAAAGGGGTTGAAGATATTGATAGTTGACAATGAGGGAAAGTCATAGAAAGAAACGATGAACGTTGTGTTCAAAGAGATTTTTCAAAATCTCTAGATAATTTGTGTGATTTATTGTTTTATTAGTTTGTAGTTTTTTCATGAAGCTATTTTTTCGTTTATTGTGTTTCTGGATACTGTTTTTTTACTTTACTAAATCCAGTTAAATTTGAGCTGACATATAACATTCATCAATGAGACTTGCATGCAGCTTAACCTTTCAACATTATAAATTAGCGTGTTTGTTTATTACATTATATTACATATACTAAGCCAATCAAAATATTAATCCATGTTAGTTCTAAAGGATATAATTTTATACAAAATAATTTATTAATATTTATTTAAACAATTCTATACTATAAATACTAATTATCCGATATTAATTTAAAATTGATTAATTGAAGTATATAAGATGTGAAATATGGAAAAATGGAAACTAATCCAACCAACTCTCATAAAATTTAATAATATCTAACTCCATAAGTTATCATTTATTATGAAAATATAATTATAATAAATATGTATTAAATTTGTGTTTTAAATTTTGATTTGACAACTACCTACATGAATCATTACTTTGCATGCATATTAACAAATGTCAACTAATTTATAGGCAATTTCCAATATATACAAAATGGAAAACATCTACAAAGAAGATGTGTTATGTATATACTATAAAATTCGATTTTGCATTTCTTATACATATACGATCGGAATGAAACAGTTTAGGAATGAATATTTGAATATTTTAGTGGAAGAAAATTTTGATTTTTAGTTTACTAATAACTTGAGAATTTAGTATAGAACAGAAAATCTAGGTTTGAACCGTTTTGGAAACATATTTCCAAGAATCACGGCATAAACACTCGGACAGTTATATCTAATACTTACCTCAGAGTTATTCTCGGAAAATCGATATTTCTGCAAATATTATATTTACTAATGGGGGTTTGCAATGTGAATATTCATTTACCCTATTTAACGTAACACATTGAATTTGCACGTTTTCTCACAAAATCTTAGTATAAGTGTTTTTTGGTATAGAATATATGTTTGTAATTAATGTTCTGACGCTTCTTAAAGAAAATTTCCAAGTTCAGTTAACACAATCAATGTAAACATTTAATACTAACGCAACTATTTAACCTAACCGAGATTATAGTTGGGACTATATATATTTGCATTTTTATTTCTCTACCATTAGCCAGTAAAAAAAAAAAACTTCTCTTATATTGTTCTAATCTTCAGATGGAAAACAAAACATGAGTGATTACGTTGATTTGTACGGCCTTGATGGTTCGGAGAAATGTTTAAATATTGAAGTTAAGGTCATAAGGAAGTGGTTCACCAGTGACGACATAAATGGTCTACAGATTCATGCGATTGTGACTGATAAATTCGTAAGTTTTTTTTGTTAAAATATATATTGTACTTATCTGTTTTGATTTATACACTATACATATTCATAAGTGGTATTTTTTTCTTTGAAAAATCTAATGTTAAAGGGTTATATGATCGAAGTTATCATACCACAGACGTTTGTAGACAAGTTCAAGGACATGATTGAAGAGGGATCTTGGACAACTATAAAAAAATTCGAAGTGATCCATATCAATGGAAACTTCAGAAATACATATGCTGAAAAGAAGATCTACCTTGATGAAGACACCAAAGTCGACAAACACCCCAACGGATCTGATGATATGTTATGTGAATTTATGATCTTCAGGAACATACTTCAAGACTGTGTGCAACATCTCTACACCATTGGTATATTTGGTTTAATTTTAATAAATTTCCAAATAAGTTGTTATTAGTAAATACTATTATAATAATCGTGAGATGTAATTAAGATTTTATGTTATTTAGATGTGATAGGTGCAATAATGTGCGTTGGTACTCTCATCTCAAGCCAAGACTAAACAATCAATTTTCGGATTAAAGAAAGAGAGTAAGCATTGAGTTGAGAGGAATATTAAATAATTTTTATAATGTATTTACATTCATGCATTAGCTTTCACTAATTCCATTCAATTATATGAAGCAACACATTCATAAAATGTGTTGCAAAGGGTAGGATCGCCATGAAATTCAATGATCTTTGGAACTCAAGTGGAAATCATAAAACAGTTGTGTGTCTGAGGTTTTGGAGGGTTAATAATTCTACAAGTAAGAAACTTCTATCATAGTATATTCTATTTTGTTGTCATTCCAGTTTTAGTAATATAAATTTATAAAAATAACCAATAATTGCCAAAAAATCTATGTATTAGGAGTACCAATACTTGAAGATTCTGGTGAAATCTCGGATGTCATCTTTGATCCAGAAATTGAAGAAACCACTTCCATCAAAAAGTGGTAAATGAATTATAACTAGCTACAAATAATCTATATTTTAATAAACCAAATAATAATAATCATTATTATTGTTTTTTTGTAGGATTTGAACTTGTTGAATGACTAAACTCTGGTGAAGAAGAATCAAGTATTTTGTTGCCTATCCTTTCATGTTTTTAATATAATGAACTTATTTCTATATGCCTGTAATATTTTACAGGAATTTCCTTCGTAACATTATCGGTTATGCATTACGGTCACTGTTTTTTTGGGACATATGCTTATGATACTTTTTCGTTAATTGTTATCTACTTTAGCATGAAATGCACGATTAGAATATATAATCTGATATTTATAAAACGCTATAGTAATTACTCTACAAGAATATCCATATATTCAAAACTTGATATACAAAATAAATCTAAAAACTTGATTACTCTTTATAACAATTTATACTAATAAAGTCACTAGATAAACTATATTAAATAGCCACCACACATAAACAATATGGAGACAAAATTAAAAACATTATATAATTTTATATAAACTAATTAACACTATTTTATCATATTATATAATCTATACTATTAATACAACTTAAAATCAATGTATAATATTTTAAATATATAAAGGAAACATTAACCCGCGCTCCTGTAGCGCGGATCAAAATCTAGTTACACTTAAGTTTCATCAGCGGTGGCGGGATCCATTTGGCAGTATAGGAGGAGTGTATGTGTTGTGATTCCTTTGTTTCCTCTTCCTCCATTTTTTTGTTTGCCTTTAGCCGCTCTTCCATTTCTTTGTTGGCATATATGAGTCGTTCTAGATTTATATATTGTTCACAAAAATATTATTTATTATCTTTTATGTAGTAAAATATAAATACTTTTATATGTCAAGAATACATGCATACACCATCAAATCAAAATTACGTGCAAATGCGATACCCTGAATTTCTACAACCATGTTCGTCTTGTTTACAGTATTTCTATTTTTCCCTTTTTGTTGATATCCCATCTTGGTAAACCAAGTTTTTCTCAATGAGTAAGCCACACATGGAAGCGAATTATGGCTTATGTGGGAGAAAGTAAAAATTTGTATACACGTTTCTTTCGTAAGAGAGTCTATCCGGTTATTTAGACGGCGATGAATGTAGATAAACATAAAAACTTCAGAGCTTCATCGTAGAATGGAGTCCATCTCTAGCTATAAAAAAATGCTGGCCAATTCTCCGGATTTTCCACCATTTATACCATATTTGAACAATTGTCTCAACGATAATATGTGAGATATTTTTATGTCAGAGGGTTGACATAGCCCATAGAAATATGTCCATCCCAGCGTGAAGCGCTGTTAAGCTTCAGTAATAACCTTGCATTCCAAAAATCTATGTCCCCATATTATCCATATATTACCACCCTTAGGCTACTGATATTTCCATGATTGATCTAAAAAGCAACAATTTAGCATATCGGTTTTGAACGTCCATAGGGGGCATCGATAACTCCCATATCACCATGAAACCATGGTTCTTCCTCTTCTTCTTTTTGGTGGGAAAACTGAAGGAACTTGTGCCATTCTATCAGCAGATTGAATCCTAACTAGTTCCAGATACCCTAGGATCTAGGGTTTAGTTAATTGAATCATTAGGAATGATCTCGTGTTTACCTGGAGATTTGCAGCGGAATAGGGTCAGATAAACGAGATCTCCAGCGCCTCAGATGCTGCGCCTCTACTGCAGTCCACACGCACACAAGCTGGAATCCGCCGGTATGCTAGTGCCGGGAATCGGATCTCCTGGGAATCCCTAAGTTTCTTGTTGGCTAGGTTTTGTTTCTACAAAACAGCAACGACGGCTCCTCATTAGGTCGTGCATATAAGCCTATATATACAGACCTCGGATGACCAAACCGTTTATTGGATCAAAACCCAAAATGTTTAAGTCATAAACCGAAACATCAGTTTCGGAACTAGCCTTGTGTCGATCGACACACCCAATGGTGTCGATCGACACACTTCTTAAAACTCGATATCAATGTGTATCCAATACACATTGACCAGACCATATGCCAATGATCAATCCCATACAAAGTGTATCCAGCTTGCTTAGGTGTGTGACCCTGTAGGTTCACATAATACTAGCAATGAGTTACAACTCATTTGTCATAAGCGGCTTCTAGCAAAACATTATGACCACCAAGTATCACATGAATTGTCCGATCTCGACAATACAATTATCATGTAGAGTAAGTACAATATGATTTCAGGACATAATCCCAACAATCTCCCACTTGTACTGGAATCATCTATTCCCTTAATCCCTTTATCGCTATATCTCGATATGGCATAAGGCAAGAAACTGTGTCATCCTTATTATAGCCAATATCATATTCATCGAACTCCTGATCTATACTGATAAAACAAACGACTGACAATCACCTCGTTTGAGCATGGCCATGCATTTTCTCAGTATCAAATCTTCGATGGGCCCTGAGATATTTATCTCCTGTTATATAGGAGGGACAAATCCCTTCTTGTTCCATCCCTGTTTCTACACACACTTCTTGATACGCCTAAGAAATGCCTTTATAGCCGCCAGTTACGGAACGACGTTTGACAAGGTCAAAGCGCACCAATTCACATGCTAGAAAGCATGATGAACTCAGGTTTAAGGACTATACTCTATAGTCGTAATGAGAACCTCTCATGACACTGATATAACTATCCTGTAGAGTTCTCATTAGCGGGTCATATCCGATCATATGTTCACCAACATATATCTATGTGATTGACGTTGATACTCATATCAATGACTCCATGAAACTTAGTCATACGTCACCTCACATGCTGGTCTTAACGGTTGTTAGTGTCCCACTTTAACAACCTACGACCAGGGACAAACATAATTTTATGTCATCTTTCACTTATAGGGTTTCATGATCAAGTCCTCAACTTGATGACCTATAAAATGAACATAAAATACTTTGGGACTATTATTTAATTATCCAATAATCAAATAATGCTGATGTCAGTTTTTCATAAACATGACCATAACATGTCTATGTGAACATCATAACTAACATAACTCCCACTAGAATCAAGACCACGTCTTCAGATATCTAGTACCTACAGCAACAGTACAAAACTCGTGCTTAGGTTGTGAGAGAGGCTGCGGTGTTCTTGCTTGGAACCATTCCAACAAACCACACCGCTATTCATTAATAAGCACTATTCTACGGTCCCCTGCTTGGAGCCCTTCCAACAGATAGCACTGTTGGGAATGTCCTGAAATCTATTGTACTTACTCTAAGTGAAAGTCGTATAGTCGAGATGAGACAATCACATGACACTTGGTAGTCATAACGCTTTGCTAGAAGCCACTTATGATCAATGAGTTAAGAACTCATTGCTAGTGTTATATGATCCTACAGGGTCACACACCTAAGCAAACTGGACGTTAAAGACGAGGTTGATCATTAATGTAATGATCTAGTGAATGCATATTTGATATGCATTCGATATCAATATTCTGGGGCAGTGTCGATCGATGCAGATAGTGCATCGATCGATGCAACTCGCGGATTAATCAGATTAATTCGGTTTAATCGTTGGTTAATTCCGTTATGGTTTAAGTCGACATATATAAGATATATGGTCGACCCAAACTGGTTTCTAACCTAATTGACAGCCACCAGAACTTGAATAGAAACCTCTGAAGAGATTGGATCTCTATAGGCACTAGCATCTCTCCTGTCCAGTTTGTGTGCGTGTGGATACCAGTAGAGGCACAGCGTTTGAGGTGCTTCGTGATCTCGATTATCTGCAAATCTTCCGCTGCTAATCACCAGGTAATTCTGAGATCCCATTGATTCAATTACATGAACCTTAGATCCTAGGCTCGGAATTTAGACCAGGATTGCCTAATTGGATTAGGATCTGCTAGAAATTCCTTCAGTGGTATCAAAGCTTTAGGGTTCCATTGAATCTGTAGCATGTTGATTAGATTGGTTGAATCTGGATCTCTGTATGATTGATACAAGCATGTTAAAACTCGTTTTGATCAAAGTAACCTAGTTTAGGGTTTTGTTCGAAAAACGTTTTAGGGTTTTTCGCATGGTGTCGATCGATGCCAATCCGGCGTCGATCGACACAGGGCGATAACCCGAATAAAACTTATGTTTCGCCTAGTGTCGATCGACACAAGAGTTGTGTCGGTCGACACAAACCTCGCGAGATTGATGAATCGGTTCAATTGGATTGAACCGGTTATCGAGCTTGGTTAATGATGGTTAAACGCTAAGAATGGTTTATTGCGATTGGGTTGGTATCGACCGATGCTAATGTAGCATCGATCGACACTGACCGGTACTCAAAAACCGGATCAATTGGATTGATCGGTTATCGCAGATTGGTTTTGGTTAATCAGCATCGATCGACACTAAAGTAGTGTCGGTCGACACAAGATTTGATGGTTTAGGTTATGGAACCTGAAATCACAGAACCAAAGCAAGATAAATCAATTAATTAGAAGAATTAAAACATAATAAAACTGAACGTTTTAAATGGTTCTGTTCTTCAACCAAATATCAAGTGATACTTGATGTCTTTCCAATCTTGTCAACTGTCAAGACCCATCTAATTGTGCGATAGACTTGCAGTACAAGATGTCCACAATTTCATGAGGAAACATTGTTTGAATATAATGCGAGTTTTCTTAATAGTTAAGACTTCTCATTTCTTGAACATCATAACTAAAACCTCCCTTGTTTTTCAGCTATGTCTAGCACAAACCATCGTAACAATTTCTCCCTGCGATCCGTCCTTGAGAAGGACAAGTTAAATGGATCCAACTTTCTTGAATGGTATCGGAACTTGAGAATTGTTCTCAAACAGGAGAAAAAGGACTATGTCCTTGAGAAAGTTCTCCCCAAGAAGTACCGAGCCAATGCCTGGCAGTCAGATAAGGATGCTTGGGATAAGCATTCTAATGATGCGGTGGATGTGAGTTGTCTCATGTTGGCTACCATGAACTCGGAATTACAGAAGCAATATGAGTACGTGGAGTCGCCAATACAGATGATCACTGGCCTGAAAAGTATGTTTCAGGAGCAGGCACGAACTCAGAGATACCAGACGGTTAGATCTCTGATTGAGTGCAAGCTACCAAAGGGCGAACCAATTAGTCCCCATGTCATTAAGATGATGGGTTATATTGATAACCTGGGGAAACTGGATTGTCCCATTAGCCAAGAGTTGGCTACTGACATCATTCTACAGTCACTGCCGTCAAGCTATGATCAATTTGTTATGAACTATAACATGAACAACTTGACGAAGACGTTGACTGAATTGCATGGGATGCTTAAGACTGCTGAACCTAACATCAAGAAGGACACCCCAAATGTCCTTATGGTACAAAAGGGTAAAAAGTTTAAGAAACTTGGTAAGAACAAAGGTGATGGCAAGACAAGCTCGATTGTGAATCCAAGCGAGTCTGGCCATGTTCCTAAGGTTAAAACCAGTCCTTCTGAAGATGTTAAGTGCCGTTATTGTAATGGTTATGGGCATTTGAAAAGAAACTGCAATAAATTCTTGGAAGATTATGAAAAGCTGAAGAAGACGTACGAGGCTTCTTCTTCAGGTATTATGTTATAGAAGTAAATGTTACTTCTTATAGTCCTACTTATTGGGTATTGGATACCAGCTGTGGTACTCATATTTTGTGAAAATGTGCAGGGCCTGAGCAAAAGTAGGACTATGGAGAAAGGACAAGTGGACCTATGAGTGGGAATGGAGCAAGAGTTGCTGCATTAACTGTAGGAGTATTTCATTTGTTTTTCCTTTTATGGCATGTTTTGAACTTAAAACTGCTACTATGTACCTGCTATGAGCATAAAGATTATTTCTATTCCTTGTTTGGATATGGAAGGATATCAGTTTTCAAGTTAAGAATAAGTGTTATTCATTTGATTACAGTGATATATTTTATAGTAGCAATCCATTAGAGAATGAACTTTATGTTCTAAACCAGAATGTGCCTAACTATAACATTAATACCAAGAGATTCAAGTCAAATGATATGAGTCAAACTTCTCTCTGGCATTGTCGTTTTGGGCTACATAAATGAGAAATAGATTCAGAAGCTCCATAGTGATGGGCTTTTGGGCTCATCTGATTGAGAATAATAATGAGTAAAGTGGATCTTTTTTATTAAGTAAAACGACAAAGGCTCCTTTCAACAGAGGTAGTGTCGATCGACACAAACGGTGCGTCAGTCGATACAGGTTGCGAACGATCAAAATGAAAGGGCCAAAAGCTTATTGGGCTTTATACATACGAATGTATATGGACCGATGAGCACTAGTGCTAGAGGAAAATTTCAGTACTTCATTACCTTTACTGATATTTTCAGAAGGTACGGTTATGGCTTATTTATAAGGCATAAGTCAGAATCTTTGAAAAGTTCAAAGAGTTCCAAAATGAAGTACAGAATCAATTTGGCAAAGGTATTAAACCTCTACGATGAGATCATGGAGGTGAATACTTAGGTCAAGAATTTAGTGATCATCTGAGAGATTGTGAAAGTGTTTCACAATTCACTCCTCCTGTATCGGACTTTATTAGATATGGTTCGATCAATGATGAGTCACTTAGATCTTCCATTATCCTTCTAAGAATACGCTCTAGAAATGTCTGAGTTTACTTTAAATAGAGTTCCATCAAAATCAGTTACAGAGATACCACATGAGATGTGGAATGTAAATGTTTCTGATTTATCCATCATGGAGATTTGGAGTTGCGAGACTTATATAAAACGTTTAATCTCTGATAAGCTCACACCCAAATCTGATAAGTGCTACTTCATTGGTTGTCCTAACAAAACCAAGGCATGTTACTTTTACAACCAGTTCGAGAACAAATTGTTTGTTGCTCGGAACTATGTTTTCTTGAGAAAGACTTTCTTTCCAAGAAGAACAGTGGGAGTAAAAGTACAACTCGAAGAAATTCGAAAATCACAGGAGACTGCTCAACCTGATGAGGAAGAGCAGCAGTTGGATCTACAAAGAGTTGTAGAACCTGCACCTGTGGTGCCTAGAGTTTATAAAGGATCTGGTGAATGTATATTCGATATACATTTAAATGGCGAGTTTCTGAAGAAGTGTCGATCGACACAAAAGTTGCATCGATCGACACAGATCGCGAACCAAATATTGATTTTGGTTTATGACTTAATTAGCTACGGTTTAAATCTTGGTTAATTAGGTCGTGGTAAAAGTATACATATGAGATATGTGTGCGCGACTTTTACAGAAAACTGAAGCTCGCAGATCCGAAAGGATCCGTCACGAACCCGATAAATATGGATTTCTCGTAACCAATTGCCGTGATCTACTGATCATTGAAAGTGACGGGCCTGCGAATTTTGAAGAAGCAATGATGGGCCTTGACTCCGAAAATGGCTGAAAGCCGCTGAACCCGAAATGGGATCCATGTCACAGAACCAAGTATGACTTGGGTTGATTTACCCGATGGTGTAGAAGCCATTGTGAGTAAATGGATTTTCAAGAAGAAAAGATGACATGGATGGTTATATTCAGATGTACAAAGCTAGGTTGGTGGCAAAAAGGTTTCAAGTAAATTCATGGTATTGACTGTGAAGAAACCTAATCCCAGACACCGTGCTAATGTCCATTCGAATTCTCCTAGCAACCGCCACTCATAATGGTTATGAGATCTGGCAGATGGATGTGAAAACAGTTTTCCTTAATGGAATTCTGGAAAAAGGATGTGTACATGACACAACCTGAAGTTTTTTCATTGATCCTAATGAAGCTAGGAAGATATGCAAGCTTCATCAAACCATTTATGGATTGAAGCAAGCATCTCGGAGTTGAAATCTTCGTTTTGATAAAGCAGTCAAAAGGTTTGACTTCGTCATGAATGAAGAGGAACCGTGTGTTTACAAGAGGACTAGTGGGAGCGCAGTTGCATTTCTAGTATTGTATGTTGATAACATACTACTTCTCGGAAATGAAGTTCCATTGTTTCAGTCTGTTAAGACTTGTTTCGAAAGTTGTTTTTCGATAAAATTATGGGAGAAACCGTATATATTCTTGGAATAAGAATCTATAGAGATAGATTGGATAAGCTAATTGGATTGTGTCAAGATACTTATAATGATAAGGTCTTGCACATGTCCAATATGCAGGATTCCAAGAAGGGCTTCGTGCAAATGACTCTTGGTATTACTCTTAGCAAGACGCAGTGTCTTTCGACACACGCTGAGCAAGGGCAAATGAGGGTCAGGCTACTTCTAAAGGCATTAGATGTCTTAAGATGTGATCTTAATTTTAGTGGGAGTCATTGTTATTAATTTTAGTTATGATATGATGTTCGTATAAACATAATTTGATTATGTTATTGAAATCTGACATCTGTATGATTTAATAATGGTTATTAAATAATAGTCCCAAAGTAATTTATGACATTTTATAGGTCATCAAGTATTTTACTTGATCATGAAACCCTATAGATAATAAATGACATAAATTATGTTGGTCCCTGGTCGAGGTTGTTAAAGTGGGACATTAACAACCGCGTGAGACTAGTATGTGAGGTGACTGATGACTAAGTTTCATGGAGTCATTAATAAGAGTATTAAAGTCAATCACATAGATATGTGTTGGAGAACACAGGATCGGACATGACCCACTGATGAGAACTCTACGAGATAGTTATATAAGTGTCATGAGAGTTTTCATTACGACTATAGAGTATAGTCCTTAGACCTGAGTTCATCATGTTTTCTTACATGTGAATTGGTCCGCTTTAACCTTGTCAAACGTCAGCCGTAACTGGTGACTATAAAGGCATTGATTGGGCGTATCATGAAGCGTTTGAAGAAACAGGGATGGAACAAGATGGGATTTGTACCTCCTATATAACAGGAGTTAAATATCTCTGGGCCTATCGAAGATTTGATACTGGAAATGCGAGGCCGCGCTCAAACGAGGTGATTGTCAGTCGTTTGTTTTATCAGTACAAATCGGGATTCGATAAACGTGATCTAGCTTAATAAGGATGACACAGTTCTTGCCTTATGCTAGATTGAGATATAGCTACAAAGGGATTAAAGGAATAGATGATTCCAGTACAAGTGGGAGATTGTTGGGAATGTCCTGAAATCTATTGTACTTACTCTAAGTGAAAGTCGTATAGTCGAGATGAGACAATCACATGACACTAGGTAGTCATAACGCTTTGCTAGAAGCCACTTATGATCAATGAGTTAAGAACTCATTGCTAGTGTTATATGATCCTACAGGGTCACACACCTAAGCAAACTAGACGTTAAAGACGAGGTTGATCATTAATGTAATGATCTAGTGAATGCATATTTGATATGCATTCGATATCAATATTCTGGGGCAGTGTCGATCGATGTAGATAGTGCATCGATCGATGCAACTCGCGGATTAATCAGATTAATTCGGTTTAATCGTTGGTTAATTCTGTTATGGTTTAAGTCGACATATATAAGATATATGGTCGACCCAAACTGGTTTCTAACCTAATTGACAGCCACCAGAACTTGAATAGAAACCTCTGAAGAGATTGGATCTCTATAGGCACTAGCATCCCTCCTGTCCAGTTTGTGTGCGTGTGGATACCAGTAGAGGCACAACGTTTGAGGTGCTTCGTGATCTCGATTATCTGCAAATCTTCCGCTGCTAATCACCAGGTAATTCTGAGATCCCATTGATTCAATTACATGAACCTTAGATCCTAGGCTCGGAATTTAGACCAGGATTGCCTAATTGGATTATGATCTGCTAGAAATTCCTTCAAGCACCGCTACACAGACAAAGAGACATAACCAGGTGGGAACCAGGAATCGTCTTTGTCCGTCTAACTACTCATAACAGATTCGTCACTTTCTCAGTTGAACAAGAACATATCCTTAGTGTTCTTCAAACATTTGGGGATATTTCTTACAACTGTCCAGTGACTTTTACCGGAACATATTGGTATCTTCTCGTCATGCTTTATGCGTAAGTTGCATCTAGACGAGCGCAAAGTGTGGCATTCATGATGGATTCTATTGCAGAAGCATAAGGAATCACACTCATAGATACTAGCTCAGCCAGTGTCCAAGACACTTCTTCTTGCTAAGATTATTGCCACAAGACCTTTGGTGTGAAGCCATTCTTGGAATCATGCATATTGGAATTGTCCAATACCTTATCAACATAAGGATTCTGACACGATCCAATTAGCCTACTCCAATCTATTTCAATAGATCCTTATTCCAAGAACTCACGCGGCTTCTCCCATGTCTATCGTTAAAATGACTTTCGACCCAAGTCTTGATAAGACTTAAGCGACGGAACGTCGTTTATGAGATTAAGTATGTTATATACATACAGTGTGAGAAATGCAACTACGCTCCCACTAGTCTACTTGTAAACGCACGGTTCCTATTCGTTCCTGATCAAGTCAAAACTTTTGACCGTTTAACAGAACGTAGATTCCAACTCCAAGATGTTTGCTTCAATCCAGAAATAGATCGGTGAAGCTAACATGCATACCTAGCAAATTTTCGGAGTTGGGGCTCACCATCGCTCCTTGAATTTCGCAAGCTCGTCACTTTTCAATGATCAACAGATCACGGCAATTGATTACGAGAAATCACTCTCGGGTTAGTGACGGATCCATTCGGATCTGCGAAATTCAGGCTCCACAGGTGTAGGTCCTACAACACTTTGTAGATCCCACCGCTGCTCTCCCTCAACAGGTTGAGCAACCTTCTATGTTTCTCGAATTTCTTCGAGCTGTACTTCTACTCCCACTGTTCTTCTTGGAAAGAGACTTTCTTTCTAGAAAAACAGAGTTCCGAATAATAAAACTTTGTTCTTGGATTGGTTGCAAAAGTAATAAGCCTTGGTTTCCATAGGACAACCAGCGAAGAAGCACTTATCAGATTTGGGTTCAAGCTTGTCTGTTGACAACTGCTTTACATAAACCTTGCAATCCCAATTAATCAGGAAAACATACTTGGAAAACTCCCAGTCCACATCCAATGTGGTGTCTTTCAACTGATTCTGATAGAAACCTATTTGGCGTATATACAGACATTTCTAGAGCGTATTACTAAAAGGATAATGGAAGATTCGTGTGACTCATCATTAATCGGAGCAAATCCAATAAGGTCCGATTCATTCTCTCGGAAACACCATTCAGGTTTTTCCAGGAGAGATGAGCTGTGAGACGACTTCACACTCACTTAGATGATCACTCAATTCTTGACTCAAGTATTCTCCTCCGCGATCTAATCGAGGATCTTTAATACTTATGTCATATCGGTTCTATACTTCATTCTGGAACTCCTTTGACCATTTCAAAGGATTCCGACTCGTGTCTCATCAAATGAACACATCCATACTTACTGAAGTCATCAATAAAGGTAATGAAGTACTGAAGATTTCCTCTGGCACTAATGCTTATCGGGCCACATACATCAGTATGTGTAAGGCCCAATAAGCCTCTGGCCCCTTTTCTTTAGCTCTGCTAAAGAAGCCTTAGTCATTTGGTCCAGTAAGCAGAATTCATATCTCATATGATTTATAATCAAATGAGCCCAAAAGCCCATAACTATGGAACTTCTGTATTCGCTTCACTCTATGTGATTGAAATGACTATGCCAAGGAAAAGTCGAGCTCAAGTCATCAGACTTAAACCGTTTGGTATTTATGTTATATACAGGCGTTCATTGGTTTAAGATATAAAACCCATTTTTCAAAAGGGGTGCTACCATAGAATATTTCATCAAGATCAAAAGAGCAAAACTTGTCTTTTATCAAAATGAAAAACATCCAAATTCTTACAAGAAAATGAAAGACATCTCTGCTTGTAGCAGGTACATAGTAGCAATTACTTAATTCTAAAACCAAGCTTGAAAGGCTCCTACAAGTGGAGAATCTCTACGGCTAATGCAGCAACCATTGCTCCATTCCAGACGCGTAGTTCCACTTGTCCTTTCTTCAACGTTCTACTGTTGCTTAGGCCCTGCATATTTCAAAAATATCAGTACCACAACTGGTATCCAATACCTACGTAGAACTTGAAGTAATAACACAATACTTGAAGAAGAAGTTTCGTACATCTCCTTCATCTCTTGTGAATCTTCCAAGAATTTAATGCAATCTCTCTTCCAATGCCCAAACTCTTCACAGTAGCAGCACTTACCAACATCAGATGGGCCTGACTTGGGCTTATAAGATGACACAGGCTTATCCTGATTCCAAATCTGGACAGCCCTTCCTCTACCCTTGTCTACATAAGATTTCTCAAATCTTTTACCCTTTATGATGTTTTGCTCAGCTGTCTTGAGCATGCCATGCAGCTCAGTCAACGTCTTCGTCAAGCCATTCTTGATATAGCTCTTGATAAACTTATCATAACTTGACGGCAGTGACTGCAGAATGATCTCAGTAGCCAACTCTAGGCTAATAGGACAGTCCAGTTTCCCCAGGTTATAAATGTAACCCATCATTTTAATGACATGAGGACTCACTGGAGCATCCTTTGGTAGCTTGCACCCAATGAGATACTTAACCATCTGGTATCTCTCAATTCGTGCATGTTCCTGAAACATCAGTTTCAGGCTGGTGATCATCTCTATTGGCGACTCCACGTTCTCGTATTGACTCTTCAAGTCCGAATTCATGGTAGCCAACATCAGACCACACACATCTACCACATCAATATAATGCTTATTCCAAACATCATATACTGCATGCGAGGCGTTGGTCCCAAGCTTCTCGGGGAGAGGTTTTTCAAGAACATAGTCCTTACTCTCCTGCTTGAGAACAATTCTCAAATTCCGATACCAATCCAGGAAGTTGGATCCATTTAACTTGTCCTTCTCAAGGACGGATCGCAACGAGAAATTAGTTTTAGACATATGCTGAAAACTGGAAAGAAAATTTTAGTTATGAAGTTCAGGAAATGAGAAATCTTATCTAATAAAAAAACTCGCATTATATTCAAACAATGTTTCCTCTATGAATATAATGATCCAAGACCCAAACTTCACTAAAATCTGAGTGGACGACTCGCCATCACTCAAGTTTTAGTTATCTAGGTAAGCAAATCATTGCTAATTGTACCCAGTACAACTCTTGGTCGCAGACAAGACAATCCATGTCTCACCCACTCTGACGTCTCTGGGCCCAGAACTTCTGATAGCCCAATCAAGTAAACCAATCTCTTCAATCTTGTGATCATTGACAGTCGCACTGCAATTCTATCAATGATCACTTGCCTTACTCATGTAATTGTAGATACCAAGGACTCCAAGACTATCCAACAACGAAATGAGTCTTGACAGTAGACAAGATTGGGCAAGACATCAAGGTCACTTGATATTTAGTTGAGGAAACGGAACTTTAAAAGGTTAGTAAATCAATCTCTTAGGTCATGTAATTGTTGATGTCAAGCACTGCAAGACCATCAACACAACTACCTGCCTTACTTATGTAATTGTGGACACCAAGCTCTTGGCAAGACTATCACAACAACGAAATGAGTCTTGACAGTTGACCATATTGAAACTAAGCTTTGATCTAATACACATCCAATGTGTATCATAATGGATTTAGAACATGTTTAACTTCTAATTTTAATTGAGTTTTAATTGTTCTAATAAGAGGGTTAGGTCAAGTTTGGTTTTGCAAATTCAAGGTTCAATAACCAGAATTGTCAGCACTGAGTCGATCGACACAGACCAAGTATGTCGATCGATGCCACCAAACAAACCGGACTTCATTAACCGGTTTAACCAATTGCGACAACCGGTCCAATCCAATTGAGCCGATTCATCCAATTAAACTGATCTTAGCCAATCAACTCGGTTTATACTAATTGAGATAACCAGTTCAATCCAATTGAACCAATTCAAACCGATCTAATCTAACTTAACCAAGCATGATAACCAGTTCAATACAATTGAACCGATCAACCAGTCGCAAGGCATGTGTCAACCAATACTCAACCTGTGTCGATCGACACAGTAGGGTAACAGGGAACTCGATCTCTAAGATCGAAACCCTAAAATTTTATAAGCGTTTTCGCGGTGTGTCGACCGACACAAGATTAGTGTCGATCGACACTGTGCGAAAACACAAGTTCATCGTTTTTGATACGAAACAAAATCCGAGATTATTTTCATCAAAACGAAAACCAGCAAGCATGAACCTCTTCAAATAAATCATTATTCGAATTACATGCTTCAGATTCAATGATTAAAACCCTAAGGCTCTGATACCACTGAAGGAACTTGTGTCATTCTATCAGCAGATTGAATCCTAACTAGTTCCAGATAGCCTAGGATCTAGGGTTTAGTTAATTGAATCATTAGGAATGATCTCGTGTTTACCTGGAGATTTGCAGCGGAGTAGGGTCAGATAAACGAGATCTCCAGCGCCTCAGATGCTGCGCCTCTACTGCAGTCCACATGCACACAAGCTGGAATCCGCCGGGATGCTAGTGCCGGGAATCGGATCTCCTGGGAATCCCTGAGTTTCTTGTTGGCTAGGTTTTGTTTCTATAAAACAGCAACGACGGCTCCTCATTAGGTCGTGCATATAAGCCTATATATACAGACCTCGGATGACCAAACCGTTTATTGGATCAAAACCCAAAACGTTTAAGTCATAAACCGAAACATCAGTTTCAGAACTAGCCTTGTGTCGATCGACACACCCAATGGTGTCGATCGACACACTTCTTAAAACTCGATATCAATGTGTATCCAATACACATTGACCAGACCATATGCCAATGATCAATCCCATACAAAGTGTATCCAGCTTGCTTAGGTGTGTGACCCTGTAGGTTCACATAATACTAGCAATGAGTTACAACTCATTTGTCATAAGCGGCTTCTAGCAAAATATTATGACCACCTAGTATCACATGAATTGTCCGATCTCGACAATACAATTATCATGCAGAGTAAGTACAATATGATTTCCGGACATAATCCCAACAAAAACCGGCAGCTTTCCTCTTCCAAAGAGGTAAACTGTATAGTTTCCATAGGCAAAATTTCCTTTCCATTAAAGATCTTATCATTCCTCGCCTTCCATATGGACCAAAGTATTCATGGATAGGTCTCCTTTTGATTTGGTCGTGTCATATCTCGTTTATCCTCCAAAAGAGAAAATCCATATTTTGGTAGATCGATGGGCTCGAGAATAAACTTGGTCTGGACGAATAGTCCAATAAGGCCCAAAACTGAAACGCTGGAGGCATTCAAAGAAAACATGATTTATATATTCTTATGGGCAACCACACCTAGGAAAACTCATATTTGTGGTGAGATGTTAGTTTACATTCCGATCTTCCAAAGGTCAAGAACGACAAAAAAAATAATGTCCCCGCATAACATGTGCAAGCAGTGAGGATGAGAACTGAATTACTCGCCAAAGTTGCTTTACAAGTAAATAAATATTGAAATCATGTAAATCGTGGAACCCAGTCCGCCTAAGTCTCGTGAGATACAAATCTTATCCCAAGATATTTCGTGAATCCCATATTTTGGTTTGAGCTTAACCAATATCTTGAAATGACACTCCAAAGTTTTTCGATAATTCCTTGGGGGAGCATATAACATGACAACACATAAGTCGAAAATGCTTGTTCAACTGATTTTATATGGATCTCCTTTTCACGCTTTGATAACAAACACGCCGACCAAGTATAGAACCGACTATGTAGTTTATCATGTACAAAAGAAACGACTTTCACCTTAGATCCAGAGAGTTGTTCTGGAAATCCTAGGAAAATACCCATACCCCTTTTAGTTGAGATACCAAGAATAAATTTGATCGTATCCCTTGTATTTTGGTCCACCTTTGAAACAAATATGAGAGCAGACTTAACAACATTTAAGAGTTGTCCAGACGCCTTGTCGTATGTGTCCAAAAATTGTAAAATTTCCTTGCATTGCATGGATTCCACTATGTAGAAGAACATGTTATCATCTGCAAAACAAAGATACGAAACACGTGGACTCGCCCTCGCAATGAGAATTCTTGTTACCCATTCTTCCTCTTATGCGCCCTTTGGTAAGGCGATCAAGGTCTCCGAGCAAATAATAAAGTGGAATGGAGAAAGGGGGTCTCCTTGTTGAAGTAACATTGCTTCCTCATTGATGATAACTTGGTATGTGACTGAGGTAACACATGCCATCAAGAGTTTGAACCCTCTCTCACTGAAACCCATCTTAAGCAAGAGGGCTTCGAGAATGTAACATTGCTTTCTCATTGATGATAACCTTGTATGTGACTGAGGTAACACATGCCATCAAGAGTTTGAACCCTCTCTCATTGAAACCCATCTTAAGCAAGAGGGATTCGAGAAAGGTTATTTCTACCTTATCATATGATTTTCTCATGTCGGTCTTTATGCTATAAGTCCATGTTTACACTTGTGATTAGCCGTCCGACTGCGTCTCCAAGATAAGAGAGGAAGTGGTTTCTTCAATCGTTTACACATAAGCTTGGAAATTATCTTGTAGCTCACATTGCAGAGACTGGTTGGTCTGAATTCGCCAATTTCTCTCGGTTTGTTCTTTTTTGGATGAGATAAATGTTGGTTTGATTCATTATCAGATCTAATAGCTCACAGTGCAATATTGTTTTTGTTGGATCCCTATGGATCTAGGGTTTGTTATATTGAAATTTAGAACCAACCTCGTTCTTACCTTTGGCAGCGGAAGAAGATGGTGAACGAGATCAGTGGAGCAACGCAACGCTTTGCCTCTACCAGATACACACGCACGCTAGCTGGAAACGGGATGCTAGTGCCGGATCAATGGGGATCGATGGTGTCTGGTGTGTCAAGTGTTTCTGTCAAGAAAACTGGACGGCTCTCTGTTTAGGTCGAAACTAATCAGCTTTTATTCGACCTAAACGCGCTTAACGGGCCAGACTCAATTAAGCCATAACCCGAAAAGCCTGTTCGGAAAATCCGAACTGTGTCGACCGACACACAAGCTGTGTCGATCGACACAACACCATTATATCGATTTCTCATGTGTATTTCAATACACATAATATGATCATTGCAACAATGATCATTACCATGTCGTAGCTTCCAGTTCGCTTAGGTGTGTGACCCTATAGGATCATACAATACTGGCAGTAAGCCCACGACTTACAGAATGCAAGAGGCTTCTAGCAAAGCATTGCAAACGCCCAGTATTATACGAATGTCTGATCTCGACACACAACTATCACAGGAGTGAGTACAAGTGTGATTTCAGGACACTATCCCAACAATCTCCCACTTGTACTGGAATCATCAATTCCTATAATCCTTTTGTCTCTATATCTCGATTTGGCATAAGGCAAGATCTGTGTCATCCTTATTTAGCCAACATCGTGTTTATCGAACTCCTGATCTCATACTGAACATTACAAACAACTGAACTACAGTTCGTTTGAGTGCAGCCACACATTCTCTCAGTATTCAATCTTCGATAGGCCCTGAGATATTTATCTCCCGTTTTTCAGGAGGGACAAATTCCATCTTGTTCCATCCCTGTTTCAACGCACACTTCATGATAAACTTGAACAGTGTCGTTATAGCCGCCAGTTACGGATCGACGTTTGACAAAGTCAAAATGTACCAATTCATATGCAAGAAAGCATGATGAACTCAGGTCTTAGGACTATACTCTATAGTCGTAATGAGAACCTCTTATGACACAGATATTACTATCTTGTAGACTTCTCATTAGCGGGTCATGTCCGATCATATGTTCATCAACATATATCTATGTGACTGACTGTGATAATCATATCATTGGCTCCATGAAACTTAGCCAACAGTCACCTCACAATCTAGTCTCTAATGGTTGTCAGTGTCCCAATTCTACAACCTTGACTAGGGACAAAATAATTTATTAACTTATAGGGTTTCATGATCAAGTTCTCAACTTGATGACCTATAATATGTCATAAACTTATTTCGGGACCATTATTTAGATCACAATAAATAATGCTGAAATCAAATTTCATTAAACACTTCTAAAAGAATGTTTACAAGGGTGTCTTATTTTAACTAAAACAAAATCCAAAACTCCTACTAGAATCAAGATTACATCTTAAGATCTCTAATGCCTACAGCAGTCGTATGACTCTCATCTTAGGCCTTGGGAGTGACTTGGTTAGAGGATCAGCGACATTCTCGTTTGTCGGAACTCGGCTGATCTTCACATCACCTCTATTGACAATATCACGAATCAGATGATATTTCCTCTCAACGTGTTTGGACTTCTGGTGTGACCTGGGTTCTTTCGCCTGAGCAATGGCTCCATTGTTATCGCAGAACAAAGCCACTGGCTCGAAGATACTAAGAACCACACCAAGTTCAGTCATGAACTTCTTGATCCAAACAGCTTCCTTTGCCGCTTCTGAAGCAGCAACATATTCAGCTTCCGTTGTGGAGTCAGCTACGGTATTCTGCTTAGAGCTCTTCCAGCTCACCGCACCGCCATTTAGACAGAAGACATATCCAGACTGTGATCGGAAATCGTCTCTGTCCGTCTGAAAACTCGCATCGGTGAATCCATTCACCACAAGTTCATCACTATCTCCATACACAAGGAACTTATCCTTAGTATGTCTCAAATACTTGAGAATATTCTTGACAGCTGTCCAGTGAGCTTCACCTGGATCAGATTGGTATCTACTCGTCATGCTTAACGCGTAAGCTACATCTGGACGAGTGCAGAGCATGGCATACATAATAGATCCTATTGCAGAGGCATAAGGAATCCTATTCATGCGTTCTCGCTCAGCAGGTGTCGCCGGACATTGCTTCTTGCAGAGACTCTTGCCATGAGACATTGGTATGAAGCCCTTCTTGGAATCGTGCATCCTGAATATGTGCAACACCTTATCAATATAAGTGTCTTGGCACAATCCAATCAGCTTGTTAGTTCTATCTCTGTAGATTCTGATTCCAAGAATGTATGCGGCTTCTCCCATGTCTTTCATGGAAAAACAACTTCCTAGCCAAGTCTTAATAGACTGAAGCAACGGAACGTCATTACCGAGGAGGAGTATGTCATCGACATACAGTACAAGAAATGAAATTTTGCTCCCACTCGTCTTCTTGTATACACATGATTCTTCTTCGTTCTTGATGAAACCGAATCGTTTTACTGCTTCATCAAAACGAAGATTCCAACTCCGTGATGCTTGCTTCAACCCATAAATGGATTTATGAAGCTTGCATACCTTCTAACATTTTTAGGATCGACAAAACCTTCAGGTTGTGTCATGTACACGTCCTCTTCCAGAATTCCATTCAGGAATGCGGTTTTGACATCCATTTGCCAAATCTCATAGTCATAATGAGCAGCAATCGCTAGAAGAATCCGAATAGATTTAAGCATAGCGACTGGGGAATAGGTTTCATCATAGTCAATACCATGAATTTGTTTGAAACCTTTAGCCACCAACCTTGCTTTGTAAATATGTACATTGCCATCCACGTCAATCTTCTTTTTGAAGATCCATTTACACTCAATGGCTTTTACACCATTAGGTAAATCGACCAAGGACCATACTTGGTTTTCTGACATGGATGTCATTTCGGATTTAGAGGCTCGAAGCCACTTTTCGGAGTCTGGGCCCATCATTGCTTTCGCAAAGGTCGCTGGTTCGTCACCTTCAATGATCATCAGATCAATTGAATTGGTTACGAGAAATCCATAGTATCTCTCGGGTTCGTGACGGATCCTTCCGGATCTGCAAACTTCAGGCTCCACAGGCGCCGGTTCCACAGAACTTTGTGGTTCCAACTGCTGCTCCTCCTCAGCAGGTTGAGCAGCATCCTGTGCATCTAGAATTTCTTCAAGATGTACTTTACTCCCACTGTTTTTCTTAGAGAGGAACTCCCTTTCAAGAAAAGAACAGTCCCGAGCAACAAATACTTTGTTCTCAGATTGGTTGTAAAAGTAGTATGTCTTGGTTTCCCTAGGATAACCAACGAAGTAGCATTTATCTGATTTGGGTGCAAGCTTGTCGGAGATTAAACGTTTGACATAAGCCTCGCAACCCCAAATCCTTAGGAAAGACAGACTAGGAACGTTCCCAGTCCACAGTTCATGTGGTGTCTTTTCTACTGATTTAGATGGCACTCTATTCAGTGTAAACGCAGACGTTTCTAGAGCATATCCCCAAAAGGATAGTGGAAGATTAGAATGACTCATCATAGACCGAACCATATCCAATAAAGTTCGATTTCTCCTCTCCGACACTCCATTCCATTGGGGTGTACCAGGAGGAGTGAGTTGTGAAACGATTCCACACTCGCTCAGATAGTCGCTGAATTCTTGGCTCAAGTATTCTCCTCCGCGATCCGATCGCAGAATCTTAATACTCTTGCCAAGTTGATTCTGTACTTCATTCTTGAATTCCTTGAATCTATCAAAGGATTCTGACTTGTGTCTCATCAAATAGACATAGCCATACCTACTGAAATCATCAGTAAAGGTAATGAAGTACTTAAAGTTTCCTCTGGCAGCAGTACTCATTGGCCCACATACATCAGTATGAACAAGGCCCAGTAAATCACTGGCCCTTTCATTTGGTTTGTTGAAAGGGGCTCTAGCCATTTTGCCCACCAAACAAGACTCGCATTTCTCACATGATTTAAAATCAAATGAGCCCAGAAGCCCATTTCGATGGAGCCTCTGGATGCGTTTCTCATTGATATGGCCCAAACGACAATGCCATAAGAAAGTCGGGTTTTCGTCATTGGACTTAAACCTCTTTGTATTTATGTTAAAGACAGGCATTTCTTGGTTTAATATATATAACCCATTATCTAATGGGGCGCTACCATAATAATTACCATCACGATTAAAAGAACAAACTTTATTCTTAACAGCAAAATCAAAACCTTCCAAATCTAAAACGGAAACTGAAATTATGTTTCTGCTGATCGCAGGTACATAGTAGCAATTATTCAAAATTAAAACCATGCCCGAAGGTAAAGACAACTCGTAGGTGCCTACGGCCAGTGCAGCAACCTTAGCTCCATTCCCGACTCGTAGCTCTACTTGTCCTTTCTTCAGCGTCCTACTGTTTCTTAGTGCCTGCACATCAGTACAAATATGAGCACCGCAGCCGGTATCCAATACCCACGAAGTAGGACTAGAAGACATAACATTAAGTTCGATAACATAAATACCTGAGTCAGACGCATCATACGTCTTCTTCAGCTTCTTGTAATCTTCCATGAACTTCTTGCAGTCTTTCTTCCAATGCCCCAACTGCTTGCAGTAGTTGCACTTATCCTCAGGAGAAGGCCCGGATTTGGGCTTCGGCTTGGGCTTGTCCTGACTTTCAGCCTGGACAACCTGGGCCTTACCCTTACCCTTCTTAGGTTTCTTAAACCTTTTACCCCCTTGTACCATCAGGACATTGGGAGTAGCCTTCTTGAGATTCGGTTCTGCTGTCTTCAGCATTCCGTGCAACTCAGTCAATGTCTTAGTCATGTTTTGCATATTATAGTTCATGATGAACTGATCAAAACACGACGGCAAAGACTGCAGAATCATGTCAGTGGCTAGCTCCTGGCTAATGGCACAGTCCAGTTTCCCCAGGTTATCAATGTAACCCATCATTTTAAGGACATGAGGACTTACTGGACTGTCCTTAGCCATCTTGCAATCCATGAGAGATTTAACCGTCTGGTATCTCTCTGTGCGAGCTTGCTCCTGAAACAAAGCTTTCAGGCTGTTAATCATCTCAATGGGTGACAATACGTTCTCATATTGCTTCTGCAGCTCAGAGTTCATAGTCACCAGCATTAGACAATTAACATCTTTGACATCCGCTGAATGCTTATCCCAAGCATTCTTTTCTGTCTGCGGAGCATTGGAACGTGGCCTCTCGGTGAGAACTCTTTCAAGGACATATTCCTTGTTCTCTTGCCTGAGAACTATTCTCAGGTTCCGATACCATTCCAAGAAATTAGATCCATTTAACTTGTCCTTCTCAAGGACGGATCTTAGTGAGAAAGTGTTGATGTGATTTGAGACAGACATAGCTGTAATTCAAAAAGAGGTAGATTTTAGTTATAAAGCACAAGAAATGAGAATTCTTATCTAATAAGAAAACTCCCATTGTATTCAAACTATGTTTCCTCATATGAATACAATGTGCCAAGATCCTTATATTACTAAAATTCGAGTGGGCGACTCGCCGTTACTCAAGCTTTAGTTATCTAGGTAAGCAAATCATTGCTAATTGTACTCAGTACAACTCTTGGTCGTGAATGAGACAAACTATGTCCAATTCACTCTGATGTCTCTGGGCCCAGAACTTCTGACAGCCCAGTCAAGTATAACCAATCTTTTATCTGTCTTGTGATCACTGACAGTTGCACTGCAAGTCTGTCATTGACCACCTGCCTTACCCATGTTGCAGTGGATATCAAGGACTCCAAGATATCCAACAAACGACACGAGTCTTGACAGTAGACAAGATCGGGCAAGACATCAAGGTCACTTGATATTTAGTTTAGGAAAAGAACTAATCTTATCTTGATTTATATTTACTATATATATCAAAAATAATAACTTTTATTTAAAACATTTAGTTTTATTAAGTTTAGATTCATCTAATACTTTTAGGATTAAGTTATTCTGGTTCATGCAAATTTGTGGTCAAACCAACAAGTATGCGGATGTTGTGTCGATCGACGCCAACCATTGGCATCGATCGATGCAACTCTATTTAAACCGTTCTTCGATAACCGGTCAAACCGGATCGAATTTACTTAACCGATTCAATCCAATTGAACCAGTTCGGTTTAATGGTCCATGTCGATCGTCACACACTGTGTGTCGATCGATATGACCAAACCAGAATCAATTTTGGTTAATAAAATTAACCGAGCTAGATAACCAGTTCAATCCAATTGAACCGATCTATCTAATTGTATTGCCTGTGTCGACCGACACACCCAGTGTATCGATCGACGCAGCACGATTACGGGTACTCGATCTCAGATCGAAACCCTAAAGATTATTTGTGGATTTTCGCTTTGTATCGACCGACACACGCTTTGTGTCGATCGATACTGTGCGACAAACCCTAAATTTTATTCGCGAGTTTTCGCTCTGTGTCGACCGACACATGCTTTGTGTCGATCGACACCCTGCGACAAACCCTAAAAATTTTATATTTTGCGCCGCGGCGTGTCGACCGACACACGCTTTGTGTCGATCGACACAGTGCGATTTCAGCAATACCATCGTTTTCAACAGAGACAAAAATCCGAGATTTAATCAATGAAAAACGATTTCAACAAGTAATATACAGATCAACAACATCAAGTTTCGATTTTATATCACCATTTTCAATAGCTAAACCCTAAGCATGCTCTGATACCACTGTTGGATCCCTATGGATCTAGGGTTTGTTATATTGAAATTTAGAACCAACCTCGTTCTTACCTTTGGCAGCGGAAGAAGATGGTGAACGAGATCAGTGGAGAAACGCAACGCTTTGCCTCTACCAGATACACACGCATGATAGCTGGAAACGGGATGCTAGTGCCGGATCAATGGGGATCGATGGTGTCTGGTGTGTCAAGTGTTTCTGTCAAGAAAACTGGACGGCTCTCTGTTTAGGTCGAAACTAATCATCTTTTATTCGACCTAAACGCGCTTAACGGGCCAGACTCAATTAAGCCATAACCCGAAAAGCCTGTTCGGAAAATCCGAACTGTGTCGACCGACACACAAGCTGTGTCGATCGACACAACACCATTATATCGATTTCTCATGTGTATTTCAATACACATAATATGATCATTGCAACAATGATCATTCCCATGTCGTAGCTTCCAGTTCGCTTAGGTGTGTGACCCTATAGGATCATACAATACTGGCAGTAAGCCCACGACTTACAGAATGCAAGAGGCTTCTAGCAAAGCATTGCAAACGCCCAGTATTATACGAATGTCTGATCTAGACACACAACTATCACAGGAGTGAGTACAAGTGTGATTTCAGGACACTATCCCAACAGTTTTGCCCTTCTTATCAATGTTTTTCACATATTTACATACTCATTATCAATGAGTCATCCACATTTTTTTTTTTGGTCGAAGAGTCATCCACATATATTTGGATTTCTTTTAACAAAATTTTACAACTTTTAAAGTTTGGAAACTTCTTTGACATAATAATCGATAAATTTTTACTAAAGCATGTCATATCTATTAATCCTTGACATAACACTCGATGAACTGTTACTAAAGCATGCCATATATCTCAGAGTTAAATGAACTGGTCACTCAACTAAGCATTCACTCGATTTTGTATCTCAAAACTACAACATTTTTATAGCATTAAAGATAAAGAAATAAATGGTCTAAACTTGATTTTTTTAATTGAAATGACGAGGTGGAGTTCGCCACGTGAAACCTCCCAGGCGCATTATCAAGGAGATTTAGTCGCTGCCGTGAAGGCTTTTCCAGGACGTTCACCGCCGCGCCACTCCTCCCCCTAGAATAAGCTTTCGTTCCCTAAACCATTGTGATGCCATCAACCACTGCATTTTCTTCGCCACCGTCGAAGCCTCATGATCTGAACATCGTTGTTTCCCTGTTGCTTGAATTCCCGGTCCCGCATGTACCTCTGAAACCTCCTCCACCGGTGGTTTTTCCCCTCGTCAATTGTCCTTGTGTCGTGAGTTGTCGCCTCTCGCTCTTGCCGCTTTTGACTATCATACTTTCCGCCTCCGGTTTCTGGGTTAGTTTCGCCATCTCAGACTGCTCCCTGGACAAAAGCTCCTTTCGTCAGCAGCCTCCGCCTCCGTCTTCACCTCCACCGCTCGCCGCTCCTCTTTTCTTCCTCGATTTCCTAACGTCAAAATGCTCATATCCTCCACCACTTTGATCTTCCTTAGCTCTGTCGCCGCCTCTGGCTCTGTATTGCTCGTATCTCGGCCGTAATGGAATTTTTATCCTTCTCGGTATCAAGCATTTAATGTGTTGGTGGAGTTGAAGGTCTGGTCGATTCGAGTGTGTATCGAGTTTTTCTTTTTGAGTCAAAATGTCAGATTGTGTAATGTGCTTATAGTGATTGTGGAGTTGCAAATTTGTGAATATCTGGTTTGTTTCAACCTAGTCCAAGTTTTCTGGTTTTCCTCGGGTAACATATTACTTGAAATTAGGCTATCTTTTACTGCTCTATGTAGATTTCCGGCGTCTCAATCCTCCCCCCTTATAGATTGCGTCCGTTTGCAAATACAATCCTCCCAGAGACTTCTCGTCAAGCTTTCATCATGTTTGGTTTTTAAGTCTCCTTGGAATTTTGTGGAATTGACTTGTTTTAGTCCTATATCAAGATTTGTTTTCCTTAGGCTTAAGCTTCCATCCCCCAATTTACCTCTTTATGAGAATGTTAAACTTGTTCTTAGTCCTCCTTTACCTCTGAATGAGTATCTTTTTACTATTGTTTGCAGTTCTCTTACTACTTTATGAAGTGCTTTTCCTGCTTTATGCAGCTCTGCCATTAGTAGATTTAGGCTTTGGTTCGTTAGTTTGTGGAAACTTGACGGATTTATTGCTTCCCATCCTGTTAATCGGGAATTCCTAGACTCTTGTAACCATCTTGTCTCATTTATGGAGTTCATCCCCTCATTGGTTCAGCATTTGTTCTAAATGGTTGTATGGCAAGGTGGAAATAAAATTATTGAATGCACAAATAATATAGTTTAAAATAAAATAATCATAAAACAAAATATGCAACTTAAAAATACATAACAAACAAAAATCTATATTCACTTAAACTATATTAAAAAAATATCAAATAGAAAAAGATTACAAAATATAAAATATGCAAATTTTTTATGCAGAAAATTTAAAAGTTATAAATAAAATAGTTAAAAAATCTATACGAAAAGGTGAATAAAAATTAAAGGAAAATATTATATTACCAAAAAATACATATAAAATATAGTATAAAATGAAATAATAATAAAATTTACATATTCAAAAAAACTTTCTACATGGGCAGAAACGAATTACGCCTACAAAATCATCAATCCCCTCCAGTAACAAAACAAGAACTGTTCAAGGAGAGTAAAATAACGAGATTTCTCTGATTTAGGGCTTGACTGGTTCAAAAGCGGCGGTTGCGGTTGCGGTTGCGAGAGTTTGCGGAAGCGCGCGGTTGCGGTTGGTAGCGTTTGTAAATGTTTTGTACGACTGGTTTAACAATTGGAAGCGGTTGTGTTTGCGGAATATTCTTAACTGGTTGACAAGCGGTTGTGGTTAATAGTGGTTGAATAAAAATACTAAAGTAAAAATAATATGTTAAATAGAATCAAGCTTGGGATGCTTCTCGAGAAAAAAATGAATCAATTCCATTTCTCAAAAAAGTTTGATCTCAGATTTTACGTTGCCAGTACAATGGTGAGGAAGCTGCAGGACAACTGTAGAGGGCAAGCATATTATTTTGACCAAAAGGAGCCACATGAATTAAATTTCCCAAAGACGTGTTATTGTATCAAACACCCTCTAAACGTGTTGGAGAACAAGAAACAGAAATCGAAAAAGTAAAATTAAAACTGATTCTCAAAGAAAAAGTCCAAAATAGATTTTTAAAGAACTAAATGAAAAATTTTAAAACACTAACATAGCTTCTTGTTTGAAAAACACCAAAAGAAAAACGTGAGAAAAAGATCCAGACATGTCTTCATGTACGATTCTTCTTTAACGAGCATCTCATATCTCTCGCGCTCTACCATCTCTAACGATTCTTCCTTTTTAAAGCATCAAGCTTGTTCTTAATTTTATTCCAATTTAGAGTCAACGCATATTGTTTGTTTAATTTCGTGAGAACGTTTTGTTTTCCTTGTTCTGACAAACTTTTGCCTTTAGTATGTCCAGCTTGTTTTTCTAGGGTTATTAGTTCAAGTAATAAACAGGTCATCTCGTTTGACCAATTGATTTTCTGTTCAAAAATAAGTAAACATACATACACCAAACAGAAGCATGAAACATAAACTTTATAACTCACACAGAAAAGCATAACAAAAATCAATATAAAAGAAAACAAAAATTTAACTACTAATAGAACAAAAAAACTTACGTTTGATTCTTGACCATCTTCTGGTTGTGTAGAGGCCATAATTCACTGTTTTAGTGTCGTCCGTGGCCGTAGAAATCTTAAGGCTATTCTTCTGTGGCTGCAGAAATCTTAGGGTTAATTATATAGAGAATATGTAAGATAACAGGCCTTTTTCATTTGGTAGGTAACATCGCCCAAGCCTAATGATATATATAGATATTATCGGTGATTTGATATGATATGTATGTCATGTGATTTAAAATATATAGTGTTAAAGAATAAGATACATACGGGATGTGATAGTTATAGATAATGATATTAGTAGTTATACATACGTGATATGATGATAATAGTTATCGTTTTAGATTCTAGAAAAATTAAATTTATACGTATTTTTATTTTATTTTTTAATTTTTTTTTGTAAACGCAACCGCCCGCAATCGCAAACACTTGCGGGAAGGAGCTTTTGATTTCTACCGGTAAAGAACGATTCTAAACGGTACAAAGCGGTTGTAATGATTGTTTCTAAACGCTATTAACCGCAACTGCAACCGCCCGCAAATATAGCGTTTGCGGGTGACAGCGTGTCCGAATAAATGGACTACGCAACTTTGCGACCAAGTTTCATCACCATTTGGTCTTTTCCGAATAAATATTTTAATCATGCCTCAATCAACTATTATAATCCGTCTTTCAGATTGTAAAAATCTTTTTGGGGCAGATCAAATCTCAATGATCTGAAAATAAATTATGTACTTTTTATTTAATATTTTCAAGGAGAAAATACAACATATATTTTTATTTTAAAACTAATTGGTACTGGATGATTTTTTTCTCTGTTTTTAAAAAAAAAAAATTTACCAATCATTGGTTGGATTGAATTGCATCTCGTGTATACTTCATCAGATTATACTTACATATTTTCAGAACTCATCAAAATGATGATTATGGAGATATAGTTACTACCATAATATTTCCGGGAAGTAACCTCTATCTATACATTTATCAATTTACTGCTGTGTTTTTTTTTTTGATTAATTTGGGGGTATCTCAAGCCTATGGAGAGGCTCAGACTAATCCACAAAGGGAGGTGCAGTCCATGGATAGACCCTCTCTCCGGGTATTCAAATGGGCCGAAAACAATGAGTCCATATCCATGTAGGTGTCATAAACAAATGTGACTTAGTTTCGCATGGCAGGAAGATCGAATCCGAAACATGGTAGCGTACAAGGCCCGTCCCCAACCACTTGACCACATGAGTCAGGACAATTTTACTGATGTGTTAGAGATAAATGTATTTCCTTTTTTTTTTACTCTCCGCTTTGGCTAGTGATGTTGGCCCAAGAAGCCATGGCGTTTCAGGGACGGATCTACGTAAATAATAGGGGGCATGTGCCGCCGGTTAATTCTTGAATATTATGCTTTACATTCATAAAATGCGAATGATTCTCATTAGCTCTGCCGGTAGTGTTCTCTTCTGCCCCCGGTAGACTTGTGTTCGATTCCCACGATGCCCCCTAGATGAGATATTTTTATATTTTATTTACTTACGTGCTTACCACACCACCTGATAAAATTAAATGAAATCGTTTAGACTTTATAAGTCTCAGTATATGACACTAGACGTTACTTTTTAATAGAACTAGATGTTACTTTTTCAAAATAGGTTTAATTCCATTTTTATTACTAGTTAGATTTCATTTAACCGTTGACCAAAAAAGATTTCTTTTCATTTAATTCTTTTTCCTAGTTTGTTGTTCATATTCTCTTATACTGCACCTACCATTTTTACTATCTAATATATATTATTTATATACTCTTTTTAAAAATCTTTTTTTCATGTATTTCATAACTAATATTTAAATTTTAAGATATAAAATTATACATTTCACAATATTTTAGATTATATATCTAGTAAAACATTTTTATGAATTATTTTTAGAGTTATAAATAATATTATATTATC
This sequence comes from Orychophragmus violaceus, assembly GCA_030180135.1. Taxonomy (NCBI): domain Eukaryota; kingdom Viridiplantae; phylum Streptophyta; class Magnoliopsida; order Brassicales; family Brassicaceae; genus Orychophragmus; species Orychophragmus violaceus. The sequence goes on from CM058231.1 coordinate 59,165,435, forward strand.
ATCATTTGACATAGGCCTGGACAAAAAAAACCCAGAACCGAAATACCGAACCGAATCCGAACCGAAAAAGAGAAACCGAATCCGAACCCGAACCGGTGAAATACCCGAATAAGTCCTAAACCTATATACCCAAAAAACCGGAACCAATTTCGACCCGAACCGAGAACCAAATGGGTACCCGAAATATCCGAACTACAATTATATATCCAAAATATTAGTTATATTTAGACTTCATATAACAAAATTATACAAAATTTCAATTACAAACATAAATATATTGGTTAGTTTTAGACCAAAATAGCTAAAATATCCAAAATAAACGAAATATACGAAATTTCTTGCTATATTTGTCTAAATTTAACAAATTTTTGTTCAAATTAACCAAATTTTATTTTTGTTTTATGATTTTTTGGGTATCTAGACCCGAACCGAACTCGAATGAAACCGAACCGAACCTGAACCGAAATTATAAAATATCTGAATGGGTCTTATATGTATATACCTGGAAACCCGAAAGATCCGAACCGAATCCGAACGGGTATCCGAACGTCCATGCCTAATTTGACATTCAAAAATATAGTATAAGAAAAAAATTAATAATGTAAAATATATATATAAATTATTTAATTAATAGAATTATGTTTCCGGTTAAAATTATTTCTAGATCCGTCATTGTGGATGATGTTAGTGTAAAATTAAAAAAAAAAAAACATTAAAATGGATTAGGATTTCGTGATTCAAATGGGGGAGATTCACAAACGAACGGTTAAGATTCTAAACAATCATGTGAGCCGATGAGCATACGTCATCAGTTTTTTATCTTACTAGAGAAGAATTTCGAAACCATATTACAATGGTACAGTACATCAACGAAGATTGACGAACAATGCCTCCTTCCCTTTTGGCTACTATGGAGAATCTGGAAATATCGTAACAACAACATTTTCAAATGTCAAAAACTGAATCCCCATCTGGATGTTTATTTAGCCATGGGCGACATAAAAGATTGGTTACATGTTAAACGAGTAAAAGCGGACAAGACACCTACACCTATACCGCTACAACCTTCCAATAAAAAATGTACTTGCCCATCAAACTTCAAGCTAAAATGCAATTTCAATGAAGTTTATAACAACAACACGATGATGGTCACATCGGGTTGGATTGTACGTGATCAATTTGGGAAACCAATTTTCTGGGGAAGTACTTGATTAGGACAAGCTGCGTCTGCGCTTAAAGCAGAGGCAAAATGTCTTCTTGCTACCATTCAAACACTGTGGATTAATGGCTTTAAGGACGTCATATTCGAAGGGCGCTGCCTTTTTCTGTACCAGATGCTTTCATCCCCCACACATTACTATGAAATCCAATCAATCTGCTCAGATAATCATTGGTGGTGCAATAAGATGCACAAATCTTCATACGCTTTGATTACTCGATCAGGAAATCAAGTAGCTCACAGCCTAGCTAGGCGAGGTCCTCCGAATCAAATTTACTATTCATGTTCAAATGTGTTAGATCAACCTCTTTGGTTATCATATTTATTGTATAAAGATTTGAATACTTGCCAACATTAATAATAAGATAATATTAGACGAAAAAAGGTCCGGTCAAAAAAAAATATTTCCAAAAAATTGAACAGATCTTATATAACTAAAGTAATATATAATTAAGCTATATTGTTGACAAAAAAAATAAACTATATTAAATAGGTATCTCAGATATAAATGAATTACAAAAAAAAAACTAAACATATATCTCAGATATATCCCCGATGTGCCAGCTCGCCCAGCAAGACCTATTGACGGGATGGATGCGAGATTTTCAAGACTTATGGTTTATTCTTTTATAGACAGAGAGACGGGAGATTGGAATCTTACACTACTGAGTGAGTTTATCCATAGAGAAGACATTAAACTTATTATAGGAATGAGACTCTGTAGATCTCGGATCCTAGATGGGTATGCCTGGACTCTTACGAAAAACGGGGTTTATACAGTCAAGTCTGGTTACGAGCTGCTAAGACAAAATAAGCATAAGTTGGAAATTGAAGTTGCTGATGAACCAAGTATCACCTGCCTAAAAAAAGGAGGTGTGGAAGGTGAATACTGCTTTGAAACTTAGACACTTCATGTGGAAAGCCATATCTGAATGCATTGCCACGTGTGGAAAACTGGCTTATAGACATCTGGCCACCGATGGGAGTTGCCATAGGTGTGGTTGCTCAGATGAATCTATAAATCATATGCTCTTTGAATGCCCCCCGGCGTTACAAGTCTGGGCCTTATCAGACTTTCCGTCCCTTCCAGGTTCTTTCCCGAGTATGTCATTATACCGAAACATGTACTTCCTGTTTTAGAGATTAAAAGACGTGGGTCTTCAAGGCCCATTGATCAATACCTTTCCTTGGATATTGTGGTATATTTGGAAAGCAAGGAACGATAAAGCTTTCAACGGAAAAAATATTTCCCCAAAGGATACTTTACATTAGCATTACTAGAAGCCGAGAGCTGGAGTCAAGCAAAACAACCCAACGAAAATGAAGAAGTTAGGGAGGAATCAGTGAGAAGAGACGAAGAAATCACACATATAGAAATCCAGACCCTGAAATGCCAAATTGATGTCTCTTGGATCGATAATGGAAATATTAGTGGTCTTGGGTGGATCTATAAAGACTTTTTGGGTCGAGAATTCGTGGGACAACAAGGTTGCAGACAAAGCCTCTCAGCCTTACATGCGGAGTTGGACAGACTAATTTGGGTAATTTCTTGCCTACGGAATATACATTTTCAGAGGGTCCGGATTGAGACGGACTATCTTAGTTTGGTTAAGATGTTTGAGGAACCAAGTGACTAGCCGACCTTTTCGTCTGAAATTGATAGGGTCCGACATTTCCAACAACACTTTGAAAGATTCAGCTTGATACACATCCCCCGGATTTTGAATGTTCGAGCGGATTCTCTTACCAAGGAAGCCTGGAAAATGAATCTTCTCTTTATCCATACTAGGAGAGAACCCGCGCAAATGCGCGGATTTTTCTTAAATTTATAAATATTTAATATATTTGATATTTATTTTAAGTATCAATATTTTAGATTTTTTTAATTTACAAATTTGTATTTTTCTTTCTTTCTTATGAATATAATGATTTTAGAATAGTATATACGCTAACATGTAATTATTAATTTAATTTATTTTACAAATAAATATTTTTTAATTATCAGATTTAATGAACTTTTTATAAAATTTTATTTCCTTCAGCCTTTTTTATCATCCTTTTAATTTTTTACAAACTATTTTAAAAATATATATATATATACTTGTTATTTATACATTTTCATTCATCAAACTCGTAATTGTTTTTAGTTTTCATCCATAATATTTTAATTTTTTAGTTATCATTTTAAATTTTATTAATTTTATATATATTTCATTGGTTTTATTTTCTTTTCTATCTTCTTATACTTTATATAATTTTTTTATTATTATCATTTTATCTCATTTTGTAACATTTTCTTCTTATTCTTAATAATAATTATTTCTATATTTTAATATTTTTGGTTATCATTTTAGATTTCTTTAATATATATATATATATATATATATATATATATATATTTTTTATTGATTTTATTTATTTCTGACGTTCTTATATTTTGTATAAGTTTTTTATTCTCATTGTGTCTCATTTTCATAATATTTTTCTATTCTTAATCATAATTATTTCGATTATTTATATTTTTTATGGTTTTTTGCTTCTAGTTTTTAATTATTGTAAATTTTTAGTAATTATATTTTTACTTTTAGTCTTATAATTTGATATTTCACTTTTATTGAAATTTATTTATTTTTGTTTATTTATTACGTAGAAATATGAAAAATGTATTTAAATTTTATATTATATAATATTTATATAATTATGAGATTTTAAATTATAAATTAAATTAAATTCAAATTTAGAATTTATGTTTCAATAGTATTAAGTATTACATTTAAATTAAATAATTTTAATATATGTTTTAGTTGATGATGTTGAAAAGTTTGATGAAAATTAACCAATCAAGGGGGGCTGATGTGGCGGCTTGAGAGAGCCCCCCTTTCTCCTATTATATATAGGATTCTTTCTTAAATAAGTCATCTTCAGTTAATTCATCGCTTCTTTCTTTGTTTTTTTTTTGGGGTCTTTTTTTTGTTTTGATTTTTCATCTGAAATGATACTTATATTAACATTGGTGGAATACGGTTTTTGGAATACAAAAGTTGGTAGAAGACAAACCCTTCTCCGGAAACTAAAACGACGGATTAACGGAATATCCCCGCAAACAAAAGCCTATAAAAGGTTGCTAAAGCCCACAAAAGGTTGCTAATCCTACAACTAAGATAACCATAGTCAGAAAGAACAACATCTAACAATAACAAGAGAAACTTGCACATCATAACACCCGGTAAGAACAAGAAGTGAGATAATTCGTCGTTGCCCACGGCCTACCGAACGAAAACATCAACTCCCTGGAGACGAACAAAAAACCACTCTCGCGTCACTCGAAACCAAAAACAAAGCTTCACAACCCGACAAGAAATAACCTAAGAAAGTTCCCCTAAACCTCTTTCGGATACGGTACTGACACAATCCCATGTGCCCGGAAATACCTAAATAGAAGCCCATAACTAACCCATGATCTCCAACGAAGCCTAACCAATCCAAGACCTCAAAGTCAAGACTAAAACCGAAAAACCGGATTGAAAAGCACTCACAAAGAACAACACCAAGAACCACGATAATGCAAGCTAACAAGTTAAAGTAGAAATTGACCATTAACCTATCCACTTAGAAGAAGAAACCAAAACAAAACCTAGACAAAAACAAACCAGCAAAACCCGTTGTTCCGAATCCAGGCGGTTTAACAGACTACACCAAATTAACTATACTAATTAATCCCAAATCCAAACCAGAAACATCACTCACATCAACCCAAAAACTCTGTAAACAAACGAATCGAGCTAAAGAGCATCAAGACTCGGCCCACCTATGCGAAGAAACAGCCGGAGGGATCGACGGCAGAACTGAGCTGCATCATCTCCAGAAGGCAGAGCAGATGCCTCATAAGAAGAAGCCGAAGACAAAGAAGGACGTGACAGCTGAGGACGACGACGGATTCCGGCACACTGCTAGGGACAGGCGACAGCGGATCTGCACCCAGAGTAAGCAGAACGACGGAGAAGATGAACCGGTGAGAAGGACAGGGGCGATACTACTTTTATCTAAGCTCGGCCGGACTCCTCCGGCGGCGAAGGCGATGCTCGCCGGCCGCCGGAGAGATGAGAGCGATTTGGGGTGCGGCTCTTCGGGAAAAGCGTCTGAGAGCTTTTTTAGGGCGAGCCAACGTTGATCTTCTTCTGTCGGGGTCTTTTTTGTTAAAGTCTTCCTTTCTTTCTTTGTTTATTTGATAACAAATTTTGCCTATACACGACATGTGTCTTATAATACGCCATCCAAACTTAAAATAATGTTAAAAAATAATAATAATAGCCACCTCGCCAACATCATTACCTTAATATTATTATTATTTTCTGCATTTAACTAAAATCCCAAATATTCTGAGATGTACATATAGGGGGGTGTATTGGATTAGGGGTTTTAGAAGTTTTTAGGGGATTTTAAAGTTGGTGGGATTTGGATGGGATTTGAGGATATTTAGGTGATTTTGGTGGAATTTAAAAATAGAAATAAAAATCTATAGGTGATTTAATGAGATGTTTTTTTTAAAAAATTTCAGAGTGGTTTGGGTGACTTTGATTTGTTTCAAGACATTTGCACCGTATTTGTTAACACTGCCAGTCACTTAATTTGAACTACTTTTTTCTCCCACGTTTGAAAAAGCATCTGATTAATTTTGTGTTAGTATATGTATCATGTCGTATATGATTTTCAGATCACTCTTTTAGTGGGTCTGATTAAATCCAATGATCAGTAACAAGCCTTCATGATTGTTCTGGTCCTGTTCGTTTCTTCTACGGATACCTTTTTCAGCTTATTGAGATGTTTATTACTGGGCTTATATAATATGCTTTATTTATGATCCTTGAGTTACTCAATGTCACAGAATCATACTAAAGCGAAGCTCAATTAACGGGAACTCCTTGGTGTTGTCATGAAGAATTTAATCTATGGAAGGATGAACTACTTATACTCTGGTAAAGGACAAGAGATGGCCCCAACCATGGGAGCACACGAAAACACACTGCGTGTCCGTAAGCTACCACTTGTTGATACACTGTATGTTTCTTGGCGTGAAGGGTCAGTCCTTTTAGTCTCGATTACATAAATCTTGAACTTAGCAATTGGTGTTTTAGGTAGTTAAGGGTTAGTCCTTGTAGTTGCACTCACAGGAATGTTATGTGGCTTCTGGAGCACTTATTTCTTGAGTCATATGTCTTGGATTGTTTATGTTTCCTTTCTTGCTTAGTAGTGGATGGCAGAACCATTAAACTTTGTGATCTTTGTTAGAAGTCTCATTTTCGCTGACCTTAACTTTAACATTCTATCAGTCTACTGTGATGATTTTAGTTCATCTTAACATTTGTATACACTGCCCAATTTTTTGTTTTTTAATGTGTAGTAGGTAGGTATGTCTACTTACTGTGACAAATTTAATTGAACAAAATTGAGTTGGTTGGCACAGACAACTGTATTAACTGGTGACGCCCATCCAGATATCTTGGTACCTAGCTTTCAAGATTTTCATCCTATTTTTATACTGGCCATAGGTTTTTGTTGATCCAAGTTGTTGGTGTAGAGTTGATAATATTCTTGTCTCCACCGTTAGCTTATTGAATTTATTGTTGGCATCACGGAAACCTTGATTGATTGCATCCACCAGTGACCGTAATAACAATTTGTGTTCAGGTCCAGACCATGAATGATACTGACCTTGCCTTTCACATCTTGTGGACCTCCCATTGTGTGAGAACTAACTAGACATAAAATAAGCAAAAGTAAATTGAAAAGAATACTCACGTGAACAATAGTCCAAAATTCATGAAATCCAAACAAATAGTTGAACCAAACATGGAAGTAAGCAAAATTAAATTGAAAAGAATACTCACTTTACTTTGGTAGAAAAATAGATGATCCGTGAAGTATAGAAAGAAATTTGGTAAGCCTCTCTCTCTCTCTCTTTTAGAATCTGATATGAAAACAACGATGTTGATCACATATATATACGTACGGTCATATATTGTAACCCTAGTAAAACAATGAAATAAGAAGCCCATGTTTATATTTTATGAAAAAGAGCAGCCCATATATAAGAATAGATAACGCACTTGGATGCGTCAAAAATGAAAACCCAAAAAAGAAAGGAGAAGATACTTGTCATGTTCTCGTGCCCCTGAAGATTTGTTTCTTGAGGACAAGAGCTCTCTCTATCGTAGTGACTCGTCTCCTCTGCAACCTTCGCACACACACTGGCGATTTTCTCTGCATATCCAACCTGCACCATCCAAATACTATCAACTCTGTTTTCACACCTTCCCACCTGTGGTGATTATATATACATTTGTATAAGACTTTAAATCAGTAATATATTTGCTTCGTATAGTAGTGGCATGACAAAACCACCTTGATACGCTCTTACTCCCTGATGGCTACATTTTTTGCGTCCTCAGTGCCCTTGATGGTTTCTTTTAACTCTTCTATCTTCTTAACCCTTTATTTGTCACCGCCAAATACCTTTGACGATGCAGCTTCTAGCTTCTCTGCTCTTCCTTTTAGTGACTAAAGCTCAGATAGAAGCGTATGTACTGTCAGTAAAGCACTAGATCTATCTGCAAATGCGCCCTAGACAGCCATCATTAGGCCAAGGTAATCGTGGAGTGTGTCCTGACATCAAAGAGTAGCTCCTTAATGAAACTCAGATTAAGCTCGGGCAAGAGTGGAATATATTCTTTGTATAGATACTGACATATTGGTACTGGTCTCTAAGTTACCAGATGATTGACCGTCTGAGAATTCAGCTCTCTGTAAAATCTGCTAGCTTTAACAGCTGCGGTGGCTAAATTCTTCATATCGTTGACACGAGCTCTTTGAAAATTGAAGACAGCTTCTTCCTTCTCGAATTTTGTCAGTTTAATGAATGCTAATCCCAGTTCTCCCATAGTCTCCCCCATGTGTTGATGTGCCTTCACGAGTGTTTCAGCCTATGAAAACAGAACCATGAAAATTACTGAGCTAAGTGATGCATAAATGAAGTTAATAAATATGAGATTTTAGCTGCTGCGAAATATTACGTATCTGTTGCTCAAGATCGTGCATGTTCTCCTTCTTCTCCAAGAAGTCTTTATCTTATGTGCTCGTCCGCAGCGGTAACTTCCCTTCTACATGAAGATCTACTTTCAACTCTTCTCTGCTCTACAAAATTTTGCTTGGCTCTCCACCACACTCTTGTCTGGTCAATTACCAATTGGGGAAGATGAGATGAAAGACTATGAAGAAGACGAGATTCTGCCCAGAAACGAAGAAACTGAAATTCTTCAATTCCTTATCGAAGTGACCGAAAATTACCAAAATTGATCTAACAAGAAAAGAGGAGATAATTACTGGGTGTATTCAGAACTCCGGACTTTTTATGGATATGCACGAATTGAGATTTTTTAATCTGACTGTTCATAAGAAAGGAGAAAAAGAGAGAGAAACTAACATTTTTAAGTATCTCCAAATAATCTCTTTCCATGTGTTATTCTATTAGGAATGTTTTTAACTAAAAATGTATGCAAAGTCTCTTCAAATCGATCAAAAGGGTTCACCCTAATTTCCTCTCTGGTTCATTTTTCGAGGCAGCCTTTTTTTCAGATCTGAGCTCCGGCGAGAGCTCCTCGGTGGCCGGCGTCCTTTGGCCGGTGCCGGGGAGCAGTCCTTGAGTCTGTAGTTTCTCTTTTCTCAGCGTGTCCCTGCCTTTCTCCGCTTCTTCTCCGCCATATAGGAGCCCCTGGTTTCCGGGTCATCTGTATAGAGCTCCGCCGGTGCTTATGGAGGTTTCCGGAGGTTGTTTATCTCGTCTGCTTGCGCCGGCTCTTGGTGTCGCTCTCCTCTGAGGATGATTTCTTAACGGCGACGAGCCTCTTCCTCGGTTTCTCTTCTGCGTTTCTCATCGACAGCTCCGTGACGAGTAACAGTTTATGTCGCTCTTCCGGGTTCTAGTGCGGTGTTGTTTGCTCTAGTCCTAGTCGTCGGGCTGCTCCTGGTTTTGTCTCTGGTTTGGTTTGGTCGTGGTGTAGAGGCAGTTTCTGGTTTGTTTATTGTGTTAATCGTATTAGTTGGCTTAGCCCCGTATAGCTTTTCTGGGCTGTTTGTCTTTGTGTGGTTGTGTTTATAGTCGTGTATTGCTCTCGGTCTATTTGTGTGTGATGGGTTATGGAGGTTTGTCCTTACCGTGGCTTTGGAGAGGACTCCTATTGGCTACGGGAGGCAGTGACGGGGTCATGCTCAGCCGGCTGTAGCTTGCTCCTCTTTTAATGTACGGTGTTGGCTTTGGCTCTAGTCTCTTCGATTGGCTCATTTTCATTGCTCTGCTGAGGTTTCATGTGTGAATCTCGTCCAAGTTTCGTTTTGGGGTCCGTGGTCTGGATGTTATTTTGTTGCGGGAGCATCTACATTTCAGCGTCGCAGTGATTTGGTCTTCCAAATCTTCTCTTGCGAGGAGATCACCGTTCTTTGGTCGGTAGATGGCCGGGATCGGGTCGACGAGTGTCCGCGTGTAAGAGTTGGAGGTCTTAGGTTGCGGTTTTCCCTTTCGAAGTTTATTGATTCTCTCCTTGAGCTTGGTGCGTCTTTGTCATCGGTTCTTAGTTCGAGCGTGGAGGTTAGTTTCTGCTCTGGTCTACTCGATCTCTTTCTTGTATCTGCTCGGAGTACGGTTGGTTTTGCTCGATTGGTGGACGCCTTCGTGAGGTTAGTCTCGAGCTTTTGTTTCTCAGCCATTCCTCGACATCAAATGTTTCTATGGGAGCATGAAGGAGGGAGTTTATGAGCAGTGTTTCAGTTTGATCGGTGGATCCTCTTGCCCAACTTGATTCCATCTTCTTTTAGTGTCTATTTTGGGTTTTCTTGTATTTGTGTTTAGTCTCTCTCTTGGTTTTAGCCTTTGGAAGGGTCGTATTTCCTTGCCATCTTTGTCTTTCGTATCGGTTCAGCCTTAGTATTCGGTTTGTATCAAACAATGTATTTCACCCTGAATTTTATAATGATATCATATCCTTCAGATGAAAAAAAAAAAAGTCTCTTCAAATCCTTTTTACAAAATTTTGTTTCAAATGATTATTCAGCTTTCAATAACACTCGATTTCATATACTTTTTATAAATTGTTAATTCAATAACAGGGACTTACAAGTGATTTTTAATTAGTAAACATAAATTCCATGTTCAATAACAAAGGATTTGATAAAAAAAATTTAAAATCATTAGTTGAATAACAAGGGATTTTCAAAACACCCCAAAATCTCTTAAAACTCCATATCCAATACATCCCCCATAGTCTGTTTTTTTTTTAAAGATTAGGATGGTTTAGTTCTTGGGCTTTAATCCCCAAATCAGGATCAACAGCTACTAATATCTAGCATGGCGTCGAGTGCTCCTCGCCTCCTCCCATAAAGACTAGCTAGGGGTGCATTGGTGTACAGTCTGGTTTTACATTATAATAATAAACAAAAATCATCTATAGCTAAACGAGTGTCTAGTAAGTAGTAACTAGCAATTATACCGTACTTAAATATCATACAGCTCCAATTTAAAAGACGAAAAAACAACAACAAGAATTTCATTCTATTACGGCGTGATTAGGGTAAAATATTAAAAATTATGTAAGAATATTCTTGGTACTCGGTATATACTACTCCCTCCGTTTCACAAAGAGTGTCGTTCTAGCATTTTTCACACATATTAAGAAAACAATTAAATTTTCTATTTTACCCTTAATTAATTATAGTATATAATGTGTTCACACTCATTAATAAGCTAAAGAGCAAGGATAAAATTGAGAATGTATTTAAAAATTTACATTGAAAATGTAAAACGACACTTATTTTAAAACAAAAATTTAGTCTTAAAACGACACTTAATATGAAACGGAGGGAGTATTGTTTATAAAATTTTAAATGATATTTCTGATTTAGCATTATCCAACTTCCGAGGTTGTAACGTGGGAAGATTCATCTTCCCAACCTTGCACATTGTAGCAACGTGCGAGGCATGTGCGATGTCTACACATGAAATACACATGTAATCAGTTATACAAAAATAGATAGTTATACATATACTATTTATTACTTATGGATACACTCAAAATACTTCTCTTTTGTTCATTTTGAGAATTGTACGTATTATACAATCCAGTTTCTCAATTTCGGTTATAAATCGCGCGACCAACTCCATAACACATATCCAACCTCCAAAGCATATTATTTAATTTGTGAAAATAACGAATATAAACTAATTCGCTTTTTTCCCAAGTATGAATTTTTCTCACTGTACATAGGAAAGCATGTTTCAATAGAATATAAATTACATGTCCCAATTTATTTTTTTGTATACATCTATGATCTATCCATTAACTGTAAGGCGTATAAGAACTTTTTTTGCTTGTTCGAATCATCTATTTTCATTTTGTAGTATATATTGGGACATTTTAGTGTAAAACCCCAAATAGTTTATTTATTAGCTAAATGGTCTTACTAGTTGGAAAATTAGATCACAACAAATATATACACCATTTTTTCTCTATATTACCCCTACACTAAGACAAACGTCAAATAATGCCAACAATCCTAGATAAAATATATGGTAAAATAATCTTGATATTTTAATTTTATTGTGTTATCTACAATTGTATTAGAAGTTAGAATTACATTAAGTTTTTTCAACAACTACATTTTAGATAAATTCAGTTACCAACCCCAATTTTTAAACCCTAAAAACTAAACCTTAAACTCAAACCTTAAATCTTAAAAACTAAACCCTAAACTTTAAAATCTGTTAAATATGGGTTTAGCACCTATCCATAAGCTCATTGGAAATCTAATTAAATCAACTATGTCATCTCAGTCCAAGAAAACAAGCCCGCTAAGGAGTCAACGGCCCAAGGAGGAGTCAGCATCCAAGCGCTATAAATAGGACCCTTCACTCTTAATTTTGGAAGAGATTGTAACTTGCGAGAGGCCGAGCTACTTCTATAAAGCTCCGACCTCGAGTACTGTTTAGTGAGCACGTCATTCGACGGACTCACACCTCGTACCATCTTGTTCATTGCTCGGCTCCGGCCTTAAGATCAATAAAGAATCATTTCGTCCTCACTTTGTATTTATATTTCACTCCGTAGTACAGACATTCCAGATCGCAGCTCGTAATATTGATTAGGTCGGATTTCTGTAACAACAATTGGCGCCGTCTGTGGGGACGAGATAAAACTTCTTTACGATCTAAGACGAAGCCGAGATGACAGGACCTTCACTAGCAAACACCATGATCATGGGAGGACTCCCGACCTGCGGCGACTCAGTGCGATCGATAAAAGAATACAGACGAAGAGTAGAAACGTATCGGCGTCACAGGCCAAGCACGAGCAGCGAGCTCGCAAGCACGTACGGGGTAGAATTCACCAAGGATGATGAGATAGGGTTACACAAACCACATAACGACCCGCTCGTCGTCGAAGTACAGATCGGCGATTGCGAAGTAACAAGAGTCCTGATCGAAACGGGAAGCACGGCCGACCTCATATACGAAGATACCCTGAGAAGGATGGAACTGCACGACTACGAGATCAAGCGCTCAGAAAGGCCACTAACCGACTTTACGGGTAGCACGACAACAACCGTCAGAACCATCAAACTACCGGTTCGCGTAGGGCGAAAAACAGCTATGACCAAATTTGTGATCGTAGACCGGCCGGCAATCTAAAACGCCATTTTAGGCACACCATCGATTCACACCATGAAGGCAGTCCCGTCAATCTACTACCAGTGTGTCAAGTTTCCCACCTCATGCAGAACATTCACGCTCCGCGGAAGCCAAGAAGTCTCCAGCACCTGCTTCCTAGTCGAGCACAAGTTACGCAAAAAATTTCGAGCCTGCCTGCTCGCTGAACCCAAAATAGAGCTACCGTCCCCAGAAGGACCTAACCGCGATGTCGTCGAGAAAGTGAACATCGATATCAGCGACCCAGGACGATGTGTGGGTATAGGCGCAGACCTGAGGAAAGATTTGAAAGACCAACTCATTGAATTCCTCTGCCAAAACGCCTCGACCTTCGCCTGGTTGACGAGCGACATGAAGGGAATCAACCCCACTGTAACATGCCATGAACTTCGTGTTGACCCAGCATTCAAGCCAGTAAAACAGAAATGAAGAAAGTTAGGCCCAGAGCGGTCCCAGACTGTAAACGAAGAAGTAGAGAGACTATCCAAAGCCGGCTCGATAACCGAGGTAAAGTACCCAGATTGGCTCGCAAACCCGGTGGTGGTCAAGAAAAAGAACGGAAAGTGGCCAGTATGCGTCGACTTCACAGATCTTAACAAAGCCTGCCCAAAAGACAGCTTCCCGCTCCCGCACATCGACAGGCTCGTCGAGGCCACTGCAGGCAACGAGCTCTTATCATTCATGGGCGGCTTCGCAGGATATAACCAGATAATGATGCACCCTGACGACCGCGAGAAAACGTCATTTATCACCGATCGGGGCACGTACTGTTACAAAGTCATGCCATTCGGCTTAAAGAACGCTGGAGCAACGGACCAAAGGCTTGTCAATAAAATGTTCGCTGACCAATTAGGACAGACGATGGAAGTATATATCGACGACATGTTGGTGAAGTCGGCCTCAGCCGACGATCACATCACTCACCTTACGACCTGTTTCAGCAGCTTGAACAAATACGGAATGAAACTCAATCCATCGAAATGTACATTCGGAGTCACCTCTGGGGAATTCCTCGGATACATAGTCACCAAAAGAGGAATAGAGGCGAATCCACAGAAGATCACAGCGCTCACAGAAATCCCCTCACCGAGAAACACGCGCGAAGTGCAAAAACTCACCAGGCAAATCGCCGCGTTAAGCCGATTCATCTCGAAATTGACGGACAGATGCCTGCCGTTCTACCAACTCCTTCGAGGGAACAAACAATTCGAATGGGACGACAAATGCGAGGACGCATTCCAACAATTGAAAGAATACTTATCTACACCTCCCGTCTTATCCAAACAAGAAGAAGGAGAAACCCTGTACCTCTACATATCGGTATCGGGCTCCGCAGTGAGTGGCGTCCTCGTCAGAGAAGACAGAGGAGACCAGAAGCCAATCTTTTATATCAGCAAAAGCCTCGATGACGCTGAGACTCGGTACTCCACCTTGGAAAAGCTGGCCCTCGCAGTCGTCACCTCGGCAAGGAAACTCTGGCCATACTTTCAATCTCATTCAGTGACCGTCCTCACCATCCAACCACTGCGAACCATACTCCACATCCCGAATCAATTAGAAGAATGAAAAAGTGGGCAGTGGAACTGAGCGAGTATGATATCGATTACAAACCACGAACAAGCGCAAAATCACAAGTCTTGGCGGATTTCCTGATCGAGTTACCACTAGAGTTGACCCGTGACGGGAACCAAGCCGCAGTCAAGAAGTGGACTCTTCACGTCGATGGTTCGTCTTCCCGTAATGGGTCAGGGATCGGCATCAGACTGACCTCTCCAAACGGGGAAGTACTAGAACAGTCGTTTCGACTAGCCTTCCCTGCATCCAATAACGAAGCGGAATATGAAGCTCTGATAGCAGGACTACGACTAGAAAAGGCGATTGGAGCAAGGCACATTAACGCGTTCTGCGATTCACAACTCGTCGCCAGCCAGTACAACGGTGAGTATGAATCTAAAAACGACCGAATGGGCGCATACTTGAAGGTGGTTCAGAAGCTAGCTAGCGAGTTCGGCATCTTCTCACTCACCAAAATTCCGCGAAGCGATAATTCGCCAGCTGACGCACTTGCGGCCCTCGCCTCCACATCCGATCCAGACTTGCGAAGGGTTATACCAGTCGAATGCATCGAGAAACCGAGCATAGGGCAAACCAAGAACCTATTCGTGATTACCGAACCTGAAGACAGGATGGACGAATCCGACGAGGCAGACGGCTCCGCCACAAAGGATGCCACAGAACAAACGAACGATTGGAGGGACGAGATCATGGCCTACATCTTGAGAGGAGAAACCTTGGAAAATAGATGGGCGGCCAGACGCCTCAAAGCAAGGTGCGCTCACTACGTTATAAGTGATGGGAAACTATACCGCGTAAGCGCATCGAAGGCCCTGCTGTGCTGCGTCAACGGAGAAGAAATCAAATGGGTGTTGGAAGAGACACATGAAGGAGCCGGAGGAAATCATTCCAGTGGTCGGGCGCTCGCCATGAAGATCAAAAGACAGGGACACTTCTGGCCAACAATGATAGCGGACTCTGAAAAGTACGTTGCCCGTTGTGAGAAGTGCCAACGACACGTACCAGACATAAACCAGCCCGCCGAACTTTTGACCACCTCGGCTGCCCCGTACCCGTTCATGTGATGGGCAATGGATATAGTGGGCCCCATGCCGACTTCCCGGCAGAAGAAGTTCGTCATCATAATGACAGACTACTTCACCAAATGGGTAGAAGCCGAGTCCTACGCCAGCATCCGAGACCTCGATGTACAAAAATTCGTGTGGAAGTATATCATCTGCCGCCACGGCCTGCCATACGAGATAGTAACGGACAATGGATCACAGTTCATATCAAATATCTTTGAGGGCTTCTGCGCGAGATGGAAGATCCGCCTAAGCAAATCAACACTCCGCTACCCTCAAGGAAACAGGCAGGCCGAAGCCACAAACAAGACAATCATTGATGGACTCAAGAAACGCCTCGAAAGCAAGAAGGGGGGTTTGTGCTGACGAATTTGACGGTGTGCTGTGGTCGCACAGAACGACCCTAAGACGAGCAACAGGTCAAACTCCTTTCTCTTTGTCACACGGGATGGAGGCAATGGCACCAGCTGAAGCCAGCATACCTACGATCAGGCGCACACTTGCACCAGAACACGATGACCTCAACAACCACATGATCATCGATCGCCTAGATCACGCTGAAGAGAAGCGCGACCAGGCGCTACTCAGAATCCAAAATTACCAACTGCAGGCCACACACTATTATAACAAAAAGGTCAGAGGAAGACACTTTAACGACGGGGACCTCTTCCTACGAAAGGTGTTCGAAAATACCAGAGTATCGAGCAGGAAAACTCGGAGCAAACTGGGAAGGCCCATACATCATCTCAAAGGTCGTGAAACCAGGAGTATATGAGCTCATCACTATGAATGGAGAAGCAATACCCAGGTCGTGGAACGCAAATACGCTCAAACGATACTACTATTAAAAAAAATGTATCAGTGTAAAATCGAACTACGACCGGCTTGATTCCTCCTCGGAGGATACATAGGCAGCCTTTTTAAGGTCCAGCTACTTCAATAAAAATCCCTTTTTCGTCAAAAAAATTTCGCTTGCATTCCCCCACGCTCACCGACGTTATGGCCAAACGATCGGTGAGAACGATGCATTGCTTAAAGAAGTGACTAATGCAAAGTCACGGACCAAGCCGGGCCCAGACCCGCAGAAAGTCACAACTGAACGGATAAAATAAGCCGAGTACCCGCTCGCACATTCAGTTCAGACAAGACTTCAACAGGATAAGCCGAGCACGTACTCGCACCTAAAATTAAATATAAAGCAAGATAAGCTGAGCTCGAGCTCACCCTCAACAAGAACTACAGGATAAGCCGGCATCAGATCTGCACCTACGATATACCACAGGGTAAGCCGAGAACGTACTCGCCCCTCCGAGTCAGATACAGGATAAGCCGAATTCGCTCCAAAAAACTATTAACAGGATAAGCCGACAACAGTACCGCACCTAAAAACAGCCACAGGATAAGCCGAGCACGTACTTGTACCAAAAGGTTATTACGGGATAAGCCGGCGATCGCCCGCACCCCAAAAAGATATAAAGGTTACAGGATAAACCGAGCACGTTATCGTCCCTAAAACCCATTAACAGGATAAGCCGGCAATAACCCCACCCCTAAAAACGCAGAAGAAACAACTAAAAACAAAAACACAACCAACCTCATTCATTGTTTAAAAAACAAACGGGAAACAAAAAGGTTCATAAGGGACCAAGTAACAGAACAAGCGTCAACAACAAAAACAAAGATAAAACCTAACTTTCCCCCGCAGGAACAAGCCCTTCACCACGAAGCCTCGCAACATCAGCAGCGGTGATGATCCCCTCATTCGAACCATGCACGTCCCAGATAAATCTGAGGGATTATGGTGTTTGTTCAAGGTTTAATTCCCATATTTCAACCTAACACATAATCTTAACAGATCTAGGTTCTTGCAAAACGAATCATAAAACCAACCAAACCTGGATCATTACCTTTCAGATTGCAGCGGATAATTGATGGTAATGATGAGATCAGTTAGAACAGATGAACAACCTGCTCCTCCTTTGGTATCCACACTCTTACAAGCTGGGATGGCTGCTAGACCAAAGAGATGGATCAGATCAGAAAGAGAGAGTTAGAGAGAGAGACACACTCGCGGCTGCCCTAGAGAAATCGCAAGCCTTGCTCTAATGCCTTAGGGTTTCGATTTCTTAATCCTCTTTAACTCTCTAAATGGGCCCAAGTCTAATGACTAATGACTCATTTATTATTTGGGCCCAAGACACAAATCAGACAAAAGCCTGCATTTTGTCTGGCCCAATTCTCTGATCCAATACAGTAAATGCCATTGCATCTTACCGTATTAATTCCATTTAACTTTCCCGTTAGCTATGGTGTGTGACCCTTCGGGATCATACAATACTGGTAATAAGTCCTAAACTTATAGATCATGAGCGGGCTCTAGCAAGTCATCATGATCACCCAGTATTTATGACTTATGTCTGATCTCGACATTTATCATACTTTCTAGAGATAGTACAGTAGATTTCAGGACATTCCCAACAATCTCCCACTTGTACTGGAATCCTACATTCCCTAGTCCTTTTGTCTCAATATCTCGATCTGGCATAAGGCAAGATGCGTGTCATCCTTATATAGCCAGACCATGTTCATCGGACCAGATTTGATACTGACAATGCAAACGACTTGGGCAAGTCCGTTTGGGAATGGCCATTCTCTTACCAGCTATCAAATCTCCGATTGGCCTAGAGATATTACCTCCGTTAAACGGCAGGGACAAATCCCATCTTGTTCCATCACTATGAACTACACAATTCATAATACACCCAACCAAGGTCCGTATAGCTCCCAGTTACGAAACAGCGTTAGACAATGATCAAAGCGTATCACTCCATGTGCAGCCACATGCATGCGAACTCAGGTCTAAGGACTATACTCTATAGTCGTATATGAGAACCTCTCATGACACAGATATTAATATCTTGTAGAGTTCTCATCAGCGGGCCATGTCCGGTCATATGCTCCCCTACATATACCTATGTGTCGACTTTGATGCCGCGCATCTATGACCCCTCGAAACTTGGTCATAAGTCTCAACACAATCTAGTCTCAACAGGTTGTTGGTGTTCCAATTTCAACAACCTTCGACTATGGACACTATGATTTATGTCATTTCGTTAAATATGGGGTTTCAGGATCAAGTCTACTCATGTACTTCGATGGCCCATATATAATGACATGAATCATTTTGGAACGATTATTTTATATCACAGTTAAAAATAATCCAGAAATAAAAATTTCATTAACATTTAAAATGTTTACATGAACCAATCAAAATAACTAAAATAAAGCCCTCACAACTCCCACTCAAAAAGAGATTACATATGAATATCTTTAATTCCTACAGCAGCAGTATGCAACTCGTGCTTAGGTCTCGGGAGTGGCTTTGTCAACGGGTCAGCCACGTTCTCATCAGTGGGAACTCTGCTGACCATCACTTCACCTCTATTCACTATATCACGAATCAGGTGATACCTTCTCATAATGTGTTTGGATTTCTGATGATGTCTCGGTTCCTTGGCTTGAGCAATTGCACCATTGTTGTCACAATACAGTGCTAGAGGCTCAGTGGCATTTGGAAATACACCGAGTTCAATCAAGAAGTTCCTTATCCAAACTCCTTCCTTCGCAGCTTCTGAAGCAGCGATGTATTCAGCTTCAGTTGTGGAATATGCCACGGTGCTCTGCTTGGAACTCTTCCAACTTACTGCACCGCCATTCAGACAGAAGATGTAGCCAGACTGTGACCGGAAATCATCCTTATCTGTCTGAAAACTTGCATCCGTGAATCCACTGATTTCAAGCACTTCACTTCCTCCGTAAACCAAGAACTTATCCTTAGTATTCCTCAAATACTTCAGGATATTCTTTACGGCAATCCAGTGACTCTCACCTGGATTAGACTGGTACCTACTCGTCATGCTTAGTGCATAAGCAACATCAGGACGAGTACAGATCATGGCATACATGATAGATCCTATAGCCGAAGCATAAGGAATCCTACTCATGCGCTTAAGCTCATCAGGTGTTTTAGGACACTGATCCTTGCTTAGTGTAGCACCATGTATCATTGGCGTGAACCCCTTCTTGGATTTATCCATTCCGAATCGATGCAGGACTTTATCTATATAAGCATCTTGACAAAGTCCAATCAGCTTTTTAGATCTGTCTCTAAAGATTCGGATTCCAAGAACATACGCGGCTTCACCCATGTCCTTCATGGAAAAACAACTTCCCAGCCAGTCTTTAACAGACTTCAGCATTGGAATATCATTTCCAAGAAGCAATATGTCATCGACATATAGGATAAGAAACGCCACTTTGCTCCCACTAGTTTTCTTATACACACATTGTTCCTCTTGGTTTCTGATGAAGTCAAAGTTCTTTATTGCTTCATCAAAACGAAGATTCCAACTCCTCGATGCTTGCTTCAATCCATAAATGGATTTGTGAAGCTTGCATACTTTCCCAGCATTCTTAGGATCAATGTAACCGTCAGGTTGTGTCATATACACATCCTCCTCCAAAATTTCATTCAGGAAGGCGGTTTTCACATCCATCTGCCAAATCTCATAGTCATAATAAGCGGCAGTCGCTAGGAGAATCCGAATTGATTTCATCATTGCCACTGGTGAATAGGTTTCATCATAGTCTATACCATGAATTTGCTTGAAACCTTTTGCCACCAACCTGGCCTTGTAAATCTGGACATTTCCATCCATGTCAATCTTCTTCTTGAAGATCCATTTACACTCGATGGCTTTTGCACCAGCAGGTAAATCAACCAGTGAAAACACTCGGTTAGTAGACATGGAGTCCATCTCGGATTCAGTGGCTTCACGCCACTTTAAGGAGTCAGGGCCCATCATGGCTTCTGCAAAGTTTGAGGGTTCATCACCGTCAATGATCAAAAGATCATGGCAATTAGTCACGAGGAATCCCTGATATCTATCAGGTTCGTGACGGATCCTTCCGGATCTTCGAACTTCAGGTACTGCAGGTTCAGGTTCTATTACAACTTCATGTAATTCATCCTGCTGTTCTTCCTCATTAGGTTGAACAGGTTCCTGTCCTTCTTGAATTTCATCAAGTTGTACCTTACTCCCACTATCTTTTCTAGAGAGAATCTCCCTTTCAAGAAAAGTACAATCCCGAGCAACAAAGATTTTGTTCTCGTATCGCAGATAGAAGTAATAAGCCTTGGTATCCCTAGGATAACCAATGAAGTAGCATTTGTCAGATTTTGGTGTAAGCTTGTCTGAGATTAATCTTTTGACATAGGCTTCACAACCCCAAATTCTGAGAAAAGACATTGCTGGAGCTTTTCCAGTCCATATCTCATATGGTGTCTTTGCTACTGCCTTTGATGGCACTCTGTTCAGTGTGAACGTTGCGGTGAGCAAAGCATATCCCCAAAGGGATATAGGAAGGTCTGTGTGACTCATCATGGATCGGACCATATCTAACAATGTCCGATTCCTTCTCTCAGACACACCATTTCACTGAGGTGTTCCAGGAGGTGTGAGTTGGGAGATAATCCCACACTCACTCAGATGATCACGAAATTCCTGGCTCAAGTATTCTCCTCCTCGGTCCGACCGAAGAGCCTTAATACTTTTACCAAGCTGGTTCTGTACTTCATTCTGGAATTCTTTGAACTTTTCAAAGGTTTCCGACTTATGTTTCATCAAGTAGACATATCCATATCTACTGAAATCATCAGTGAATGTAATGAAGTACTGAAAGTTTCCTCTAGCACTTGTGGACATTGGGCCACACACGTCAGTATGTATCAGGCCCAATAGTTCACTGGCCCTTTCTGTGGGTTTATTGAAAGGCGCCCGTGTCATTTTGCCCATTAGGCAAGATTCGCATTGCTCACAAGACTCAAAGTCAAATGAGCCCAAGAGTCCATTCGAATGGAGCCTCTTGACGCGTTTCTCACTAATATGCCCCAAACGACAATGCCATAGAAACGTTTCATTTTCTTCGTTAGATTTGAACCGTTTTGTATTTATGTTATATACTGGAGCACATTGATCCAGCATGTACAACCCATTTATAAGAGGGGCACAGCCATAGAACATATCATTGAGATTAAAGGAACACAATTTATTCTTAATAGAAAAATCAAATCCTTGCAAATCCAACAATGAAACTGAAATGATATTTCTGCTTATAGCAGGTACAAAATAACAATTCTCAAGTTCTAAAATCAATCCAGAAGGTAAAGACAACAAGTAAGTGCCAACGGCCAGTGCTGGAACCTTCGCTCCATTGCCAACCCGCAACTCTACTTGCCCTTGCTTCAACCTTCTACTGTTGCTGAGCGCCTGCATATTAGTACAAATATGAGCCCCACATCCAGTATCTAATACCCAAGTGGTATTATCAGAAGTAGTAGTATTTACTTCAATAACAAAAATACCTGAAGATTTAGTCTCCAAGGACTTCTTCTTCTTCAGACTTTCCTGGTATTTCTTACAGTCCCTGCGATAATGCCCTGCCTCTTTGCAAAAGTGGCAGATATCAGAAGGCCCAGCTTTAGACACGGGCTTGGGCTTGGCCTTTTCATTGCTGACTACCTTGCCCTTTCCCTTGTCTGCAGCGGATTTCTTAAAACCCTTGCCCTTCTGCACCATGAGTACAGACGACTCCTTGGTCTTCTTCAGATTCGGTTCTGCAGTCTTGAGCATACCATGTAGCTCAGGCAAAGTCTTTATCAACCCATGCATATTATAGTTCAAAATGAACTGGTCATATGCAGGAGTAAGAGACTGCAGAACGATATCACAAGCAAGCTCTTGGCTTATAGGACAGTCGAGCCTAGTCAAATGATCGAGATAACCCATCATTTTCAGAACATGTGGACTCACTGCTGCATCCTTAGCCATTTTACAGTCCAAGAGATTCTTAACAGTTTGGAATCTCTCTGTACGAGCCTGCTCCTGAAACAACGCTTTCAGATTTGCCATCAGCTCCATGGGACAAGTCAGGCCTTCCCACTGCATCTGCAGTTCGGGAGCCATTGTCGCCAACATCAGGCAAATCACGTCATTAGCATCTGAAGAATGCGTATCCCAAGCATTTTTCACAGCTTCTGCGGCATTATTCGCAGGTCTAGGTTGGAGAACTCTTTCAAGGACATAAGCCTTCTTCTCCTGCCTGAGCACAAGTCTCAGGTTCCTGGACCAGTTCAGGAAGTTTGATCTGTTCAGTTTGTCCTTCTCAAGGGCAGACCGGATCGAGAAAGTGTTTTGAGTTGTTGTGCTTGACATAGCTGAAAATATGAGACAATAGAGATTTAGTTATTATGTTCATAAAAGAGTAATCTTAAAAACTTATAAGAAAACTCGCATTGCATTCAAAATTTCTTTGTTTAACCTCATAAGAATGCAATGATTCCGAGACCCATGTTCAGCTAAATCCAAAGTGGGCCACTGGCCGTCACCCGGAATTAGCTTTACTTGGTAAGCATACACACAGCTAGTTATATCTCATATAACTCTCGGTTGTGAATTGGACCCGAGGCCCAAATTCACCAGATGTCTCAAGGCCCGGGACTCCCGATGGCCCAGTCAAGGAAACCAATCTCTTACAGTCAAATAATCACTAAAGTCTGGGACTCCCAATGAAATTAGTGACTATATACTACTTTACTTACGCGAAAACAGACACCTCACACTGTAAGCCATATCTGTAATCGAATAAGCGTTAAGTAGCTGGCAAGATTGGAAAGACATCCAAGCTTGATATTGTTTTTGAGGATTTTAAGTTTTATTTCCAAAAATAGAAGATTACTATTTTGGGAAACTTTCTTATATTAGAAACTTTCTAAATTTAGTAACATACTAAAAATAGAAATTTCTAATTTAATATTTTATTAAATATTTTGGGTTGGGTCACAAATCATAGGCCCAATTCTTGGCCCAAGACCATAGAATTCCAGTTGGCCCAATAATTTGACATAACCGATCCGGTTTATTAATTCTGGTCCAAGACCAAATTAACTATCAAAACCATCGGTTATTTACTAAACCAGACCAGCTCTAAATTATTTGGTCCAACCAAATCAAACTTAGACCAGCCTTCGGTTTAGGTTAAAATTCAATTTTTGAATTTCAATCCGGTTTAACCAGAAATTAAATAATACCATGTATTAAATAATTTCCAGCAAACCGCGATTCGGGTTAACCGCTTGAACCACCAATTAAATTGGATCGGTTCAGTTAAATCCAAAACCGGGAAGAAACACCTAGTGTTTTAGCCAATTTGATTTAACTTGCGGTTTAAGGCTTTAAACACACGATTAACCGCCAATTAAATGGACCGGTTAAATTGGTGTGGTTTTGGGCAACGAACCGCGAAGCTCGGTTTAACCGATTGACTATTCGCGGGACGTAAAATTTTAACGGGCCAAATGATCGGATCCATGATCCAACTCGGCCCATTAACGCAATTTGTGGCCCATGATCCATCCGAGACCTTGCGGCTGCTCACGATCGCAAACGATCGATCATCGCAACACACGATCACGCTCAGCTCTCGGCATCACGACACACGCATCACATACCGATCACGCATCACGGCCCATGTGATCATCACGGTCACGATCGCATACCTTGCCTCACGATCGGATTGATCGATCTCGGCTTAGGGCATCACACGATCTCATGCACACACATGATCGAAAGCGATCCTCGATCACTCGATCAGCATCACTCGGCAATATGCTTACCGAGACCATATGCATGCGAGCCAATTAGGGTTTAAATAATCGGCTCAAAAAACATGCCGAGACCAAATCATGATCACCATGCGATAGGGTTTAATGATATTAATCATTTTTAATTCATTCAAAATTGATTCTAATCATTAAACATTCATATGATCCAATTTTACAAGAAACCTAATGCCCTGGCTCTGATACCACTGAGGGATTATGGTGTTTGTTCAAGGTTTAATTCCCATATTTCAACCTAACACATAATCTTAACAGATCTAGGTTCTTGCAAAACGAATCATAAAACCAACCAAACCTGGATCATTACCTTTCAGATTGCAGCGGATAATTGATGGTAATGATGAGATCAGTTAGAACAGATGAACAACCTGCTCCTCCTTTGGTATCCACACTCTTACAAGCCGGGATGGCTGCTAGACCAAAGAGATGGATCAGATCAGAAAGAGAGAGTTAGAGAGAGAGACACACTCGCGGCTGCCCTAGAGAAATCGCAAGCCTTGCTCTAATGCCTTAGGGTTTCGATTTCTTAATCCTATTTAACTCTCTAAATGGGCCCAAGTCTAATGACTAATGACTCATTTATTATTTGGACCCAAGACACAAATCAGACAAAAGCCTGCATTTTGTCTGGCCCAATTCTCTGATCCAATACAGTAAATGCCATTGCATCTTACCGTATTAATTCCATTTAACTTTCCCGTTAGCTATGGTGTGTGACCCTTCGGGATCATACAATACTGGTAATAAGTCCTAAACTTATAGATCATGAGCGGGCTCTAGCAAGTCATCATGATCACCAAGTATTTATGACTTATGTCTGATCTCGACATTTATCATACTTTCTAGAGATAGTACAGTAGATTTCAGGACATTCCCAACAAAATCGACCTGCCAAAATATCCCTTCGACGATCCCGGCCACCCAAAGGAGTCATGTGAAGGTCCCCCTCGGAGAGCTCAGTATAGTCCATCGAGTGAAGCTCCTCCCTAAGAATCTTCTCGTCCATAACTAATCGCTCAATCTTCGATCTCGGAACGCCTAGAACACCATCAACCAGAAGCCGGTATGATGCTAAAACTAAGGCGACTTGGTTCATCTCCAAACATTTACCCAGAGAACGTGCTTCCTCCTCCCTAGCCCGCCTGATTTTTGCCAAACGAGCCTCCGCCTTACCAAAAACTTCGGCCTTCGATTGAGCAACCTCACGAGCACAAGACGCGCGCAGCTTACTACACTCTGACCGATAAGAAACTTGGGCAGCAAGTAATACGTCCCTCTCCCGCAGAGCATCAGAAAACCGAAGCTCAAGGCCTTTAGCCCTCTCCTTTTCGCGACCAAGAACCTCGCTAACTCCCTCTAGCTCGCGAACCTTGGAACACGCCTCAAGAAGTTTCGCCTCAAGCCTCTCCTTCTCAAGCTTCAACGCACGGATCTCTTGCTCATAATCATCAGTCAATCGATTCTCATCCATAATTGCCTAATAGAGGAATTAAACTTCGTAAAAAAAAAGGGAATCTTACCCGGACACGAGAGCGCCCAACCTCACGATGTAGGTCGGACTGAAAAAACGAGGAAACCGGAAAACGGTTGGTCGATGAATTTGACCCCCACCGATCGGAAAAATCGAGTGCACGCGTCAGCGTCACTCATAATCTCCTCGGGGCCAGAATATTCAAAGTGTACTGAAAAGTCAACCGCTCTAGCATGAACTGACAACGCAGGTACGGACGAAGAAGCCAGACAGCCCCCATCCGTGTTTACCTTCTTTACCTTAGGCAAATGGCAGTCACCACTAGTAACATCAGCCGACATGATCCCAGACGACCGACCTTCCTTGAGCCTCCACTTGGCCGCGCCAACATCTATACGAGAAAAGCATCTTCGTATCCTCTCCATCTTGACATCGGGCCACACCAGAGGACCAAGCGAGGACAGCTTCCTCAAACCCAGAGAAAAAACTGTCGGATAGGAAGCACTGAACGTACGACGATCTGAAAAGAGAGAGCTCGGAAAAATTCAAAAGAAGATAAAAGTAGACAAGAGAAAGAAAGGGACTATACCGTGGTCATGGTTCCATGATGACCGAAACGGCCTGTTGCTGTCAGGAACCGAAGCATCGTTAACCTTCACGAAAAAATACATGTCCTGCCAATCAGATATCTTACTCACCGCCCCAGAAACAAGTTTTAGCCCGTACAGACTCCTCGCGGAAACATAGCGCGTGCCAGCAATCGTTTTGTTTGTAGAAATCCTCATCACTTCCTCAAAAAACCGAAGAGTCACATCAACCCTTCCCTCAACACCAATCAATAAAATGGCGACCATATTGTGAATCGCGGCTGGACAAAGTTGGGAAAGAGCGATGCGACGCTGCTCACAATAACCGATCAGAAGCTTAGGAAGAGGAAACCAAAGGTGTCATTTCACAAACCAACAGTCATAAAGACATATCCACCCGTCAGGAACTGACCACGGCCGCTCATCCATAGTCGGGAGACGAAGCACAAGGCCAAGGATACACGCATGAGCCCTCACGATCTCATCCAAAGTCGATTGCTTGCACGAAGATCCCTGAATCTCGCGAGAAACCAAAACCTTTTTTACCCGAGGTGTCTCACGAACAGTACCCAAACCAGAGCTATTCACTTGAAACTCTGGGACATCGAAACGAAGGCGGCGACGCACGAAAGACGAACTCTTCACACGATCCAACGATCCTTCTTCACCACCGGACGTCTTCAAAAAAGGGGAGTCAGTTCCCAGAGAAACAAACGAGCCGTCAGTATCACTGTCACTACTAGAAGAGGAGGAATCGGATAAAGAACTCATCGCTGAGAATCAAACGAAAAACAAAATAGAAACATAAAGAAATGAAGGAAAGGGCCTCCTCTGAAGAGTATTTGTACCAGGAAATCTTCAGCAGACATTCAGGAAACATCATCATTCCCTTTTTTGCAAATCCCAAAGCTCGACGGTTGCCCATATGACGTAGCAGGAGATACGCAACAACCCCTTCTTCGTACAATCGTTAGTGATTTCCTGTCCCCCAGTAAAACGAAGACACGTGCGCTAGAGTACATAAGCTCTAAAAGACCCGAAAATCGAAAAAACGATTTTAATCAGATTTCCTCTTGACTTAAATGCTCAAGAAAATCAGCCGAGCTCAGCATCTTGACTCGACGAACTGGGGGGGGGGACTAATTGTTGGATATGGGTTTAGCACCCATCCATAAGCCTATTGGAAATCTAATTAAATCAACTATGTCATCTCGGACCCTTCACTCTTCATTTTGGGAGAGATTGTAACTTGCGAGAGGCCGAGCTACTTCTATAAAGCTCCGACCTCGAGTACTGTTTAGTGAGCACATCATTCGACGGACTCACACCTCGTACCATCATGTTCATTGCTCGGATCCGGCCTTAAGATCAATAAAGATTCATTTCGTCCTCACTTTGTATTTATATTTCACTCCGTAGTTCAGACATTCCAGATCGCAGCTCGTAATATTGATTAGGTCGGATTTCTGTAACAACAAAAACTAAATCCTAAACTCAAACTTTAAACCATAAACTCTAAACCCTAAATTTTAAAAACTAAATCCTAAACTCTAAAAAATAAACCCTAAACTCTTACCCTAAATCCTAAATCTTAAACCCTAAAAATAAACCCTAAACCCAAACCCTAAACCCTAAAAACTAAACCCAAACCTTAAACCCAAACCGTAAATACTAAACCCTAAAAACTAAACCCGAACCCTAAACCCAAACCATAAACCCAAACCCTAAAAACTAAACCAAACTCTAAACATTAGACCTTAAAAACTAAACTCTAAACCCAAATCCTAAATCCAAACCCGTAACATAAAGACTAAATCCTAAACACTAAACTCTAAACCAAACCCTAAACGCTAAACCCATAATTTTAAGAAGGTGAAATAGAAAATAAAGAAAAAAAAATCATCAAAGAGAACAAAGAGAAAAGAGCAATTATAATTTAATTATATAGTTGTCTAGGATGTATGCCTAGAAAGGATTCGTACGCGGCTGGTTTGGCTTGGATATTCAATCTCGAGAACCAATTTATCTCGTCTCACTCCACGGGCCTCTCCCATGTCTCGTCCCCTCTTTTAGCAGAAAGTTTGGCTCTGAGGGCTTCAATGGAGAAGGCCGTGGAACTAGGGATCCGATCAATTTCATTTGAATCGGACTCCTCACAACTGATTACAGCCATTGCTACAGGCTCATCGTATTCGGCACTCTACGGAGTCCTCTGCGACATACGATCCTTATTTCCTCTCTTTGATTTTATTAGTTTCAAGTTCATCAGTCGCAGTCTCAACACTAGCGCTGACTCTCTGGCTAAGCATGCTTTAAGCCATTTTGTAATGCAGAACTCCTTATTTCCCTAAGTTAATAAAATTTTTCAGTGACAAAAAAAAAAAAAGTTAAAAGTATAATACATTTCATGTTTTTATTTTTTATTCATAGATCATAGAGTAGTGTAGGATATATGTTTTTAAGAGAGAAATGTATGGTCTATAGGAACAATTATGTCTTTTTATAATTGAATAGTTGAGTCAAAAAGTAAAATTTTCACAAAACTAATATTAGTCTTATACATGGCCATTTTTTTTTTTTTGAACTTCATACATGGCCATTTGTTCCTAATTCTCTATATTTTACATAAATTCTTTACTATTCCTAGCTATTTGTTTTTATCACCTTATCAACAAAACTTTATTTTTTATTTTAAACATTTGTGCTATTACTATTCCTATAAAGGTACATTTTAAGTAATCTATTTTACTTATATAGTATTTTTATCGCCAAATTTAGCATTATTCTGATATAATATTTCTAATTTCTTTTTAGAAAACATTTTTCAAGCAGATCCTTCTTTTAACTATATTTAGAAATTAGAAAAGAAAGTCCCTTCGGGACATCCGAAAAAAGATTGGCCAAAAAAGTTATAATGCGCATTCTATTTTTAAAAACATTGCCATCTGAATTTTTTTTTGTCAAAAAAAATGTTATATACGATCAACCATTGCCCTGATGGCACGTGTACGCCTCCAAATCAATCGGAAAAGTCCTTTAAAATGTTTTCCACCGTCAAATAAGTATCTATCCATTTGCTGACTCAGCCGGATAATCCTAAACCGGAGCTACCTCACCGTTAAAATAGTAAAAAACCGAGCAAAAGAGACAGAAATGCCAATCAGTAGTGGTAAAAAGATTACACGTGGCAACAGATGGTCAGAGTTATCCGGTACTTATCCGGTTGGGGAAAAAAATAAAATTGGCCCCACACACGACCCCTTCGCACGAAACGCGACATCACGGCGCCGTTTGAAAGTCTATAAATAGAGAGATCGGTCGCAGAGAACAAGACATCAAACGAGAAAACCGATAAAAACGCACTACGTGCAATTTTCTTCTTTTCAACATCTGTCAGTTTTTTTTAATTGTTCTCATTCTTCGTGATCTTTCATCTTCGAGACCGAAAAGAAACATGTGTGGAATTCTTGCCGTTTTAGGATGCTCCGACGATTCTCAGGCCAAGAGAGTTCGTGTTCTTGAGCTTTCTCGCAGGCAATACACACTTTCCTCTGTTTTTTTTCCTTCTTCTTTTCGGTTTTTCTTTAATAGGAAAATTATTTGGTGTGTCACGTTAAAGGAACTTAGAATCGGCAAATCACCTTATGATTAGACATCGAAATATAAAATGGAAGATTGTTATGTTTGTTTCAGATTATTATGACGAAGATTGATGTGATCTAAAACCCATTTTTTGTAGTATTATAAATCTTTCTATTTTCTTGGCCCTTTTTGTTGAACGCGACAGAAACAGAGATGCGTGAGCAAATCAAACGTCTCCCTATTGGAAAAAAAAAACTAAACTTTTTTTTTGGGGTCAAAATGTTAAGATTTATAACCAGTTTTCAGTTTACAATGTTGATGAAATCAACTTATTACAAAGAGCAGAATTTAAAAAAACTAAACTTTCTTTGTTTGTGGAATATTTTGAAGAATTAAAAATCAAATCTTTAATAATTTTTTGTTTATAGATTGAGGCACAGAGGACCTGACTGGAGTGGAATATATCAGAACGGAGACAATTACTTGGCACATCAACGTCTTGCCATTATCGATCCTGCTTCCGGTGATCAACCTCTCTTTAACGAGGACAAGTCCATTGTCGTCACGGTACACTTCAAGATCTACGTACATGGGAGTCATTATGACTCTTTTTTTTTTATAAATATTTTTGAAGCTGAAACTTTTTTATTGTTGGAAGGTGAATGGAGAGATTTATAACCATGAGGAGCTGAGGAAGGGGTTGAAGAATCACAAGTTCCATACCGGTAGTGATTGTGACGTCATTGCTCACCTGGTATGTGTGATTTCATTTTGATAAGTTACTTGTTATTTCTTGATTGAGTTTCATGTGTTTTGGGGGGACACAGTATGAGGAGCATGGTGAGAATTTTGTGGATATGTTGGATGGAATCTTCTCCTTTGTGTTGCTGGACACAAGAGATAACTCATTCATGGTGGCTCGCGACGCGATTGGTGTCACGTCGCTCTACATTGGTTGGGGATTAGACGGATCTGTGTGGATATCTTCAGAGATGAAAGGCTTACACGAAGATTGTGAGCATTTCGAAGCGTTTCCTCCAGGTCATTTGTATTCAAGCAAATCTGGAGGAGGGTTTAAGCAATGGTACAATCCTCCTTGGTTCAACGAATCTGTTCCTTCAACGCCTTATGAGCCTCTCGCCATTAGACGCGCCTTTGAAAACGTAAGAAAACTTACCATTGAAACAAATCAATCAAACATCTCTTTTTGTTTGTCTATGGTGTGAGAAAATTATTCTGCTTTTTCTTTCTTTCTAGGCTGTGATTAAGCGGTTGATGACTGATGTTCCCTTTGGAGTTTTGCTCTCTGGTGGTCTTGATTCTTCTCTTGTTGCCTCCATCACTGCCCGACACTTGGCCGGTACTAAGGCCGCTAAGCGATGGGGTCCTCAGCTCCATTCCTTCTGCGTCGGTCTTGAGGGCTCGCCGGACTTGAAGGCGGGAAAAGAAGTGGCGGACTATTTGGGGACGGTGCACCATGAGTTCCATTTCACGGTGCAGGACGGGATTGATGCGATTGAGGATGTGATTTATCATGTCGAGACATATGATGTGACGACAATCAGAGCTTCCACACCGATGTTTTTGATGTCCCGGAAAATCAAGTCTCTAGGTGTTAAGATGGTTCTCTCCGGTGAAGGCTCTGATGAGATCTTTGGAGGGTATCTTTACTTCCACAAGGCACCTAACAAGAAAGAGTTTCATCAAGAAACGTGTCGCAAGGTATCTCTTCAATTTAATCACAAAAAGACATCACCAACGACGAGATATTTTAACTCTTTGTACACGATGCCTTGCAGATCAAGGCTCTACACAAGTACGACTGTTTAAGAGCCAACAAAGCTACCTCTGCTTTTGGTTTAGAGGCGCGTGTCCCTTTTCTGGACAAAGAGTTCATCAACACCGCTATGTCTCTCGATCCTGAATCCAAGCTGGTAACTACGAAAACTCAAATAGAAAATTCAATAACTTCTCTCGCTGAAACAAATTTTCTATTTTTAGATCAAACCAGAGGAAGGAAGGATTGAGAAATGGGTTCTAAGGAGAGCCTTTGACGACGAAGAACGTCCTTATTTACCAAAACACATTCTCTACAGGCAGAAAGAACAGTTTAGTGATGGTGTTGGCTATAGTTGGATCGATGGCCTCAAAGCCCATGCTGCTGATAATGTATTACACAAAAGATCTCATATCTCTTCTATTTAGCTAAATTTTGGTATATGTTTGATTATTTCTCTTCTGTTTTTAGGTCAATGACAAGATGATGTCGAACGCTGCACATATCTTCCCTCACAACACCCCACTCACCAAAGAAGCTTATTATTACAGGATGATCTTTGAGAGGTTCTTCCCACAGGTGAGACTCTTATCATTCAGATGCTGTAAGGAAATCTCTTTTTCGTTATGTTTTAGCAAATTTTACAAACTTTTGCACTGCGTTACTACGCAGAACTCGGCGAGGTTAACTGTTCCTGGAGGTGCGACCGTGGCTTGCTCGACCGCAAAAGCGGTGGAGTGGGATGCAAGCTGGTCCAACAATATGGATCCATCGGGAAGAGCTGCCATCGGAGTTCACCTCTCGGCCTACGACGGCAGCAAAGTGGCATTGCCCTTGCCGCCACATAAGGTAATTGACGACATGCCAATGATGAGGGGACAAGAAGTTGTGATTCAGACATGAGTTTGAAGGAGATATGGAGGAATTGTGTGTTCTTTAAAGTTGTCCTAATGGGTTTAAGTGTTTTTCTATGGTTTCAAAAATAAAATGGTTTCCTGTTTCTAAGGAAGATTCCAATGTATAAATTTATTTTCTTGTATTTTTGGTAAGATTCGAATGTACTGTTTCTACAAAATCGATGTACATCAATCTTATATATATATTGTATTGGATATGAAAATATGATAAATCTGATTTTGCTTGTTTTCACAAAAGTTTTCATGAAAAGTGTGCGAGGGAACAAACATCTATTTAAAATGTGTAAAACATTATAGCGGAAGGAGAACATAATTTCATGGGGGACATATTTGATTTTTCTTAAAGAACTAAACTTAAAATTAATAGATATTACAAAATTTATATGAAAATTATATGTAAAATTTAAAAAGCATTGGGGGCATATGCCCCTCTCTCATTCAATGTGGCTCCGCCACTGCTTTAGTTTATATGAAGTTTGTTTGCAAAAAGAAGAAGTTTTCATTTCTCTCTGTCTCACTAAATTTTGTTGTTGTCGTTGTTGTTGTGATCAACCGCAGTCTCACTAACTGAAGATTGATCTTTTCTTTTTGGTCTCTCATGGGCTTTGTTCGGTTTTTACAAGTGTGGGGGTGTTGCTTACATTTTAAATACATGGGGTGTTGAAGTGAAATGAAACAGAAATACGATTTTGTTTTGGTTCATTAGGCTTTGGCTTTAGTTAGTCTGACTCCTAGTTTTCACACTTGAATCTTCTTTACAGTTTGCTTTGAAGCTGCAATGGTTATTGGCTATATCAGATATTTCGATTTCCCAAGATTAGTGCTACAAGTTAAAAATTCTTGGTAATCATCAGACTGATTCTACCTTTTTTTGTTTCCGTCAATATATGCGAAACTCCTCCATCGTTTTGAAGTAGTCGGAAATAGTTTTTATTCGTGATTCGATTGCTAGGTGCTACATCGATTGTAATCGAATCCAGAAATCCGATCCTATTCCCATTCGGTTCTAGAAAAAACTCAAATGGAGCTTAAGTATAGATATTTCGGATATCATGTAATACCCGATCCGAACCGAAATCAAAACATATATCCGAAGTAATCCGAGCTAGATTTTCAGGTAATTAAAAATTTCGAATATTTTCAGATCTTTCGAATAATGTTTTTAAGTTTTAGTTAATTTTTGGTAATTTTGGGTATCTGAAACTACAAGAAAACATCAGATTTGGGACAAAATTTTACGACGAATATTTTTCGTCGTAAATTTGCATCCGTTTTACGACGAATTTACGACAAAAATAAAATTCGTCGTAAATTTACGCTGATTAGGGATACGACAGATTTCGTCGTAAATTCGATGTTAATTTACGACTAATCAACATCGAATATATAAGTTGCAATAAACGTCGAATCAACGTCTAATTTGGTAGATAGACACGTTTTTTTTTATGGTGTAACCGTTTTTTGGGACATATTAAAGTGGAGGACGTTGGGAGATGATGGACGACCACCATACCTCTCCTTCACGGTTTGGGAAGGTCTGAAGAAGTTTTGGATGCAACCATCATCCAAGCTGAAGTCCGTTAAGTGTTCCTCATAGCGGAACACTCTAGGACCGGATCGACGTCCACCAATGCCCTATACCTCCGGCCAGATTTCTTTTGCCAGTAGACGGATCATTATGGTAAGTAATTAATATTTAATTTAAATTTTATTAATTTACTAATTAAGTTTAATTTTCTTATAATGTTATTTGTTGTATTTATTTGGTTTCCAGGCCGATGGCGGAGAGCTTCCTTCGTTAAACGATGTTTACAGAGTTACTCATACGCATAAGTCAACGAGAGAGTTTGTGAGTCCGAGGGCGGAGAAGATCTACAACAACACAATGACGCGAGTCACGGAGCAGGAGACACAACTTACTCCCGAAGGTACTCAGGTTCAGTTGACTACTCGGGAGAAAGACCTTATCTGCACCGAGGTAGTGATTTTGTTATGTTTTTTTTTTTTTGACAACAAAGTAAAAGAAAGAACGCTAGTTTCCTATCATCCATATCGGTGGTATGATTTTGTTATGTTAAATTTTATTTTCTGAGTTTTAATTAATCTATATATGAATTAATATATATATATATATTCGGGTTTTGCAGGTGGCTCCGAAGAAGAGAGGACAGATTCTCGGATTATGATCTATCCAAGACACTCCTCTTGCATCTACGCTAGCTCCCCGACGGACTTCATTTAGAGATCCGTCCTAAGTAGGAGCGGAGTTGGCGGAGACCAAGGCTATAGTGGTTTCGCAACAAAAGG
This sequence comes from Orychophragmus violaceus, assembly GCA_030180135.1. Classification (NCBI taxonomy): domain Eukaryota; kingdom Viridiplantae; phylum Streptophyta; class Magnoliopsida; order Brassicales; family Brassicaceae; genus Orychophragmus; species Orychophragmus violaceus. Next base: position 59,200,426 of record CM058231.1, read on the forward strand.
AGATGGCTGGTTACAACATTTTGTTCGAGATCCTAGCTGAGGATAATCCGAGACTAGCAGAGGCTTGGAAAAGGAAGAAGCAGACAACACATAGTTCCGGTACAACGTGTGAGGAGGATGAGCCGGAACCATCATCCGTCCCCGAGACAACTGTAGATCCAACTGCATAGTATTTAGCAGAACTTAACTTAGAGATTCATTAGATGCACTAGATCAAAAAACTTTTTTAATGTAGTATATTATTTATATTTTGGATATGTAAAATATTTTAATTTATATAATATTTTGTTTTTATTAATAATATTTTTATAATAAAATCGAATTTAAATAAATATTAAATAAAAACTAATTTATTAATATAAGATTGTAAATCGACGTAAACTGATACGTCGTTAATTCGACGTAAACTGATACGTCGTTAATTCGACCTAAAAGTTGACGTCGTTAATTTGACGTTAAGTTTTATGTCGAATTAACGACGTATCACTTTACGTCGAATTAATGACGTCAACTTTTACGTCGAATTAACGACATATCAATTTACGTCGATTTACCGTTTAAATATATTTTGTTAAATACTCATTTTATAATGAAAAATAGAGTATGTCGATGTAAAATCGATGTAAAATATACATGTTATTAACAACGAATAACAGAAAAATGAATTCAATGTTAATTCGTCGTATATTTTTCATCGAGAGTACGTCGAATTGTGTTACATCGAATTTACGACGAATCTTTTGTCGACGTAATTTTACGACGAATTTACGCCGTTTAACGACGAAACGTCATTCGAACAGATTCTACATTTGTAAATCTAAAAAACCAAACCCGAAAGAGTACCCAAACGCACAACCTTAGCCCTAGCCCTAGTAGAACTCATCATTTCCTGTTGAATGACCGTAAAAAGCTGTCACCTCCTCAACTTCTGGGCATAGATCTGGACATGCAACTGGTATACTGATGTGTACTCCTGCAGGTTCCACACATTCTTAGATGTTCTTTTATTTTCTTCAATATAATTTTGGTTTCAGGGAAAGTGCAGTAACCATTAAGAAGATGCTAAAGACTGCTTTTCCTTGATTAGACGTGATTCTCCCGCCACTAGCGCCGAAACGCTAAGGTTGTGCTGCTCTTCTTTTTTTTTTTTTTTTTTTTGTTGTTGTTGTCGTCGACCCATCTTGATTAAGCCACGTTTAATCCGCTGGAAGAGAAGGTCTGAAAAGTTCTTTCAGTCGAGACAGTCTGGCTTATATGGGAGAATAACACACCTCAAGACATGGCTTCCTTCGCTAAGTAGTCAGTGTGAGATCGTGATTCACACCAAAGATTTGTATTACGTGGATTTGGACTTTAAAAGAATGTAAATATAGATTTCCTATGAATCAAAGATGTGTTTAGGATTGATCGTCGAGATAAGAACTTATACAATCAAATAAGAAATATACAAATATGATCAAAGCTATTAAGTCTAAGTGTTTTATCTTGAAGTTGGAATGCCCTGCGAATGATCTCTCTTCTCCTTTAAATAGCCTGACTTCGATTTTCTTGTTTCGATTTATTGGTATCTCGTTAGCGACGATCTCTCCTCTTCCCCTCGATTCGCGGAGATAGTTTCAACCAACAACGACTTGGTCATCAATTGAGACATCCTCTTTTATCGAGGTCGAGCTCGACCCGTTTTGTCCGATGCCTTGATCCGTTTGGGCTTCTATCGACTCATGGCTAAACGGACTTTGAACCACAGTTGGGCTTTCCTGTCAGTTAATGGGCCGGATCGCAAGATCCAGCACCAACAATATCCCCCCAGCCCATTAGCTCGACGGTTAGAGGTTATTGGGGGGGGGGGGGTTGACAGTCTCGGGAAAACGCGCGCCGTCCTTGAAGTCAATACCTAATGATTGCCTCGTTCGAACCGTATATCTTGCCTTAAAACGGACGGTCAGGATGCGAGACGCGAGTTGTTTGGCGCGTGAGCTTCGATTTCGAGGAGGTAACCATTAAGATCTTGTCACCTAGCATTGATCTGGTTGTTCACCGACAGTTGAGATTTGAGATCTCAACAGATTCCATCAATATCGATCCGCGGAAGAATAACACGACCTCCAACCGTTAATCCTCGTTAACTTTAAATCAACGGTTCAGATCACGGGAATACGAAAGATCCCTAGGATCTCGAAATCCTCGACAAAATGATTAGACCTTTGGTCATCATCATCTTGAGTTTGAATTCGATGGTTCAGATTTGAAGAGCAAAAATAATTCCGTCGAACTCGAGAAAAAGGAGGCATGAGTTTTCTTTAAATGGGAAGTTACCTCATCACGATTCCCACTACGGATCGCACTACAAATCAAGGTAACTCCTTCTCCTTTCTCTTATTTCATCTCTTTTGTTTCTCGCTCTGCTTTTAGAATTTTACAGTTTCCAGAGCTTTCTCTCTCTAGAATTCTTCTATTCTCTCTCATCTTCGATACCAGATAAGTAAGTATGGCTCCGAAGAATAGGATGGCGGCAAGCAGTTCGACGGCGGAGCCGTACTGCCCACACCCAAAATCTACTCTGAACCGCAGCATCTGCAAAAATTGAGGGAGAAATGCCGGATTCCGACAGGGGTCGAAATGTTGATCCTGTTCGAATCAGAATCTCCGGAGAAGGTCCAGGAAGGTTACTGCTGCACCTCATACGCCTAATTTGACAAGTGTGGGCTCTTCTTTCCGATCCCACGTCTTGTCTCGTGGGTGTTGGCGAAACTTCAGCTTGCCTTTCCCTAGATGACTCCGAACTTTGTTCGGTACGTCATCGGACTCGGCATACGAGCCGCCGAGGAGGAAATAGAATTCGGGGCCGAACAAATTATGCGGCTGTGCCAAGTTAAATATAACAAGAGGGCCCTAGGACGTATTAAAAATCTCCCCGGTTAGGGAAGATTTTGGAGGAGACTCCTCCTCGAGACGTCTGGAAGGAGCGTTACTTCTTCTTCAAAATCAACGAGGCTTCTATCGGGGATTTCGATTACTCGGTTATTCCAACGCGCTGGGACGTCATTGTCGGCTAGGACTAGGGTTTCGACTAGCCTGATAGTTTGCCTTTAACTCAAGCTCGAGTGTTTACTGACCCCCCTTTTTGGATTATTTGCTTTGCAGAGACACCTGATTCGGTTCTGCTTAACCCTATTACTGTGGATCTCATAGCTCGGCTGAAGAGAGGTGACGTTGATTGGAACAATTTTTCTTCGGAGCGCATACGAGATGCACTCGGTTCTCAGCCCCGACGACTCCCCAGATAAGTACAGCTCCCACCAGCTCCTCGACGTTGTTCTCCGTTTTGGATAATTGAGCCTCCACTTTGCATAACAGAGCGGACAGACACAAGTAAGGGTCTGTTGACTCATTGTTTGTTTTTAGTGTAAAGCGCCTGAATATGAGTTCGTCTTTTATTTGCAGGCCGAACTGTTTCAGATAGCGACTCAGTCGTCAGTACTCCTCCCAACAAAAAGATGTCTCGAAGAGGAACTACGCGCCGCCACGGGAAGGACCCGATCGACTTAGCAAAGAAAGTGAAGAAAGGCGATCTGAGCGATGCCATCTTCTTTGCCCTCGGGGCGACTCCTCCTCTGCCAGCTCCTCGTCTGAAAGAGACGATCCATGAGGTCTAGCTCCCGCCTCCAGCGCAACCCAACCAATGGGTCGTTCCAGTTCAGTCCAAGGAGTTGATTCATTTGAGCTCCCACTCGAACTGTTCTGGGGGTTCGTATGGTCGGAACCAAGGTGGGTCTCGGCCTCCCACCCCGAAGCGTCAGTGAACATACGTAGAGGTGAGCTCAAGGAGGGTGGGCCAGGATCCGGGAGTGAGACCGACCTCCTCAGGGTCTGTTGGGACGTTCAACTGGCGCTTTAGGCACCAGAAAGAATGTTCCATCGCGGATGACCGAAAGGGGTGGCCTACCTGCTCTGGCACTTTAAGCCTGCTAGAGTTCAGCTTACGACCATCGGGGACATGGCGCTCGGAGAGGCCTACACCAAGATGATGACAACTCAGGGGAAGGTAAAGATTTCTTCCCCCCCTTTTTTTGTTTTAAGGCATGATGCTTTTACACGACTTTGGCTTATCTCGTTCGATACATGCATGCTTGGAGGCGGCGAACACATTCGTGGCCAAAACGGAACGTGAGCTGCGTGATGTTCCTCAAGCCAGCGAGCTCGAGGCCTGTAAGAAGGTGGTGAGCGATCTAAACGCCGGGCTCCAAGCTTCCAAGGCCAAGGAAGAGGAGCTAAAGAAGAAGCTGGCGGGGTATGTTGGCCAGGAAGCTCGACTAATGCAGCTCAAAAACCAGGAGGAAGACCTCATGCAAAAGCTTAATGTTACAGAGAAACAGACTTTGGAGGCTGAAGAATCGAGCCAGAGGGCCCTCGAGCAGGCGGCCCAGGATCGAGCCGAGAAGGAGAAAGCTCTCGCGGACAAAGAGTATGATACCAAGGTTGCGGTCCATACGGCGAAGAAGGAACTGAACGAGGCGTACCTCGAGATCCTGAAAGGGATCAATGTCAAGAGCGACCAGAGGAAGGTGGAGACCATCGCCGAGATTCGCCTGCAAGAGTCCCTTGCGAACATCGAGCTTGTAGCCGAGTTCGCCTCTCGTGAGTTCGACTTTACTCAAGAGGTTCTGAATTTGGCCGAGAAGAAAAAGGATTGCGCTCGAGGAGATGAACACGGCTGTTTCCGACTTCAGCATTAGTAAGCTTAATCTTCCTGCGATGTCCGAAGACTCGATCGCGCTGGTGAATCCTCCTACTCAGACCACTCCCCAATTTGACAAGTATGGGTCCCATCTCCCACGGGAGACCGAAGTAAGCTCGAGGGTGAGCGATGAGGTCGAGGGTCGGGCTGCGGAGGATGAGGTCATGGTAGATGAGAAGATGGGCGACTAAGCATCCGCTTCTTTTTTTTTTTTTTTTTTTTAATAAAAATTGTTTTTTAGTGTTTGGTGTTTGCCCGAATGGGCTTTTTAAATTCTAGTCGAACTGGTGTCACCCGAAAGGGCTTTAATCTTTTGGTGTTTGCTCGAAAGGAATTTTTGTAATCGCGAGGACATTATGTCCTCTCTTTTTTTTATATGAGTCATCAAACTGCCTCTGTATATCCTTAAGGGGATCATATTTTGGGGCTTAGTTCGACCAAACTGTTTTTGAGTGGATCGAGTAAATACGTGGTATCTCTGAAACGAACTAGCTCGAACTAGTTTGACTTTTCCTTAGAGAATAACGTCTAAAAATCGCTCAATTTTCTAAGTACGAAAGTGAAAAGGCTCGAAAATATTTCGATTTGTATATTCGAACTCTAATCATCGAATCTTGTTTTAGTCATGCTTTAGGAAATGTCTGATAAAGAATATTCCGATGCTCTCAGGAGAGAGTCGAACTCGAATGGTTAGGTACTCAAATAATCGAGCTGATTTGGTGTTGCCTTACAAATATTCAGTCAGGAAATTGCTAAGAGTATCGAATGTATCGCTTTAAAAATACCTCAAGATGTTGTCGCGGGATTGCGGATGCGGAGTTCTCGGGAGCTCGATTATATGCGAGGTCGATTGATGGTTATTTTGTATACAAGAGGAGGTGCCTCCCAGTTCTTCTAGCTGCAAAGGTTGAAGAATTTTACGTTAGGTGTCTTGGATGAGCGTTTCGCTTTGAGCTCGTGTGTTATTCGGGGACCGTTTGTGGGTCACTTTTTGAGAATCGTGTTAGGTCTCCATTTTTGGAATCGCTGAGATCGCTTTTTTTGGGACCACTTTAGGTCGCTAATTTTGAGGGATCATTTCAGATCGCTTTATTATAGGACCATTTCAGGTCGCTTTTTGAAGGGATCATTTCAGATCGCTTGTTTTGAAGAGATCATTTCAGATCGCTATTTGAAGAGAAACAATTTCATTAAAGATATTTTGACTTTACAAAAGCAGTAAACTAAATAAATGATCGATCTCAAGTGACAAATAGGATTGCAGATCGATTCTTCGAACTGCTCAAGATCGTAGATCGATAGTTTGTTTAGGGGGGGGCGACTGCGCTCGAAGTCGAACTGCCTACGTACCCTTTTGAGGGGATCAAGCCATTTCGTAGTTCGATTATGGGGCGTAATCTCAGTGAAAATACTTTTTGAGGTTGATGATATTCCAGGGTTGTAGATCGGGTTTCTGGGTTTCCACCGACTTGAGTCGGTAGACCCCATCCCGAACGATGTCGGTGACCTGGTAGGGTCCTTCCAATTTTCCCCCAACTTCCCAGCGTGCTCTTACTTTTTTTTTTATGGTGGAACACTTTTTGTTGGACGAGCTCTCCTACCTGAAACCATCAGGTTTTAATCCTGGAGTCAAAGTAGCGAGCTGCAGCCTGTTGGTAATTCTGGAATCGGGCTAGTGTGAGGTTCCTTCTTTCATCGACGAGATCGAGCTCGTTAGTTATCATCTGATTGTTCAGCTCCTCATGTTGTGGACATTCTTTCTGGCGAATGCTGGACACAAGGATTTCTGCGGGAACTACCGCTTCGATACCATAAGCCAGAGAAAAAGAAGTTTCTCCGGTGGATTTGCGAGGGGTAGTCCGGTAGGCCCAAAGCGCAGCTGGGATTTCGTCACTCCAACTTGATTTGCATTCGTCGAGCCTCTTCTTGAGATTGGTCATGATCGACTAGTTGGCCGCCTCTGCCAAACCGTTTCCTTGAGGATAACGAGGTGTTGAGTAGGTCAGCTTGATGTTCCAAGTTCTACAGAACGTTTAGAAAGTGTTCGATATGAACTGGGGTGTAATACCATGTTTCATAAAATTGGGTCAACGGGCATCAGAAAAGTCAATCAGGACAATTTCGTAATTTCCAGAAGATGAAGGGCATTTTGATAATTTTACCAAAATGCGAGCCGGAAGCTAAGACGGGTCAAATGTTTCTCTTTTTAACTAAAGAAAACATTTAGAAGACAAGAAGTGGCAAGAACAGACTTTAAAACGAGTTTTTCGGACTATCAGGAAAGGAAACTGATAAAACCGAGAAAACTTGTAAAATTCATAACTCGAGCTACGGATGTCCAAGCGGAATGATTCAGATTTCTTTATGCATCTAAAATCATCTAGTGTGTGGAAATATGGCTTGGAGGATTTATAGAAGAATCTATGGGATTTTTATAAAATCAAACTCGGAATTGGTCGTAACGGATCAACGGAATGAATCAGAGATTAAGAAGTTCTAGAAGCTGGAGTGTGTAGTGTTTTTGATCAGATTGAGCCCCATGAAGACAAGTGTATCTCCTCTCTGGCGCCACCTATACCCTCTTTAGTTCAAAGAACCATTTTTTGGTTCAATGAATGGCTTTGCATGGCAAAAAACATCCTTTCATCCTTTCATTCACTTAATATCACATTCAACTCACCAAGGAAACTCTCTATTGCCTCTCTCATTACTCACCCACGAGCCTCATCACTCTCTCTCTCTCCATCTTCATCCAAAATGCATGAATCTTCATCCTTCTCTTGAAGACATTCAAGAACACCTTTGATGTTCTTCATTGCTTAAGCCCCAAGTCATTCAAATAACCTCTAAACTACCTTGAATCTTAAGAAACCAGTAGCAGAAGTGTGATCACCTCACTCTCCTCTTGAAGCGCCGCCGTCCAGCTCATCTCACCGTCGCCGGAGAGCCGTTGTGGAGGATCGCTGCCGGTGAAGCTCCGCCGCGGCTTCTCTTCTTCTTTTGGTTGGTGGATTCTTCTCAGAAATCTCCTCCTCTCTTCAACGGTCTCCCTCTCACCGGAGCTCACAACCGGTCGCCGGAGAAGCTTTTACCTCGCCGGTCAACGCGGAGCCGCTGCGGTCAACTCCGGAGAAAGCCGCCGGAAAAGCTCCCTTCGCTGCCATTGCTCAGCCGGTTTGGTTTAGGGGTGGTTAATCTATTGATTTAGTCTGGTTCAGCCTTGGTTCAAGCATTGGGTTGGTTTAGTTAAACCGGGTCAACCTTTGTTCAAACCGGTTTGCTTGGTCAACGCCGGTTCAAACCGGTTTAGCTAAACCCGGTTCGATTGGAGTGGTTCAAGCCGGTTCAGGATTTGGTCAACCGGTTAAAGAGAGGTCAACGGTCAGCTCGGTCAGCTTGGTAAATGCTCGGTCAGCCCTTCGGTCAACGCCGGTCAATGGCCGATCAGCCGTGGTCAACGCCATGGTCAAGCTGGTGAACGCTTGGTCAACGGCCTGTTTCTATTCGGGTTAGCTCGGAGTTGTCCATGATTTGGTTCGGGAAGTTCAGGAAGGTTCAAGTTTAGCTTCAGTCCAGTTCGGGAGTTCACATTTCGTCACATCCGTCTTCCGTCACACTATCACTGTGTGTCGGGTATTGCATTTGTAGTTAGTTCATATAGACCCATGAATCCTTAAACCGTTGTTTAGGAATGCATACCCGTTGATTGAATTTACTGATTGGTTAACGATGAATATCAGTTTAATGTATGAATTGATTAGGGTTATATATGCATGTTAGAAGATTAGTCATTAATACTTGTTAATCCGTTGTTTGTTCGTTGATTGTTGCATTCATGTTGACTATGCATGCATAGGTCGTATATGCATATATATTCTACTAAAGAACCATAGTAAATAAATCTATATACGGGAAATTAAGACGGAATTAAAATACGGTAAAAGACATAACAAACTTTATAGAGTATAAAGATGGGGTGGGTTAGGATTCATAGACGGGTTAATGGGTTAAATGAATAAAAGTTAATAATAATGAGATGTCGGGGGGATTAGTAATTTTACTAATCCTAAACCGACATATCAAGGAGTTTATTAATAGGAAAGATAATTAAGAAGGTTATTGAATTGAGAGCCGTCTACGGGGTTAGCAATCCGCTAATCCCACAGTAGCTGACTAAACGGGAGTAAAAGATGTTAATGAATTAAAAGGATTGATTAATTGATTGATTGCGTGTTGTGGGTTTGATGCTGTGTGTTTGTGTGCAGGCCTGCTATTTAAAATACTTCGGTGTTGGGCCGGGTAGTCAGCTTGTTTGGTACTTACCTCGATCACGGGACCGGGTAAGTTCGGTGGTTACCTAATCCAGTATAGAACCGGATCGGGTTGGTGGTGGTGGTTGAATTAGGCTTGCGGGATATTACTTGGGTGTTGTTTATTATTTCTGTTTGACCATGACGGTCTTGTGTTCTATGTTAGAGTCCCAGTGAGTCTGCATGTTTATTTTATTGCACTAGGGCTCTAGGGTGCGTTAGATCTGACCCGATTGGATCCTCGGGTAGTTTCCTGACCGGTTAACGTGGTGAATCCGGTTATGGTGTGAACCTACTGAGTGACGCCGGTAGGTGTATGGTCCAGAGAATACGGGGTCATTTCCTAGGGCCTGACTGCATGGAAACTTAGGCTATCGTGGTGAGGCCCGAGTCGCTGTGTATCGATGGACTGAGAACAGTGTCCTAGGTCGTAGGACTTTGTGTTTACGTCTAGGAGTCGTGGGTATTTCTAGTTACCATGTCGGTAGCTAAGTATTTCCGTGGAAGTTACCGAGTTTGCATAGTGGGCCCAATGGTGTTAAGGTTGGTTTTCACGATAGATAGGTCGAGTCTAATCAAGGGTATGTGCCGCAGTAACTTCGATTTTCGTAGCCTTTCCTTTTGGTAGAGAATGCTTGTGTGTTGTGGGTTTATCACGTCACGGTGGCATGTGATAGACTATTTATTTCTTATGATTGTTATTTTAGGTTTTGGGGCGGGATTAGTAGTTGTCGGTTAGACTAGAAGCAGTTAGTGGGAGCCAACTCGCTGGGTGATCTTAGATCGCTCATTAGACTCTTTTTGTTGTTTTCAGGTTTAGCAGCGACGGACGTGGGAGGTCCTCGGTGTAGTTTCGAGATTGCTTGCGGGCCGGAGATCTTTGATTCGATGTTTGATTGGTTGTATTTCTGTTCGGTTTTCATGGCGCCTGATGATTCTTTGATGATTTGTAATTAGATTATATTAAGCAAATTGTTTGTAAAAGACTTAAATACTTAGAAATAAAATCGCTTCCCTGATATTTGGTTTAGTCCAAACCGACACAACTCGTGGAAACAATACATGTTGAAAAGCTTTATTTTGTGGAAGCGAGGTAAACATAGTCAAAGACGGTCTAGTGCGAGCTTTTGTCTCAAACTGGATTGTCTATGGCTTCGTATTGTGACGAACTTTTCTCGTTTGACTTTCTCGGGTTCTATTGTTCACGTTCTTGTTTGATTGTTGACCGGTCAACTCGACGGTTAGCGGATAACGGGAAAGGGGCATTACAAAAGGTGGTATCAGACCATGGTTCGTCATGGGTTTTGAAATGTTTCATTTTCTAAGTTTTTTCGTGTTTTATCAAGTCAAATGAGTCGCCCAAGCATCCATTAGGAAACCGAGCCACGTCTGTCAAACCGGGGGGAAGTAGAAATTTTCTTAGAAATGTACTAACTTTTTCATGTTTTTGGATGCAGACTTGCAGCACCGTGCCCCAGGGTGGATTGGAGCGTGCAGTGTGTGTGGTGTGGCTCAGTCTTGAGATCATGAGCTGTTGGTTTATGTGAATTCATGGTGTAATTCTCAGGTTACAACCTAGCACATAATTAACTAGGATCTAGGTGATTTACAGTTGAATCAAACAGATCAGGATCATTACCTCTTTTAGAGTGCAGCGGATTGATTGGTAATGTCGAGATCACTTAGAGCAGATGATTACCGGCTCCTCCTTGGTATCCACACGCTTACAAGCTATGGATCAGGTTGCTAGACCAAGCTGGAATGAATCAGAGAGAGAGAGCAGACGGCTCAGGAAATCGCAGAGGGTGTGTGGAATAACCCTAGTCTGCGCCTCTCATCCCTTATATGGGCCCAAGGAATTATCCTAATGGCCTATTGGGATTTTGGGCCCAAGACACAAATCAGACAAAAGCCTGTATTTTGTCTGGCCCAATTCTCTGTACAAATACAGTAAATGCCTTTGCATCTTACCGTATTAATTCCATTTAACTTTCCCGTTAGCTATGGTGTGTGACCCTTAGGGATCATACAATACTGGTAATAAGTCCTAAACTTATAGATCATGAGCGGGCTCTAGCAAGTCATCATGATCACCCAGTATTTATGACTTATGTCTGATCTCGACACTTATCATACTTTCTAGAGATAGTACGGTAGATTTCAGGACATTCCCAACAATCTCCCACTTGTACTGGAATCCTACATTCCCTAATCCTTTTGTCTCAATATCTCGATCTGGCATAAGGCAAGATGCGTGTCATCCTTATATAGCCAGACCATGTTCATCGGACCAGATTTGATACTGACAATGCAAACGACTTGGGCAAGTCCGTTTGGGAGTGGCCACTCTCTTACCAGCTATCAAGTCTCCGATTGGCCTAGAGATATTACCTCCGTTAAACGGCAGGGACAAATTGTAGGAATTCGTTTGGTTGATCCTGATGTAATTCACAGATTCATCTCAACCTAAACATACAGATCTAGGTTCTCTTGAATAGAAACATTAGATGATCTCACCTTTTACCTGTTTGTTGCAGCGGAAGGAATAGAACAGGTCAGAGATCAGATAGATGCACCGAGGGATGAATCCTCCAAAGGTTCACACACGCGATCACAGGAATGGCTGCTAGACCACGAGGAGAGAGGCGCAGTGGGAGAGAGGATTCGCGGCTAGGGTTCGGGTTAGGGAGAAAGAGATTTGGCTTTTGATCATTAAAAGCCTTCTCTTTCCCTTTTGGGCTTATGGGCCCAAAACACCAATCTGATTAAATCCCTTTTAATCAGACCCATTAATCTTTCTCTCTTAGTACGACAAATGCCTGGCACTTTTGTCGTACTTCTGCTAAGCCGTTCCAACACATTTTCCTGTTAGCTTAGGCGTGTGACCCATATGGGATCATATAATAAAGGCAATAAGTCCAAGACTTATAGATCATGAGCGGACTCTAGCAAGCCATCATGATCCCCAGTATTATATGACTTATGTCTGATCTTTGACATACTCTTACTTTCTAGAGACAGTACCGAGATTACTGGACACAATTCCAACAATCTCCCACTTGTACTGGAATCTCTGTATTCATAATCCTTTTGTCTCAATATCTCGATTAGTCATAAGGCAAGATTGGTGTCATCCTTATAAAGCCTAATCTTGTTCATCGGACTCTGATTTGATACTGACAATCCAAACGACTCGGGAAAGTCCGTTTGAGCATGGCCATGCGTTTTCCAGTATTCAAATCTCCGATTGGCCTAGAGATATTCACTCCACTTATATTGGAGGGACAAATTCCGTCTTGTTCCATCACTGTAAACTACTCATTTCATAATGCACCCAAACAAGGTCCTTATAGCTATCACAGAACGATAGCGTTAGACAATGATCAAAGTACATCAGTCCATGTGCAGTCACATGCATGTGAACTCAGGTCTAAGGACTATACTCTATAGTCGTAGTAAGAATCTCTTATGACACAGATATAAATATCCTGAAGAGTTCTTATAGGCGGGTCTTGTCCGGTCGTATGTTCCCAACATACACCTATGTACTGACTTTGATGCCGCGCATCTATAACACACTGAGACTTTGTCATAAGTCACGTACCAATCCAGTCTCACACGGTTGTTGATGTTCCAATTTCAACAACCTTCGACTGGGGACGGGATGATATAAAACATCTATCAAATATAGGGTCTCATGATCAAGCTAAATGACTTCGATGACTCAAGATCAAGTCATTTACTTCGATGACCTATAAAATGGTTCATATCATTTTGGAACGATTATTTCATCACAGTTAAAATAATCTTGAAATAATAATTTCATTAAAACATAAAATAATGTTTTACAAGAACATATCAAATAACTAAAATAAAGCTCACAAAACTCCCACTCAAATTTAGATTACATTTCAATGTTTCTAATGCCTACAGCTTCAGTCAGGAACTCGAGCTTAGGCCTTGGGAGTGGCTTTGTCAACGGATCAGCGACATTATCATCTGTCGGAACTCGGCTGATCTTGACTTCCTTTCTATTAATGATGTCACGTATCAAGTGATATCTTCTTTGAACATTCTTGGATTTCTGGTGTGATCTTGGTTCCTTTGCCTGAGCTATAGCACCATTGTTGTCACAAAACAGTGCCAGAGGCTCAGCCGCATCTGGTATCACACCTAGTTCCATAATGAACTTTCGTATCCAAACAGCTTCCTTCGCTGCTTCTGAGGCGGCGATATATTCAGCTTCTGTAGTGGAATCAGCAACGGTGTCCTGCTTGGAGCTTCTCCAACTTACTGCACCGCCATTCAGACAAAAGACATAACCGGACTGTGACCGGAAATCATCTGTGTCTGTCTGGAAACTTGCGTCCGTGAATCCACTGACTTTAAGCACATCACTTCCACCGTACACCAAGAATTTATCCTTAGTATGTCTTAGATACTTCAAGATATTCTTTACGGCAATCCAATGGTTTTCACCTGGATTTGACTGGTATCTACTCGTCATGCTCAATGCATAAGCAACATCAGGACGAGTACAGATCATGGCATACATGACAGATCCTATTGCATATGCATAAGGAATATTCTTCATGCGCTCAAGCTCAGCAGCCGACGTAGGGCTCTGCTTCTTGCTTAGCGTTGTGCCATGTACCATTGGCGTGAAGCCCTTCTTGGAATCTTTCATGCTGAATCTTTGTAGGACTTTGTCAATGTATGAGTCTTGACACAAGCCTATCAGCCTCTTAGGTCTATCCCGATAGATCCTAATTCCAAGAACGTATGCGGCTTCACCCATGTCTTTCATGGAAAAACAACTTCCAAGCCAGTCCTTTACAGACTTCAGCATTGGAACGTCGTTTCCGAGAAGCAGTATGTCATCGACATACAGAATAAGAAATACAATCTTGCTCCCACTAGATTTCTTATACACGCATTGTTCTTCTTCGTTTCTGATGAAGTCAAATTGCTTGATCGCTTCATCAAAACGAAGATTCCAGCTCCTCGATGCTTGCTTCAATCCATAAATGGATTTATGAAGCTTGCATACTTTCCCAGCATTCTTCGGATCTATGTAACCGTCAGGTTGTGTCATATACACATCCTCTTCCAGAATACCATTCAGGAAGGCGGTTTTCACGTCCATCTGCCAAATTTCATAATCATGAAAAGCTGCAGTTGCTAGTAGAATCCGAATAGATTTCATCATAGCCACCGGTGAATAGGTTTCATCGTAGTCCACACCGTGAACTTGTCTGAAACCTTTTGCCACCAACCTGGCTTTATAAATCTGGACATTTCCATCCACGTCAATCTTCTTCTTGAAGATCCATTTGCACTCGATGGCTTTTACACCAGCGGGTAAGTCAACCAACGAAAACACTTGGTTGACCGACATGGAGTCCATTTCGGAATCAGTGGCCTTGCGCCACTTAGAGGAATCTGGGCCCATCATGGCTTGATTGAAGTTCGATGGTTCATCACCATCAATGATCAAAAGATCATGACAGTCAGTCACGAGGAATCCTTGATATCTCTCGGGTTCGTGACGGATCCTCCCGGATCTTCGAACTTCAGGTACTACAGGTTCAGGCTCTACAATTTCTTGTAGGTCCTCCTGCTGCTCTTCCTCATTAGGTTGAGCAGTATCCTGTTCATCTTGAATTTCTTCAAGCAGTACCTTACTCCCACTGTCTTTCTTAGAGAGAAACTCTCTCTCAAGAAAGTTACAATCCCGGGCAACAAAGATCTTGTTCTCGGAACGTAGATAGAAGTAATAAGCCTTGGTTTCCCGTGGATAACCAATGAAGTAGCATTTATCAGATTTTGGTGTAAGCTTATCTGAGATTAATCTCTTAACATAGGCTTCACAACCCCAAATTCTTAGATAAGACAGCACTGGAGCTTCTCCAGTCCATAATTCATATGGTGTCTTTGCTACTGCTTTTGATGGCGCTCTATTTAGAGTGAACACTGCTGTTAGCAGAGCATATCCCCAAAGGGATATTGGAAGGTCTGTGTGACTCATCATAGATCGAACCATATCCAATAAGGTCCGATTTCTCCTCTCAGACACACCATTCCATTGAGGTGTTCCAGGAGGAGTGAGTTGGGATACGATCCCACACTCTCTCAGATGATCACTGAATTCCTGGCTTAAGTATTCTCCTCCTCGGTCGGACCGAAGAGCCTTAATGCTTTTGCCAAGTTGGTTCTGTACTTCATTTTGGAATTCTCTGAACTTCTCAAAAGATTCAGACTTATGTTTCATCAAATAAACATATCCATACCTACTGAAATCATCAGTGAAGGTAATGAAGTACTGATAGTTTCCTCTTGCATTTGTGGACATTGGGCCACACACATCAGTGTGTATCAGGCCCAATAAGTCACTGGCCCTCTCGTTAGGTTTATTAAAGGGGGCCCGTGTCATTTTGCCCATCATGCAGGATTCGCATTTCTCACATGACTCAAAGTCAAATGAGCCAAGAAGTCCATTCGAATGGAGCCTCTTGATGCGTTTCTCGCTGATGTGCCCTAAACGACAATGCCATAGAAACGTTCGGTTTTCCTCATTAGGTTTAAACCGTTTTGTATTAATGTTATAAATTGGCGCGGATTGATCGAGTATGTAAAGCCCATTCGTAAGAGGGGCAGAACCATAGAACAAATTGTTGCGATTGAAGGAACATAATTTATTCTTAACTGAAAAATCATAACCTTCCAAATCCAACAAAGAAATTGAAATAATATTTCTGCTTATAGCAGGTACAAAATAACAATTATTAAGTTCTAAAATCAATCCCGAAGGTAAAGACAACAAGTATGTGCCTACAGCTAGTGCTGAAACTTTCGCTCCATTCCCAACTCGTAGCTCCACTTGTCCTTGCTTCAGCCTTCTACTGTTGCTGAGTGCCTGCATATTAGTACAAATATGAGCCCCACAACCAGTATCCATGACCCATGAGGTATTATCAGAAGTAGTTGTATTAACTTCTATAACAAAAATACCTGATGAAGAAGTCTCGAAAGTCTTCTTCTTCAATTCCTTTAGACCTTCCTGGAATTTCTTACAATCTCTTCTCCAATGCCCCAGTTCTTTGCAGAACCTGCACATGTCAGTAGGCCCAGCCTTGGACTTGGGCTTGGGCTTTGGCGTGTCCTTGTCCGCGACTTGGACAGCCTTGGCCGCTCCCTTATCCTTAGCAGAGGATTTCTTAAACCCCTTGCCCTTTTGCACCATAAGCACATTGGGGTCCTTGGCGGTTTTCCTCAAGTTGGGCTCTGCAGTCTTGAGCATTCCGTGAAGCTCAGGTAGTGTCTTACTCAAGCCATGCATGTTAAAGTTCAGAATGAACTGATCATAGCTTGCAGGTAAAGACTGCAGAATGATGTCGCAGGCAAGTTCCTGGCTGATTGGGCAGTCGAGTTTCTGAAGATGATCGAGATAACCCATCATCTTCAAGACATGAGGACTCACTGCCGCATTCGCAGCCAACTTACAGTCCAAGAGGTTCTTAACTGTCTGGAACCTCTCAGTCCTAGCCTGCTCCTGAAAAAGCGATTTCAGGCTTGCCATTATCTCGATGGGAGACAATACACTTTCGAACTGTTTTTGCAGCTCAGGAGTCATTGTCACCAACATCAGGCAATAGACATCATTTTCATCTGACGAATGCTTTTCCCAAGCATTGTGCAGAGTCCTGGCAGCATTGGCAAGAGGCCTCTCGGGGAGGGGATCTCGAAGGACATAATCCTTCTTCTCCTGCTTGAGGACCAGCCTCAAGTTCCTTGACCATGTCAGGAAGTTCGTTCCAGTCAGCTTCTCCTTCTCGAGAACAGACCGGATCGAGAATGTGTTTTGTGTGCTTGTAGTAGTCATATCTGAAATATATAAATAAAAAGGTTATTAGTTATTATGTTCAAAATGACTAATCTCGTATTAAAATTAATATGATTAATCATGCATTATATTCAATAACATAAGTTACCCTCAATAGAATATAATGATTCCAAGATCCACATATAACTAAGATTAAAGTGGGCCACTGGCCGTCACCCAACCTTAGCTTATATCGGTAAGCCCTATATCGGCTAATTATATCCGTGATATAACTCTTGGTTGTGAATCTGGGCCCGAGGCCCAATCCACTCTGATGTCTCAAGGCCCGGGACTCCCGATGGCCTAGTCAAGAAAACCGGACTATACAGTCATGTAATCATTAATGTCTGGGACTCCCAATGACATTTATGAATCACAAACCGTCTTACCCACGCAAAAGCAGACATCCTCACACTGTAAGGCCATGAATGCAATTGAATGGGCTTTGACAGCTGACATAGCCTGGACAAGACATCCAACG
This sequence comes from Orychophragmus violaceus, assembly GCA_030180135.1. Classification (NCBI taxonomy): domain Eukaryota; kingdom Viridiplantae; phylum Streptophyta; class Magnoliopsida; order Brassicales; family Brassicaceae; genus Orychophragmus; species Orychophragmus violaceus. Next base: position 59,217,837 of record CM058231.1, read on the forward strand.
CTTGATATTATTTGAGGTTCGTAGGTTTATTAAAATTCATTCCCAAAATAGAAGATTACTATTTCGGGAAACTTTCTATTTATGGAAACCTACTATTTTTGGAAACTTTCTAAAATTGGAAACTTTCTAAAACCGGAAACTTTCTAACTTTAGAAATTTCTTTAAAATCCAAAACCCGCAAATTCAGAAACTTCTATTTTAAGAAACTTTCTAATTTCAAAATTTCGGAAACTTTAATTTAAAATCGACTTTATATTTTATAAAATAAATTTTAAATTAATCTGAAGAAAGACTCAATTAATTGGCCCAATTGTTTTAACTTCTTGGCCCGAGGCCCAAGAATTGGTCCATGTCCAAGACATGACCCAATTGTCCAATTAATTGACATAACCGGTCTGGTTCATTAAAACTGGTCTAACCAAGTTTCAATTACTACGATGACCACAATTGTCAACCGGTTATTTACTAAACCGGAATTTCTCAATTTATTTGGTCCAACCAAATCAAATTAGAAATTCCTGGTTTAGGCACTAAATCCAATAATTCTTTCGACATTGGATTTCTTATTCCGGTTTAACCAGATTCAATAAAATTATTAAATCTGTTTATTAAACCAGAAACGATGATTTTAATCAAGTTTTAAACCGAACCGAACCGATTGGTCACAAACCGATCACGGTGTGACCTAGCTTCTCGATCAAGTCACGATCGTCCAGCCGCAAGCCGCAACGATCCGAGATCGAGATGACCGGACGGGATGCGTCGAGATCGGGACAGCGATCGGGATGCTCGAGGCGATGCACAGCCGGGACGCGACGATCCTTCGATCGGACGATCGGATCGAGACGATCGATCGGTCCAACCGGACGACGCAGTCCATGCGATCCTTACGGATCCATGCGATTGCGCGGTCATCCGAACCGGCCATACCTCTCGGCCGTGATCGATCAACCGGCCAAGCCGGTCGATCTCTCCTTGGCCGATCAACAAAACCCGAGTCATATAGCTCGGTTTGCGATTTCTCGTTTGTTTAGGATTCAATTCTGATTCTTAAGTGTTTTTCTTATCAGTAATGGATTCAAAACACTCCTAAACAGATTAAACAACCTAAACAATGAATCTAAAACAAGAAACCTAAGAACCAATGGCTCTGATACCACTGTTGGAAGTTTTGGTTGATCCTGATTCAATTCTCATATTGATATCAACCTAAACATGCATTAGATCTAGGTGTTCTTATTTAGAAACATAGATGATCTCACCTTTTACCTGTTTGTTGCAGCGGAAGGAATAGAACAGGTCAGAGATCAGATAGATACACCGAGGGATGAATCCTCCAAAGGTTCACACACGCGATCACAGGAAACTGGCTGCTAGACCACGAGGAGAGAGGCGCAGAGAGAGAGGAGTAGCCGCGGCTAGGGTTCGGGTTAGGGAGAAAGAGACTTGGCTTTTAGTCATTAAAAGCCTTCTCTTTCCCTTTTGGGCTTTTGGGCCCAAAACACCAATCTGATTAAATCCCATTTAATCAGACCCATTAATCTTTCTCTCTTAGTACGACAAATGCCTAGCACTTTTGTCGTACTTCTGCTAAGCCGTTCCAACACATTTTCCTGTTAGCTTAGGCGTGTGACCCATATGGGATCATATAATAAAGGCAATAAGTCCAAGACTTATAGATCATGAGCGGACTCTAGCAAGCCATCATGATCCCCAGTATTATATGACTTATGTCTGATCTTTGACATACTCTTACTTTCTAGAGACAGTACCGAGATTACTGGACACAATTCCAACAAATAAGTCCGTAAATCAGACGGACTATAGCAAGTCATCATGATCACCAGTATTTGACTTATGTCTGATCACATTTATCATACTTTCTAGACTAGTACGGTAGATTTCAGGACATTCCCAACAATCTCCCACTTGTACTGGAATCCTACACAGGACATTCCCAACAATCTCCGATTGTACTTCCTACATTCCCTAGTCCTTTTGTCTTAATATCTCGATCTGGCATAAGGCAAGATATGTCACCAGACCATGTTTATCGGAACAGATTTGATACTGACAATTCAAACGACTTGGGCAAGTCCGTTTGGGAATGGTAACCAGCTATCAAATCTCCGATTGGCCTAGAGATATTACAAACGGCAGGGACAAATCCCATCTTGTTCCATCACTATGAACTACACTTCATAATACACCCAACCAAGGTCCGTATAGCTCCCAGTTACGAAACAGCGTTAGACAATGATCAAAGCGCATTACTCCATGTGCAGCCACATGCATGCGAACTCAGGTCTAAGGACTATACTCTATAGTCGTATATGAGAACCTCTTATGACACAGATATTAATATCTTGTAGAGTTCTCATCAGCGGGCCATGTCCGGTCATATGCTCCCCTACATATACCTATGTGTCGACTTTGATGCCGCGCATCTATGACCCCTCGAAACTTGGTCATAAGTCTCAACACAATCTAGTCTCAACAGGTTGTTGGTGTTCCAATTTCAACAACCTTCGACTATGGACACTATGATTTATGTCACTTCGTTAAATATGGGGTTTCAGGATCAAGTCTACTCATGTACTTCGATGGCCCATATATAATGACATGAATCATTTTGGAACGATTATTTTATATCACAGTTAAAAATAATCCAGAAATAAAAATTTCATTAACATTTTTAAAATGTTTACATGAACCAATCAAAATAACTAAAACAAAAGCCCTCACAACTCCCACTCAAAAAGAGATTACATTTGAATATCTCTAATTCCTACAGCAGCAGTATGCAACTCGTGCTTAGGTCTCGGGAGTGGCTTTGTCAACGGGTCAGCCACGTTCTCATCAGTGGGAACTCTGCTGACCATCACTTCACCTCTATTCACTATATCACGAATCAGGTGATACCTTCTCATAATGTGTTTGGATTTCTGATGATGTCTCGGTTCCTTGGCTTGAGCAATTGCACCATTGTTGTCACAATACAGTGCTAGAGGCTCAGTGGCATTTGGGAATACACCGAGTTCAATCAAGAAGTTCCTTATCCAAACTCCTTCCTTCGCAGCTTCTGAAGCAGCGATGTATTCAGCTTCAGTTGTGGAATCTGCCACGGTGCTCTGCTTGGAACTCTTCCAACTTACTGCACCGCCATTCAGACAGAAGATGTAGCCAGACTGTGACCGGAAATCATCTTTATCTGTCTGAAAACTTGCATCCGTGAATCCACTGATTTCAAGCACTTCACTTCCTCCGTAAACCAAGAACTTATCCTTAGTATTCCTCAAATACTTCAGGATATTCTTTACGGCAATCCAGTGACTCTCACCTGGATTAGACTGGTACCTACTCGTCATGCTTAGTGCATAAGCAACATCAGGACGAGTACAGATCATGGCATACATGATAGATCCTATAGCCGAAGCATAAGGAATCCTACTCATGCGCTTAAGCTCATCAGGTGTCTTAGGACACTGATCCTTGCTTAGTGTAGCACCATGTATCATTGGCGTGAACCCCTTCTTGGATTTATCCATTCCGAATCGATGCAGGACTTTATCTATATAAGCATCTTGACAAAGTCCAATCAGCTTTTTAGATCTGTCTCTAAAGATTCGGATTCCAAGAACATACGCGGCTTCACCCATGTCCTTCATGGAAAAACAACTTCCCAGCCAGTCTTTAACAGACTTCAGCATTGGAATATCATTTCCAAGAAGCAATATGTCATCGACATATAGGATAAGAAACGCCACTTTGCTCCCACTAGTTTTCTTATACACACATTGTTCCTCTTGGTTTCTGATGAAGTCAAAGTTCTTTATTGCTTCATCAAAACGAAGATTCCAACTCCTCGATGCTTGCTTCAATCCATAAATGGATTTGTGAAGCTTGCATACTTTCCCAGCATTCTTAGGATCAATGTAACCGTCAGGTTGTGTCATATACACATCCTCCTCCAAGATTCCATTCAGGAAGGCGGTTTTCACATCCATCTGCCAAATCTCATAATCATAATAAGCGGCAGTTGCTAGGAGAATCCGAATTGATTTCATCATGGCCACTGGTGAATAGGTTTCATCATAGTCTATACCATGAATTTGCTTGAAACCTTTTGCCACCAACCTGGCCTTGTAAATCTGGACATTTCCATCCATGTCAATCTTCTTCTTGAAGATCCATTTACACTCGATGGCTTTTGCACCAGCAGGTAAATCAACCAGTGAAAACACTCGGTTAGTAGACATGGAGTCCATCTCGGATTCTGTGGCTTCACGCCACTTTAAGGAGTCAGGGCCCATCATGGCTTCTGCAAAGTTCGAGGGTTCATCACCGTCAATGATCAAAAGATCATGGCAATTAGTCACAAGGAATCCCTGATATCTATCAGGTTCCTGACGGATCCTTCCGGATCTTCGAACTTCAGGTACTGCAGGTTCAGGTTCTATTACAACTTCATGTAATTCATCCTGCTGTTCTTCCTCATTAGGTTGAACAGGTTCCTGTCCTTCTTGAATTTCATCAAGTTGTACCTTACTCCCACTATCTTTTCTAGAGAGAAACTCCCTTTCAAGAAAAGTGCAATCCCGAGCAACAAAGATTTTGTTCTCGGATCGCAGATAGAAGTAATAAGCCTTGGTATCCCTAGGATAACCAATGAAGTAGCATTTGTCAGATTTTGGTGTAAGCTTGTCTGAGATTAATCTTTTGACATAGGCTTCACAACCCCAAATTCTGAGAAAAGACATTGCTGGAGCTTTTCCAGTCCATATCTCATATGGTGTCTTTGCTACTGCCTTTGATGGCACTCTGTTCAGTGTGAACGTTGCGGTGAGCAAAGCATATCCCCAAAGGGATATAGGAAGGTCTGTGTGACTCATCATGGATCGGACCATATCTAACAATGTCCGATTCCTTCTCTCAGACACACCATTCCACTGAGGTGTTCCAGGAGGTGTGAGTTGGGAGATGATCCCACACTCACTCAGATGATCACGAAATTCCTGGCTCAAGTATTCTCCTCCTCGGTCCGACCGAAGAGCCTTAATACTTTTACCAAGCTGGTTCTGTACTTCATTCTGGAATTCTTTGAACTTTTCAAAGGTTTCCGACTTATGTTTCATCAAGTAGACATATCCATATCTACTGAAATCATCAGTGAATGTAATGAAGTACTGAAAGTTTCCTCTAGCACTTGTGGACATTGGGCCACACACGTCAGTATGTATCAGGCCCAATAGTTCACTGGCCCTTTCTGTGGGTTTATTGAAAGGGGCCCGTGTCATTTTGCCCATTAGGCAAGATTCGCATTGCTCACAAGACTCAAAGTCAAATGAGCCCAAGAGTCCATTTGAATGGAGCCTCTTGACGCGTTTCTCACTAATGTGCCCCAAACGACAATGCCAGAGAAACGTTTCATTTTCTTCGTTAGATTTGAACCGTTTTGTATTTATGTTATATACTGGAGCAGATTGATCCAGCATGTACAGCCCATTTATAAGAGGGGCACAGCCATAGAACATATCATTGAGATTAAAGGAACACAATTTATTCTTAATAGAAAAATCAAATCCTTGCAAATCCAACAATGAAACTGAAATGATATTTCTGCTTATAGCAGGTACAAAATAACAATTCTCAAGTTCTAAAATCAATCCAGAAGGTAAAGACAACAAGTAAGTGCCAACGGCCAGTGCTGGAACCTTCGCTCCATTGCCAACCCGCAACTCTACTTGCCCTTGCTTCAACCTTCTACTGTTGCTGAGCGCCTGCATATTAGTACAAATATGAGCCCCACATCCAGTATCTAATACCCAAGTGGTATTATCAGAAGTAGTAGTATTTACTTCAATAACAAAAATACCTGAAGATTTAGTCTCCAAGGACTTCTTCTTCTTCAGACTTTCCTGGTATTTCTTACAGTCCCTGCGGTAATGCCCTGCCTCTTTGCAAAAGTGGCAGATATCAGAAGGCCCAGCTTTAGACACGGGCTTGGGCTTGGCCTTTTCATTGCTGACTACCTTGCCCTTTCCCTTGTCTGCAGCGGATTTCTTGAAACCCTTGCCCTTCTGCACCATGAGTACAGACGACTCCTTGGTCTTCTTCAGATTAGGTTCTGCAGTCTTGAGCATACCATGTAGCTCAGGCAACGTCTTTATCAACCCATGCATATTATAGTTCAAAATGAACTGGTCATATGCAGGAGTAAGAGACTGCAGAACGATATCACAAGCAAGCTCTTGGCTTATAGGACAGTCGAGCCTAGTCAAATGATCGAGATAACCCATCATTTTCAGAACATGTGGACTCACTGCTGCATCCTTAGCCATTTTACAGTCCAAGAGATTCTTAACAGTTTGGAATCTCTCTGTACGAGCCTGCTCCTGAAACAACGCTTTCAGATTTGCCATCAGCTCCATGGGACAAGTCAGGCCTTCCCACTGCATCTGCAGTTCGGGAGCCATTGTCGCCAACATCAGGCAAATCACGTCATTAGCATCTGAAGAATGCGTATCCCAAGCATTCTTCACAGCTTGTGCGGCATTATTCGCAGGTCTAGGAGAGAGAGCTCTTTCAAGGACATAAGCCTTCTTCTCCTGCCTGAGCACAAGTCTCAGGTTCCTGGACCAGTTCAGGAAGTTTGATCCGTTCAGTTTGTCCTTCTCAAGGGCAGACCGGATCGAGAAAGTGTTTTGTGTTGTTGTGCTTGACATAGCTGAAATTATGAGACAATAGAGTTTTAGTTATTTAGTTCATAAAAGAGTAATCTTAACAAATGGTAAGCATACATACAGCTAGTTATAACCATATAACTCTCGGTTGTGGATTGGGCCCAAGGCCCAATACACCAGATGTCTCAAGGCCCGGGACTCCCGATGGCCCAGTCAAGAAAACCAATCTCTTACAGCCAAATAATCACTAAAGTCTGGGACTCCCAATGAAATTAGTGATTATATACTACTTTACTTACGCAAAAACAGACACCTCACACTGTAAGCCATATCTGTAATTGAATAAGCGTTAAGTAGCTGACAAGATTGGGCAAGACATCCAAGCTTGATATTGGTTTTGAGGATTTTAGGTTTTATTTCCAAAAATAGAAGATTACTATTTTGGGAAACTTACTTATTTTAGAAACTTTCTAAATTTAGAAATATACTAAAAATAGAAATTTCTAATTTAATATTTTATTAAAGTTTTCGGATGGGTCACAAATTATAGGCCCAATTCTTGGCCCAAGACCACAGAATTCCAATTGGCCCAATAATTTGACATAACCGAGTCGGTTCATTAATTCTGGTCCAAGACCAAATTAACTACTAAATCCAACTGGTTATTTACTAAACCAGACCAGCTCTAAATTATTTGGTCCAACCAAATCAAACTTAGACCAGCCTTCGGTTTAGGTTAAAATTCAATTTTGAATTTTAAATCCGGTTTAACCAGAAATTAAATAATACCAATTGTATTAAATAATTTCCAGCAAACCGCGATTTGGGTTAACGGCTTAAACCATACATTAATTAAATAATTAATCGATTCAAAATCTTAACCAATAGATTTTATATAATATCTTTAATAACTGATTTTGACTTTTTCCAAAACAAAATCGTTCACTTAAAGAAGTCAATCGCTTGAACATTGACAAACCTTATAATTAACAATGTCAACTACACGACTCATGCAATCACATGAAGACAAACAAGGTTTGTCTTTAGCTTACAATCACAAAGTCAACAAGCCATTATAAACATTCAAATAAGACAAAAACGTATGACAATTATCTCAACAATTGACAAACACGATTATGACTCTTTAGCTAATACGATTTCCACATTGATCATGACTTTCACGTAAGACAAAAAATCCCTTTTGACATTCAAATTACGATTCTCTTATGATCCATGTACGATAACAAAATCAACTCTTTAACAATCGATTTTCAACACAAAATCATGATCAAACAAAGCAAAGTCAACATCTCGTTTCATGCTATTCGCTTAATCAACAAACCATATGAACAAAACCGATTTTAAATATCAACCAATTACAAATCGATTTTCATATTAGGGTTTTTACAAGTTCCAATCAAATTTCTTAAGCCAAATTCGATTCTAAACATTAAAAACATCCTAAATATGATCCAAAATGCAAAAACCTAACAACCTGGCTCTGATACCACTGTAGGATTATGTGTGTGTTGATGGTTTAATTCACAGATTACAACCTAGCACACATAACTCAGATCTAGGTGATTTGCAATTGAATCAAACAGATCAGGATCATTACCTATTTTAGAGTGCAGCGGATTGATTGGTAATGTCGAGATCACTTAGAGCAGATGATTACCGGCTCCTCCTAGGTATCCACACGCTTACAAGCTACGGATCAGGCTCCTAGACCAAGCTGGAATGAATCAGAGAGAGAGGACGGCTCAGCTATTAGAAATCGCAGGTAGGGTGGTCTATCAGCCCTAGGCGCCATTCCTCATCCTTATATGGGCCCAAGTTATTAAACTAATGGCCTATTAGGATTTTGGGCCCAAGACACAAATCAGACAAAAGCCTGTATTTTGTCTGGCCCAATTCTCTGTACAAATACAGTAAATGCCTTTGCATCTTACCGTATTAATTCCATTTAACTTTCCCGTTAGCTATGGTGTGTGACCCTTAGGGATCATACAATACTGGTAATAAGTCCTAAACTTATAGATCATGAGCGGGCTCTAGCAAGTCATCATGATCACCCAGTATTTATGACTTATGTCTGATCTCGACACTTATCATACTTTCTAGAGATAGTACGGCAGATTTCAAGACATTCCCAACAATCTCCCACTTGTACTGGAATCCTACATTCCCTAGTCCTTTCGTCTCAATATCTCGATCTGGCATAAGGAAAGATGCGTGTCATCCTTATATAGCCAGACCATTTTAATCGGACCAGATTTAATACTGACAATTCAAACGACTTGGGCAAGTCCGTTTGGGAGTGGCCACTCTCTTACCAGCTATCAAGTCTCCGATTGGCCTAGAGATATTACCTCCGTTAAACGGCAGGGACAAATCCCATCTTGTTCCATCATTATGAACTACACACTTCATAATACACCCAACCAAGGTCCTTATAGCTCCCAGTTACGAAACAACGTTAGAAAATGATCAAAGTGCATCAATCCATGTGCAGCCACATGCATGCGAACTCAGGTCTAAGGACTATACTCTATAGTCGTATATGAGAACCTCTTATGACACAGATATTAATATCTTGTAGAGTTCTCATCAGCGGGCCATGTCCGGTCATATGCTCCTCTACATATACCTATGTGTCGACTTTGATGCCGTGCATCTATGACCCCTCGAAACTTGGTCATAAGTCTCAACACAATCTAGTCTCAAGTGGTTGTTGGTGTTCCAATTTCAACAACCTTCGACTATGGACACTATGATTTATGTCATTTCGTTAAATATGGGGTTTCAGGATCAAGTCTACTCATGTACTTCGATGGCCCATATATAATGACATGAATCATTTTGGAACGATTATTTTATATCACAGTTAAAAATAATCCAGAAATAAAATTTCATTAACATAAAAAATGTTTACATGAACCAATCAAAATAACTAAAATAAAGCCCTCACAACTCCCACTCAAAAAGAGATTACATTTGAATATCTCTAATTCCTACAGCAGCAGTATGCAACTCGTGCTTAGGTCTCGGGAGTGGCTTTGTTAACGGGTCAGCCACGTTCTCATCTGTGGGAACTCTGCTGACCATCACTTCACCTCTATTCACTATATCACGAATCAGGTGATACCTTCTCATAATATGTTTGGATTTCTGATGATGTCTCGGTTCCTTGGCTTGAGCAATTGCACCATTGTTGTCACAATACAGTGCTAGAGGCTCAGTGGCATTTGGGAATACACCGAGTTCAATCAAGAAGTTCCTTATCCAAACTCCTTCCTTCGCAGCTTCTGAAGCAGCGATGTATCCAGCTTCAGTTGTGGAATCTGCCACGGTGCTCTGCTTGGAGCTCTTCCAACTTACTGCACCGCCATTCAGACAGAAGATGTAACCAGACTGTGACCGGAAATCATCTTTATCTGTCTGAAAACTTGCATCCGTGAATCCACTCATTTCAAGCACTTCACTTCCTCCGTAAACCAAGAACTTATCCTTAGTATTTCTCAAATACTTCAGGATATTCTTTACGGCAATCCAGTGATTCTCACCTGGATTAGACTGGTACCTACTCGTCATGCTTAGTGCATAAGCAACATCAGGACGAGTACAGATCATGGCATACATGATAGATCCTATAGCCGAAGCATAAGGAATCCTACTCATGCGCTTAAGCTCATCAGGTGTTTTAGGACACTGATCCTTGCTTAGTGTAGCACCATGTATCATTGGCGTGAAGCCCTTCTTGGATTTATCCATTCCGAATCGATGCAGGATTTTGTCTATATAAGCATCTTGACAAAGTCCAATCAGCTTTTTAGATCTGTCTCTAAAGATTCGGATTCCAAGAACATACGCGGCTTCACCCATGTCCTTCATGGAAAAACAACTTCCCAGCCAGTCTTTAACAGACTTCAGCATTGGAATATCATTTCCAAGAAGCAATATGTCATCGACATATAGGATAAGAAACGCCACTTTGCTCCCACTAGTTTTCTTATACACACATTGTTCTTCCTTGTTTCTGATGAAGTCAAAATTCTTTATTGCCTCATCAAAACGAAGATTCCAACTCCTGGATGCTTGCTTCAATCCATAAATGGATTTGTGAAGCTTGCATACTTTCCCAGCATTCTTAGGATCAATGTAACCGTCAGGCTGTGTCATGTACACATCCTCCTCCAAGATTCCATTCAGGAAGGCGGTTTTCACATCCATCTGCCAAATCTCATAATCATAATAAGCAGCAGTTGCTAGGAGAATCCGAATTGATTTCATCATGGCCACTGGTGAATAGGTTTCATCATAGTCTATACCATGAATTTGCTTGAAACCTTTTGCCACCAACCTAGCCTTGTAAATCTGGACATTCCCATCCATGTCAATCTTCTTCTTGAAGATCCATTTACACTCGATGGCTTTTGCACCAGCGGGTAAATCAACCAGTGAAAACACTCGGTTGACAGACATGGAGTCCATCTCGGATTCAGTGGCTTCACGCCACTTTAAGGAGTCAGGGCCCATCATGGCTTCTGCGAAGTTCGAGGGTTCATCACCGTCAATGATCAAAAGATCATGGCAATTAGTCACAAGGAATCCCTGATATCTATCAGGTTCCTGACGGATCCTTCCGGATCTTCGAACTTCAGGTACTGCAGGTTCAGGTTCTATTACAGCTTCATGTAATTCATCCTGCTGTTCTTCCTCATTAGGTTGAACAGGTTCCTGTCCTTCTTGAATTTCATCAAGTTGTACCTTACTCCCACTATCTTTCTTAGAGAGAAATTCCCTCTCAAGAAAAGTGCAATCCCGAGCAACAAAGATCTTGTTCTCGGATTCTTGGATATGTTCGGGTTAGCAGGCGTTGAGCTACCATCTTTGACACCACTCTCACCTGGACAGACTGAGCAGCCGGTGCCTATCCTGGAGGTACCTGACTTTCCTGAGCCCTACAGTCCGGGCGAACTCTTGCTCAGCTCATTGCCGACGGACTTCGACTTTTTGATGGAGCCCATCGATCCGTTCCAGCATCAGGAGTGGGAGGCACGTGTGCTCGCTGATGTCCTGGAGCAGCGTGTCGGCGCTCATCACCAGCCACCTCCGCAGCCAAAACCGCCTCTTCAGGCTGAATCGTCTGAGTCCCTACCACCGGAGATGCCCCAGTACGCGCACTGTAATGCTTGCGGAGCACGAGAGTTCCACTAGAGCCCCATACCGTCTGATCCCCGCTACCACGAGCCATACCAGCCCGTGCCAGCACCAGACGTCTGTCAGATCTGCGGCCATGAAGGCCACTTGGCGCCCATTTGTCCGATAGCAGAGCCACGACCCAGCACTCCACCACCCACACTTGATGTGCACCCTCGCCATCCCCCTAGAACACTTTACAGTGGCTACTCCCGTGAGCCGTATTGCCGTCTCTGTTGGGCATTTCGATCTTGCTGGAGGCGTTAGGTTAGGGGTTAGAGTAAGCCCATGTAAGTAGGGCTCTATTTCATTTTTGACTGTACATAGATCGGCGTATTATTGTCACTGACGACTTACAGTTATGTAGCGGTGCACAATTTTGTTTTTGGGTATGATGGGGCCTTCGTTTTGCAGTAGACTTCGGCTTAAACTATGTACTAAAAACTCGATGTATGGTTATGAATGTTTTTATGTATATGGTGGATGCTGAATATTCGATTTATCGTTTTGAGTAACATAGTAATTTTATGGCATGCATGTGATGGTTTGTGAATGCAATCTAATTACGATGTGAAAACAAATGATGGTCGGAACAAGCGATCACTCACCATGACCCATGAGGCGACCGTATTGACATACTGTGACCTGATCTATTGATTGTGTGATTGTTTGTTGCGTGATGTTTTGTTGAGTTTTGATTGTTTCTCGCGTGTTTGATTTTTGCATTGCATCGTCCATTGTTAGTTTATCATTCTGAATCCCCGCATTCATCTGATCGCTAGGGTGATAGCTTGTTTGATGCATTGCATTTTGTGATAGTTAGAACTGTAAGCGATGCATTTATTTGACCGCTAGGTTGGTGTCCTTGCATTTGCATGACCGTTAGGTTGCTAGAAATGCATTGCTTGATTGTAAGTCGCAATATTGCATTTACTCGATCGCTAGGTTGTTAGATCGCTATTAAGCATAGTTAAGTTGATAGACTTGCTGTTCTCGATCGTTGCATTCATCAAGTGTTAGGATTGTTAGTGAAAATTGTGAACCTGTTTGAAGCTTTAGATCCGCTAGGTTGTTGGTAGTCCTAAGATAGGGTTAGGGAATCGTAGAGACCAGTCGGTTTAAGCAGTAGGGGTTGTCGGAGGTTGATAGACCTAGAAGGTGTTGTAGACGAAAATTAGGTTATCAGATAGATTCGTGGTATGGATGGTAGTTAGCGAACCCGTTAGATATAACTAAGCTCGGAATTGATAATCGGTTTTAATAGGAAGCTTATTCGCGAGAAAATGGAATTATAGGATATTGTTATTTAGCCATGTGTGACCGTCGGGTACATGACTAAGTAACCATATCGCTATGAGGAAGTAATATCGGGAATAGGCTAGAAAGAATCTAACCTCTTTAGTGTGGTGTTGTTGAGTTTTAGTGCAGGACGTGATTGACGATGTGACGTGAACGCGAGACCGAACCCGAACCCGAAAGACAAGTCAAGTTCGAGGAAGCCGTGGAGTAGTTTACCCGAGACGTGTTCAAGTCAGTGCGGGTATCATCGAGAATTGGATTTAAGCAGACGGTCAAGCCCGTTGAGTTAGCAAAGAGATTTTTGAAGCATCAATATTAGTGTTGGATCAGTTTGGAATTGCCAGAGGAAAATCGGTTTTGGAATCCATGAAGCGTGAAGTTCAGTGATTAAAATTTTGAGGCGTGTGCGAATATGGCGAATCAGTATTGTGCAGTTGTGGAGGGTCAAAGCAAAGTGGGAAAGTCAGAAGTGAAAATCAGAGCAAAGTCGGTTGGCGCGGATGGGATTAGAAAATTTGGAATGGAGCGGATCAGTCAAGGTCGGTGGTTAAGCAAGCGGAGTGAAGATTAGTAAGGGAAGTTTGGTGCAAGTCAGTGTTTTGGTATCAGTGAGCGTCGGGAACTTAGCTCAGTTGGACAGTGCTCGAGCAATGGAGCAGTGGAATAAGTTTCAGAGTGGCGACATACATGGTTTGGTACCTATTCGAAGTTTGTCAGTAACTGAGTAAGCGGGGAAGAATGTAATACCCTGTTTCATAAAATTGGGTCAACGGGCAGCAGAAAAGTCAATCGGGGCAATTTTGTAATTTCCAGAAGATGAGGGGCATTTTGGTTTGGTAATTTTACCAAAATGCGAGCCGGAAGCTAAGAAGGGCCAAATGTGTCTCTTTTTAAGTAAAGAAAACATTTAGAAGACAAGAAGTGGCAAGAACTGACTTTCAAACGAGTTTTCTCGGACTGTCGGGAAAGGAAACCGATGAAACCGAGAAAACTTGTAAAATTCATAACGGGAGCTACAGATGTCCAAACGGAGTGATTCAAATTTCTAAATGCATCTAAAATCATCTAATATGTGGAAATATGACTTGGAAGATTCATAGAAGAAGCTATGGGGTTTTATAAAATCAAACTCGGAATTGGTCGTAACAGATCAACGGAATGAATCAGAGAATAAGAAGTTCTAGAAGCTGGAGTGTGTAGTGTTTTTGATCAGATTGATCCCCATGAAGACAAGTGTCTCTCCTATCTGGCGCCACCTATACCCTCTTGAGTTCAAAGAACCATTTTTTGGTTCAATGAATGACTTTGCATGGCAAAAAACATCCTTTCATCCTTTCATTCATTCAATCTCACATTCAACTCACCAAGGAAACTCTCTCTAGCCTATCTCATCACTCACCCATGAGCCTCATCACTCTCTCTCTCCATCTTCATCCAAAATGCATGAATCTTCATCCTTCTCTTGAAGATATTCAAGAACACCTTTGATGTTCTTCATTGCTTAAGCCCCAAGTCACTCAAATAACCTCTAAACTACCTTGAATCTTCAGAAACCAGTAGAATAAGTGTGATAACCTCACTCTCCTCTTGAAGCGCCTCCGTCCATCTCATCGTCGCCGGAGAACGGCCGGAGCCATCGTGGAGGATCGCCGCCAAGCTCCGCCGCGGCTTCTCTTCTTCTTTTGGTTGGTGGATTCTTCTCAGCAAGCACCTTCTCTCTTCATTGGTCTCCCTCTCACCGGATCTCACCACCAGTCGCCGGAGAAGCTTTTCCCTCGCCGGTCAACGCGGAGCCACTGCGGTCAACGCCGGAGAAAGCCGCCGGAAAAGCTCCCTTCGCTGCCATTGCTCAGCCGGTTTGGTTTAGGGGTGGTTAATCTATTGATTTGGTCCGGTTCAGACTTGGTTCAAGCATTGGGTTGGTTTAATTAAACCGGGTCAACCTTTGGTCAAACCAGTTTATTTGGTCAATGCCGGTTCAATCCGGTTTAGATAAACCAGGTTCGATTGGAGTGGTTCAAGCCGGTTCAGGATTTGGTCAACCGGTTAAGGAGAGGTCAACGGTCATCTCGGTCAACGCTCGGTCAGCCCTTCGGTCAACGCCGGTCAACGGCCGGTCAGCCGTGGTCAATGCCGTGGTCAAGCCGGTTAACGCTTGCTCAACGGTCGGTTTCTATTCGGGTTAGCTCAGAGTTGTTCGTGATTTGGTTCGGGAAGTTCGGGAAGGTTCAAGTTTAGCTTCGGTCTGGTTCGGGAGTTCACATTCCGTCACATCCGTCTTCCGTCGCACTATCACTGTGAGTCGGCTATTGCATTCGTAGTTAGTTCATATAGACCCGGGACTCCTTAAACCGTAGTTTATTAATGCATACCCGTTGATTAAATTTACTGATTGGTTAATGATGAATATCGGTTTAATGAATGAATTGATTAGGGTTATATATGCATGATAGAAGATTAGTCATTAATACTTGTTAATCCGTTGTTTGTTCGTTGATTGTTGCATTCATGTAGACTATGCATGCATAGGTCTTATATGCATATATATTCTATTAAAGAACCATAGTAAATGAATCTATATACGGGAAATTAAGACGGAATTAAAATACGGTAAAAGACATAACAAACTTTATAGATTATAAAGAACGGGGTGGGTTAGGATTAATAGACGGGTTAATGAGTTAAATGAATAAAAATTAATAATAATGCGATGTCGGGGGATTAGTAAGTTTACTAATCCTAAACCGACAGATCGAGGAGTTCATTATAAGACATTTAGGAAAGATAATTAAGAAGATTATTGAATTGAGAGCCGTCTACGGGGTTAGCAATCCGCTAATCCCAGGGTAGCATACTAAACGAGAGTAAAATATGTTAATGAATAAAAAGGCTTGCTTAATTGATTGATTGCGTGTTGTGGGTTTGATTTTGTGTGTTTGTGTGCATGCCTGTTATTTAGATTACTCCGGTGTTGGGCCAGGTAGTCAGCTTGTTTGGTACTTACCTGATACAAATTTAAAATCCAAGACATATCAAAAGGGACAGTATGATGATGTCATCTAACCAGTAGCTGAACCAGAGGTTAATCAAACGCACCACTCAAGCCACATGGAGCAGAGAGATACCCAAAAGTCCAAGGAGACCTATAAGATTTGTATTGACCGAACGAATCTCACTATAAACTGTTCCAGCCCAGAGACCATTTGGAATACATTCTTAGCTCAACCAGAAAGCTCCTCGAAGTTGAATAAACTCAATAGCAACTCACATGAACAAGATATTCAGTTTTCAAATAAGGTGATTCCAAACTTATCCGATTTTGACCAACAATCACTCATTGGATCATGGAGACCAAACCAGGAGGATTTAATCTCCAAACCAACTTTTTCTGGAATCTTGATCCATCCTAGGATCTATGAGATTTTGTTTCATGACAATACCAGTTTTGGTTTGGAAGATATTCGATTTCTAAACCGAAAGATCCTCCACTTGCCTTATTTGGAACCTTCCAAGTTTGGGAGAATTCAAAATTATCTATGGCGACCAGGAGTGTTTCTAATACAACTAGAGGATCCTAAGAATATCTCAAGATTCATTCCAAGCTCATATCATTTTGGTATCAGAGCTTTAAAAGTCCTGGATCAAACTAGGTTGTTTGATTTCATTACTTTTGTGGTTTCCGTTTTTTTTTTTTTGAATTTTTTTTTCCTTTACATTAGAAAAACGAAAAAACAATCCTTATAGTTCTCTTCTTTTTTTGCTCTAATCCTTGTGTATTTTTTTTTCTCTTGGTGTCATTTATACCATTGAGTAATGAATACCAATAAAAGAGATATGGCTGCCTTTTGGGAATTGATCTCAACTATCCAAGATGAAATAAAAACACACGCATAGAAGAAAGGAGGGGCATAAGCGTTGAAAGTATTACGAAACCTCCAACAAAATCAGCGGCTCCCAACATAATTACCAAGAGTGAAGATTTGAGGACAAATCATCTTGAAGAAGGAAGGAAGGAATGTTACAAATCTAAAATCCAAGACATATCAAAAGGGACAATATGATGATGTCATCAAACTAGTAGCTGAACCAGAGGTTAATCAAACGCACCACTCAAGCCACATGGAGCAAAGAGATACCCAAAAGTCCAAGGAGACCTATGAGATTTGTATTGACCGAACGAATCTCACTATTAACTGTTCCAGCCCAGAGACCACTTGGACTACATTCTTAGCTCAACCAGAAAGCTCCTCGAAGTTGAATCAACTCAATAGCAACTCACATGAACAAGATATTCAGTTTTCAAATCAGGTGATTCCAAACTTATCCGATTTTGACCAACAGTCACTCATTGGATCATGGAGACCAAACCAGGAGGATTTAATCTCCAAACCGACTTTTTCTGGAATCTTGATCCATCATAGGATCTCTGAGATTTGGTTTCATGACAATACCAGTTTTGGTTTGGAAGATATTCGATTTCTAAATCGAAAGATCCTCCACTTGCCTTATTTGGAACCTTCCAAGTTTGGGAGACTTAAAAATTATCTATGGCGACCAGGAGTGTTTCTAATACAACTAGAGGCTCCTAAGAATACCTCAAGATTCATTCCAAGCTCATATCATTACCTCGGTCACGGGACCGAGTAAGTTCAGTAGTTACCTAATCCGTTTAAGAACCGGATCGGGTTGGTGGTGGTGGTTGAATTAGGCTTGCGGCCCGTGTTTTGAAACCCGACCCGGACCCGCGGTTGAACCGGTAAACCCGGTGACCCGGTAAACATTCCAGATCGGGTTATATACAAAAACCGCTTAGTTGAAAATCCGAAAAACCCGTAAAAACCCGCGGTTTACTAGCGATCCCATAGACCGGTCGAACCGATGAATCCGGATAATTAAAAATTTTAAACTTTTTAAACTAGAGAGAAGGTTTTATTGTGATAAAATATAGGATTTCAGATTTAGTAATAGAAAAACCTGAAACAATAAGACGTTACTAGTTATAACTATGTTAAGAAATTTTTTTCTATATTCTCCAAATTTATGGGACTGTGGTGTTTTTATTCTTCATTAAGATGTTATCATATTGAAATTTCTTAACTTATAGTTTTTACATTTTTAATAAAATGGTGTATTGTATGATTAAGAAGACTACACATCAATATATAACTATATATATAAATCTCATTAGTTTTGGACTTGGGGTTGACCCGCGGTGACCCAGGGTTGACCCGGTGACCCAGTGATCCGGTAGACAATCCGGTTCGTTGTCCGGGTCGGGTTTAAAAACATTTCTTGCGGGATATTACTTGGGTGTTGTTTATTATTTCTGTTGACCTTGACGGTCTTGTGTTCTGTGTTAGAGTCCCAGTGAGTATGCATGTTTATTTTATTGCACTAAGGCTCTAGGGTGCGCTAGATCCCGCAAGTCTAGGTTTGAAAGCGTTTCAGTACTTCCGACCCAATTAAATCCACGGGTAGTTGCCTGACCGGTTCACGTGGTGAATCCAGTTATGGTATGAACCTACTGAGTGATGCCGGTAGGTGTGTGGTATGGAGAATATGGGGTCATGTCCTAGGGCCGGACTGCATGGAAACTTAGGCTATCGTGGGGTAGCCCGAGTCACTGTGTATCGATGGACTGCGAATAGTATCCTAGGTCGTAGGACTTTATGTTTACGTCTAGGAGTCGTGGGTATTTCTAGTTACCATGTCGGTAGCTAAGTATTCCCGTGGAAGTTACCGAGTTTGCATAGTGGGCCCAATGGTGTTAAGGTTCGTTTTCGCGATAGATAGATCGAGTCTAATCGAGGGCATGTGCCGCAATGACTTCTATTTCCGTATTTGGTAAAAAATGCTTGTGTGTTGTGGGTTTATCACATCACGGTGGCATGTGATAGACTATTTTTTTCTTATGATTTTTATTTTGGGTTTTGGGGCGGGATTAGTAGTTTTCGGTTAGACTAAAAGCCGTTAGTGGGAGCCGAATCGCTGGGTGATCTTAGATCGCTCATTAGACTCTTTTTGTTGTTTTCAGGTTTAGCAGCGACAGACGTGTGAGGTCCTCGGTGTAGTTTCGGGATTGCTTGCGGGCTGGAGATATTTGATTCGACGTTTGACTGGTTGTATTTCGGTTCGGTTTTCATGGCGCCTGATGATTCTTTGATGATTTGTAATTAGATTGTATTAGACTAAAAGCCGTTAGTGGGAGCCGAATCGCTGGGTGATCTTAGATCGCTCATTAGACTCATTTTGTTGTTTTCAGGTTTAGCAGCGACAGACGTGGGAGGTCCTCGGTGTAGTTTCGGGATTGCTTGCGGGCTGGAGATATTTGATTCGACGTTTGACTGGTTGTATTTCGGTTCGGTTTTCATGGCGCCTGATGATTCTTTGATGATTTGTAATTAGATTGTATTAGGCAAATTGTTTGTAAAAGACTTAAATACTTAAAAATGAAATCGCTTCCCTGATATTTGGTTTAGTCCGAACCGACACAACTCGTGGAAACAATATAGGTTGAAAAGCTTTGTATTGTGGAAGCGAGGTAAACGGGGTCAAAGACGGTCTAGTGCGAGCCTTTGTCTCAAACAGGATTGTCTCTGGCTTCGTATTGTGACGAACTTTTCTCGATTGACTTTCTCTGGATTGATCGGTCATGTTCTTGTTTGATTGTTGACCGGTCAGCTCGGAGGTCAGCGGATAACGGGACAGGGGCGTTACATGGGGTCCGTTATCTGTAACAATCTCGCGGGGGGTAGTCCATGGCAACAGATGATGTTACGCCAAACGGACTCCTTTACGTGGACGTCTTTGATCTTTTGGTACGACTCGGCTTCGATCCACTTGGTGAAGTAGTCATTCATAACTAGTAGGTTCATGGCTTTCTTTTTGCCCGATGCGACTAAGGGTCCCACGATGTCCATTACCCATCACATAAAAGGATAGGGTGACGAGATCAAAGAGAGTTTCTCCGATGGTTGGTGGATAATCGGAGCGTGCCTTTGAAACTTGTCACATTCATTGGAAAAGGATTCGCACTCGGCTGCCATGGTTGGCCAGAAGAAGCTCTGCCTCTTGATCTGTATGGCTAGAGCTCGTCCTCCGGAATGACTTCCGCATGATCCCTCATGAGCCTGTGTGATCACTGTTTGAGCCTGCTTGCCGTCAAGGCATTTGAGATATGGTTCGAAGAGGCTTCTTTTGAAAAGCTCTCCTTCTGTGAAACAGTATTTCGCGCTCAGTGCTTTGAGTTTTCGTGATTCCCATTTGTCGTTGGGTGCCTCGCTGTCGGTTATGTACCGAATAATCTGAATTCTCCAATATTTTTCGGTGTCGGGCTCTCGGGTCCTTGACTGGTGGAGGCAGTTTCGATGGGACTGTCAGGCACGTTAGCTACGCAGACAGCTTTTCTGGGGTCGATATCGTCATCGATCTCGATAACTTTGGGGCATGTTTTTTCGTGTGGTGCCTGTTTATCGATGTTGTCTTCTACGACGGGGTTGTCTTCTTTCAAGGATAAGGCTTTTAGCGCTAGATCGATGCTTGGCTTTTCGATCCCTTCGACTGGTATAATCCTTTTCAGATTGGGATCAGATGTTGAAGCCAATGCAGCGAGGGCGTCAGCTGTGGTGTTCTCGCCTCGCGGGATTCAGGTTAGATCGAAGAAGTCGATCTGATCGGCGAGACTACGAACTACTCGTAGATATGCTTCCATGCGCGCTTGGCTTCGTAGTCACCATGGAACTGGCTCGTGACCAGTTGGGAGTCGCTGAAAGCGTCTACTTCTCGGGCTCCTATCTCTAGAGCTAACCTGAGTGCGGCTATCAACGCTTCGTATTCTGCTTCGTTATTTGATGCAGCGAATCCTAGCCTGAAAGATTGTTCCACTACTTCTCCTGTGGGATGTACCAGTTTTACTCCGACCCCGGACCTTTGCCTTGAGGACGCGCCATCTACATGGAGATTCCATCTCTTCACAGAGGCCGGATCTAGATCGATGGTAGGGGGAGTTCAACTACGAAATCGGCCAATACTTGGGATTTTAAGCATGTTCGAGTTTTGAACTCGATATCGTATTAGCTTAGTAAGATGGCCCATTTAACCAGTCAACCTGACTGGTTTGGAATGTGGAGGATAGTCCTTAACGGTTGAGAAGTCATAACAATGATCCAGTGCGATTGGAAGTACCGTCGGAGTTTTCTAGCCAACATGAATAATGCTAATGCGAGTTTTTCCATCGCGGGGTACCTCGTTTCGGCATCGATTACGGTCTTACTTATGTAATAGACTGGCCTTTGATCGTATTGTTCTTCACGAACTAGGACTCCGCTTACCGCTGCCGAAGAGACAACTAAGTAGAGATAAAGGGGCTCCCTTCTATTGGCTTCGCCAGTATCGGTGGTTCACTTAGATACGCTTTGAGCTGGGTGAACTCCTCTTCACACTTTTCGTCCCAAAGGATTTTTTTGTTCGATTTGAGGAGGTGATAGAAGGGAAGAAATTTATCATTTGACCTCGATATGAAGCGATTCAAAGCAGCTATTTTGCCAGTAAGT
The DNA here is from genome assembly GCA_030180135.1 of Orychophragmus violaceus. Lineage (NCBI taxonomy): Eukaryota > Viridiplantae > Streptophyta > Magnoliopsida > Brassicales > Brassicaceae > Orychophragmus > Orychophragmus violaceus. The sequence continues at coordinate 59,239,573 of CM058231.1, forward strand.
CGCTGGACTTCTCGCGTTGTCGTCGGAGATTGCATTTCCAAGAACATTGTGATCTGTTTAGGGTTCGCTTCGATCCCTCTTTCAATTACTAGGTAACCTAGGAATTCTCTTGATGGACACCGAAGGTGCACTTCGCCGGGTTGAGTTTCATCCCATACTTGTTGAGAATGACAAAGCATTCGTTTAGTTGGGGGATGTGATCCTCGTACCTGGACGATTTAACTAGCATATCATCGATGTAGACCTCCATGGTTTTACCCAATGTTCGAAAAATCGTTAGGCGCTAGTCGGGCGGTCGGGGTGCGCCTAGTACCTAGAAAGAAAATCGGAGACTAATCGGGATTTAATCGGGGCGTAATTCTAAGGATTTTTTGAGTTTTAAATAGATGTATATATATAAATAGCAAATACACATAGTGATTGATGTTAGTACAGTGGGAAACAGGCTCTGTGTACTTGACGAGGTCTCAGGTTTGATACAAAAGGCATGGGGTTTTTGCTTATTTTTTTGTTTTTTAATTAATGAAGGGTATTTTAGTAACTTTTTCATTTTCTTCTTCGGGTTTACATACTGTAACCCTAATTTTCCAGCCTCCATAGACGATTTTCACACAAAAACTTCATTTTATTTGCGTTTTAACTTGTTTACACAAAATTCCTATATATCTAACGTATTATTATCGATTCGAAACTTAAAACGCCACAAATTTTAGTTTTTTTTAGCATATCCGATTTTTTCTCCGATTTGGGTTAATCCCGGCGGTCCGGTGACGCCGAGCGACTCTCCGAACGTATAATCGACCGCCGAGCCCGACTTTTCGAACAGGGGTTTTACCCAGTAGCCCGGAAAACATCTTGTTGACGAGACGCTGGTAGGTGGCTCCTGCGTTCTTTAGTCCAAAAGGCATGACCTTATAGCAGTATGTGCCTCGATCGGTTATGAACGAGGTCTTTTCTTGGTCTTCGGGGTTCATAAGTATCTTCTTATACCCAGAGAATGCATCCATAAAGGATAGTAATTGTTGTCCTGTTGTAGCTTCGACCAATCGATCGATGTGTGGGAGTGGGAAGCTGTCTTTTGGACATGCCTTGAAGTCGACGCAGACTCTTCACTTCCCATTCTTTTTCTTAACCACCACAGGGTTCGAGAGCCAGTCGGGGTATTTCACTTCCCTGAACGATCTGATTTTGAGTAAACGGTCGACCTCGTCGTTGACGGCTTGGGTTCGTTCTGGGCCGAGCTTGCGACGCTTTTGTCTGACCGGTTTGTAAGTCGGGTCGACATTTAGCTCGTGACTGGTTACGTCGATATCGATTCCTTTCATGTCCTCCGAGGACCAGGCAAAAGACTCGACGTTTTGTTTGAGGAAGGTGATCAGTTTGTTTTTAACTGATTCCGATAGGTTGGCTCTGATGCCAACCAGCCTCTCGGGATGAGCTTTGTCTATACAAAATTGAGTCGTGAGGTCCTTTGGGGGTCCTCTTTGACTGGGGTCGTTGTGTTTTTTAGTCCGCATTTTGACGAGCTCCTCCTCTTTTTGTAATTGCTATGCATGAAATTTTTCGATCTGCTTATATCCGTTCATGTAGTAGTTTATGGAAGTCTTTTGACTTCCGTAAACGGTTTTCACTCCTTTCGGAGTTGGGAACTTAACGCACTGATGGTAGGTCGACGGTACGGATTTCATATCGTATATCCAAGGTCAGCCCAAGATGGCGTTAATGGGAGCTGGTCGATCTACCACAACGAACTCTGTCATTCTTCGTACTCCTCCAGCTATTACTGGGGAAAAGATGGAGTCCATTGAGTATGTTGTTTTGCCAGCGAACCCTACTAGGGGTGTCTGTCCTTCGACGATCTCGGAGTCCTCGAATTTCATAATTTTGAATGCGTCGTAAAAGAGGGCGTCTACAGAACTTCCGGTGTCGATCATTATGCTTAGAGTTCGACATCTCCAACAACTAGGCACACAAGGAGTGCATCGTCATGCGGTTTCGCCAGCGTGAGTATGTCGTAAAAGACAGAGCCCATTGAGTATGTTGTTCGCCAGCAAACCCTACTAGGGGTGTCTGTCCTTCGACGATCTCGGAGTCCTCGAATTCCATCTTTTTGAATGCGTCGTAAAATAGGACGTCTACAGAACTTTCAATGTCGATCATTATCCTTAGAGTTTGACATCTCTGACAACTAGGCACACGAGGAGTGCATCGTCATGCAGTTTTTCGAGGTCGAGTATCTCACTCTCATAGAAGGTGATCTAATGATATGGGCCTTGCATTGGGATTTTTTCCCGTTTATAGGTCTCGACCTTTCTTTGGAGGGCTTTGATTGAATTGATCGAGCCTCGGCATAGCTTAGAGCCGCTGAATATGAAGTCAAATCATTTAGGGGAAATAGCCCGTACACCCCCCCCCCACAGAAGCGAGAGAGATTGATTCGTGAGCTTAGGTTTTTCCTAGGGGATGGAGGTGGGGATAATGCCGATCCCTCCGGGGCGCCGCATAAACTGAATTCACCGAGGATGATCTCGACTCGTTTTCGCGACCCCAGGGGAAGAACATCAGGCAACCCTGCCTCCTTAGATCGCTCCCTTTTGTTCTGAGATGACTTTTTGATGTTCAAATCTTTGGTCGATCTAGTTTCCTTTTTGTTAGAGGGTGTTTCTTCTTCGACCTCGGAATCTTGGTTATTTTTGGCCTCTCATTTTTTGGCTTTGACCTTGGACCGGGTGTAGCATTCTTCTGTTGAATGACCTTTCTTGTTGTGAAAATCACAAAATTTGTCTTTGTCGAACTCAAACTTTCGCGAGCTATTTGGGCTCTCGACTGCGTTGACAGTCCTTGATTTACGAGAATCCTTTTTTGTGTTCGAGTTCTGTGAGCTTGACTGGTTCTTATCCTTTCGATGCTTTTCTCTGAGGGTCGTCGAGAGTTAGTGGTTCACGGACTGTTATTTCCTCGGGGAATTTGGTTGAATACCACAGCCCGCGTCTCAGCGCCTCTATTGCTACTTCGTCATTTGGATTCAAAATTTTAGATTTGATTTCTTTGAATCGATCGATGTACGAGTGAACTGTCTCGTCGGGTTGCTGAGATACACCGAACATGGCTGCCTCAGTAGTTTTGACTTCAATATAAACGGAGTATTGCTTAAGGAAAGCCATCATGAAATGGGTGAAGTTGTCAGTAGACTTTTCTTCCAGTCTGGCGAACCATTCTAAGGCTGAGCCCGATAAGTTCTCGGCGAAGAGCCTACAGAAGTCGGGATCCCTTTCCTTGTCGGTCAGGTAGACTCTAGACATCGCTAGTCTGAACGCTCTTATGTGAGCTTTGGGGTCCGACTTCCCCGAGTAATCTGGGAATTTGGTTTTCTTGATTTCACGGAATCTCGCAAACGCGACTCGGTCTGTGAATGGCGTTTAACGCGTTTCTTCGATCACTCGATCAATATCGGGTTCCGCACTGGTTGCCATGTGAACTCGCGAGCTCAAGCTCATGAATTGGGCGTTGGTCTGCTCGATGTATTGACTGAGCATGCCATGTTCGCCGCTTGCTACGGGAGCGAACTGTGTTTGTGGTTGAGTCGACGGTTGTCCGTCAAGGATTGGTTCGACTAGATCAATTGTTGGGATCGATCTCGTTTGGTAGACTCGAGGCGTTTGGAATGATATCGGGCTGGGCCCGTGGGAGGTTCGGAGCTCAAAGCAAAGGCCGAGCTGCCGAGCCACCTTGGTCTGATGCCAGGATTGTTAGGCAAATGGGGTGGTCCGAGCAGCGGCTGGTTCGCTGAACCACTTAAACCTGTAGTTTGTGAGCTTGTGCCGAGAGAGATCGGTGTCACCGTAGGTTTCATCGTAGGATATAACCCACTATTCGACGTACCGGTGACATTTCATCGTAGGAGTCCAGACGCGTGCGAGGCGGAGGACTCAGAGGAGGTATTTGATCGTTCATTGATCGATCTCCTGGATTATGACTAGCGAGCTCTTCGAAACAAGCGTTAATGCGACGTTATTGTTCGGCGAGCTGGGTAGTCAGAGCGCGATTGGCGATTTCTTGGGCCCGAGCGTTTGCCTCGTTGCTTCTCCTTCGGCTTACCAGAAAGTTAAGCATTGTACGGATTTCAGCGAGGTCATCCGGACTTTTTCGCGGAGGCACATGAGCTTGTTGCAAACTGGATCTAAGTGTTCCAGATCCGCCTCCAGGCGCAGAGGCAGAGGTGGAGTTGGACCTGATCCAGACCCAGTTCCTGTTTGGATCATTTGTTCCTGACAAGACATTTACCGGAGTCTGGCATGTCGCGGGTGTTTGAGCGACCATGCCGGTTGGCGCCGATGTCGTGGAGACAAAGGCTGAGCTTGTCATCACACCATCGGTCTGACCCGTGGTGTTTGATCCGATGGTGTTCTGAGGAACGGTGCCGACCACTTGCTGGCCTTGTTCGGAAACTCGTTAGGCACTGTCCGTGCGGCAGACCGGGGCCTAGCGAATTGACGAAAAATTGGGGAGTAAGCGGGATATACGCGGGGCGGAATTTTTGAACGTTTATGTATATATATTAAATTGTTAAGAATAAACATAAAACATTTAGCTAGTCTAGTGGCTGAAGCACTCCAATATGCACACCATGACACGGGTTCGAGGCTCTCCTCCGTGTTTTAAAGTCATTTTCAGCATTTAACTTTAATGAAGGGTAAAATAGGTATTTCTTATTCATCTTCTCCAAAGGGTTGCACGTCTGTAACCCTAATCCATGCGGCTGCTGCGATTTTTTTGTCATCTTTTACTGTGATTTCTTTAGAGTTTTATTAGATCTATGATACTTATTGATAAATCTATGAAATAAAGTTTGATTTTAGTCTTGAAATCGGTTTAAAACAAAGATTTTTTTTGACATCCGATTTTTTGGCCGATTTTAATCGATTCGCGGCGGTTCCACTCCACCTAACGATTTTCCGGCGACTATTCGTTCCTCCGTGCCGCGTTTAAAACAGGGCTTGCTGGTGATCGACTGGAGGCGTGGCTTCGGAAGAGGCAAATTGGTTTGGATTCATCTCGATCTATCAAACCCTAGATCTGATTCTTAAGATAGGAAGATCTACGGTAGTCCCCACAGTCGGCGCCAAATGTGAGATCGTGATTCACACCAAAGATTTGTATTACGTGGATTTAGACTTTGAAAGAATGTAAATATAGATTTCCTATGAATCAAAGATGTGTTTAGGATTGATCGTCGAGATAAGAACTTATACAATCAAATAAGAAGTATACAAATATGATCGAAGTTATTAAGTCTAAGTGTTTTCTCTTGAAGTTGGAATGCCCTGCGAATGATCTCTCTTCTCCTTTAAATAGCCTCGACTTCGATCTTCTTGTTCCGATTTCTTGGTATCTCGTTATCGACGATCTCTCCTCTTCCCTCTATTCGCGGAGATCGTTTCAACCAACAACGACTTGGTCATCAACTGAGACATCCTCTTTTATCAAGGTCGAGCTCAACCCATTTTGTCCGATGCCTTGATCCGTTTGGGGTACTATCGACTCATGGCTAAACGAGATTTGAACCAAAGTTGGGTCTTCCTGTTAGTTAATGGGCCGGATCGCGAGATCCAGCACCAACAGTCAGCACGAAAGTTCTGATCACGGGGGATATAACGAAGATCGAAGAACTCAAAACTCTGTTTCAAGGAGTGTAAGATATCCAATTCTGACAAGAATAATGGCCAATCCTCGAGATCGTCAATCATCTTTACTAATGATGAACAATCAGTCTGAAAGTGTACCCTCAAGAGCCCCTTCTCAAGGAGACATGAAGCTGTCCAGAGAAGGCTATCTAACTCGGCGTGTAATGCCGAGAGGCTTCTACGACACCCTTGTAGGCCTCTTACCTCTCGCCCCATACAATCCTTATAGCACCACCCTAAACCACCGATAAGGCCATGGTCGATCCATGATGCATCAACTTGGCATATAAGGGTTTGGATGTCAATAAGGGGGGACAATAGGTTCCTGAGACTCTTGTGTCTCTTTACTCTCCTCTTCATTGTCTTCAGCACGGACTAGTCTCAACTTTCCGCCTCAAGAGAAGCCAGTTGGAGGGTGGTCCTAGGGAAAATTTATTTCCCGTTGAAGATCTTATCATTCCTTGCTTTCCAAATAAACCATAAAATCCATGGGTAGATGGAGTTTTGAGGCTCTGAGAGACCCAACTCTCTTGTTCTCCAAAAGAGAAAGTCCATATTACGGTAGATAAAAGAACTGGAGAAATACCCCGGAATGGACGGGAAGTCTGATAGGGCCCAAACCTGTAAGGCTGGAGGGCATTCAAAAAGAAGATGGTTTATAGATTCTCATGTGCTACCACATCTAGCACAAGTCCTACCAGTGGCCAGATGCCTATAAGTGAGTCTCTCACACGTCGCAACACAACCCGAAAGGGCTTGCCACATAAAGTGTTTGAGTTTAGGGGCTGTTCGGATCTTCAAAACTTGCTTTTTCAGGGCTGTAATACTTGGCCTCCAACTTCTTCAATTAAAGGTCTTGTATTATGTTTGCGAATCAATTCATATCCCAATTTAACCGTAAAAAACCCATTTGTCGTATGATTCCAGGCGTACCCATATGGGGTGGCACTTTTGTTAGGTCTCAGACCTAATATAAGAGGTATATCTTCTGGATGAAATAATTCTCGTAGGAGGGGATAGTTCCATTCTTTAGTCTCTTGGCTAATGAAGGAACGAACTGTCATCAGGGGTTGACGGATGGTAACTTGGGCCGAGGGACGAGGGGGTCGAGCGGGCACATCAGGAATCCAAGGAGCACTCCACACCAACGTGTTTAGCCCCGATCCTTTGGTTCTCCGTAAACCCATCTTCAATAGTGGTCTCGTCGCCATTAGACTACACCATCCATATGATGGGGAGTAGATATTACGGTCTTCCAGGAGGTCCGATCGATTGAAATAACGACCCTTAAGGACGCGAGCTAGGTATGATGATGGGAATTGAAGTAATGTCCATAATTTCTTTGCTAGCAGGGCGATATTAACGTCATGCCAATCACAGAAACCCAGTCCGCCTAAATCAAGAGGTAAACATAATTTATCCCACGCAATCCAATGAATAACATCAATCTTACGACTCGAACTCCACCAATATCTTGAAACCGAGCTCCTAAGTTTATCTGTTAGGCCTTGTGGGAGGTGGAAGCATGACATGGTATAAGTAGGAACAGCTTGAGCTACCGATTTTATCTGGACTTCCTTGCCCCCCTTTGAAAGCAAACAAGTTGACCAAGTGGAGACATGGTTAATTAAGTCGATCTTGCACAAAGGAAAAGACTTTTATCTTAGAACCACATATCTGTTCTGGAAGTCCCAAATACATTCCCATCCCACCTTTTGAAGATATGCAAAGAATGATCTTAATATCTCGTTTTCTTCCAATCTCCACTTTGTTTCCAAACATAATGGAGAATTTGGCCAGATTAAGCAGTTGTCCTGATGCTTTTCCATGAGTATCAATAATATTTAGAATCTCTCTACATTGTGTGATCTTCTCTTTGCAAAAAAAAAAGACTATCATCTGTAAATAGGAGATGTGAGACTCGCGAGATAGCCCTTGCAATACAAAGACCCGTGATGGGAGTTATTGTTCTTATAATCTCTGGCTAGAAAAAAATGTTTTTTTCTTTTCAAAAAGCTAATGTGCTAAAATGTTTATGTTTTGTGTTAACACCAAAACCATGGGGTTTTCTCAAGATTTTGCCTTTCTTGCTACTCAGATGAATGGATTTCAACTCGCTCAAAGCAGATATTATTATATATTTAGTCAACATACTATAAAAATCAAAGAGTTTTAAGGTGTTGTGTCAGCCTTGGCATTGGTCGGAACGCTGGGATCGTGTCTGGTGTTTGCAGATGGATCACCATAATCCTCGATGCTCACCATCAATAATCTTCTTGCTACCCCTGTCTTCCCAATTCCTAACAAAAGAAAAACAATTCAACTTTCGTTAAATCCAAAAAAAAAACAGAACAAAAACATTATAATTTAAAGAATCAAAACATAAAGAAGAAGAAAAATTAATTTAAAAGAGATGAAACCTGAAACAGGAAGGGTGTTGCGGCCAGAGGATGTAACAAGTGGAATGGTTAGTATGAGAAACAAAAGAAGACGAATTCCAAAACTCATCTCAGTTTGGTTTGGTAGGTATAGACGTACGCGTCGCATATATTTATAGATGTGATATGATGATACCAAAATCGAATCTGCTGTGTGTATCCAAATGTTTTTTTGTCTTTTTTTTTTCACGTGAACAAAAAAAAAATGTGCCTGTCTTTCAACACTAAATGTGCCTGTCTTTTCTTGCAGCAACAAAGACGAGTAAGAAAGAGAGGCGTGAGTAACAAAGAAAACAAAATACTTAGTCTAAATTCTAGTACAAAATCTATCGGCGAACTCAAAGAGTCTCCGACAATGGCGCCAAAAACTTGATATAGCAAATTTTAATCCTTATTTCTAATTGTAAGTGTACAGTTTCGAACGATGTAATATCTAGGGTATCGAATCCACAGAGACTCAAGTTTCATGCGATAGATTGTGTGCAGTCGAATTAAGCTAAGTCAATCAAATGAAAGCAGTAAATAACAAGTAATTAAAAGAGTGTTTTTGATGGGAGAAAAGCGCTAGACTTAGGATGTTCTCAGGAAATCATGCAATGTCAGACACTTAACTAATCATGATTCAGATTAAGCACATGTTCAAGAACTAGAATCACAATTTTCAAATAATTCAACTCTCGCTGAAATTATTATCTATGTCAAGCAACCTAACGATTCAAATCTCTTTGCAATCTTAGAGTTTTAGACAAGCATTAATATCAAGTTCTTTAGTTCACAATTCTCCTAAACCAAATCTCTTTGTATCTAGTCAAATTGCTCACACTAAGTTCTGTCAGATTATAATTCACACTCTCGTGCCAAATTATTTATCTAAGATCTAAACTCTAGGTGATCAATCCAGAATTCAGTTTTAATCTCAACTTAGGTGATGAACAAATAGATTTAGAATCCTAATTATTCAGTGATCTAACAAGGCATAAAAAACCCTATGAGAAATCCTAAATCTAACAAAGGTTACTACTCAGACATATTATCAATCAGACAACACATATTGAATAGAAAACTAAAGACTGATAGATATAATAAATGGGGTTCGAAATCCTTCTCTCAAAAGTTACAGAGTAGCGGAATTAGCCCCAAGCAATCTCTCAATCTCCAAAAGCCAAAACAAAGCTAGAACAAAAGATAGGAGAAAACAACTCTCCAAAACCCTATTAAAAGACTAAACACGTTTTCGGGCTAAATTAGAAACAATGAATCTTCTGGGCTTTATTGTAATTCTTAAAAAGATGTAATCAATCGCGGTGTAGTCTTGTTGGACTTCAGTGTCGACCGACACTAAGAGTGGTGTCGGTCGACATCTAATGCTGGTTACGGCTCCAACTTCAACTCCTTGCAGAATGCTCTAGAAATGTCCCAAAACTCCTAGCTTCGATCCAAACGCATGCTAACCTGTAAAAGACTCGATAGACTCGAAATACAAGGTTAAAGTCTCAATATATACACTATATCATGGTTGAAAATGAAACACCCCATCCCGACTCTAAGGCCGGAACGGACGTTCCACTAACCAAACGGTCCAACTTGAGGTTCGTTGTCAACCTCAAGTTCATTAATTCTATACTTAGACAATTTAATCAGATATTCATTCCATTCAATCGTTTCATTCCATTCTTAACTAAGGCAATGAGCAATATAAAAGAAAATAGACATTTTATTAATCATCAAAGGTACCAAATACAATGTGGTTCAAGTTGCATTATGCTAATAAAGTATTCGGTCCTAACAATGTCTATCTAACAACACACCACTCATGCTCGGGTCTCGGTCCGCTCCTAGGACTGATCATCCTTATGATCATCCCCATGTCCTGAAACAATACAAAATGTTAAGTATGCATAATCGAAATTAACCAAAAACTTAGCATTAATCGAATCTATATGATCCCATAAACCCAATGCAACAAATAACCCTAATCCGTTCTAAGTTCTTCTAAGCGGTTCATGCCCTAACTAGAAACCGCGACCCAACCGCGTTCGGATCCACGACCGTATCGTGAATCCATGGTCATACGCGTTCAATCGTATGGCCACATTCACGTCTGTCCTGGACGTTCGTGTGACCAGCGTTCGCGTACCGTGGATCGTCCGCGTACATACCGCGCGTACGTCCGTAAGGACCGTGCGGACGTCCGTGTTGACGAACCCATTGTACCGCGATCGCGTACGGCCAATCGTCTGCTACGTCCAGCGCTTACGTCCATGGGTCGATCAGCGCGCAACGTGCGATCATCCGTAAGGACGTCGCGATCATCCGTGCTATCATTCCGCGGTCGTAGCGCACGTCTGTGTACGAATGGTCGCGACCGTTCACTGCGAACGGATGCGATGGTCCGCAGACGGTTGCCATCGATCCGTGGCCGCGGTGTGTGGTCCGCGCCTTCCGTCCATGACCCAATGGTCTTTCCTCTTAGGCCGTTCGCGATCAACACGGTTCAACCCAACCGTTCACGCTGACTTGATCCTTAAGCGGTTCATGATCCGGCCATGCCTCCGAGACATGCCGTCCGACCATCCACTTCTATGGTGCGGCCGTGTCTGATCTTATGACCCGGCCATGCCTTATTAGCATGCCGTCCGATCACTTGCGACCCACGGTGCACTCAAGTCCTTAGCGACTTAGACCCGACCGTCCATGTGACCATAACGCGATCATGGCCCTTGGCCGATCGATTATAATCCAAGCATGAACGTCCCTAAAACCGTCTCACACTACAAGAAATATCGGCATTAGTAGCACACTGAAAACGCTACCATAGGGTTTTGGTAGCGTTTTCATGAACGCTATGTTAGCCGCAGCTATAATAGACCCCCCCTCCTATGATAGCGTTTTTTTAATGCTACATCAGACAGACCTATTATAGCGCTAATAAAATGATATATAAATTTATTTCCTAACGCCGTATCAGTGCTATTATTCTATTTTTCCTAACATATTTTTAGTGCTGTAATAAATTTTATAATAACACATATAAAATGCTATTGAATTTTTTTTCGTGGCATTTTATTGGTATATATTATAGCTTTGTTGTATTAAATAAAATATATTGCAATTTGATTTTTAAATAAAATTTATATTGCATTAAATTTATAAAACATATATTATTTCCATAAATCATCCAATATATAAACAATAATCTTACATTAGTCTTACATAACATTATTCCAAGTCATAAACTACCTTGAGAAAAAATTAACCTAAGTCCTAAGATCTCTCTTTCCCAGCTTCTTCCTTAGCACGTACCACTAGCATCAAAGAACTTGATAGAGATGTTTTACTAGCTGCAATTTCGCTAATAAACAGTAGTTAATACCACGAATGATTGCACAAATAAATTCAAAAAAAGCAAGCAAAGCTAAATCACCATTGGATCCTTCAAGTCTTCCATTCCATTGGCATAAACGAAGGGAGTTTATTGCCTAAACTGGGTGAACTTTATTGCCATGACCACCAAGTGAAGGAGGAACAATAAGAGCATGTCTGTCAGAAGAAATCTTAATGTCCTGTAATAGACAAAAGCCAAATCTGAAAGAGCTAGTAGATACAATGTGTTCATACAATGTATAATGAATGAGACTTTTACCTTCCTCGAGAGTGACAACACCTTTACGACCAACTTTCGTAATTTTTTCCTGCACTAACCGCTGCAACATCTGCAAGTTCACTATCTTCAACCTACAATCAAAAGGTATAACAATCTTTTTAACCACATTGAACAGAGCCATGACCAAACGAATCAGATTTAAGTAAAAGAAAAATACCTCCTTTGACATTTTCTTCAACTCGGCAACAAGAGCCTTGGTGGTTTTCTCGATCCCTCTGGTAATCAAAACCGGGTTTGCACCAGCAGCTACCACCTGCATATTTTAGTTTACATCAACCAAACATTGATCTATTTAATTAACAAAGATTGGTTTGTGCCTTCAAATTACAAACCTTTACACCTTCAGCGATGAGACCTTGCGCAAGAACAACCGAATTCGTTGTTCCATCACCAGCTAAGCCATTAGTCTTGGAAGCAGCTTGTCTCACTAGCTTAGCACCAATGTTCTCAACTGGATCCTCTAGCTCAACCTAACAGAAATAAGCAGAAATCTTCAAATCTACAAAAGAAAAGATAAAAAAGCAAATGCTACTACAATAAGAGACAACACCATTACCTCTCTAGCGACTGTTACACCGTCATTAACGATTCTTGGGGAACCGTATTTGCTTTCTAGAACAACATTTCTGCCTTTAGGACCTAAAGTAACTCCAACTAGATCCGCAAGTTTGTTCACACCAGCCTACATAATGAAATGGTCTTTCATTAAAGAATCAGAAAGCAAAGAATTGGTGAAATCAAAACATGTCATTAGACTCACTTGAAGCTTCCTAATCGCAGACCCGTCGTTATTGAAATGCAATTGCTTAGCCGCATAGATTTGGGGAAACCTTGCTTTCCTCTGAGCAAAACTTTGACTCTTTACAAAAGAGTTTGATGAGACCGAAACAAGTGAGGACAATCTGTTCGAAGGAGGAGCCAAGGTTGAGCCCATTGAAGACGTTGCGCTAAAAGTTGACGCCATGATTCCACTCTCTGCAAAAACAGTAACAAAAGCAACTCAAAACTATAACTTTTTTTTTTATCTAAGAAACATAGGAGTGGTTAATAAACAGATTCCTCTATCAGTTAAACTTTGGGAGAAAGGAGACAAAACCCAGATAGATCGGTGATGGGATTCAAACGAAGGAGAAGAAGATGAGAGAGCTAGAGCGATTAGGGTTTCGAGAGATAGGAAATTTGGGGCTTTTTGATTTTGTGGGTATTACGAAACATTTAAGCGGCTTAACCCACATCCGAGCGATTTAAGGAAATTTTGGAGCGTTTAAACGAAATATTTAGGCGGTTAAACGAAAAATTTTGGGTGGGAATGGATAATTGGTTTCTTGTTTATGGTTTTCAATTATGTGTTTACTGTTTTTTTGGAGTTATGGTTTTTTTTTTTTTTTTAGTTTGATTAATCAGTATTACAAATAAAGTAATTTCTAAACCCTAAATCATAACCCTAAGCATATACACCATACCATAAATCATACCCTAAATCACAAACCCTAAAAACTAAATTCGAAAACACAAAGACCCTAAATCATTAACTCTAAACCCTAAATTCAACCCTTAAGTATAAACCCCTTAACTCTAAACCCTTAACCCTTAACCTCTTAACCTTAAATCCTAAACTTGATGAAAACACCAAAAGATTATGTTTGAAAATAATAATTTATTTTTTTAAATGTTAAATCTTGTGTTTAAGATATGTTATAGTAGTTACATTTTTTCAAACCCTAAACCCTATTTATTTAGAGTTTAGGATTAATGATTGGGTTTATATCTTATGAAAGAATTTGCAAAATCAATATTATTGTATTTATAATTTACATCAATTACAAAATGATTATATTTAGTTTATAACTTATGATATGATTCAAGTTTGAAATTTGGAGGTTAGGGTTTAGGGGTTTATGTTTAAGGTTTGAGATTATTGTTTGAAAAATATTAATTTTATGTGTATACAATTAAGAATTTAAGGTTTAAAATATCATTTATAGTTTTGGGGTATATGGTTAAAAGTTTGAGGTATAGGGTTAGAGTTCAAACCCTAAACCCTATCTATACCCTAAAATTAATTTGTCTTTTTCCAAAAAATCATAACTTTTCTATTTATGTTTTGTAAGTTTTAGTTTTTAGTTTTAGATAACAATAGCATACTTAAATAAAAATGCATATTTAGTATAATAAAAAACTGTGAAAACAAAGAGTTTCATAACAACATGCCTTTAGAAGAATTGATATTTCATTTTCAGTAATTTTTATATTTATAACATTCTGGATTGTGCGTCTTGATCACATTCACTTGTTAATGGTTTCAAAGCTTCTTTTCCGCCAAGCGGTTCCCCTCCCGCCCAATGGATCCTTGCATCTCTCGGTGCTCTAAGCAGCCTGAAACACAAAGGTAGAATTGAGAAATGTTGTCTCTCTTAACTTGTAAAACCTAAGAAAACAGTAGCTCACTCATTCACCTTGTTACTTCCTTGGCATTTAATGGAGTTTGGCTGTTAGGAGCTCTGGCCCCTTAATCCTTTCTAATCTTGCTATCTCATCATACTTTGAGCTCAAACCAGAAAGATTGATGTGCTTGAAGCTCAGCTTCAAGAGGCAGAAGATATCAGTTGGACTCTACCTACAGACTATTGAAGCAGATATTACATCGACAGATTGATGTGCTTGAAGCTCAGATTCAAGAGGCAGAAGATATTATTACTGACCTGAGGTCAGAGTTGAGATGGGTGAGAGACAAATTGGAGAAAGCAAAGGCTTATGAGTCTCAAGCCGTTTGATATCAGAAACTTCTTGCACAAGTTGGGCCACGAACCTGTAACCAATTGGTTTTCAGAAGCTAAATTGTCAGTTACTATGCCCACTTAAGAGATGCAACTAAATTGGTCTATTCAAGCCTTCCAAAGAAAGAGAAACATGATCAGATCAAAAACAAATGCTGCATCTTTATAGAGTTTCCTAACTTGTCTACCAAACCTAATCACAGAACAGTTCATAAATCCCAAAAGCAACTAACTTTACATAAAATTAAACATCATCACACACGCAGGAGGAACAATAAGTAAAGAAGAACCTGTAACCACCTATGAAACATGTATCAACTAAAAACTTAACTGACATTTTCACCAAGAACAGTCCATCTTCATCCACTTATGCACTAATAAAAAGCACTATTAAACTTGCCAAGAGTGTTCCTTCATATTAAGTCAAACAAAGGTGACAAGAAGATATAGTGAGGGAAGTGACAAGAGGCAGACCTGGCTCAAAACACAATGGAAGACAAGTGTGTCTTTGTCCTTGACACTTTGAAGAAGATGAGAGATCCTGTCATCAAACGAGCCACTCGCATAGTGTAGCGAACCAGCTATATGCCCGTCATAATTCCTCTCTTCATCCCTGGACACTGAAAAATTACTACTGTCTCGGATGCTTGAGCTTAGATCACCACTTCTTCTCCCTAAACATCCACACAATCCTTGTTTCTGGGTAAAAAACCTGCGAATGACAATATCCAGATCAGGACAACCACTTGTGAAACTATCGTGTATTTGATTTCACTCAACAATTCCATTAAAGAATAAGAATGAAGCAATTCCATTTAAGAACAAGAACGAAACATTAAAATCATACCACAAGAACAAGGCTTATCTAAAACATAGTAATGAACACATTCTCAAACACCTATAAATACATCTTCTCTATATCCCTACACAAACCAATAAACACATTCTCAGATCCTAAACAACATTAAAGAACCAAATAAATCAAAAGCATATAACTTTGGAGACATGAAAAGTCCAAAGGTTAATTACGATGCTATGAGCTAGTGGTTCCAAAAATATCAGATCAGGCATCATCTTAATGTATATGCGTAATCAAGACAAATACAAGAAGGGCTTAATGTAAGAACGGCAGTTTCAACATACAAAAAAGATTGGGGAAGTTAGAAATAAGTTCACAAATAATCGATGAAGATACCCATCGGACAATTCAAGATCTCTGTTTTGTCCTTCTTCGATACGAAAAAGTCTTGACCCAAGAGCTCCTTTGCAGTACAGAAGTCGAACATCGGATGTAACATCGAAATCCTGGGCTCAGAGTTGCCTCTCCTTCTTTACTGTTTGCGGAGTTACGGTGGTCGGCGAATGAGTCTGTGGAGCTACGGTGGTCGGCGAATGAGTCTGCGGGGCTACGGTGGTGGTTGTTCTGCTATGTGCTTTGGCTGTTGCAGCTTGAGTCTCTGGAACGGAAGCCTGATACGCCTGTGTCGGCGTCGAAATCAACTTCTTTCATGGTCAGAAGCTTGGATTAGGGAGAGATGGAAGAGACGAAGCAGTTAGCGAAGAAGATGAGGTGAGTTAGGGTTTTGGTGTGTTGGGTCGGGGGAAACGAGAAGTGGATCAGGAGAGGTGGGGAGAGGCAGATAAAGGCGGAGGAGCCAACACCGGAGGTAGAAATGGAGGAGCAAGTGTCGGCTATTGAAGTGCTAGGGAAACGGGGAGAGGCGGAGAAGGGTTTGAGATCGGATCGGAGATGAGAGAAGTTTTTTTTTTTGCTTCAACATTGTAAATGAAATTTGTGTTAGAGGACAAAAGACTTAGAGAAAAATGAAAAAAAGTTTTCGCCAAAACCAAATATTTTGGTGCTCAAGTGTTACCATACCAAAAAAAGTTGGCTCCAAATGAATTTTTATCTTTCCGCTTTGTGAAATTACAGCATAGCATTAAATCAGTGCTACGATAGAGTTGACAATCCCAACTTGCCACTTTTGGTAGCAGTTTGTGAATTAGTGCTACCGTGAACTGCTACCAATGCCCATATTTCTTGTAGTGTCAGCCTAAGCCCGGTTCTAGTTCCAGAAATAGAAGAAGAGAGAGAGTAATCCGGCCACAATTCCTAACCGGCCCATGTGTAACACCCCTTTCCCGTTGTCCGCAAACTGTCGAGCTAACCGGCCAACAATCAAACTGTTGGGATTGTGTCCTGAAATCACATTGTACTTACTCTGCATGATAGTTGTATTGTCGATATCGGACAATTCATGTGATACTGGGGAATCATAACGTTTTGCTAGAAACCGCTTATGACTTATGAGTTGTAACTCATTGCTAGTATTATGTGAACTTACGGGGTCACACACCTAAGCAAGCTGGATACACTTTTGTGTGGGATTGATCATTGGCATATGGTCTGGTCAATGTGTATTGGATATGCATTGAATTCAAGCTTTAAGAGGTGTGTCGATCGACACCATTGGGTGTGTCGATCGACACAAGGCCGATACCGAAACTGATATTTTGGTTTATGTCGAGATATATATATATATATATATGCATATGTATACGACCTAAGGGGCGAGCCGTTACACAGAGTTCTTGATAGAACAATCGCAGCCACCTCTCTAAACTCATAAACTCTCTGGAGATCCGATTCCCGACACTAGCATCCCAGCGGATTCCAGCTTGTGTGCGTGTGGACTGCAGTAGAGGCGCAGCATCTGAGGCGCTCTAGAGATCTCGTTCATCTGACCATATTCCGCTGCCAGAACAAGGTAAACACGAGATCCATGATTCAATATCTCAAACCCTTAGATCCTAGGCTAGGAATTCAGACTTAGGGTTGCCTAATCGGATTAGGAATTGCTAGGAATTCCATCAGTGGTATCAGAGCCTTAGGGTTTTTCTTTGAATCAGCATGTTTAATTGAATCTAATGAATTAAATTCGCTCATAACAAGTTTAATGATTAAAAGCTTGTTAGATCGATTGAAACTGAAATCGGATTCTGAGTTTTCATATGGTGTCGATCGACACAAAAGGTGTGTCGGTCGACACAGAATAGTGAATTCATCAGAATCGGCGGCTAGGGTTTTCGCGTAGAAAACCTGAATGCCTACTGTGTCGATCGACACAGGTTGAGTGTCGGTCGACACAGACCTTGCGATTGGTTGATCGGTTCAATTGGATTGAACCGGTTATCATGCTTGGTTAATTGGATCAGATCGGTTTAAATTGGATGAATTGGTTCAATTGGATTGAACTGATTATCTCAATTAGTATAAACCGATTTGATCGGTTAAGATCAGTTTGATCGGATAAGTCGGTCCAATGGGATTGGATCGGTCATCAAAACTGTCTCCGGTTTAGGTCTATGTCGACCGTCACACATGGGTTGTGTCGATCGACGTGACCAATTCAATAAACCGGGTTAATTGGATTAACCGGTTATTGAAGTCCAGTTTTGTTTGGTGGTGTCGATCGACAGACATGGTCTGCATCGATCGACACAGTGCTCACAATTCTGGTTATTGAACCTTGAATTTGCAAAACCAAACTCGACTTAAACCTAGTTTATAAAGAACAATTAAAACACTTTTGGATGCATACTGGATATGTATCATGATTAAATGTTCTAAATCCATTTTGATACACATTGGATGTGTATTAGATTAAAGCTTAGCTTCAATATGGTCAACTGTCAAGACTCATTTCGTTGTGTGATGGTCTAGCCAAGAGCTTGGTGTCAACAATTACGTGAGTAAGGCAGGTAATTATGTTGATGGACTTGCAGTGCTTGACATCAAAATTGCATGACCTAAGAAAATGATTTGCTAACCTTTTAGAGTTTAGTTTCCTCAACTAAATATCAAGTGACCTTGATGTCTTTCCCAATCTTGTCTACTGTCAAGACTCGTTTCGTTGTTGGATAGTCTTGGAGTCCTTGGTATCCACGATTACATGAGTAAGACAAGTGATCATTGACAGACTTGCAGTGCGACTGTCAGTGATCACAAGACTGAAGAGATTGGTTTACTTGACTGGGCTATCAGAAGTTCTGGGCCCATAGACGCCAGAGTAGATGAGACATGGATTGTCTTATCTGCGACCAAGAATTGTAGTGGGTACAATTAGCAATGATTTGCTTACCTAGATAACTAAATTTTGGGTGATGGCGAGTCGTCCACTCAGATTTTGGTGAAGTATGGATCTTGTATCATTATATTCATAGAGGAAACATTGTTTGAATATAATGCGGGTTTTCTTATTAGATAAGATTTCTCATTTCATGGAATACATAACTAAATCTTTGTTTTTCTTGGATTTCAGCTTATGTCTAAAACTACTTTCTCATTGCGATCCGTCCTTGAGAAGGACAAGTTAAATGGATCAAATTTCCTGGATTGGTATCGGAATTTGAGAATAATTCTTAAGCAAGAGAGTAAGGACTATGTCCTTGAGAAAGCTCTCCCCGAAAGGCTTGGGACCAATGCCACACATGCAGTATATGATGCTTGGAATAAGCATTATATTGATATGGTAGACGTGTATGGTCTGATGTTGGCTACCATGAACTCAGACTTAAAGAGTCAATACGAGAACATGGAGTCGCCAATAGAGATGATCACCAGTCTGAAACTGATGTTTCAGGAACATGCACGAGTTGAGAGATACCAGACGGTTAAGTCTCTCATTGGGTGCAAGCTACCAAAGGATGCTCCAGTGAGTCCTCATGTCATTAAAATGATGGGTTACATTGATAACCTGGGGAAACTGGATTGTCCTGTTAGCCTAGAGTTGGCTACTGAGATCATTTTGCAGTCACTGCCGTCAAGCTATGATAAGTTTATAAAGAGCTATATCAAAAAAGGCTTGACGAAGACGTTGACTGAGCTGCATGGCATGCTCAAGACAGCAGAGAAAAACATCATAAAGGGTGGAGGCAAGGCCGTTCAGATTTGGAATCAGGATAAGCCTGTATCATCCTTTAAGCCCAAGTCAGGGCCATCTGATGTTGGTAAATGCTGCTACTGTAACGAGTTTGGGCATTGGAAGAGAAATTGCATTAAATTCTTGGAAGATTCACAAGAGATGGAGAAGATGTATGGTACTTCTTCTTCAGGTATTGTGTTATTATTTCAAGTTCTACATGAGTATTGGATACTAGTTGTGGTACTGATGTTTTTTTGAAATATGTAGGGCCTGAACAACAGTAGAACGTTGAAGAAAGGACAAGTGGAACTGCGCGTCTGGTATGGAGAAATGGTTGCTGCATGAACCGTAGAGATTCTCTACTTGTAGGAGCCTTTCAAGCTTGGTTTTTGAATTAAGTAATTGCTGTTATGTACCTGCTTTATGCAGAGATGTCTTTCATTTTCTTGTAAGAATTTGGATGTTTTTCATTTTGATAAAAGACAAGTTTTGTTCTTTAGATCTTAATAAAATATTCTATGGTAGCACCCCGTTTAGAATGAGTTTTATGTCTTAAACCATCGTGAGTTTGAATATAACATAAATACTAAAAGTTTGAGTCTGATGACTCGAACCAGTCTTTCCTTGGCATAGTCGTTTTGGCCACATAGAAGTGAAGCAGATTCAGAAGTTCCATAGTTATGGGCTTTTGGGCTCATTTGATTATAAATCATATGAGATATGAATTCTGCTTACTGGGCCAAATGACTGAGGCTTCTTTAGCAGTGCTAAAGAAAAGGGGGCAAAGGCTTGTTGGGCATTATTCATACTAATGTATGTGGCCCGATGAGCATTAATGCCAGAGGAAATCTTCAGGACTTCATTATCTTAACTGATGAATTCAGTAAACATGGCTGTGTTCGTCTGATGAGACACAAGTCAGAATCTTTTGAAATGGTCAAAGGAGTTTCACAATGAAGTATAGAATAAACTTGACAGAAGTATTGAAAATCCTCGATTGGATCGCGGAGGAGAATACGTAAGTCAAGAAATAAGTGATCATCTGAATGAGTGTGAAGTTGTTTCACGACTCAATTCTTCTGAAAACCTGGATGGTGTTTCTGAGAAAAGTTATCGGGCCTTATTGGATATGTTCCGATCAATGATGAGTCACACGAATTTTCCAATATCCTTTAAGAATACGCTATAAAATGTCTGTGTTTGCGCAGAAAAGGGTTTCAATCAGAATCAATTGAAAGGCACCACATTGGATATGGACTAGAAGTTTTTTCAAGTATGTTGTTTCTGATCATTTGGGGATGATAGCTGACAAGTTTGAACCCAAATCTGATAAGTTCTACCTCGCTGGTTGTCCTAAGGAAACCGAGGCTTATTACTTTTATAACCAATCCGAGAACAAAGCTTCGTTGTCCGGAACTGTGTCTTTTGAGAAAGATCATACTTTCCAATAAGAACAGTGGGAGTAAAAGTACACATCGAAGAAATTCGATAAACACAGGAGGCTGCTCAACCTGTTGAGGGAGAGCAGCGGTGAGATCTACAAAAGTGCTGTAGGACCTACACCTGTGGAGCCTGAAGTTCGCGGATCCGAATGGATCCGTCACTAACCCGAGAGTGATTTCTCGTAACCGATTGTCGTGATCTTTTGATCATTGAAAAGTGACGACCCTGCGAAATTCAAGAAGCGATGGTGAGCCCCAACTCCGAAATTTTTCTAGGTATGCATGTTAGCTTCACCGATCCATTTCTGGATTGAAGCAAACATCTTGGAGTTGGAATCAACATTCTGATAAAGTGGTCAAAAGTTTTGACTTGATTAGGAACGAAATGAAACCATGCGTTTATAAGTAGACTAGTGGGAGCGTAGTTGCATTTCTCGTTCTGTATGTGGATGACATACTCATTCTCATAAACGATGTTCCGTCGCTTAAGTCTCATCAGACTTGGGTCGGAAGTCAATTATAACAATGGACATGGGAGAAGCCGCATGAGTTCTTGGAATAAGAATCTATTGATATAGATTGGATAGGCTAATTGGATCGTGTCAAGATCCTTATGTTGATAAGGTAATAGACTGTCCCAATATGCATGATTCCAAGAATGGCTTCATACCAAAGGTCTTATGGCAATGATCTTAGCAAGACGAAGGGTCTTGGACACTAGCTGAGCTAGTATGTATGAGTGTGATTCCTTATGCTTTTGCAATGGAATCCATCATGAATGCCATAATTTACTCTCATCCAGATGCAGCTAACGCATTACGAGTAGATACAAGGTTGTTCCGGTAAAATTCACTGAACAGTTGCAAGAAATATCCCAAGTGTTTGAGGAACACTAAGGATAGGTTCGTGGTGAACTGAGGAAGTGACGAACCAGCTGAGAGTAGTTAGACGGACAAAGACGATTTCCGGTTCCCACTTGGTTATGTCTCTTTGTCTGAACAACGGTACTATCTGTTGGAAGGGCTCCAAGCAGAGAACCGTAGAATAGTGCTTTTATCTGAATGGCGGTGTGGTTTGTTGGAATTGTTTCACGCAAAACACCGCAGTCTCTCCCAAAACCTAAGCACGAGATTTATTATGTTGCTGTATGTATTAGATATCTGAAGAGATGATCTTGATTCTAGTGGGAGTTATATTAGTTATGTTATAATCTTTACATAGACATGCTATGACAATGTTTGTGTAAGTTAAAACTGACATCGGTATTATTTAATAATTGGATGATTAAATAATGGTCCCAAAGCATTTTATGTTCATCTTATAGGTCATCAAGTTGAGGACTTGGTCATGAAACTCTATAAGTAAAAGATGACATAGATTATGAATGCCCCTAGTCGAGGTTGTGGAAGTGGGACACCAACAACCGCGCGAGACTAGCATGTGAGGTGACTGTTGGACTAAGTTTCATGGAGTCAATGATATGATTATCACAGTCAATGACATAGATACATGTTGGTGAACATATGATCGGACATGACCCGCTAATGAGAACTCTACATGATAGTTATATCAGTGTCATGAGAGGTTCTCATTACGACTATAGAGTATAGTCCTTAGACCTGAGTTCATCATGCTTTATAGCATATGAATTGGTGTGCTTTGACCTTGTCAAACGTCGTTCCGTAACTGGCGTCTATAACGGCATTGCTTAGGCGTATCATGAAGTGTGTGTAGAAACAGGGATGGAACAAGAAGGGATTTGTCCCTCGTGTATAACAGGAGATAAATATCTCAGGGCCCATTGAAGATCTGATACTGAGAAAAATGCATGGCCGTGCTCAAACGAAGTGATTGTCAGTCATTTGTTTTATCAGTATAGATCAGGAGTTCGATGAACATGATATTGGCTATAATAAGGATGACACAGTCTCTTGCCTTATGCCATATCGAGAAATAGAGATGAAGGGATTATAAGAATAGATGATTCCAGTACAAGTGGGAGATTGTTGGGATTGTGTCCTGAAATCACATTGTACTTACTCTGCATGATAGTTGTATTGTCGAGATCGGACAATTCATGTGATACTGGGAATCATAACGTTTTGCTAGAAACCGCTTATGACTTATGAGTTGTAACTCATTGCTAGCATTATGTGAACCTACAAGGTCACACACCTAAGCAAGCTGGATACACTTTTGTGTGGGATTGATCATTGGCATATGGTCTGGTCAATGTGTATTGGATATGCATTGAATTCAAGTTTTAAGAGGTGTGTCGATCGACACCATTGGGTGTTTCTATCGACACAAGGCCGATACCGAAACTGATGTTTCAGTTTATGTCGAGATATATATATATATGCATATGTATACGACCTAAGGGGCGAGCCGTTACACAGAGTTCTTGATAGAACAATCGCAACCACCTCTCTAAACTCAGAAACTATCAGGAGATCCGATTCCCGGCACTAGCATCCCGGTGGATTCCAGCTTGTGTGCGTGTGGACTGCAGTAGAGGCGCAGCATCTGAGGCGCTCTAGAGATCTCGTTCATCTGACCATATTCCGCTGCCAGAACAAGGTAAACACGAGATCCATGATTCAATATCTCAAACCCTTAGATACTAGGCTAGGAATTCAGACTTAGGGTTGCCTAATCGGATTAGGAATTGCTAGGAATTCCATCACAAACAAGAACATGACCGATCGAACCCGATCAAGTCAAAAAGGAAAGGTTCACCACAGGACGAAGCCAGAGACAGATCGGTTTGAGACAAAGGCTCGCACTAACCCGTCCTTGACTCCGCTATCCTCACTTCCATAGTACAAGTCGTACGGCTTGCACCACTTCTGTGAGTTGTGTCGGTTTGGACTAAACACAATATCAGGAAAGCATATTCGTTTCTGAGTAATCAAACGTTCATCACAACATTTAATAGTCATTTTTACAAATCATTTCGTCAATCAACAAAACAACACACAATCCTCGATACAAAAATGGCGTCAAGCCGAACCGAGAGAACCCAAAAAATCATCGAATCAAAACCCCGCCATAAGCCATCCCGAAACTACACCGAGGGTCTCCCGCGTCCGTCGCTGCTAAACCTGAAAAAACACAAAAAGAGTCTAATGAGTGATCTAAGATCACCCAGCGAGTCGGCTCCCCACTACGGCTTCTAATATATCTATCAACTATAGATTCCCGCCCGAAAACCCAAAATAACAAATAGCCGATCACGCACTACCACGTCGTGTCGAGCCCACACACAATCAATTGCCAAAAGAAAGAGAAGGCGATTAGAGGAAATCGAGAGCACTGCGGCACATGCTCTCGACTGAGACTCGATCTATCTACTGCACACTACCAACCACACCAATCAAAACACTGGGCCCCTACAATCTCGGTAACTTCCACGGGTTTCCACTGTTACCGACATGGTAACTAACCCTCGACTCCTAGACGTAGACATGAAGTCTAATGACTAAGACACCGTTCTCCGTCCATTGATACGCGGTGACTCAGGCTACCCCTAGATAACCCAAGCTTCCATGCAGTTCGACCCTAGGACGCGACCCCGTATTCTCCGGACTACACACCTACCTGCGTCACTCAATAGGTTAACACCATAACCGGAATCACCATGATCCAATTAGGCAACTACCCGAGGATCCAATCGGGTCGGAAGCACCGGAACATATCCAAACACCTAAATTTGCCGGATCTAACGCACCGTAGAGTCCTAGTGCAGAAATGTAAACACGCAGACTCGCTTGGACTGTAACAATCAATCACAATCAATAATCAACAACCATATCAACACCACATCCTGCAAGTCTACTCACACACACACACACACTAACACCACCGCTCAGACTCGGCACCGTACCGAGTCAGCAACCAAGACTTAACCGGTCCCGTGACCGAGTTAAGTATCCACACGGATCGCTCAGCCCAACACCGAGACGATCTAACAGGCCTGCACATAAAGCTCAATAATAACCACATAACAACACAATCAACACACAATCAGGCCTATTAGGGTTTCTAACGTCTTTTAACCAATTCACGTCCGTTACCTTGGATTAGCGGATTGCTAATCCGTAGACAGCTCACCAATCACAATACTTCTCTTTTCTTAACCTTTCCTAAGCATCTTTTATCAAATCCCCGATTCATCGGTTTATAGCTAGTAGCTTACTAAACTCCCCGACGTCTCATCTTTTATTAACTTAATTCATTTCTTCTCGGTAATACCGATATCATTCCATACGCTATACGTTCGTTAGGTTTAATTCCATATTCTAACTCGTCTTAATTCTCGTATTTAGATTCATTCAATACCATTCTTTACATACATATATATGCATATACAGCCCTAACATGAAACGACTATATGAATGCATCACACAATATTACTATCAACCTAACGGCAGACAACAATTTTAATCCGTTTAATTCTCATAATTCTAACATGCGTCTTAAACCTAACCGGTTTATCGTTAGTTCAACCATTCAGTTCTCAAACACAATCAATTATATCCGGGTATGCAATCCTAATTATACGGTTTCCCATTTCTCGATCTATATGCATTAAAATACGGTGTTTGAGTCGACTCACAGTGATTTAGGTTGGAATGAACGGCACGGATGCGGATACGACTTTCCGAGACCCCGAACTAAACCCGAACCTCCCGAACACACGAACACGAACTCCGAAGCTTCTCGAATGCCCGTACATGAACCGCAAACAAAAAACCGGCCGGAGTCGACGCGTTGACCGGCGTTGACCACGTCGTTGACTTTGACCTCCGTTTGACCGTTGACTTTGACCATTGACTTTGACTTTGACCAAGCTTGAACCGGTTGACCCAATCTGAACCAACTGAACCACTTCAATCAAACCAAACCGACTGAACCGTCTTCAATTGAACCGGTTAGGTTAAACCGGTTTTGAGTCAACTGTTGACCGGGTTGACCGGTTAACCTAAACCGACTCAAATCAAACCAAACCAACTTCAATCTTGAACCAAACCAATGCTAAACCAACACAAGTGAATCGGCAGAAGAGAGAGACGACGGAGGAAGGATTCCGGCGACTTCTCCGGTGTTGACCGACGGTGGTCCGGCATTGACCGACGATCTATGCATCAATGGCTTCAAAACGTCCAGATCTGATGAAGGATGAGAGAGATACACCAAAACTCCAACGCAGCAGCTTTCCGGCCAGTTTCCGGCAAGCTCCGGCGACGGCGGTCCTGTCTGGGTGGCTGTCAGTTGTAGAGGAGGGAGAGGGGAGTGTACTGGGCTTTGCAGAAGTGGATTAGGGTTTATATTGAGAGAGATATGGTATTTTTAGTGATAGAAGATCTTATGAACACTATGATGTTCTTGAGTTGTTCTTGAGATGTTCAAAGGAGTTTCTGGGTTTTCTTACATGAATATAGAGAGAAGGGAGAGCTTCTGGTCATGGTTGAGGCTAGAGAGAGAGAGAGAGGGAAGAGTGAAATGAATTGGCTTAGGTGTTTTTGGTGTATTCAACAAAAACACATGCATCACATAAGGTCTTGACACCTCAAGAGGAAAGGCTGGCGACCTGGTGGTGAGACACCTGTCTCTGGAGCCTCTACTTATCCACAAAATCAAGCCCAAAACCGGCCCAATACCTTTCTAAACCCATCTTGCAAATTCTTCTCGGTTTTCTCGGTTTCACGATCATTGTTTTAGAAAATCCTTCACTATTCCCATAAATCCCAAAACCTCCATAAACTGATTCTACCTGATGTTTTATGAATTTAGCAACTTGAATCACCTCATTTGGAGTTTCCTAGCTCCGGTTATGAATTTCCGAAGTTCTCTCGGTTTAGTCTGTTTTCTCCCCGATAAGCCGAAAACACACTTCTGCTCCGTTTCTCCCAATTCTATTCTTATAAATGTTTTTTATTCTTTAAAAAGAGAACATTTGGTCCGTCTCGACTGCCATCTCAAACTTTGGCAAAATTACCATTTTACCCCTGACTTTGGTAAAATGACAATTTTGCCCCCAGTTGACTTTCTGCTGCCCGTTGACCGTATTTTGTTACGGGATATCACATTCTTCCCCACTTACAGGAATTCGGTCCCCGAATTCTCCGTCACTAACAGACTTCGATTCGGTACCAAACCCTGCAAGTTGCTTCATTACGTTCTTTTACTGCTCATTTCTCATAATTCAACGTCTTGTTACTTGGCCTTTGATACTCCGAATCCACTTCCCATACTCTCTGGAATTTTGCTATCTCATACCAAACTTTTCACTGTCCTTCATATTGCTTACTCGGCTACTTCTCCATACTCGATCCTTGATCTCGATGGCACTCCTTCACTTGCTCTTTATTTTTTCCACTTAACTGTAGCTTCGTTTCTCGATCTCTGGTCCCACTTTACTGTGTTACTTCTCTCCTTAACTGGACTTTCTTGAACCTCGAACTTCCACATGTATTCACTTTGCTCTGATTCTCACTCTGACTTCCCCACTTCGCTTCGACTTCCACGTCTTTCACGATACTGGTTTGTCTCCTCGAGACAATCTGCATTCCAAACCTGATGTCCTTACGGCTCTAACTCCATCCATACTGATAACTCCACTCTGATTCTGATACGGCCTCTTCCTTCCCGAACACTCTTCAAAAGTTTTGATTTCTGAATCCGACTTTTCTAAGACTCCATTCAATTCACACTGATCGCTTCACTCCGGTCTCCACACCGTCGCTGACGTTACCTCAAATATTTTCGCTAACTCATCATACCAACAGCTTCGTTCTTTCAGTTACCCCGCACTGATACATTTCCACTGACGATCCATACCAACTGCTTCACTTCCGGGTCAACTTTACACTCCATCTTGCTTTCGGGTTCGGGTTCGGTCTCGTATTCGTATCACATCGTCCATTCCGTCTTACATTCAACACAACAACTTTCACTGGAGTGGTGAAATTCAAACCAATCCATCCCTCGATATCACTTCCTCATAGAGATATAGTTAGTTAATCATGTACCCAACGGTTACCCATGATTAAGTAACGATATTCTATAATTCCGCTCTCTCGTGAATCGATGGTCGAATACAACCATTCTCAAGTTAGCTCAACACCTTAAACGAAAAGGTTCTAACATTTCTTATTTCTAACAACTTAACGATTGCGATAAAATTTAAACTACTCAATCCAAACCAACATAACTAGCAATCGAATGGCTTACCACTACCGTCAACAATCCTCAAATGCTATGCAAGCCATAAAAGAAAACTAGCACCCTAACAACGCTACACCAACGAATGAAACACAACCCCAATTAACCAATGCACCAATCAAGCATTAGATAAAGCACACAAGAAATAAACACAAAAGAAAGAAACTACCACACACAACCAAGCAATCACCAGATCGCTCCGGATATGTCTTCAGTCTGGGTTTAGGTTATAATGAACGGTCGTCAGTTCCACTCACCATCAGACTTCACATAGTAATTCATTTGCATCCCCACACCATCACACGCATGCAAACAATTACTACACAAGTCATAATGATAAGCTGAACATTCTGCATCACCTACATATACAAAACGACAACACACACATTTCGAGGTTTTAATACATAGAGGAAACAGAAACACAACAAGACGTCCGTCATCAACAACATAACCCCCAAACTGCACCGTCATACCCTGGAGATGTCAGAAACGACATGCGAAAATCGCCGATCTAGATACACAGAAAGCAATATAGTTAGTGCCCACACTCACCTGGCCTAACTATCCTAGTCTAACAGCCCCAGCACGACTGAAATGCCCAACAAAAACGGCATCACGGCTCGTGGTGGTAACCACTGGCAGGTGCGCCGGGAGGGTGTGGTGGGTGTGCATCTCTGGACGGCGCTCCAACTCGCTGCGGCTCTGCTGTCGGACACAAACGTGCAACATGACCTCTGCGACAACAAAGCTGACAGAGGGTAACGGGCGCTGGGCATGGCCCACGGTAACAAGCTGACACCTGGTGATCCGAAGCACCACATAACTGACAGGAGGAAGTAGAATCCGAAGAAGGATACTGAAAACACTCGGACGCACGGTGACCCTGAACTCCACATATCTGGCGGCGCAACTGGCTCGGTCGGCGGTGTACCTGGCGGCGTAAAGGGCTCAACTGCGCATTCAACCCTGACATCGACATCGGCTCAATCCCTGATAATGGCTCCATCGCAGAGAGTGACTCGGTGAAACCTGGTGATGATGATGCCGATCTATGAGGTGACCCTGGCTGTGGATCTGGCTGAAGGTGCGGTCCAATCTGCTGCTCTAGAACATCCCCGAGTATCGCCATTTGCCCATCAACGTGCTGCTCCCAATACAAATGCTGCTCTGGGTCTATCGGCTCCATATCCATGTCGACTGCTGCATGTAATGGGTCCACCATAAAATCCTCTCCACTGAGCTGAACGAATCCGATTCGTGTAGGCTAAAGAGTACCGGCACATCATGCGCCTCGAGCATCAGCGGCTGAATCACTGGTGGTACCATAGGCGCCTCCAACTGCGTCGTCCTGTAGACTGGAGGTAATGGATCAGACAATGGCCTCCAATCTACAGCGGCTTCTCTCGCTCCCTGCTGCACTCGCGAAAAAAATCGGTGGTCGATCAGATATCCGGGAACCCTGTGACTGTCCAGACTGTGCCCTCAAACTCTCTTGGCGGTGCTCTAACTGAGATCGATACTCTGCCACTATCATCCGACGATGACTCATACTGCTCGCTGAAATCTCCCACACTATGCACACACCCACACACAATCTGTCCAGGGACACACTGCTGCTGACTACAATCAAAACACAATAAACATTATTACAACAAATACAAATTCCTATCCCATCCCAACCCCGGATTTACAGACGCGGCTTGGTTTCCTAATGGATGCTTGGGTAAGACACAATTTTGAATCGATAAAAAATGGCAAAAACTCAGAAATGAATAGCTTCGAAACCCATGCAGAACCATGCTCTGATACCACCTTTCTGTAACGCCCCTTTCCCGTCGTCCGCAGACCGTCGAACTGACCGGCCAACAATCAAACAAGAACATGACCGATCGAACCCAA